>JARZZO010000004.1:20978192-22178192 GCA_030544215.1 Zantedeschia hybrid cultivar | reverse complement strand
ATGATGCACTCCAAGGTGCCCTCAGCCAGCTAAGGATGGAACACCCTGGTGTCACCATACAGTACGCTGATTACTACAACGCTTTCCTTGCTCTCCTTAGCCCTGGTAGATACGGTGAGTCTCCCCCTCGAGACCAAATTTCTTATATTTGCTCATGTGATGAATGTACACATGATTTCAATGGTACGTATGAGCACCCACATGATTTCCTATATTTTGGTTTATGATTTGTAACCTGCAGGCTTCAACCAAGATTCACTGTTCAAGGCTTGTTGCGGGATTGGCGGTTCCCACAACTATGATCCAAGTCACCGGTGTGGCACAGCAGGAGTTCCAGTGTGCCCAAATCCAGCAAAGTTCATCAATTGGGATGGGGTGCATCTAACACAAGAAGCTTACAGGAACATGGCGGCACAAATATTTTGGGGGCTCATTTTCGACAAAAATGACGCCAGGTGACCAGAAGCCCATGACATTTTGTGTTAAGAACCCGCGTGTGGGAGTGTTGATCTTTTGACTTAATTTGCTATTCTTAGTGGGCTCTGTTTTGGATGCTCCAATGTGTCATCTTCTGGCGTTTGCTCCAATGTGTAATCTTCTGGCGTTTGCTCATATTCACAAATCAGTCTTCGTTCCAAAGCTTTGATTATTTACATCTGGAGTGTTGAAGAAGAACGACCTTAATTATGACTAATGGAATAGAGATGGAAGAATTTATGAAGTCATGTTCCGGTGGGTGCAGTCGCTGCTGGATCGTGCACTTTGTCAGATTCAACGACTTGAATTGCGTGAACATGCCATTCTTTTATTGAATTTTGTTAACCATCTAACAATGGGAGAATCCAAGGAGGAAAACCTACAGATGAACAGGGAGGGAGAGAGGAAGAAGAACAAGGAAAGAAGCCGCAGCCGATCTCTGACGTGCCCCCTAGAGGGGCGCCGGGAGAGAAACGAACCCTAGGTTCACAAAATCCCTACTTGGGGGAGACAAAACTAAGAGAAGGGGAGGGAAGGGGTGGCGTCAAACCATGGTAGAGATTAAGGAGTGGAACAACAACGAACGGGAGAGGAGAGGACGACGGAGCGGAAGGGGGGTGGTCAACAATGATTGGGGTGGGGGATGTGGCTACCACGGAGAGCGATGATGAGTAGAGAAGAGAGGAAAACAGGGACTGGCGAAGAAAAAAAACTAAACTTGATTTGGGGGCCGGGGCGAAACCGATCCGCCGGCCCTGAACATCATGATCCCGGCAAAGAACATGTAAGACACGAATAATATCTTTCACCGTATACCTTATATCACACACATTGAGAGTAGTGGGTTTTTTTTTTTTTTTTTTTTTTCAGTGGCACAGTGACCAGATAAGTACAGATATTTATAAGTGACCAAGGATTGAATCCGAGATGTCCTTCAAGAGTTGGAGATAATTCTGTGCCGATCGAGAATTTCGTCTATAATTAGGTGAGCGTTCTAAATCCGCTGGATTTTTCGGAGAAGTAATCCTACAGATCAGGAGATAAAGATTTTAACAATACTATTTTTAGGCTGCATGACTAGAGAGTTTTTAAGCTCCAACTAAGAGTGAATCTGAGACCTCTCATTTGGGAGGCAAGTGATGAACCAACTGCCTAGCTGGTTCGAGAGTTGTGGTTTTTAATCAAACGATTTTCCATAAAAACATAGAGGCATGGCCAAGATTAGGAATGTGAATGGTAATCGATAATTTGATTGCCTAAACTGTTTGTTAACTTAACTAACGGTTTGCAGATAATCTTTTATCCCCAATTAGTTAATGGATATCACTTTTAAACCTGCTTTCATGATGGATGTGGAAACGGCTAAGGCTTGTTTTCGAAACCGTTTTCTTAGTATCATAATATATATTATTGTATTTTATTTTTGTTATACATCTTATTATTTCCTTCTTTTACTTCTCTTTAGAGGAAATCATGGACTTTTAATTTAGAGAAGTTTATTTTAGTGTGATTTAGTTGGACTGCTATTTTTATGTTATGTTATTAACGAGAGAAGTTCAGTTTAAGTGATTTCTCTCTCTTAAGGAATAGCTCTTGTTCTTGTTTACGTCTTGCTTTGAATAAACAATTTACAGAAAATTTATACTTAAAATTTGACTTTCATAACTTCTAATTTTACAGTTAAATATCTGACAATATGCCGATAACTATTTCCATCCAGATATTCGAAGCAATTTCGAATACACTCTTTTTCAATAATTAAAAGATAATTACATATATATATATATATATATATATATATATATATATATATATATATATATTCTATTTTGCGGATACATAGATGGATAATCTACTATCTACACTGTTTACGACCCAATGATATACCTAATCAGGGTCTTGTGATCTAGGGGAGCCAAAATGAGATTTTAGATTAAGTGTCACGTCCCAAATTTTAAGGTGTATAATTGGGCATGACAACAATAACTGGATCAAGTTTAAGCTAATTCTTCAATTTAATGAAACAGTAGGATAAATCTATCTGCAATAATAGTCTTACAAATCGTCAATAACCTTGGCCACAACAAAATTAGTGTTTCCAATCAAACAACATGCCGACCAAACTTCTACAACAAGTCTGTGAAATTTACAAGAGTTGGAGTTTATATGAACTATCTAAAAGAAGCTAAGTGGCTCTTTACTCTTTTCCTCATCAATATTTTCTTCTTCTTTAGTACTTAAAAAATGTTAAGTTGTAATTTTGTGAGCATAATATGCTAACTACAATTTATATCTCAAACTACTCTAATTTAAATATTAATACATTTGACTAATCACAAAATCTCGCAAAGAAAGGATAAGGATGGTTATAAAAAATTTACAGAATGGTAATACAAGTAGTGATGAGTTGATAAATATAAGTAATTAATAGGACATGCATAAATAGATAGGTGATAGCTTTAGAATGTGTCATTAAAAATCCAAGCTAACAATCATATTTAAATTGGTTCATTCAAGTTAATTTGAAAATAGTAAATGATAAGAACCAAGTCGATCCACAGGGAAATAAATTCTTAACTTTGAAAATCTTGGATTTTTTTAAGCAAATAAATTCAAGAATTAGTTGACAATGACCTAGTTTAGAATTAAAACTACGGTAACTTTGAGATTTGAGATTTTTTTTTTCAAATAAAAAAAAACTAACTAAATCAGTACAAGAAACTAATCTGAAACTTCATTTAAAATACTTAAGAATAATTCTAAAGTATCACTAGTTAATTAGTAGAATTCGGCAAGACATAGAAATACGATTAAATAACTAAATACCAATATTACACTCAATCTTAACTAACTCAAAATCCATACAATGGGAAACAAGCATTTGCCAAACAAATTAAATAACTGTGAAAGTTAACAACTCAAGTTCACTGTTAATAAAGAAAACTACACTAAAAATAGAATATGAATAAAAGGACGAGAAAGCTCTGCAACATAACAGTGCACTAGAGCGGCAGGGGCAGTCGGGCTTCTATGGGGTGCATGGGCATAGAGGACCAGGCGGCTTCGCAGCAGTTGGCTGGCTCCTGTGAGGGGCAGGCGCAGGGGCGCAGTGAACCAGACCCTGCGGACTGCTGCAAAGGTGCACGGGCGCATGCAGGTGAGGCTTGATGCGTGGCGGCAGCAGCAGCTGGGCGAGCGATGCGTGGCGGGGCGCTGGGCGGGTCTGCGTGCTTCGGTGCGCACGGGCGACGAGGTTGGCGGCTGCGAATCGCCTCGCCCCGACGTGTGGAGGCAACGGGCGGCTTCACGGCGGGCGGGAAGCGCCCACGAGGCGACGCGTGGCGGGACGCTTGAGCTCGACCGGCTCGAGCGACGATGCTCGAAGGCGCGAACGCGCCTTGCTCGCCGCGTGGCTGGGCGGCGTACGGCGGGGCCCAGGACGTGTGCAGACGGGTGTAGAGAGAAGAGAGAGACAGAGCGAGAGGGAAAAAGAGCAGGGAGAGAGAGAGTTCTCCCAGAGAGGGAGTAGACATGGGGAGAAAAAGAATCCTGGGGCGAGAGAAAAAGTGAGGGAGAGAGGAGAGATCTGACAGAGAGACAGGGAGAGAGAATGTGTAGGGAAGAAAAGGGAGAGAGGGTCTGTCAGAGAGGGATGCATCAGAGAGAGAGACTACGAGAGAGAGAAGAGGAAAAGTGAGAGAGGGAGAGAGAGACTGCGGCCCCAGAGGGAGGATCCGTAAGGGAGAGTCTAGAGGGAGAGGGAGAGAGAAAATTAAGTAAGTATCCCCCTAGAAAGAAAGAAGAGGTCTTTTTAAAAGAGGAGGGTCTTTTCAAAAAGAGGAAAGGGGGGGAATGGAGGTGGCGACCGCTCTTCTTGGCTTCTTTGGGTAAGAATTAGGGCAACCCTAATATGAGAAGTAAATGACCAGTTTGCTCCTACTCCTTTTATTTTTCCAAAAAGATGGTAATTCTGCTGATATTTGAACTCTAGACCTCCTATAAGTCCGCAACGACTTAACCATTACACCACAGCTTCCTTCATGTTCTGTTCACATAAAATAAACTCAAATTAGCATATTATCATAAAAGTCATCACATTTATTTATTTTCATCTCGATTTTGTCGGAAAAATCGCAAATGCGCTATACTCCATTAATCACATGAAATAACAATGTTTTTAAGTCGGAATTTGACGAAATTTGTACCGTTGGAATTTGTACGAAATTATCTATCATTTCATACTATTTTTCAACTAAAAATGTGAGTGTAATGCATATGATTGCTCATAAATGGTCAAATTATCAACTTATCACACCCCCCAACTTACTCATTGCTAGTCCCTTAGCAATGCAAATAAAGAAAAATTAGGACAAACAATGAATTATCATGCTTCATTTTTAGTTATCTATCACAAATAATTTAAGTGGTAGCTGATTGGTTAAGCTAAAGTTTTCATATCCCACTATATTTTGATCCGCGACAGGTGATTGTGCATGCAAATTGACACGCTTAGAACTCGTTTCCGACCTTTCTGTTATATTCTTACCTTTACTACCCTCTAGATAAGACTACCTGAGGAAGAGAAGAGAATAAAAGATTTCCCGATCAGTCAGCGAGGACCGTTTTTCAGCTCCCACCCCAACTCAGCACTTTTCACGACTTGGTCATATTTTTGGTATGATGGACTTTTTAACGCGGCTTTTTTCTCATTTATTTGCGCAATTGCCTTTGAGAGTACTTACTTTTTTGTTACTCTCATTACTTTGCTTGAGGGGAGGTGCGTACTTTTTGTCACCTACCTTCCTTTACCTCTTTTAACATCTTCTATTGTCTTTAGTGTTTATAGCTGTCCATTTTAAATGACCGCCTCTTTAGAGTGCTGAGTGGGACAGTCCCCTATTACGAATCCTAACACATTCCTTTCGTTCAACCCAAAAAGAAAAATTAGAATAAGTAGTCATATCCTTAAGGTTAATTCTAGCAATTATATACTTTTAAGATCTTTCGTTTATTCTAAGTTGCCGTGTGTGTGTGAAAATTATCCTGCTGTAGATTTTTGTGAAGTAGGATATTTTAAACTTTGAAGGCTCTTTAACCAATGTGACTAACAAAAAACTGATTTGTTTAAGATTTACTTAATGAAACATGATTTCATGCAATTTTCATAGGATGTGAAAAGAAGTTTTTGAAAGAAATTTTTGAAAGAAATTTTAAAATTTTGACCATTTTTCAGTAAAAGATATCAGTTTTCTTCAAAAGATTTTCCAATAAATGCATATCAAATTGATTGTCCCACCCCCCAACTTGATTGACATTGTCCTCAATGGCATGAAAGATATGAAAAACATGCCAGCTATAAGAGAATTGTGAAGGAGAGAAACAACCTGTGATGAAGAGGATAAGACTTACTAAAGGCGACTGCTGCTCAGGGACCTAAAAATGAAAATAAATACAAAAACTGAATTAAAATATTGGGTTGCCTCCCGACAAGCACTAAGTTTATCGTCTTCAGCCAGACGGAAGTTCAGTTATTATGGATCACTCAGTTATATGGATTCGGTGGGAACCAGCTTGGGCTAGGTCCAGATTGACTTGTTTAATGGCCCAATAAGCTCTATGTTCCAATTCCACCCAAAGGTGGCACGCTTTTCCAAAAACCAGGTGATAAGGAGACATGCCAATAGGAGTTTTGTAAGCGGTCCGATAGGCCCATAAGGCATCATCCAATCTTTCAGACCAATCTTTTATATCGGGCCTAACGGACTTTTGCAGAATATTCTTAACCTCTCTATTGGAAACTTCTATTTGGCCACTGGTTTGGGGATGATAAGGGGTAGCCATCTTGTGATTAATCCCATATTTCTTAAGCAAAGCTCGAAACTGGTAATTCGTGAAATATGTTCTCCCATCACTTATGATAGCTTTAGGCCACCCGTACCGAGAAAAGATATTTTTCTGGACGAATTTAATGACTACTTTATGATCATTGGTTCAGGTGGCTACTGCTTCAATCCACTTAGAGACATAATCCACCGCTACCAGGATATAAGTATGTCCAAAAGAGGGTGGGAAAGGTCTCATAAAGTCAATCCCCCAAACATCAAAAACTTCAACCACCAATATTGGGTTGAGCGGCATCATATCCCTTTTCGCCATATTTCCTACAGCCTGACATCGGAGGCAAGTTCTGCTAAATTCATGGGCATCTTTGAAAAGTGTGGGCCAGTAAATACCACTTTGCAGGACCTTGGCTGCAGTCTTCTTCATGAACACATCGCCTAATGATTTGATCAGGACAGAATTTGAATAGTTCCGGATCCTCCCAGAAATAATACTTATCCTGGGAAAAGAATTTGTCCTTCTCACTTTTAGTCCATCCTTTCGGAAGCTGATTAGTCACCTTGTAATTGACAATATGAGCATACCAAGGTGCAACAGTGTAAGAAATGGCCAACAGATGCTCATCAAGAAATGAATCAGTTATTGGTGCACTCTCGGAAATCAGAATTCGAGATAGGTGGTCAGCTACCACATTCTCAGAACCCTTCTTATTCCGAATTTCCAAATCAAATTCCTGAAGGAGTAGGATCCATCTGATAAGTCTGGGCTTCGCATCCTTCTTGGTCAAAAGGTATTTCAAAGTTGAGTGATCGGAATAGATTACAACTTTTGCCCCTAAAAGATACGATCTGAATTTTTATAGGGCAAAAACCATAACTAATAATTCCTTTTCTGTGGTAGTATAATTCATTTGAGCATCTGCAAGGGTGCGACTTGCATAATAGATCACCACGGGACACTTGTTGATTCTTTGTCCCAATACCGCACCGATAGCATAGTCAGAGGCATCGCACATGATTTCGAAGGGCAAAGACCAATCTGGAGATTGAAGAATCGGAGCTTTGGTCAAAGATTCCTTCAGAGAATTAAATGCCTTGATGCAAGATTCATCTAGTTGGAATAGAACATCCTTAGCTAGGAGAAGAGTTAAAGGCCGAGCAATTTGAGAGAAATTGTGGATAAACCGGCGATAGAAACCGGCATGGCCAAGGAATGAACGGATCTGTCTGACCGAGGTGGGAGGAGGAAGATTGGATATGAGATCGATCTTAACTTTATCTACCTCTATCCCCCTTTCAGATATAATGTGGCCTAGAACAATGCCCTCTCGAACCATAAAATGACTCTTCTCCTAGCTAAGTATCAGGTTGGTTTCAATACATCTAGCAAGCACCTGTTTAAGATTTTCCAAGCAATTTTCAAAAGAATCCCCGAAGATTGAGAAATCATCCATGAAAACTTCAAGGAATTCTCCCACCATATCGGAGAATATAGCCATCATACACCGTTGAAATGTGGCTGGTGCGTTCCATAATCCAAATGGCATTCTCCTAAAAGCAAACGTGTTATAAGGGCACGTAAAGGTGGTCTTTTCTTGATCTTCCGGGTAAATAGCCACTTTATTATACCTGGAATACCCATCTAAGAAGCAAAAGTACTTCTGGCCAGATAACTTTTTCATAATCTGATCCATGAATGGGAGTGGAAAGTGATCCTTCTTAGTCATGAGATTCAGCTTTCGGTAATCAATGCACACTCTCCATCCTGTGGTGGGCCTAGTAGGTACCTCTTCCCCCTGATCATTCTTGACAACCGTCAATCCAAACTTCTTTGGTACCACTTGAGTTGGGTTGACCCATTTGCTATCCGATATGGGGTAAATGATACCCGCATCCAGCCATTTCACAACCTCTTTTTTAACCACCTCTTTCATATTTGGGTTAAGCCGCCTTTGCATCTCCCGACTGGGCTTAGAATTCTCTTCCATATAGATGTAATGCATGCAAGTAGACGGACTTATTCCTTTCAATTCTGCCACTGACCAACCAATGGCACCTTTATGGGCTTTAAGGGCCTCAATTAACTGGGCTTCTTGCGGCGATGTTAGGTTTGCCGCAATGATGACCGGAAGAGTCTGGTCGGGGCCCAAGAAGACATACTTAAGAGATGTAGGTAATGTCTTGAGTTCGAGCATAGGAGGATCCTTTAAAGATGGCAAAGCAGGTTCAGATTGCAAGGCTGGTAATGGTTCAACCTTGGGCCAAGGTGTTAATGGGCTCGGAGAATCTTTTAGAGCATTCACTTCCATTAGATGGTCATGCGTGATCATCGCATTTTCTTCAACTAGATTATCCAAGAGGAGAAACAGAGGAGGGGCGGCTAGGTTAGCAGTAGCTTGGCCTGCTCAGCCCGTTCGCTATGTTTTATACTAACCGCGCGATTTTTCATAAAAACCCCCGGCTTGTATAAAACCCACTTATTTATCCATCGCCTTGAGAATCATTTGCGTATGATCCTTTAGGCCTAAGTACCAGTCCAGTTAATAGTCCAACGAACCCAGTGACTCCTCACTGGATTTATTAATCAATTAATAACTCTTTATTAATTAATTAATCAATCGAATTGATATCGCACATCAAATTTGACCGGGCCAAGCAACACCGCGTGAACCCGGAAGGTATTGGGGTTAAGTAACCCACTCTTGGAATCTTTTCGCCGACAGTTATCGCGTAGATATAATCCTTCATTCGTACAATACTCTCGAGTCAACTCAGGGTATGGCGAGCTGTCAAACCCTAACCGGTCGACTCACTTGGATTGGATACCGCTGATAAATATCGGAAAACTCCTTTCCCGATATTATCGTCTGCCCTAGCCAGGGACTTCCGCGCATCCTTCCTAGAACATTCTCTCTCTAAGTACCGAGAGCGAATGATTCTTTATTGACACACAATTCCCTTCGACGGTATTCCGCTGTACCCAATCCTTGGCGTATTAGAATCCCGTGGCTAGAGATTAGTAAATCAAGATTAAAGCACAGAAGTCCACCGACAAGGTGTCCTTGGTGTCTCAGGTCCGAGGACCGTCCACGCAACTGCGACAATAGAATCAAGCTAGTTGACAGTGAGGTACAATACCATCCAGCGATTCAGTCGGATCAGTTCAGTGAACTCATTCTCCAATGAGCACCTACAGATTCGCCTTAGTGTCTCCACACAAGTGACTTATGAGATCAGTCACCCTCATCATATGAGCAGGAGTAATCTGTACTAGTCTAACCGGATATCCGATGTCCTTCTCGGATATCCTCCGACTAGGAACGATTAAGAATATGTGTGTTTAAGTGATAAGTCTCATTAGTATGATCTCATCATAATCTGATCACTATAGCACATATTCACGGACTTCATTATGAAACGATATTTAATGCGATTTACACATAATGAATATTATGCCATTATATTAATAAATGAACGAGATTTACATAGTCAGATTGGCTTGGAGGCCACCTAAACTAACAATCTCCCACTTGGACTAAAGCCAATCACCTTTATACAATAAGCCTATAGACTCTAGGTGACGCTCAAACACAATTTGAGCCAACGGCTTTGTCAGTGGATCTGCTACATTGTCGACGGATGGAACTCTTTCCATTATTACATCTCCTCTGGATAAGATGAGACCACGGCTCTTTCACTTGTGCAATAGTCCCATTGTTGTCGCACAACAGCAGAACATGATCAAGGATATCGGGAACTATGTCAAGGTCGGTGATGAACTTCTTCAACCACACTATTTCCTTGAAAGCTTCAGCTGCAGCGATGTGCTCAGCTTCAGTCGTCAAATCTGTAGTGGTTACTTGCTTGGAACTCTTCCAGCACACTGCACCTCCCTTTAATGTAAACACAAATCCAGATTTAGACTTGCTATCATCTGGACCTGAATGGAAACTCAAGTCAGTAAAGTCTAGCAGTTTCATGTCACCTCCTCCATAGACAAGAAACATATCCTTAGTTCTTCTTAAGTACTTAAGAATACATTTCATTGCCTACCAGTGCTCTTCACCTAGATCAGCCTGAAATCTGCTCGTAACACTTAGAGCAAATATAACATCAGGCCGTGTACATAGCATGGCATACATGATATTCATTGTCAGTAAACGGGACATTGAGATCGATCCCAACAAGGCAAAGGCTATCAGAGAGATGCCACCTTCCAAGAACTTAAAAGAGTTGAGAGGACTGATCGGGAGGTTGCAATTTATTCGCCGTTTTTGTCTTCCAGCATTCACAAAGGTGTAAGCCGTTTTACGAGCTCACCAAGCCGGGAGTCAAATTCGATTGAGACAATAAGTGTCAGGAGGCATTTGATGGATTGAAGAATTATTTAGCAAGTCCTCCTGTCTTGAGACCACCATCTCTAGACAAACCTTTAATTCTATATATTTCTGTCCTGGATGATGCAGTGGGCCTTGTCCTAGCACAAGAATATGAAGAAGGAAAAGAGAGGGCAACTTATTATCTTTCACAACTTCTCAACCCCGCTGAATAGAGGTACACAGCGATGGAGAAAACATGTGCAGCACTGGTCTGGGTGGTTCAGAAGCTGAAACACTACATTCTGACCCATGAAGTCCACCTCATCGCTAGGATGAATCCGATCAAGTTTCTCCTTGAGAAATATGTCCTCACTAATAGGTTAGCGCGATGGCAAAGTTTTCTTTCTCAGTTTGATATCACTTACATTCAACAGAAAGCAATCAAGGGCTACACCATTGCAGAGCATCTTGCTCATCATCCCCTTCCTCGTTTTGATCCAGTCCGATCGGAGTTTCCGAATGAGGAACTGATGTCCATAGATAAAATCAAAGATGATATGTGGACTCTACATTTTGATGGAGCTCTGAATTCCCATGGAAAGAGTATCGGCATTGTTCTGCTATCACCTGAAGGTCTCACTATTCCACAAGCCTTTCAGCTTGACTTCCCAGTCACTAATAATATAGCTGAATATGAGGCACTCCTTGCTGGCCTCGAGGCTGCTCATCTCCATAGTGCCACCAAACTCAGGATTGTGGGTGATAGCCAACTGATCCTTCGCCAAGTGCTAACCAAATATCGGACTCTTGATCCTAAGCTCAAGCCTTATCAATAACTCACTTCTGCTTATGCTAAGCTTTTCACCAAATTGATCTTTATCCATGTTCCTCGAAATCAGAACATCTTAGCTGACGCTCTAGCTTCGCCTGCATCATCCCTCGATTTTCCAATCAGCAGACAATCCGAATCGATCATTGTTCATAGGCGTCTCTCACCTGCCGTGAAAGACCCTTCATTCCTTGGGACTAAGGAGAAGCTACTGAAGAAGGTCAGAGATGGAGATATTGTGGAAAAACGAGAGATTATGTTAATGGAGTTGTTAGAAGAGATGGATGATGAAGAGAAACTATGGTACTATGAAATTGCTAAATATTGCGAAGATCAATCATATCCTGAAGAAGCCACAACTGAGGAAAAAAGGACTATCAGGAGAGTTGCTCAAAGGTACACCCTAGTTGGAGGAGCACTATATAAAAGAGGTTTTGATGGAGTTCTCTTGAGATATTTAGATGAAGATGAACTTTGGAAGATCATGGAAGGAGCTCATACTGGAATTTGTGATGGCCATATTCATGGACAAATGTTATCAAAGAAGATCCTTAGACAAGAATTTTATTGGCCAACCATGGAAGAAGATTGTGTAGGATATGTTCGTAGATGTACCAAGTGTTAACTTCACGCCGACAAGATCCATTCCCCCGCATCTTCACTCCATCTTGCTTTCTCCCCATGGCCTTTCTCCATGTGGGCTTTCGACGTCGTTAGACCCCTTGGCAATCATGATTCCAGCATTAAGCAAAAATCCTTCATTCTTACGGCAACGGAATACTTCACCAAGTGGGCAGAAGCCGAAGCTTACACGGAAGTCAAAGCATCAACTGTCTACAAATTCATCATGAAGAACATCATCACAAGATTCGGAATTCCAAGCACCCTCGTAACCGACAATGGACCACAGTTCGTATCACAGGAGCTGAAGGACTTCTGCAACATATATAAAATTGCATTGCATCATTCATCTCCATATTATCCGCAAGGCAATGGCCAAGTAGAGACAATTAACAAGACTTTGATAAAAATCATCAAAAAGACGTGCAAGTCTAATAAATTCACAGATTGGCCAAAGAAATTGATTGAGGCTCTATGAGCATACCGAACTTCAATCCGCATGCCTACTAGGCAGACTCCATATTCCTTAACATTTGAAATGGAGGCGGTAGTTCCATATGAAATTCTCATACCGTCATTAAAAGTACAATTGAACAAAGAATTCTCTATTGATGAACACCGTTCAGCACTTCTTGCTCAATTAGAATTCTTAGACGAGAAAAGATGGTCAGCTGCTAATCATGCAAGAGTATATCAAAATAGATTAGCACGTTTTTATCAAAAGAAAGTTATTGAAGGAAAGTCCAAAGTTGGTGAAATGGTTGTCAAAAGAATCTTTGAAAAACCTGGTAGTCAGCGTTCTAAGCTCCAACCCAATTGGGAAGGACCGTATGTCATATCGCATGCTTTTCTTGGTAACACTTACCGCTTAGTTAATGCAGAAGGGCAAGAGTTAACTCACCCCTAGAATGGTCTGTATCTTAAGAAATAGTACCCTTAAGTTAGCGAGTCGATCAGCATGGTGCAAAGACCAGTGGAATCAGAAATTTTGAAACCTAAATTCCCTTATAAGTCTGGATAATTTAATTCAAACATATTACTACACATACTAACACGTTTTGATTTGTGAGTAACAAGAGATGTAAAGTCCGAAGGAATATCAAAAGCTTGACTAAGAGTGTAAAGTGTAATTCATTCCTTTTAAACAAAATCTTTATTTTCATACTCGGCCCACAATGTCGGAACGAGGCTTAGAATAGACTACCAAAAATACTCGCCATCTTAGTAGGAGGCCGTCATAAAAAAAAAAGGGGGGGAGATCCATCCTATGAAAAAGAAAAAGTAAAAGCAAAAGCCAAAAAGCCAAATATCAAATCAAAAGGCCGTTACACCAAGGCCATGAAATCAAATGAAAAGGGAACACAAGGTTGATAAATACCCCGGAAAGAAAATGACTGAACCCCAACATATATTAGGGTAAGAAAGGGATATCTTTTTAGGTCTCCAGAACTCTCTCGTGGGCTTTCTAAACAAATTCTTCCTTTCTTTCCGAAGAAGCGTACTCCAAGCTTAAGGAATAGCCTAGATTGACTAAGGGTCAAACCGTCGAATGGGATTACGAACATAAGCTCAAGCATGGTGAGTCTGAGTTAGATTATTGAAGAACAATTTGGAAATTAAGTTAATAAATGAATATGTTCTGTTGATCTAAGTACCATGCTGGTCTTTTAGTTTACACATTATTTCAAAATCCAAAAAAAAGTATATATCTCAAAATATTAAAAAAAAAAAGGTACATATTTCAAAATCCAAGAAAAGGTATATATCTCAAAATCTAAAAAAAATAGATATGTCAAAAATCCAAAAAAATATATGTATATTCGAAAACCCAAACAAAATGAAAATTTCAAAATAAAAAATATTTCAATTAGCATCTGCTTTTAGCATTTAGTGCGTTTCATTCTTTTATTTTCCAGTAAGCATATGCCTGCTTGTATGTTATTCCTTACAATTCAATTATTCCTTTTACCTTTGTTAATAAAGGCTTTGCCCCTTGACCCTTCTACCAAGGATAAGATCAAGTAGCCAGTTACTTCATCAGGCAAGGGGCTAAGCCTAAACAGATACTTAACCTGTTTGCTAAGTCATGTACAGGGCACAGGGTTAAAGACACAAGGCACAAAGATGAAGACAAAAATTTCATATATATATATATCAAAAGGTGTTTTGTACAAGACTCAAAAGAAAAGGAAAAGTACATAAGCAGCCCTCACGGCTGACTCTCTCATGCCCCCTCATACTGGCTCTGAGCATCATCAGGACCCTCTGGCTCGCGAGTTGGCGGTGGTGGTGGTGGCCTCATCAGGCTCGGCCCAGCTTGGCCCGATGATATAGCAATGCTCACGGTGAACGCACTCCCGTGCCCCCTTTCCTATGCTCACTGGTGGGCACGTCGGTAACGCTCCTCCATGCTGCGTCGCTCATGCTCCGCAACGCCAAGTCAGACCCGAAGGGAGGTCACCTCAGCATCGACTCGCTGCCGCTCCTGTCGCTCACGCTCCCAGTCCTCAATAAGTATCTCCAAACTAGTCTAGAGGCGTGTAAGCTCCTGAGGAAGATCCCCGGTGGAGAGTCAAGCCACCTACTCCTCGAGCTCCCGGACCTGAGCCGCATCTGCCTTAGCCCTCTGAAGGGCCTCATGAAGCTTAGCAACCTGCAAGAAAAGACGTTGTCAGATATAATCAAGCAATCATTATCAAATTTGAAAATGGAATTCAAGGATTAGAACTTACTCGAGTGGCCCGGTCCTCTTCTGCGAGAGAGGCTCAGTGAATGGCGGAGGCAAGTTGACTCTGGAGGTCAACCAAAGCAGCCTCATGAACAGCAGACGACACTGAGGATGATGAAGCACCATGAGTAGGGGGAGCCGCCTGGGTGTAGACGGCTCGCTGCATCAAAAGATCAACTGTCAGTGGCTAATCATCAAAACAAATCAACTAATTAAAATATCTATAATCATGCATACATACCAGATCAAAGAGTTCCTTTTGGACTTATTCTAGCTAGGCCTCCGCATCATGTAGGCGGGCCCGGAGGTCGATGATCACCGCATCTCGCGCGTCCTGCATAAACATCACAAACATACATCCATTTACAAATATAAGTTAAAGATAATAATAAAATGAAAGACGCATAAAGCATACTTACATCGAGTGGACGAAGAAGCTGCAGTTGGTCGGCGTAGTGGGCCCGGTACTGCTGGAGGTAGGCCTCGCTACTCTCCACATGGGACTCCACCCGTACGCCGCGGCGGTGCCAGTCCTCATACTGCTCCGGGAACTTAGCACGCCAATCCGTGAGGGCTTGCTTCCCCCTCATGCTCCGTCCAACACCCTCCGGGACCTCCTCGTCCACCCATTCTTGGTGGATGCCCAGCGTCCTCATAACTAGGCGGAGGCGGAGGGGCTCAATCTCGTTGAGGCAGTGTAGCCACATCTGCTTCCCGAACCTCCTCCGGCCAGCCGTCACCCATGGCTGACCCTCCTCGCCCATGCCCATATACGGGCGCAAGATTACCTGCATACAGGTTGGATGCATTCATACATAAATAAATTGCATTTAAAATGAAACATTGCATTTAAATAAAATAAACAACTAAATTTGAACAACTCACCAGGAGCTCTGGATAATCAAGGAACTGACGGCGGAAGGCCGTCAGCTGGTGGTGCTATGGGACGGTGTCCACAATAGGCTACCAACGGCAAGCCAAAGGGACAGCGCCCAGTCTCACTATCCTCGCTCGACCGAGCGAGAAGTAGTGGTAGCTCCAAACCAGCACAGATGAACATATAAGTTAGAAAACATCATTTCATTGCATTTCATTGCATAAACAAATAATTAAAATAAAGTTTACCTGGAGAAATGGCGAGAAGCCGCTGATGGTAGTCTCACGGTCCGACGTGACCGCGAACAGGTATGCGAACAGGTGGGCCAGGAGGGCCGCACCCCATGCATACTCATGCAAGCTATCTAAATCATCTAACAAACTAAGAAATCTACAATGAATGTGGTCACCCTTAGTACCGAAGAGCAACCGACCAAAAGAGAAAACAAGGAAGACTCTCAACTATCTATCTATCTCCTCTACCTGACTAGGGTCTTACAATAAATGGCAGAAGAGGACTCAGCTAATCTATCCCTAAATGCCTCCCGGGTCTCATCAGACCGACGTCGGGGCTCAACTAAACCTAGGGATGCCTCTACCTCAACCCTAGGGACTGTCCTGGACTCCCTATCTAAGCTAGAGAGCTCTATCCCTAGCAGACACTCTGCCAATCCACATTAGTCGGGGTAGGTCATCCCGCTCACCACCCGGCCTTCTACCTTGAGGCCGGTGATCCTGGCAACATCCTCTAAGCTGGGGACCATATGTCCCCAGGGCATTAGGAAAGCCCTGCTTTCCGCATGCCACCTCTCCCGCAGCGCATGCAGGAGAACCAAATCGAGGCAAAACGGCTCGATCTCGAGAATCTCCCCAAACCCCATCCGGCGTAGGCGCGCCTTATGGAAGTATGGGAGTCCTCTATATACTCCGACCACCAAGTCCCACGATATGCGGGCCCTCATCGTGCCGTACAAATAAAATCAACAAATTTCATCAGTCAATGGACATAGAAAATCAATAAAATATTCTAACTGAAAGGCATCGAGAAACATGGACGCCCATTGAAAGGCATCCACAAGCCTTGACACCATTTAGACCTATTTTCTATTCTATTAAAAAATGGAATTCTACCTTGAATGGCGTCGGACCATGGCGACGCCCTTTGAAAGGCATCACCTGGTCTGGACGCCATTCAAACCCGATTTCAGACTTTTTGAAAAGTCCATTTCTTCCCCCTTTCTTCTCCTTTCCATACCCCATTCATCCAAAAAAGCATTCATAGAAGCTTACCAGATGGAGGTCGCCCTCCACTTCTTCTTCTTCACCCACGGCTGCGGGTGGAGCCTCCTCTTCCTCCAAGAACGCCGCCACGGCCGCGAGATCGGCCGGTGCCGCCGCGGGAGGTTCTTCCGCCGCTACCAACGAGAGAGAGGCGGTTTGTCGCCTCTTTACTACCGCCTTGTCCTTACTCGAGCCTCCACGTTCCATATCTTAGCTTTGAAAGGAAGAGGGAGAGCTAGAGAATGAGAAAAGAGAGCTTGGGATGAAGGAGAGAGTGAAGATGGCCAGTGAGGTGATCGCCGGAGTTGAGGGTGGAGATCCGAAGTTAAGAGTGACCGCCGGAGATGGTGAAGAGAGAGAAGAGAGCTTGAGAGACTGAGGAAGAAAGGGAGGCTTTCGCAGCTTCTGTTTGGAGAAATTAAAAAGCGTCGAGGCACAACGACGCCATTTAGCGCACATAAACTGAGGCGGCAAAATAGAAGTTTGAAATCCGTAAAAGGCGTCCACTAGTTCCGACGCAATTCAGGTTAAACCATCAATTCTATTCAAAGCCATACTACAGTCAATGATTGACCGCGTCTAGTACACACGACACGTTTCAGTGGATTAATTATGGAATTAATGGCAGAATTATGTGGAAAAGTAAGAGAGAGAATTGAAAGGCGTCTACATCTGAGGACGTGTTTTAGGCATAATCTGGGTTTTTAAGGAATTGATCTTCGAAATTTGGAAATTAATTATGATTGAAAGGCGTCTTGATTGGACGACGCCATTTACACCCAGAAATCATATTTTAAAGGAAAAATTATGATTTACTTAAGAAAACATCTTGGATAAAATTGCAGAACATAAAGGGATGAATATTTCTTTATTGGGAATAAATTCTTAATTACATCATAAAAAAGAAGATAAAGGGGACTTTCAAGAAAGAATTTTTCGAAGTCCCATTACATATGGATAAGATAATCCTCTATCTGTTTCCTGAGAAGATTTTACACGATGATTGAAGCTAATATTCCACACTGTAACTATAAGCTCAGTTGCTTCAAAGTCTTCATCAGATTCCAAGGCACGCTTCTTGGTTGGAGGGATGTGGAAAAACTCTGGAAACTCATGGCGAGGCATGCTGAGTTGAGTATAGTAGCGATGAGGATTATACAACACAAACTCAGTTGCCCCGATTAGTCGACGCTCTGCACCAGCCGCACGACGTACTCGGATTGGTTTTCCTACAAGAGCAAGTGGAGAAGAATCGAATCCGTACGATGGCATGGTCTTCAAATAAGTTCGCCAATCAGCTCGAGTCTTGAGTTTGGGCACTCGATTGATCATCCTTTCATTGAACTTCACGATATTAGAAATATGGAAGATTGGACTATTCTGATAAATCTGAGATGGTCATGCTGAATTTCTAGTGTGGTACTCAAACTTGAAGTGCAACTCAACCTACAGAGCGAAGAAAAGCATACAGCTATGAGGAGGCTGACCTATAGATGCTGCAGAAAGCCCACTGTAAAGATAGGCTAGAATTGTTGTGCCAATCTATTTTCCTTCAAGGATTTCGCAAATTGCACTGACTTGATCGTCTTCTAGAATGTTGTCTTGGGTAGGAAATGATAGAATTGGGTGGCCTCAAAGCCAATCATTGTACATTCTAGTTCAGATTATTAATAAAGGCAATCATTTCTTCATTTATAGTTCTCGCAAATTAACTATCGTAATGAAGGTCCGTAGACAAATGTATGGGATATTGAATCATGATGAGATAACGATAGTGAGATCAATATCCTCAGTCAATTGTCTTAAACAGTTCTCGATCATAGGATATTTGAGATGGACATTAAATATCTGATAAGATCGACACAAGTTATGTCTGCTCATGTGATGAGGGTGAATGATCTCACATTCACTCGTGTGGTGACACTAAGACAAACATGTGGGTGCTCATTAGAGAATGAGTTCACTGAACAGACCCAAATAAGAATTCCTGGATGATAATTATACCTATTAGTCAACCAGGGAATTCAATCGTTGCAGTAGCACAGTTGGTCCTTTGACCTGAGTCACCAATGATACCTTGTTTGTGGACCATTATATCTTGATTCTCTGACTTGTGGACTTTAACCATTAAGTTTACAATAGTCGGTCTCTCAGATACAGTGGAAAGCTTGCGAAAGTAATTGAGTGAACAACAAGGGATCACTCACTATTGGTATAAGACTGGAGAGAGAATGTCCTATGGATGTGTACACAGAAATCTCTGGCCAGGGTCAAATGAAAAAGATGTCTTTCTAGATATTAACTGAGTACTGGAATCCATCTAAATAATGCGATAGAGGGTTTGACTATAAAACCATACCCTTGCATTATTAGGACATTGCATGAGTGAAGGATTTTATCTGTGCGGTATCTACAGACGGAAATGTTCAATTGAAGGGAAAAGTATCCCTTATATCTTCTGGGATCATGAGGTAGTATTTGGTGTTGTTCATGATCAGAAGGCCAAGTGAATTAATCATCATATGATAATTCACTTGTTTATTAAATTAATCATTTAACATATGATGTTTAAATGTTAATTAATAAATATTAAACTCTAGAATCAGTTCTAGGTTTAATGGGCCTGAAACCGGACTGATATATGGGCCTAGAGGGTCACACACATAAGAGTTCTCGTCAGACGGTGAGAGACGTTAAATTTCATGTTTATCTGGGTTTTTATGAAAAGCCGCAGGATAAACATGAAGATTTAATGGAGATTTATCCAAGGCCAAACTCTTGGATAATCATGAGGATTAATCCTTGTGCTCCTTGTTTCTATATAAGGAGGCCAAGGAGAAGGGGTAAAAAGGTTAGTTGGACGAATTACTCACCCCAGATTCTCTATCTCCTCTCTCTCTCTTGGAGTAGATCTATCTCTCTCCGCGCATGGTGGATTTGAGATCTGGTCAGAGCACTCAAGTCGAGGAGGAAATCGCGTCTGCAGCGGGAACTCGTGTGGATACCTCTAGAGATCGTGCGCGTGCGCGATTACCAAGTCGAAATCATCCATGGGAGATTCGAAACCCCGCAAAGGTGAAGAATCGTTCTTCCCGCGTTTATTTTATTGTCCGTTTTACGATCCCAGCAAGCGATACATAGGAATCGATTTTATTCTCCGCTGCGTTCTTGGCGATTCCTAACAGGAAAGAATAGAGTTCCAACTAGGCACGTGGTGAACACCTTCATCATGTTCTCAGTATCATCCTCTTTAAGTTCCTCAATCTCATACAGAGTCCATTCTACTAGCTTTGCAAGGTTAATCCCTTTCTTAATAAGGCATCCTTGAACTTCCTTTGGATCCTTCATAATCTTCATCAACAGTTGTTGACCTGTGATCTTTTCCCTCATAAGTGTCATCTTATTCAGGATCAGTTCATCATTGTTCAACTTGATCTTATGAAGACCCCAATAGGATTTCAGCTTCTTCAAGAAGTATAGTGGATTCAAGCTCAGGAAAGAGGAAAGTATGGGTTTGAAGATGCCACAACTCAATTAGAGCACCCATCGCTACCCAATCCACGTTTGGACTCTTGTAGTGCTTTGCATGGACAACTAGACCTTGGATATTCTACTTGGAAACAAAGGATTGCATGAAAATAGTGATACTTTTCGCAAGTTTGCGGATCCAAGGAAGAGAAGAGAATTTTCTTGGGCTGGGAAAGAGAGGATATGCCTAGATGAATAAACAAAATAAATTGCTATAATTCCATAAAGAACTTGAAAAACATAAAGAAAAAGGGAATTGAAGAAGGAGAATTGAAAGAAAAAGAAGGATTTAACTTACTTGAAAGTTAGGGTCTCGTCCGCTAAGATGATCTTTCACATTAGAAAGTTTCTCGAGCGTCTTCTTCACTCTCCTGTTTGAAGAATCTATCTTGTTCTTGAGCTTTTCCTTTTGAAACCTTAAAACCTTGATTTCTCTTGTACTTTGAAAAAAAATCCCTACTTTGATCTCTAGATTGTGTATGGATTTGCCTTAATACAAGTTGAGGAAGTTTATATAGAATTATTTGCGATTTTAAAGAGTCTTTTTCGAATTAGAGAAGGGATAAGTATGGAGAGAGTTCGAATCCGGATTGAACACAGCAAGAACATGTTTCTGCGACTTGAAAGACGTCGGTGAACAGTGACATTATTTAGAGTTTAATGGCGTCGGCTCGACACGACGCGTTTTAGGGATTTTCTGTTATTTGTCCGAAATTCCATATTTATCTATATTTGATGTTTTATTGAGTATTTGCTTGAAGTAACTGATGATTTTTTAGTGCAAGAAATTAAAAGAAATGACTACAAAGCTGAAAATCTCAAGAAAGTCCCACTGTGGGAGTTTATGAGTCCCGACCGTGACTAAAAAGACGGTTATCTCTATCCTTGTATTCTTTTATGTAATTAATTTGCATAATCATCCTTACTATATGATAAATATTTATTAGTGTATAACAATGACCTTGTGATTTTGATGAAACTAGAATTTGAGTTCTCCTTCAACAAAAACTATAATAATTCCAGAGGATTCTTAATCGCACGGATTTCGGCTTAGCACTGAATTGCTTAATTGATATATTGACTCATTAATGACAATTTAACAATATTATCCTTGATTAATTTATATTTTATTTCATTTTATATTTTTCTTTTAGCCCAGCATGCATCATGTAGGACTTTGATATAACTGTGATAAAAATTAATTATTGATTAAGTTTCAGACTATTGATCAAATAAATCTCAAACATGATATGAAATATTCCATTCTGAATTGAGTATCTTGATTATCTTTGAGGTTCGCTTAAAGATATACTTGGATTTCTATCTTTTCTTGGATTCTTTATCCCAACATTTCTTGTTTCTTTTAAGATCCATCATGGCTGCAGCACGTCCACATTGGCTGGCAATCGCTCTCCATGATGAAACCTGCAGGGTTTATGACCTAGGGTACTTCCCAATCCGTGGAGGTTGATCAACCTTATTTTGTTTCCTTGTCTACTTCATCAAGACATGATTAATTCCATTGATATTCCTTGAGTTATCTTCATTGACGATTTTGAGAAAGATTCATTATATGATGTTGAAAACGTGTCTCATCACACCTTGGCATTACTTTTTCAGTACATTCTATTTCATTTCACTCCCTTACAAAGATGATGCCAAGGTGAGGCAACTGTAGACACGCTAATTTTGACATCATTTTGAGTAAATTTCATGTCATATAATAATGCCTCAAAATGGTCTGATATTTAATCATTAGTTAATTTTTATTATTTTTCTAGAATAATTGTCTAAATAACATTAGGTCAGATAGACATTATTTAAGTTTATTAATAAAATTGATTTTAACTCAGATTTTAAATCAAATATGAGAATTCTAAAAGACGTCGACCTAAGAAGACGCCATTTAGGGTTTATTCTTATTTTAATTTTTAATTTGAATTTTAATTAATTGATTAATTAACTAAAAGACGTCTGTCAGGCACGACGCCATTTAGGTGTCCTAAAGTGTTTCTCTTTCTTCTTCCCGAGTTTATCTTTATCTTAATTAAGCTAAAAGACGTCTTCCTTGGACGACGCGTTTCAGTTAATTACAGATAATGATGAATTAGCATGTGTTTATCTGTTTTTTAGTGAAAATTAGTGAAATTGAGTTAAAGAATTCAAGAGAAAGACGACGTCATTTCTTCATCCTTTCTTCATCCTTTTTTCGTCCTTTCGTCGTCCTTCAAGATCTATTCAAAACTAAGACTTTCCAGAGGCCATCCAACTTCGCTTTCTTACTATTTTTCTTAATTAATCTTTGCTTATATTATCATCATATTAGTTCATAATTTTTCATCATATCACTTCATGTTACATACACAACACTAGCATACTTTTCCAACCCACATGTTAAGGGGTTTCAAAGACCACAAAATAAGTGAGTTCTTTGTTTGAGTTGCACGATTAGAATTCTTATTAGAATAGATACTATCTCTACTTAGTTCTTATTGTTCTTTTTCTCTTTTACTTCATTCTTTACAAGGTACAAAGGAGATCAAGAAGAAAGGAATAAATCTGGACAATCCTCAAAGCCCAATCAACATTCAAAATAAGAACAAAGTTAGAAGGGCTCTTTTCTTCAGCCGGCTGAAGGAGAAGAATCAAGAACTTCAACATCTCCCACGTCTGAAACAAGTTAGCGATCAATCTTTTGTCTTTTGAAAGTTTTTAGTCAAAAGTTTCTAGCGATCACATAGTTTTTAATAGGTTTTGTTTGTCATATAATCAACAAATTTTCATAATTTCACACATCACGATTTGAGCACTCACAGTGAATAAATTACCCGATTATCTTAACTTGTTAAACTAGAATGAATCCCAAGTTATCTTCTTTAGGACTAATCTTCTTTAACTTTTAATGATGATGATGATGATGACTATTATTATTATTTAATTAATTAATTAATAGATTAAAGGTCATGTATATGTTTCCCATGAATCATAGGTTAATCAGATGCTAATTCATAGCAAATTTGGACAATGATGCTTTAATATTTTTTGGCAGAAGTTAGAGAACAACTATCTTAGTTTAGCTATTTATGAAAGTACATCCACACGCACGTGGACGACGACCAGTATGTCGCCTAAGATACATTTGCACGTCAATAATTCTATAGTCCAAGAAAACCACCTTCACTTCTATTTTACATCTCTCTCTCTCTCTCTCTCTCTCTCTCTCTCTCTCTCTCTCTCTCTCAATATGTTGGTGATGGTGCAATAGGGAATTCTAAGCAGAAGGTAGGTTTACCACCTATTTATATAAGGAAGAGGGGGAAAGGATAAGGATGAGAGAGGTAGAGGAAGGAACTAGAAGGGGGATGAGGTGTTTTGCAAGGTATCTATAAGGATTTGGGCTAGATGAGAAAAAGACAAAGAACATGTACGCAGCGAAAATTAAAATTTTATCCCTCCACTCCCTATCTGTTTCGACAAAATAGAAGTAATCGGGTGATCGACTATCACCTTGCATGGATTCAGATCTGCATTTGTTCAATTTTGGTGGAGCGATGTTGATAACCACGTAGGTGTCAAGCTTCCAGCGATATCCACGCGATCCTCCGGTGGATGGTTTATCCTTGATCCCTCAGTAGGTTCAACACATTCACCGACGTTTCTTCTTCAAGACGGTGCCCGCGGCATGTAAACATTATTCCTTTCAAGTGGGAATCAGAGCAGCGGAGGAGAGAGAAGGGGGCACCCCTCTCTAAAGGGGGCAGCCTAGAGAGGGAGAGAGGAGGGGAGACGACCAGGCACAAAGAAGAAACCCTGGAGCTTGGCTCAAGGTTCCCTCCTGACTATTACTTATATTAAACTAGGTGACTTTTCACAAAAGTCCCTAAATTAATATAAATCTTACTTAAAGACCATCGACTGAAAATCTTTGTGCATATGACCCTCAAGCCCTAGTGCCAGTCTAGTTTCGAGCTGAAAAAGTCTAGTAACCTATTACTAACTTAAAGTGATTCATTTAATATCTTATTAAATTATTATTTAATCGATCATTCTTATAATAATCAATCAGACTTCCGATCAAATGGGTGCCAAGTAATACTGTATGATCTTAAAAGATAATAGGGTTCAGCAACCCACTTAAAGATCTTTCTGTCATCAATTACTATGTGGCTATAATCCTTCACTCGAACAAATGCTTTTAAGTAAACCTAGCATATGGTCAACTGTCAAATCCTAAATGGTTCACTCACTTAGATTAGATGCTTCAAAATAATATCAAAAAATACATTTTCTGATATGTTGTTCTACCCTAGCTAGGGACTCAAACATCATTCTTAGAGTATTCTCTCTCCAATTATCCATAGCGAATGTTTTTATATTGAACACAAAATCACCTTCAAAAGTATTCTGCTAGAGTCAATGTAACGCCCTCGGTCCATTGGTCTGGTTCGGTCATGCCGACTTACTGCGAACCGTCAGCTTGGAGTTGCTATAGTGGGAACAACCCACACATTATATATTGACAGTGAAGAGTATAAGTATAAGACAAGATATAGAATAACAACACAATCATATTAGTCACAACAAACCAAACCAAATAACTGAACTACTAAAACGGAAAAAGCCAAACATTGAAATTATCCAGGATCTCTATAAGTCTAAATAAATAAAAATGCATCTCATTAATTGAAATAAATCTAACCTATACATCTCTTGCTACCTTACAACTGAGAATAACAAGCAACAGCTATTAGGATAGTCTTCGATGACTAAAGATCAAGTCTCACACTCTTCAGGCTCAGCCTCAATTTCACGATCCTCTGAAAATGTTAGTGAGTAAGGGTACATAGAACTAAGCAAGTTCAAATCTACAAAAATATAAGTTTTGCATATCTATATTATAAAAGAATTTGCATGCATCTTATATAAATATGGCATCAATTCTAGCATATAGATCATTTTTTTCAACCTATCATGTTTCATTGACATTACAACATGATAATATAAATAACATACATGAAGTACACATGGCCAATTTTAATAAACATGAATATGGCAGCATGTTAACATCTGAAATATGACTTAATTATAGTAACTAAACATATACATTTAATTATGCATTATCATGGAATATGCATATAGAACAACTAGCATGACTATTGTATCACATGGACTTATTATGCATGAATTTAAATATGAAGTTTTAGCATATATTATGACATGAAGATATATATTAACTTCTAAAATATAACTTCGTCTTTCATATTTAAACATCATGAGTGATCACATACATCATATCTTTCACTTTAACATAGGACCAACAACCATATAATGACATCGGGTACTTCTTCTTTATCAATGGGTTATGGCAAACCCGCTAGATCTTCAGTTGCGCAGTTGGGGGACGCTCTCAGATCTCACTAGGAAAGCATGTAAATATACTTCTCAGATTTAACCCGTTGCCCCGAGTATCGTACTTATCCCCTTAGTCATTAACTGAGTGAATGAGAAAATCTAGAGGTGGACTCTATAGAATCAAGAGATGGCTCCCACTGTGTGGCACTTTGATCCCAAAGGAATTAAGAGATAGCCCCTACAACGTAGCACTTCAGTCCATGTGGCACTTAAGATCCACATCACTGGCTTGGTGCATTCACTTAACATCTTAACATCTTAAATGAATCATATGCATGTATGAACTATTCTGTTTAATGCAATACATGATATAATATATAACAAGTATTAATGGCATGACATTAAGCGTGAAATAATAGGAAATTAACTCATCAAATAACCTTCTGAATCGCGTTGTGCATGGCCGACATGATTAGTAAATGGCATCGGTCTGCACGGACGTGTTTCACGTCCGAGAACACTTTCTAAAGAAAACCCAAAAAACAATGAAAGAAGAGAAAAAAGAAGGGATCCATGCACCATATATTCTCTCCATAAATTATATTTACGTAGCTATATATCACATATACATACTAGATAGTAAATTAAGTTAAAAATAGAGCTTTGTATACATAAAAATACTATGTTTCTTCATCACTTTCTCGACTCGATGCAACTAACCCGAAGAAGACCGCCTTCAGTAAGGCCGCACCACTTCCACCATGCTCACTGGATTGTCCTCACGCTACAAGGATCATCCTCGCTTCCTCCTCCTTGCATGCCATGAAGAGATACCGTGCCGCACATGTTCTCTCTCTGAACCTCTCTTTAGGACTCTCTAATGGCTTAGGAATCAAGAGAGGACCTGGGATTGCACTATGGGTACTTAAATAAACATCTAACATGAGTCCCAAGCGGACTCCTACCGCGCTCGGAAAAGAGAGAGGTGGCTACGAGTCGGACTTAGAAAACACTGAATCGCATCGGCTTGATCAGACACGATTCAACTCAACTGAATCGCATCCATCCAGGATGACGTGTTTTAGAAACTCAGCCACATCTAGAAAAGTCACAAAACAATCAATGAATTCGAAACCCACCCCCATTAATGGGCCTATTATGGATCTACTAAGATACTAGGTGTTACATCCGATTGCTTGACTGATTAGGACCCCTTGGTTAGAGATCCATAAACTAAGGTTGAAGCTTAGAAGTCTACTGACAAGGTATCTTTGGTATCTCAAGTCAAAGGACCAATCACGCCACTGTGACGATGAATCAAACTAGTTGATAATTAGGTAATTTATCATCCAATGATTCATATTGGATCAGTTCAATGACTCATTCGCCAATGAGCACCTACAAGTTCGCCTTAGTGTCTCCACACAAGTGACTATAAGATTAGTCACCCTCATCATATGAGCAAGAGTAACATGTACTAGTCTTACTAGATATTTGATGTCCTTCTCAAATATCCTCCAACTATGAACAATTAAGAATATGCGTTTAAATGATGTTAATCCCATTATTATGATCTCATCATAATTTAGTATATATTGTACATATTAATTAACTTCATTATGAAACGTTAAATCATATTACACAAAATGAATATAAATGTCTTTATTATTAATATAAGAATAAGATTATTCAAGTCATGTGATTGACTTGACGGACATATATAACTAATAATGTCATTCTTAATTATTATATTAGAGATAAGATTACTAGATGTCTTAGGTGAAGCGTCCTTTAATGATTACGGGATGAGATGTCCCTGATGAGAAAGCTTCTTAGGGAATGAGGTGCCATTTCCTTACACGTACACCCATCCTTGTAAAATAATTGCATATATACTCCTATCTCATGTCTTTCCTCATCAATTAACTTATAATGTCCATTTTCAACTATCTAAGGATACTTTTGAATCTTAAAGAATTTAAGTTAAAATTCTATAAAGATACAGACTTTTTGTTCTCTATTTCGTCAGAAATCTATGTATTTCTTAAACATCACCCTTCTGCTCAATTAGGAAAGTTTTGAATAATTTGAGATGAACCCCCTTTTTTCAATCATCTTATTAACCTACTAACTAATTAGGGAAGAAGTACATTGTGTTAATCCACCATCAACATCAGCTCTAATCCGCAAACTTTGATCTAGTTCATAAATTTACGAGTTGGATTAGCATTTGGATTAAAAAGACTTCACCCACACTTCCTGTGGGTTGGATTGTAGATTACTTCAAATAAAATCATGTTTGATGCACAAGTCATGATGGATCGAATTGGACCTCCAATTTCTAAATCTGTAGATACCTATAGGTATATGGATCAAATTGCAATTATAAATAAATTATATTTATGTATGCTATTCAATAATATAGAGACCTTTTGATGACTATTCCCTCCGGATCAAACGTAGATCTTTTTTTCTTAAAATAAGGAATCAATCTTGGTTACTTTATTATGTTAGACCTCTATTAATAAATTGTTGATACATTAGAAGATGAACAAGCCAATAAAATAAAAAATTGTCGGTTGTAGAAATAGTATAGAAATCGATAAATAAAAAAAACAAGTTAAGTACCAAAGAATTAGAAATAAAAGACACTTTTCAAAGATTAGATCTTTTAGTTATTTTTGGAATCGTCTTTTAAGTTGAATGGCTGAGGAAATTGAGATAAAAGTGGAGTTCTACTTGTTGCACTGCAGTTCAGCCTGTACCTCAAACGAACAGCACCAAAATTAACTTTCTTTTTATTTTCATTTTTTTAGAATTTTTTTATGGTGGGATCCATTACGTTGAACATGTCCGATACAACCCACTCTTCGATTGGATGTCCAAAAAATTCTAAGGCTTGCTTTTTTAAATTTTTCAGAATTTTTTAAGACGCCCGATCAGAGGCATGTCCAGCATAATGGGGCTCACCATAAACAATTTTAAAAAATAGTAAAAAAAAAGTTTGGTTGTATCCATTTTTGTGCAGCAAGTATTACTCTAATTACAATCATAAATCTATAACCAATATAACCGAAATGAATTCACCGATCCTCCGGTTCAAGTGTAAAGTTTTCCCCTCAGTTAAATGGTCCATGCCCAGTTCGTTCATTGATTCTTTTCAGTTTGCTCTCTTCGCTTTGTTATCAGGTTTAACTGTGTTAAATGGGCCATGCCTCATCGTACTGCCTGCATGTGCTACAGGCCTTCTGGTGCATAGTTGTACAACCCACCCAGCATGAGCTGTACTTTCACCACCTTCAACGTTTAAAACATACACTTTTCAATATAGGATTTTTTGCATATATACCTCTAGAAAATACTCTTTGCACATATACCCCCAACTCTCACCTATTATCTATAATACCCCTAGGAACTCATAAATGTTGCATCTATACCCTTGCCGTCACGTCTGTTTACCTCGGTTAGTTGGAACGTAGTTAAATGGGTAAAAGGACTAACCCACCCTTGGTTATTACCAGATGTCTCTCACGTAAGCGCCTCTCCCCCTTGCAGCCTCAACTCCCCCCCCCCCTCTCCCCCTCGCGCACCACCGTCAACCCTCCACACCTCCCTTTTTGCCTCTAGGAAGCCCTCTAGCCCCCCCCCCCCCTCCCCCCACTCCAATTCCCTCACCCACGCATCCGTCGAGAGCACTCCATCGACAAGAGTCCCACGATGAGCCCTTCTTCACGCCCAATGCTGCCTTAGCCTCTTCCGTCACCAGTAGGGTCCGGATGATGCCGATATGGTATGGCCTAGTCTTGCTCATGTCATAGAGGCTGGCGAGCCCCATTGCATTCTTTAGGCAATCCAAGATGCGGTTTCTCACGTCGGTCACGGCCGCCCACTGCTTCTCGTGTGTCAACTTCACGGCATCGCGCTAGAGCTTCTCCAATAGGGCCTTTTGCCTCGCGTAGATCCCCTGGAGGACGACTGGCAGGTGGTGTGCCACGGAGGCCTGGTCGTGGGGGATCTTTGAGGGGTCGACGGCGACGTTGAAGCTGGAGCATATGGGGTTGTCGAGGAAGAGGAAGCCGAAGAGGTGGTTCCAAGAGTAGAGGTTGGGAGACAGGGTGGGGCTGGAGGTAGACTTTACGGCGAGCCAGGGGTAGAGCTCGAAGAAGTTGCCAAGGAGGGAGGTATTATATTCTCACATCTGAGAATGAGTAAAGGTACCATGTTAAGGTTAAATTCGGTATTTCACATTTTTTGATGCCATCCGTAGCACATTCCATGAATGTTCGTTGTGGGTTAACGAATACTTAACTGGAGGGATATAGATGAAACATTTGTGAGTTTCTAAGGGTATTCTTGATAATAGGTGAGAGTTGGGGGTAAATGTGTAAATACGATGTTTTCGAAGGACATATATGCAAAAAACCCTTCAATATATTATTAGTCATGGAGACAATTATAGGCATATTATTTCTATCTTAAATTACTATGAAAATTATATCTACATACATAATATTTTTAATATCTACATGTATAATATTTTTATATAATAAAATAGAAGAAACATTTTATGTGTATTCTCCATATTAGTAAATCTAATATACCATAGTTATTGCACATATACCCCCTTATCCTAGGTTGGCAAGCTTGACATGATGTTAATACGCTCTTATTTAAAATATTATGTACATGTAAATATTCATACCAAGTATGTCCGCAAATTAATATATCTAATTTACCAGACATATTACTTTTCTTCAACTAATATGCTTGATCGATTAAGTTATCTAAAGCATAATCGAAACACATGTATGTGAATGATCGGCATATGATTGAATGAGTAATCGATTAGAGAAGCAGAATAAGTAAGAGTGAAGTTCAGTCTGCTAATCGATTAACATCATCTTGAATAATTGATTGAAGAGTTGAGATAGACAAGCGATGTAGAATTATTCAAGTAATCAAATCCAAGAGTTCATGCCAAGATCAATTCATGCTTTGGTCGATAATCGATTGCAGTATACTTGCAACAAACCGATCTCAAGGTTTAACAAGTAATTGATTACAAAATTAAACAAATGATCGTTTCAAGCTATAACACTGATAATCAATTTCAGGAATAGGTAAGTAATTAGTGATGAAAACATTTAATCGACGAGTGCAGACAATTCAAATAATCGATAGACTTAATCGAACAATTGCTATTTTCATATAATCAATAAGGCTTAATCGATCTGTCTTTTCTACTATAATCGACAACGCCATTGATTTATAAGTCTTTTTTTTAATTGTTAAGCGTTGGCAATTTCCATGATTTCTTCTTTGATCGATTGGCGATAACAATTGTCGAAATAACTTTATAATCGATTAGTGATATGTAGGCACTCAATAGCTCTAATCGGTCCGGCCTATAGGCTTAACCAGTTAGGGGCAGAGATTACCTTAAGAAATAAAGATATTATTAATTGATTATGAGTCTCAAGCATTTTGAAAGTCTAAAACTGTTAATTGTTTAGCGAAAGAAGAGCTAATCGATTTTACATATATATTTTTGATGTACTGAGAAATGATTTAGTGCATGATTTGAACAGTGTTCTCATTAGCAATTAATCGATCAGTTCCATAACTTATCTTTATGTTAATCGACTACTATGTGATATCTAAGAAGTTATATTACTTAGAATATACATATATCCAAAATAAGTTTTATATTATACAAGAAGTGTCATCATCAAAATATGTTATCGAAAGGGGGAACATCTTTGAAAAAAACGGAATCCTTGGCTACCGAAACCTGAGAAGACAGCAAATAAGAAGATACTACACTGAAGGCCAAAAGCTGGCCAAACCCCTGGCCGCAAGGCAAAAACCCCACAGGTAGGGCTAGAGGCAAAAAGGCAAACCAACCAATGGGGGTAGGGTAAGGCTAGAAAGGGAAGGGGGAAGGGGAAGGTTGCGAAGGAGGAGGTGGAGGGTTTAGAGTGCAAAGACGACATGGAGACGACATTTGGTGGAGGAGCAACAAAAGAAGCAAAGGCAAGGGGGGTGGGGAATGGCAGCAAAGGGCAAAAGGTTGGAGGAGCAACGGGATGAATCGGAGGCAGGGGGAGTGGTGGAGAGGGAAGGGGGCAATGACAGTAAGGGCAAAGAGGAGATGGTTGGAGCCATGATGAGTGGAAGGGAAGAACTACGCAAAGAAGAGCAGTTAGGAGGAAGTAAGGAGACAAAGAAAGGGACTTGGGAAGTAGGAGGGAGAGAAGGGGCTGGGAGGAGTTCCTAGACAAAGCTCGACCCACCACAAGCTGCCGTCGCCATTCTGCTGGGGACTGGCAACTACTTCCGCTGGTAGGCCGATGATGAGCTCCCTGGAGGGGAGGTGGGCATTCCCACCTACTCCCAGAAGATGTGTACAACGGCCTTTAATGAATGCATGGCATTAATATTCCTTAGCGTAGTCTTTTGGAGCCGTCCAACTGGCATAATAATATCTTTCTATAGTAACAGGAAACAAAAAAAATATTTGTTCGTTCAAAAAACAATTACGAGGGAATTCCAACCATTTTAAAAATGTCTTATAATTGTTAATAGTTAAAGAATAACATCACCGAAAAACCCATATATCGCAGAAAGATTACCTAGCAGTACAAGGGAAGTATGACTGAACTTTCAGAGAAAAGTTTAACAGATGAAGGAAGCAACTTGGAAGATGAACAAAGGTAAAGGATGGAGAAAGTTGAAGATACTATTGTAGACACGCTAATTTTGACGTCATTTCGAGTAAATTTCATATCATACAATAATGTCTCAGAATGGTCTGATAATTAATCATTAATTAATTTTTATTAATCTTTTTGAGTGTCGGGTTTAACAGATGTGTTTTAAGTTAATCAATTGAATTGATTTTAGTTCAAATTTGAGTTAAAATATGAAGAATTTTAAAAGACGTCGACCCACGTAGACGCCATTTAGACTTTATTCCTGTTTTAACGATTAAAATTGAATTTTAATTAATTAATTTATTAACTAAAAGGCGTCTGTTAAGGTAGACGCGTTTTAGGTTTCCTAAATGGTTTTAACTTCTCTTCCGGATGTTTATCCTTATCTTAATTAGTATAAAAGACGTCTGCACAGGTGGACGCGTTTTACCTAATAAAGATAAAGATAAGTTTTTCCCGGATGTTTATCCTTATCTTAATTAATCTGAAAGGCGTCAGCAAAGGTGGACGCGTTTTAGATAATTACAGATAAAGATGAATTAATCAGTAATTATCTGTCGGTTAAGATGGATAAATCTCGGAATTTTGCTATGTCAATCTCGAACGCAAGAAATGCCTATAAATACCCTGCATGTTGAAAAGAGAAAAAAGGAAGAAAAGAGAATTAAGTTGAGTTGAGCCATAGCGCTATAGCGATTTGAAGATCGAAGCAACAACGTCGTAACGCCGGAGCGCTGTCATTTCCAGAAGTCGGCGTCCCTTTCAAGATCTTCATCCTTTCAAAGCTTCAACCAACTGGGCATAAGTTTTTCATTACTGCATTCATCTTCATTAGTTTCATTTTTTCATATTCACTTCATGCAAACACACACCACATCATAATCTTTCAAAAACCTACTTGATTTAAGGGGTTTCAAAGCCATTAAAAAAAAAGTGAGTTTGCTGTTCTAAATATGCTTAAAATCATGATTAGTTTAGATACTACTTCTATTTAAATTCTCATCATAGTTCTTCGTTTTTTCTTTTTTTCTGTCTCTGCTGCACTCAACAACGACAACAAGAGATTCAAAAAGGGGAAATCAAGCACAACTTCTGGACGATCCTCAACCTCAAACTCAACAGCAAGAACAAAAGAACAAAGAAAGGGCTCTCTTTCTTCAGCCGGCTGAGGAAGGGGAACCAAGGACTCAATCTTCCGCATTTTGAAAGGTAGGCGATCATACTCCTCTTTTGAAACTTTTAAGTTAAAAGTTTCTGGCGATCACTGCACTTTAGTTGCTGTTTTTAATAGGTTAGTTTACACCTAAACAACATAGATATTTCATGTTAATCACACGGTCATTCTAAGCACCTACAGCTTTTTTGGCGATCACGGTGGGACTTGGTCTCGCCATCTTTTAGTTTCCTTTTTGTTCTTGCTATCATCATATCGGGCACCCACGGTGCACCACTTGTGTCTCTGGACACGTCCTCACCAATTGGTGAGTGTTTAGTTTAATTGATTTCCCTCGTGCACCACGTGCACACCCCAGTGGCAAGATCTTGCCTCCCCTTTGATTAGTTCAAAAAGCTGTTTTTTGTGGTGAAATGCTGTGTGATTGCGTGATTTCTTAGTTGTTTAGATAGTAAATCATCCTGTTTAAAATCTGAAACTAAAAAAATCTTTGCATGAGTCGATTGTTTACTGCATTTTACCCTGTTTAAGGAGGATTCGACCCAGAAAATCCTTCTGGAAATCTGTTTCTGCGAACTAAAAAGCGTCCAGGAACAGCGACGCGTTTCAAAACCGCGTCGTCACTACTAGACGCCTTTTAGCCTCCAGGCTTTCTCTGCTGTTTGCATCTCTTTCTGCGAAATAATTAAGTTCTGTGTTGAATAGCGTCGACCATAATCGACGCTATTCAGACAGTTTTTAGTTATTTTCCAGGCTTTCTCTGCTGTTTGCATCTGTTCTCTGCGAGAGAATTAAGTTCTGTTTTGAATAGCGTCGACCATAATCGACGCAATTCAGACAGTTTCTTAATTATTTTTCAGTTTCCAGATTTCTGTGGTTGAGTGCTAGCTACCCATTACTTTATTAAGCATTAGAGGCCATCCAGGTCGCAGGACATACGCATTGAGGCTAAAACCCTCCTTTTCTTAGGAACACATTTCTCGACGTCAGCAACTCTCTCTGATTGGGTTGGTCCCTTGATCAGACTAGAGAAGTTGACGTTGAGACCTCCATAAGTCCCCAAAATCAAGGTATTCCTCCTTGATCATCGGGCTGGTTGTACCAATTGAAGTCCCGGCTAGATTCCGAAAGCGTTGTGAGAGAGAACCCTAGAGAATAACGGTGGAAACTGAACTGAAACTAGGATCCTTCCCTGAGCGAAATTGTGGTTTAATCCAATTCAAATAATTCAACAAGGAATCCTAAAATCACGTTAAGCATCCACTTGTTTGATTAATCTCTGTACAACTTGTTTGATTAAATCTTTGAAAAGGGAATCTAACATCATGTTGCTACGATCAGGTAGGGACTTGAGTGTGGCTCCAGACGCCATGATTAATTACGAGGGAGATGCTAATGCCCCTCGGAATTCTGAGTACAACTATGAGAGTGGGAGAGATGCTGATGCCTCCCGTAGTTCTATCCCCATTCCGTATCGTCTAGACGGGAATGTTCGGACACCCCTTTTGCCTCCACGTGATCAATATCCTGATCCTCTTCCGCATGAATATGCGGTCCATAATCCTGATCTTGAGGGGGACATGAACCAGAATGATCCCTCATCCTCTGATCCTACGGATCTCGTCAACGCTCTGGGAGTTCTTGCCTCCCGACTGGACCCTCAACAGTTCGAGGCCATCCAGTCTATTTTGAAGGGGAAGGCACCCATGCAGCCTGCTGAGCCGAACCCTATGGCTCCCCCTGTTGTTATTCAACAACCTCCTCCTCCTTATATCCATCAGGCCATGGAAGGCCTTCATCTTGCTTCTCGGCCCACTGGGCCGCAGCTTTCATCATATGGGCAACCGGCTAGACCGCAAACGCCTACTTATCAAAATGCCCTCGGGCATGGCGGAAGCGCTGCCGGACCTCCCCTCTATTGTCCACCCTGTCCAACGTACTCTAGGCAGCAGGCCTACCAAGTACCTCCTCCTCCTCCTCCTCCTCAAGCAGATCTGACCACGCAGACGTTGCTGGCCAAGATGGAGCGCATGGATGAGCAGTTCAACAATCTCCAGAAGATGATGGGGGTTAAAGCTGTGCCAGAAATCAGTTTACCGAGCCTGCCAGTGTTCCATCTGCCACCCTCTGAAATGCCAGTGTATCGAAAGTATAACGGTACTGGTAACCCCTTTACACATCTAAAGGAGTTCATGTATGAATCCTCTTTCTGGCAGAACGATAAGAGGTCATTGGCTTTCTTGTTCAGGAGATCCCTAGAGGGACCAGCCCTCGAGTGGTTCTTTTCTTTGGAACCTTCCGAAGTAGAGGATTACGGTATCGTTTCACGCAAATTCATCCAACGATACCAGGACAGAGTTGCACCCTCCTTGTCTATCACGGACCTCATTGCAGAAAAAATGAAACCGGATGAGGAGTTTGTCAGTTTCGCTGACAGGTGGCGGGGCCTGGCTGAAAAGGTGAAAGATCACTTGTCTGAATCTGAACAGGTGAAAATGTTAATTTCTAATGCCACCCCCCAGTTCAAGCTCGTCCTCTCCTTGAACAATTTGACTAACATGGCAGAGCTCTATGAAAGAGCACGGTACTGCCAGAATGCTTTCAAGGACGCTACATTCTCTAGCGTCTTTGATCCTCATAGACCTAGCAGACCTCCGCCTCGGAAGCCTGCAGTGCCGAACTCTTCCAGCACAGGTCCGACTACTGAGGGCACGCTCTCTCATGAGCAAGTGAGCACCATGAACAATAACTCGCCCCAGTTCGTGAGGAGTCAGCAGCAGTACCAGAGGCCACAGCAACAAGGGTACAGACAGCAGCAGAACCCCCAGTACCAACAGCAGTATCAACGGCCCCAGCAGCCGAGTCAGAATCAAAACCAGCAACAGCTACAGCAACAGCCGCAACGGCAACAGCAGTACCAGCAACCCCAGCAGCAGCAGTATCAGCCGCAACAACAACAGCCACAGTACCAGCCGCGTGCACCGCCGGCGTACCACAATGTCCCTCCTCCTGGTGACTACAACCAGCAGAGAAGACCTCCAGGCCCGAAGAGGGCAGAGTACCCGGCCCTCCCAGAATCCTTGGCGGATATCTTCAGTGCCTTAATGGCAGCCAATGCCCTAGTTTTGCCAAGGGAGAAGGCCGTCTGGCCTCAAAATGCCGATACATCCAGGTATTGCTACTTTCACAGGCAACCTGGGCATACCATTGACACCTGCTTCCAATTCAGAGATTATATCCATGATCTCAACGAGCAGGGCGGCATAGACTGGGAGGAAATGAAGAAGTACATAACAGCCCTGAAGGCGAGAAGACCGCAACAGCAGCAGCAGCAGCAAGCAAGACCACCGGCACAAGCAGCAGCACCACCCAACATGGGCATAGTGCAGAATCCACTCCCGGAGCACCAGAACCAGAACCAGGTTGCTCCCATTCTAACGAACAGCCAGTCTGAGGCTGGTCGTGGGCAACAATGGAGGATAGAGGACTCTTCCTCTCTTTATTCAACGGGTCACGTACAAAGTACCGCAGAGCGACTACCACGCCGCACCATCCACATACCCAGACCACAACCCGTCACCATTACCCCTCTACCCACACCCACATATCATTCGCCCGCATCCAATAACCCATTACCACTACCCACCTTCCTTAGACCCATTGCGCCCCGCACTCCTACGCCTCCATCATATACCCCTCCGCAAACCAATAACGCGCCCCTTTTACCATCTAGGCCATTATTACGCGTACCATTTCCTACTTCGTCCATTACCACTACCACCTACCCAGATATGCCCCAACCATCCAAACCGTTACTACGCGTACCATTCCCCACTTCGCCAACCACTTACCCATCTACCATCCAACCATCTAGGCCTTTAATCCGCACCGCGCCATCACTACTTAACCCTACGCCATCACCACCTAACCCAACGCCACCACCTACGCATCAACCCTCCGCACCGCTTACGCCACCCAACTCTGCGGTACTCAAGGTGTCACCCGGATCCTCCACGGTCGAGGAACACGCGCTCCGGAGTGGAAGGATTTTCAACAAGGTCTTTCCTCAGTCCACAGTCAGAGACGGCCCATCACAGCCGACTGAGGAAGCCTATAATGAAGAGAGTGCACCAGGCACTCAATATGACTTGTTGAAACATCTGGACAAAACACCGGCACGGATCACTGTACTGGAATTGATTAAAAGGTCCAAGATTCACCAAGAAGCTTTAATGGAATACCTACAGAAGGTGATGGTCAATGAAGACGTGCCGGTAGAGAAAATTGCAGCACTACTAGTTCCTCAGGGGGATCAGCCCACAATTACATTCCACACATCGGAACTAGCACCGCCAGCCGCCAGAAGCATGGCTCTGAGCATCACGGTCAATATCTGCAAAAAGGCCGTGGATGCATGCCTGGTTGATACAGGGGCTTCAATTAATGTTCTACCTCCGAAGACCCTGGAGCTATGCGGTGTGCCCAAGGAGAAATGGCTGCCTAGCCCCATCTCAGTTACGGCATATGACAATTCTACCCGTTCCCCTCTGGGAATGGTTTATTTAAAGGTAGAGTTAGGTCCAGTAAGTCATGCAGAGGTTGAATTTCATATTCTAGAAATCGACCCTTCCATAAATGCCATTCTGGGACGTCCTTATATCAAAACTCTTGAGGCGATTCCTTCTACGAATCACCAATGCCTCAAATTCCCTTATAAAGGACGAATTATTAAAGTGACGAGCATGCCGATCCTTGCTGCTGCTCATACATTGAATATTAAATCTGCTGTTTTACCTGGCCGACAACCTTTTCTGTCGGTATTACAGGTCTACCGTCCAATGGCCGATCCTTTGAAAGCCGCTACCATTTCTCCATACCCATTAAATGCTATCAAAAGGGGGAAGTGCATGAGTACCCCGGGATGGAGAATCATGATGAAGAACGGCTACAAGCCTGGGAAAGGTCTGGGCACACAGTTGCAAGGCAGGACCACTCCTGTTAAAAATCATCGGGCAGTACCTGGAAGCGGTCTGGGCTATAGGCCGAGCAAACTGAAGCAAGACAGGGTTCAGCAAGAAGATGGTCAAGAAATCTTGGAAACAATGTCCACACCATTGAAAGAAGGCCGAGATCCCTTAACATGGACTCTATATACTCACTTTGTGAAAGGGCCCATACTTAGTCACGACAACATGGTGGTCATTACTTCCTGTTTTGACTTCCATGACATATATGGGAGGGATTTGGCCAGACATTGTTCCGAATTACTTACGTACCAATCCTTGGAGGTTCTGCGGCCTATGAAGAGGAGGAAATTCCATGACCCTGAATGCGAATGGTACAGATGGTTCGACCTGAGGGACCTATACATAGCACTGAACAGACTATTCCTGGATCCTGCAGAACCCAAGTGGCCACCGCAGATCGACGAGCTAATTGAGAGCCCTGGCACAATCTTTGACAAGCGGATACTGCTGTCCGAAGAAGCTGATGAAGGGGAGCCAGATGACCCCTATGAAGCTGGTTATACAACAGATCTGCTCTGGAGGGGGACATATCCTTCACATGTCCTAATGCTCCATACTCTTTTTCGTACACTACTCTTGACCCCGACTTGGTCGCGGGTCATAATTGAAGATATTCCACGGGCCCCGCCCGTTATGATAACTCTGTCCCCTCGGGACTTTATTCCACAACCTCCTCTCGACCTAGAGAGGATGTATGATCTAATCTGGGACATATTGCTATATGATCCCCCCAATCCTCTGGCCTTGGTGCCGCTTCCCCCGTCCGATTCTCCTCCCATTTGTATTCATTCTTGCTTTATGTTTAATTCTTTCATTGTCCAAAAAAAAACGCCAATTTGGCAACAAATTCTTCCCAAATCATTATCGAGGAAACATCTTACTTGTCCGATTACACCCCATCGCGCGGGTCCGTCGGTCAAGATTCTCTCCTAGATCTACTCTGTCCCTCCCCACGGGAGGATTCCCCTGTATTTCCATTTGTATCCCAGGATTTTCATCCTGCTTCATCTTCCTTAGGTTATGATAGGCAGTTTAGTGAAGTTAGGGAGTCTAGTTTTAGTCAGTTTAGGAAGTCTAGGAAGCCTAAGGGTAGGCAAATTCCAGAAAGATACCTCCAGGATTTGGCTGATAAATGTTCCTTTTGCTCTTTAATCCCTCAGCTTTTAGAAGATCCAATTCAGATGCCAGAAGATTGTACAGATGATGAGTCAGTCAATGATGGGTACGGGGTATATGAGTTAGTACATGAAAAGGACCCCATTGTTGAGGATGAGGAAGATGATGAGGACGCAGCTGAGGCATATGCCAGTGGAGTGAAGAGATTTGATGAACCTTCAGCTGCCGTCGAAGAGCCCACCAAAGAAATAAACTTAGGGACTGAAGACAAACCTAAGGTTGTCCTCGTCAGTAAAAATCTTTCTGCAGAGGATGAGAAGGCAATGGTACAAGTGCTTAAGGATTATAAGGACACTTTCGCCTGGAGTTATGAGGATATGCCGGGGTTAGACTCATCTTTAGTTGAACACAGGTTAACATTAAAAGATGGAGCTACTCCGGTCAAGCAGAAATTAAGGCGATTCCACCCACAAATGGCTCTAAAGATGAAGGAAGAAGTCGATAAATTACACAAAGCCAAATTCATTAGAGTTGTCCTTTATCCACAATGGGTGGCCAATATAGTCCCGGTTATGAAGAAAGACGGGAAGGTCAGAATTTGCATTGACTTCCGCGATCTGAACCGGGCATGTCCTAAAGACGATTTTCCATTGCCTCATATTGATGTACTCATCGATAACACTGCTGGCTATGAGACGTTATCGTTTATGGATGGATTTTCAGGATACAACCAGATTAAGCTGGCAGAAGAGGATCAAGAGAAGACTTCATTCACTACACCTTGGGGAACATATTGTTATGTCGTCATGCCATTTGGATTGAAGAACGCTGGAGCCACTTATCAAAGGGCTATGATGGCAATATTTCATGACATGATGCATATAGATTTGGAAGTGTATGTGGATGATTTATTGGTTAAGTCTAAAACGAAGGCTGAGCATGCCAAAGTTTTGGCAAGGGTATTAGAGAGATCGAGAGAATATCAGTTGAAGATGAACCCCAAGAAATGTGTATTCGGGGTATCTTCAGGAAAATTGCTTGGATTCATTGTCAGCAAACGGGGAATTGAGATCGATCCCAATAAGGCGAAGGCTATCAGAGAAATGCCACCTCCCAAAAACTTGAAAGAATTAAGAGGATTAATCGGGAGGTTACAATTTATTCGCCGTTTTGTCTCCCAGCACTCACAAAGGTGTAAGCCGTTTTACGAGCTTACCAAGCCAGGAGTCAAATTCAATTGGGACGATAAGTGTCAGGAGGCATTTGATGGATTAAAAGACTATTTGGCAAGTCCTCCTGTTTTGAGACCACCATCTCCAGGCAAATCATTGATACTTTATATTTCTGTCCTGGATGATGCAGTGGGGGCTGTCTTAGCACAAGAGGATGAAGAAGGAAAGGAGAGGGCAGCCTACTATCTCTCTAAACTTCTCAACCCCGCTGAACAGAGATACACGGCGATGGAGAAAACATGTGCAGCATTGGTTTGGGTTGTTCAGAAATTAAAGCATTATTTTCTGGCCCATGAAGTCCATCTCATCGCTAGGATGAATCCGATTAAATTCCTTCTGGAGAAATCTGTTCTTACTGATAGGTTAGCGCGATGGCAAAGCTTTCTATCTCAATTCGATATTATTTACATTCAACAGAAAGCAATCAAGGGCTATGTCATAGCAGAACATCTCGCTCATCATCCCCTTCCTCGATTTGATCCAGTACGATCAGAGTTTCCGGATGAGGAACTGATGTCCGTAAATCAAATCAGAGATGATATGTGGACTCTGCATTTTGACGGAGCTCTAAATTCTCATGGAAAGGGTATCGGAATCGTTCTGTTATCACCTGAAGGAGTCACCATTCCACAAGCCTTTCAGCTTGATTTTCCAGTCACCAATAACATAGCTGAGTACGAGGCACTTCTTGCTGGTCTCGAGGCTGCTCATTTTCATGGTGCCACCAAACTCAGGATTGTAGGTGATAGCCAATTAATTCTTCGCCAAGTGCTGACCAAGTATCGGACTCTTGATCCCAAGCTCAAGCCATATCAAGAACTTACTTCTGCTTACTCAAAGCTTTTCACAAAATTGATCTTTGTCCACGTTCCTAGAAATCAAAACATCTTAGCTGACGCTCTAGCTTCACTTGCATCTTCCCTTGATTTTCCTATCAGCAAGCAATCTGAATCAATCATAGTTCACAGGCGTCTTTCACCCGCCGTGAAAGATCCTTCATTTCTTAGAACTAAGGAGAAGTTGCTGAAGAAATTCAAAGATGGAAGTATCGTGGAGAAAAGAGAAATCATGTTGATGGAGCTGTTAGAAGAGATGGATGATGAACAGAAGCCATGGTATTATGAAATTGCAAAATATTGTGAAGATCAATCATATCCTGAAGAAGCTACAACTGAGGAGAAAAGAGCTATCAGGAGAGTTGCTCAACGATACACCCTAGTTGGGGGAGCATTATATAAAAGAGGTTTTGATGGAGTTCTTCTGAGATGTCTAGACGAGGATGAGCTTTGGAAGGTTATGGAAGGAGCTCATAGTGGAGTTTGTGGTGGTCATGTCAATGGACAGATGCTAGCAAAAAAGATCCTTAGACAAGGATTTTATTGGCCAACCATGGAAGAAGACTGTGTAGGATATGTCCGTAGGTGTGCCAAGTGTCAACTTCACGCCGACAAAATTCATTCTCCTGCATCTTCACTCCATCCTGTTTCTTCCCCATGGCCTTTCTCCATGTGGGCTTTCGACATTATTGGACCTCTTGGTAACCCAGATTCCGGCATCAAGCAAAAATCTTTCATTCTCACAGCAACGGAATACTTCACCAAGTGGGCAGAAGCTGAAGCATACGTGGAGATCAAAGCATCAACCGTCTGCAAATTCATCATGAAGAACATCATCACAAGATTCGGAATTCCAAGTACCATCGTCACCGACAACGGACCGCAGTTCGTGTCACAGGAATTGAAGGACCTCTGCAACAGGTATAAAATTGCATTGCATCATTCATCTCCTTATTATCCGCAAGGCAATGGCCAAGCAGAGGCAACTAATAAGACTTTGATAAAAATCATCAAAAAGACGTGTAAATCTAACAAATTCGCAGATTGGCCAGAAAAATTGGTTGAGGCTCTATGGGCCTACCGAACTTCAATCCGCACGCCTACTGGGCAAACTCCTTATTCCTTAACATTTGGAATGGAGGCGGTAGTTCCATATGAGATCCTTATACCGTCATTAAGAGTACAATTGAACAAGGAATTTTCCATTGATGAGCATCGTTCAGCACTCCTTGCTCAATTGGAACTTTTAGACGAGAAAAGATGGTCAGCTGCTAATCATGCAAAAGTTTATCAAAACAGATTAGCACATTTTTATCAAAAGAAAGTCATTGAACGAAAGTTCAAAGTCGGTGAAATGGTCGTTAAAAGAATTTTTGTAAAACCTGGTGGTCCGCGTTCTAAGCTCCAACCCAACTGGGAAGGACCTTATGTTGTATCACACGCTTATCCTGGTAATGCTTATCGTTTGGTTAATGCAGAAGGAGAAGAGTTAAATCATCCCTGGAATGGTTTACACCTTAAGAAATACTACCCTTAGGATAAAGAGTCGATCAGTATGGTACAAAGACCAGTGGAATCAGAAAATTTATAAACTCAAATTTCTTTGTTAGTCTGAATAATTTAACTTCAAACCCATTACTGCACACACTGACACGTTTGATTCGTGAGTAACAAGAGATGCCAAGTCCTGAAGAATATCAAAAGCTTGACTAAGAGTATAAAGTACAAATCATTCCCTTTAAAATAAAATTCTGTTTTACACTCGGCCCATGATGTCGGAACGAGGCTTAGAATAGATTACCAAGAATACCCGCCATCTTAGTAGGAGGCCGTCATAAAAAAAATGGGGGAGATCCGTTCCAAAGCAAAGCAAAAGAAAAAAGAAAAAGCAAGGCAAAAAGCCAAATGTCAAATCAAAAGGCCATTACACTACAAACGTTACATCAAGGCCATGAAGTGAAACAAAAGGGAACGCAAGGTCGATAAATACCCCGGAAAGAAAATGACCGAACCCCAACAGATATTAGGGTTGGAAAGGGACATCTTTTTAGGTCTCCGGAACCTTCTCATGGGCTTTCTAAACTTACTCTTCTTTTCTTTCTAAAGAGGTGTACTTCAAGCTTAAGGAATGGCTTAGATTGACTAATGGTCAAATCATCAAATGGGATCACGAATGGAAACACAAGTTCAAACACGACGGGTTTTAAGTTAAGTTGTTAAAGAACAATTTGGAAATTAAGTTAATAAATGAATATGATCTTTTGATCTAAGTACCATACTGGTCTTTTAGTCAAAAAAAAAAAAAAAAGTCAAAAAAAAAATGCATATGTCAAAAATTCAAAAAAAAAATGTATATGTCAAAATTCAAAAAAAAATTGCATAGTCAAAAATTCAAAAAAAGTACATATTTCAAAAATTCAAAAAAATGTACATTTTTCAAATATACATTTCAAAACCCAAACAAAAATGAAAATTTCAAAACCACAAAAAAAAATATTTCAATTAGCATTTGCTTGTGGCATTTAGTGTGTTTCATTCATTTTATTTTCGGTGAGCATACGTTTGCTTGTATGTTGCATTTTGCTTAAATCATGATTACTCTTATTACCTTTGTTAATAAAGGCTATGCCCCTTGACCATTTATTCAAGGAAAAGATTAATTGATCATTTATTTGGTCAGGCAAGGGGCTAAGCCTAAACAGATACTTAACCTGTTTGTTAAGTGTTGTACAGAATACAAGACAAGCACAGGAACACAAGATTGAAGCCCAAAATTTTCATGTATTTCATTAGAAAGTGTTTTGTACATAATACATGAAAAAAAAAAGAAGATACATGAGCCCTCAAGGCTGGCTCTCCCCTCCGCCCTCGTCCAACTGGCTCTGGGCCTCGTCAGGTGCATCCGGTGCTGGCCCTCGACTAGGAGGTGGAGGTGGCCCCATCGCATTCGGACCTGCCTGACCAGAAGACATGGCGACACTGGCTGTGAAGGCACTGGTTAGACCACGCTCATGGGCCCGCTGGCGGGCTCGCTGATATCGCTCCTCCACCATCTTGCGCTCATGCTCCGCGACTGACAGCCGACCCTAAAGACTCTCCAGTCAAAGGCGGTCGCGATCTCTCTCCTCAGTCACAACCTCCAGGCGAATCTGGAGACGTGCAAAATCTCCAGTGGAGAGACGCGCCACCTGCTCCTCTAGAGCCCGGATCCGTGCAGCATCAGCTTCGGCGCGAGCCGCTGCAGTACGGGCATGCTCCAGCTCCGCTTCAGCTCTCTGAAGGGCTTCCTGAAGCTCGGCAACCTGAATAAAAGTCGTTGTTAGTTGGCAATCAAGTAATCAAAATCAAATTCAGAAATGAAAAGTTGAAGAACTTACCCGAGCAGCACGATCCTCCTCCGCGAGAGAGGCTCGGTGGATGGCGGAGGTAAGCTGACTCTGGAGATCAGCCAAGGCAGCGTCATGCGCAGCAGATGATGAAGATGAAGCTCCATGAGTAGGAGGAGCCGCCTGGGTGTAGACGGCTCGCTACACCAAAAGAACACTGTCAGTGGTTAATCGCCAAAATAAATAATTAATTAAAACATGCATTCATATTCATGTATACATACCAGATCAAACAATTCATTTTGGACTTGTTCGAGCTGGGCCTCCGCATCATGTAGGCGGGCCCGGAGGTCGATGATGACCGCATCACGTGCATCCTGCCAGTCACGCATTCATACATTCATTGACCAACATAAATCAAGATAATAAAATTAAAGACGCATGAATGCATACTTACATCGAGTGGTCGGAGGAGCCGAAGTTGATCGGCGTAATGGGCCCGGTAATGCTGGAGGTAGCCCTCGCTACTCTCCGCACGGGACTCCACCCGTACGCCGCGGCGGTGCCAATCCTCGTACTGCTCGGGGAATTTCGCACGCCAATCTGTGAGGGCCTGCTTGCCCCTCATGCTCCTCCCGACGTCCTCCGGGACCTCCTCGTCGATCCATTCCTAGTGGAGGCCCAGGGTCCTCATCACAAGCCGGAGGCGGAGGGGCTCAATTTCGTTGAGGCAATGTAGCCACATTTGCCTCCCGAACCTCCTCCTGCCAGCCGTCACCCACGGCTGACCCTCCTCGCCCATACCAAGGTACGGGCGCCAGATCACCTGCATATAGATTAGATGCATTCATATAAATAATTTGCATTTAATAAAATTTTTGAATAAGTTAAAAACTCACCAAAAGCTCTGGGTAGTCCAAGAACTGACGGCGGAGGGCCGTCAGCTGATGGTGCTGTGGAGCTGTGTCCATGATTGGCTGCCAACGGCAGGCCAAGGGGATGGCATCTGGACGAACGATCCTCGCTCTGCCGAGCGGGAAATAATAGTAGCTCCACACCTGCATGCATAAACATATAAGTTAGGAAAAACATCATATCATATTGCATATCATGAATAAATAATAAAACATTTAATACCTGGAGGAACGGCGAGAAGCCGCTGACAGTAGTCTCGCGGTCCGGAATGACCGCGGATAGATCTGCAAACAGGTGGGCCAGGAGGGCCGCACCCCAGGCATACTCACCTAAGCTATCTAGGTCATCTAACAAATACAAAAATCTACAGTGGATATGGTCGCCCTTCGTACCGAAGAGCAACCGACCGAAGAAAAAGACAAGAAAGACCCTAAGCTGTCGGTCTACCTCATCTACCTGGCTAGGATCCCTACAGTAGGTGGCAGAAGACGACTCTGCTAGTCTATCCCTAAACTCCTCCCGGGTCTCGTCAGACCGACGACGGGGCTCATCTAATCCAAGGGCAGCCTCTACTTCTACCCTGGGAACCATCCTGGACTCCCTGCCTAGGCTAGATACCTCTATCCCTAGTAATGCCTCAGCCAATCCCTGATAATTGGGGTAGGTCACCCCGCTCACAGGTCGGCCCTCTACCCGAAGGCCGGTAATCCTGGCCACATCCTCTAGGGATGGGACCATATGCCCCCATGGCATTAGGAATGCCCGACTCTCCGCATGCCAACGCTCCCTGAGCGCCTGCAGCAGGACCAGATCAAGCCAAAATGGCTCGATGTCCAGTACCTCGCCGAATCCCATCTGGCGCAAACGTGCCTTCTGGAAGTCGGGGAGCCCTCTGTAAGCCCCAACTACTAGGTCCCATGAAATCCTAGCCCTCATCACCCCCTGCAAATAAAAATATAAAAATAGGGTCAGTAATAAATAAAAAAAAAAAAAACAGGGAAATTCACTTTCTGTCTTGAAAAGCGTCGGCACGCACAGACGTGTTTCAAAACACGTCCATATAACTTGACGCAATTCAAACCTATTTTCTAATTATTTTAAAAATCCGAAATTTGTCTTAAAAGACGTCGACCAAGGGCGACGCCTTTTGAAAGACGTCACCTGGTCTGGACGCCTTTCAAGCCCAGATTCCGGATTCTTTTAAGAATCCCGTTTTCTCCCCTCTTTTCTCATCCATTCATCCCACAGGAAGCTTACCGTGTGGAGGTCGTCCTCCTCTTCTTCTTCTATCGCCATGGGTGCCGGTGGAGGGAGCTCCTCCTCCAAGAAAGCCGCCGCCTCCGCAAGAGCCGCCGGAACCTCCTCGGGAGCTTCTTCTTCTTGCCTACGCCTCCTTTTAGCTATGATCTTCGTCTTCCCCGAACCTTCACCGCGCTCCATAGTCAAGTTTTCGAGAAGGAGAAGGAAAGATCGCCGGAGCTCGGTCGCCGGAGAGAAAGGGGGAAATTTTTGGAAAGTGAGGAAGAAAGGGGGCATTCGCTGGTCTGTTAACGAAAGGATGAAAGGCGTCGACTCAGGCTGACGTTTTTTAGGGCGCAAAAGTTCAGGCGGCACTGACAGAGATTTGAAGTGGAATGAAAAGCGTCCACCTAGGTAGTCGCTTTTCACTATTTTGTCAGAACCGTACACAGGAAAATCATGAAAGGCGTCTTTGTTACTAGACGCATTTCAGGGAATTAATCATGTAATTAATGGCAGAATCCTGGGAAAAGTAGGAGAGAGAGTTGAAAGGCGTCTAGTTATGTAGACGCGTTTTAAGCTTAAATCGGGTTTTTGAGGATTAAATTGAATTTCTGGAAAATAATTTTAGCTTGAAAGGCGTCTTTCTGATTGGACGCGTTTTACATTTTTACAGAACCCGAACTGTTCAATTTTCAGGAAAAATCAAGTTTTCTCTAAAGGAAAAATCATGTGCACTTCACAGAAAGTTGAGGAAAGGTTTTGAGGCATGAAAAAACTTCTTTATTCAATAAAATCCTTTATTACATCATAAAAAAAAGAAAATTACATTCAAGGAAGGATTTCATGAAGACCTTTAAGATAAGGAGATTTCAATCCTTTATCTCTATCTTTAGAGGATCTTACACGGTAACTGAAGCCAAGATTCCATAGAGTGGTAATGATTTGTATGGCTTCATAATCTTCGTCGGATTCCAAGTCGCGCTTCTTGATCGGAAGTGTGGGAGAGAATTCAGGGAACTCGCGACGGCCCAAGCTTAGTTGAGTAAGGCACCGATGTGGATTGTACAGCACAAACTCAGTAGCTCCGATCAACTTAAGGTCTGCTCCTGCTGCACGGCGCACCCACACTGGTTTTCCAACCAGAGCAAGTGGAGACGAGTCGAATATGTCGGATGTCATGAGTTTCAAATACTCCCTCCAATCGGCTCGGGTCTTGAGTTTTGGAACCTTGTTAACCATGTACTCGTTGAACTTTACAACATTAGCTATGCAATGAATTGGGCTATTCAAGTAAATTTGAGATGGATTCAAAGGCCTTTTTTTGCTATGCTCAAACTTAAAGTGAAGTTCAACCCATAAGGCGAAGAGTAGCATGCATCCATACGGAGGACGGCCCACAGACGCTGCAGAAAGCCCACTATAAAGATATGCTAAGAGAGCGGTGCTAATGGATTTACCTTCGAAGATTGCGCATATAGCACTAACTTGGTCATCTTCTAAGATGTTATCCTGCGCAGAGAAGAACAAGGCACCGGCTAGGCATGTAACTAAGGCTTTTGTTACATCCTCCGCTTCATCCTCTCTTAGATCATCAATTTCATACAGCGTCCACTCGGCTAGCTTGGTGAGATTGATCCCCTTTTTAGTGAGACATCCTTTGGCCTCTGAAGGATCTTTCATGATAGATGTCAACAATTGTTGACCGGTGATTCTCTCCTTCATCAAAGCTATCTTCTCTTTGTTCTCTTTGGTCTTTGGGAGACCTAAAAGAAGCTCCGCCTCCTCCAAAAGAATTGTGCACTCGAAATCTTGAAAGAAGAACGTGTGAGTTTGGGGATGCCACCACTCGATCAAGGCACCCATAGCCGCCCAATCTACGTTCGCACTCTTGTAATGCTTGGCAAGTACTACGAGACCTTGAAGATTCCACTTGGATATGAACACTTGCATGGAAAGCTTGATGCTTTTTGCAAGTTTACGGATCCAAGGTAAGGAGGTGAACTTCCTTGGGCCAGGAAATATGGGATATTTCTGAAAGCCAAAAGAAAAACGAAGAACATGATGAGGAACATGAAGAACATGATGAAAAAAATTGACAAAGAAGTTGATTGAACTTACTTGGAGATTGGGATTTCTTCCATTGAGATGATTCTCCACCTCAGAAAACTGCTCCAAGGACATCTTCATCTTCTTGCTTGAAGAATTCATACTCCCTTTTTCGGAATTTCTCCTCTTTGAAGCTAGAAAACCTTGGAACCTTGAAGAATCCTTGAAGAAAACTCAATTTTGATCTTTGGATTGTAGTGGGATTACTTGAGAACGACCTAAGGGGGTTTATATAGACAACATTGCGATCCTAGGAAGACTTTTCCGGATTGGAAAAGGGATGTGCATTGATAGAGTTGGAATTCGAATAGAGGACAGCTAGAAACCTGTTTCTGTGAGTGAAAGGCGTCGAGTAGAAGAGACGCGTTTTAACTTTAAAAGGCGTCTGCTCGACACGACGCGTTTTAGTTTTTATATGATTTTCCCGAAATTCTGTGGATTTTAATGTTTAAATTGAATATTTGTTTGGAATTACTAATGATTTTGATTGCAGAAAATTCAAGAAAGCCTGAGCAAAGCTGGAAATGTCAAGAAAATCCCATTGTGGAATTCAAGTCCCGACCGTGGCTAAAAAGACGGTTATTTCTACCCTTGTACTCTATTTCATGTAATTATTTTGCATTTTGCATTACTATATGTTAAATATTTATTAGAGTATATCAAGGACCTTGTGTTTTTGATGAAATTGGAATTTGAGTTCCCCTACAACAAAAACAGTGATAATTCCAGAGGATTCTTAATCGCACGGATAGGCCATTGGATTGTTGATTAGTGGGGACGATGGTTCCACTTTTGTAAAACGGTGCGTGGATAAACGAGCTTCGGCTTAGCACTGAATTACAAGAATTGGTATCTTGACTCATTAATGACAATTTGACAATATTATTCTTGATTAATTTATATTTTATTTGACTTTATATTTTTCTTTTAGCCCAGCATGCATCATGTAGGACTTTGAAATCATTGAAATAAGAATTAATTACTGATTAAGTTTCAGACCATTAATCAAATAATTTCCAACATGATATGAAATATTCCATTCCGAATTGAGTATCTTGATTATCTTTGAGGTTCGCTTGAAGATATCTTTGGAATTCTATCCTTGATTGGATTCTTTATCCAATATTTCTTGTTTTCTTTTAAGATCCATCATGGCTGCAGCACGTCCACATTGGCTGGCAAACGCTCCCCATGATGAAACCTACAGTGTCTATGACCTGGGGTACTTCCCACTCCGAGGAGGTTGATCGACCTTGTTTTATTTCCTTGTCTACTTCATCCAGACAGGATTAATTCCATTGATCTCTTTGAGCTATCTTCATTGATAATTTCGAGAAAAATTCCAGTCATGTGATGTTAAGAGCGTGTCTCATCACACCTTGGCATCACCTTTTCAGTACATTCCATTCCATTTCACTCCCTTGCAAAGACGATGCCAAGGTGAGGCAGCTGTAGACACGCTAATTTTGACGTCATTTCGAGTAAATTTCATATCATACAATAATGCCTCAGAATGGTCTGATAATTAATCATTAATTAATTTTTATTAATCTTTTTGAGTATCGGGTTTAACAGATGTGTTTTAAGTTAATCAATTGAATTGATTTTAGTTCAAATTTGAGTTAAAATATGAAGAATTCTAAAAGACGTCGACCCACGTAGACGCCATTTAGACTTTATTCCTGTTTTAACGATTAAAATTGAATTTTAATTAATTAATTTATTAACTAAAAGGCGTCTGTTAAGGTAGACGCGTTTTAGGTTTCCTAAATGGTTTTAACTTCTCTTCCGGATGTTTATCCTTATCTTAATTAGTATAAAAGACGTCTGCACAGGTGGACGCGTTTTACCTAATAAAGATAAAGATAAGTTTTTCCCGGATGTTTATCCTTATCTTAATTAATCTGAAAGGCGTCAGCAAAGGTGGACGCGTTTTAGATAATTACAGATAAAGATGAATTAATCAGTAATTATCTGTCGGTTAAGATGGATAAATCTCGGAATTTTGCTATGTCAATCTCGAACGCAAGAAATGCCTATAAATACCCTGCATGTTGAAAAGAGAAAAAAGGAAGAAAAGAGAATTAAGTTGAGTTGAGCCATAGCGCTATAGCGATTTGAAGATCGAAGCAACAACGTCGTAACGCCGGAGCGCTGTCATTTCCAGAAGTCGGCGTCCCTTTCAAGATCTTCATCCTTTCAAAGCTTCAACCAACTGGGCATAAGTTTTTCATTACTGCATTCATCTTCATTAGTTTCATTTTTTCATATTCACTTCATGCAAACACACACCACATCATAATCTTTCAAAAACCTACTTGATTTAAGGGGTTTCAAAGCCATTAAAAAAAAAGTGAGTTTGCTGTTCTAAATATGCTTAAAATCATGATTAGTTTAGATACTACTTCTATTTAAATTCTCATCATAGTTCTTCGTTTTTTCTTTTTTTCTGTCTCTGCTGCACTCAACAACGACAACAAGAGATTCAAAAAGGGGAAATCAAGCACAACTTCTGGACGATCCTCAACCTCAAACTCAACAGCAAGAACAAAAGAACAAAGAAAGGGCTCTCTTTCTTCAGCCGGCTGAGGAAGGGGAACCAAGGACTCAATCTTCCGCATTTTGAAAGGTAGGCGATCATACTCCTCTTTTGAAACTTTTAAGTTAAAAGTTTCTGGCGATCACTGCACTTTAGTTGCTGTTTTTAATAGGTTAGTTTACACCTAAACAACATAGATATTTCATGTTAATCACACGGTCATTCTAAGCACCTACAACTATCACTTGCAGAAAGACATCGGATGCCCCACTATTACTTTGCAAACAAACGTCAACTCAAGCTTGAGACTGAAGCTAATGGAGGACAGTAGCAATGCTCATATACGGATTTTACGAAGATTGTGTGCACCATGCAAGTTTCTATGGGATCAAGCTCATAAGTGAGAGAAGAAAGTTGCGGGAAAGAACGAAAGATAGGATTGCAAATAACATGCATCCTTGCACTAAGCTGTTTTTGTGCAAGGTTTCTGCAATTACAGCAGACTATAATAGGCCTTCTACTCGATGCGAAAATGACAAAATCGTTCAAAATGGATGCATTGGCAATTGACTTTGTGATGTGTTACAACCGTTTGACGAGTGCAGTTCACATGGTACTCACGTTAACCATTATATTTTCTTTTATTAGTATTAATATACTGAATTTTTTTGGTGATTTTGTTATTTAAGACATGCATCATTTCCTTATTTCGTGGGAATACTTCAATCCTTCCTCAATTTGATTGCAGAATAGGTTAATCCAGAATTACTTATCCGGAATAGCATATACTAGAATAAGGGGTGCTTAGCTTTGATAATTATGTGGGATCCACTGGCAGAATAAGAAGGATAAGCAATTCTTGAGTCTAGGGTCGAATTGCTTATTCTCCTTATTCTCCGAATAGGCTATTCGGCACCGGTATAAGTCATTCCGCTTGTCAAAGCTAAATTAAGCTTATTCTCCCTTTATTCTTCCTTATTCTTCTCCTATTCTCCAATCAAAGTGGCGAAGGCTTTTAGGGACAAAGTTGATACTAGTGTGGCCTTTTACAAAGAATAATGGTGAGCCCTTAAAAAGGGCCAAAATGATGCGAAAACAGCATGTAGGCAACTGCCCATGTAACTGACAGAAATCATCCGAGTGAAAGAATTCTTGAGGTCGGAGCAGGCCACACTTGCAAGTCTATCTGCCACTTGATTCCCTTCTCGGAAAGTATGAATAAAGTGAATGTGCAAACCAGCAATGGTCGTTTTGATTTCAACAACATATTTCAAGATTCTCCAAGGGGTATCTATCATTAATGAAATCGATCAGCAGCTTACAGTCACTCTCCACACAAGAAAGATGGGCCTGGACCCTCTTAGCTAGGCAAATTCCATCAAGCATTGATCTGGTTTCGGCAACTAAGCTATAGGAAAAACCATTGTAGTGGGCAAAGGCAAGTATCATATCCCTTACAGGCACCATCAACATTAAGCTTGAACCCTTGAGCTGGGCGCACTACAAGGAAGATAGGTTTTGTCAGCGAGTATATGTCGACATCTAAGAGTACTTATCGACAAAGAGACTATTAGTCGACGGTTACCAGACCACCGTTTAGAATTGTATTATATGTCAACGGCTATAACGTAACTGTTGATATATGTAGGATATATGTTAACGGCTCTATATAAACCGTTGACATATATAATAAAAGAAAAAAAATAAAATCATAAAAATTATATGTCCACGGCTCCATGTTTAGCCATGGACATATACGTTATTTGTCAACGGCTACACTTATAGCCGTTGACAAAAAGTCTCCGCTACCCCCTCGCGAGCCCTCTTTTTCCTGCGTCCCTCTTTTCCCCCTCCTACGCCCTAACCATTGCCGCGCTCCCTCCACTCGGCATGCCATCGTCGCCGCTCACATGGTCCCCGCCGGCCTCTGCTTCCCCCCTCTCACCTCGCCAGCTTCTGTTGTGATCGCTGGCCGCCGCTCCCCTCCCCTTCCTCTCTCCGCCGGCATCCGCTATGACCGCACGCCGGCCTCCGCTCCCCCCCCCCCCCCCCCTCTCCCCGATGGCTTCCATTGTGACCGCCCGCCGGCCTCCGCTTTCATTGTGACTACCGACCTCCGCTGCCAGCGCCTCCACTCGGTAGGGTTTCCCCCTCCAGCACCTCCACCCGGTAGGGTTTTCCCCTCTCTCTCTTTGGTATATATATGTGTATGTGTGTGTGTGTGTGTGTCTGTGAGAGACATGTTATACGGAAAAAAAAAATTTATATGCAAGTATGTGTGTGTGTGCCTGTGTGTCTGTGTGATGAAAGTATTTGATGCAAGTATTTTTTAATGCAACTATTTTTTGATGCAATGTGTGTGTGTGTCTGTGAGAGGCATGTTATACGGATTTTTTTTTGTAATGGGGGTGAGCATTTGCTGTTGGGAATGCATCACTTACACATGACATGTATTGGCTTCAAGTAGAGCACATTTATCTATAATATCAAGCCTTCTTATTCCCTATTATGTGACTGGTTCCTCCTGTGGATGTGATCTTGTTTACCATACTCATAATAACATTATGGCTTGCTGTCCTTGGACCTTACTATCTCCCCACTTTAACCTTTCCCTTGCCATGAATGCTAATGTATTCATCGGTGTGAAGGAAGGGGCATGAAGAGATCCTACAAGTAAAAAGAGGGGTGCATAAAGAATGCATCTCATTGTGTTTGTTTCTTCCTTTCCTACGTACTGAGTGAAAGATGGTAATTTATTATTTTTTCGTTTTATAAAGAAGCTGGTTATTTCATTTTTATAACTGTTGTCCTTAGTTGTATATAAGCTTTGGCCTGTTGCATGTGATGATTGCCTTTTGTTTAAACGACAAAAGGATTTCTTTGGATCTCGATGCAGCTTATATTAACGGCTTCTTCTTTGCTCAGTTCAACAAATTCTTGTCATAATTAAATTCATGTTGTGTGGGGACATCTCCTTGGAGAGGGATAACACCCCCTTCACCTCCAAACTTGTTAACTAATGCTGGTCCAGATCTTATAACTTGTAAGTTAAGAGTGATTCTACTGTATTTTTCTACTCAGTAAAAATGTGATTTCTTAAGGCTATGTACCCTTTGTTGGCATCTGCATAGTTCTTAAAGAATAAGTAGATTGTTATATATAAATGTAGTTGTGTGTATGGATCGCTTTGGTGTTGAATAAGTAGTTATTAAGGCCAGTCGGCTGTTGAAAGTTATTCTCTCTTGAACCAGTTATACCCTTTGGTATATCAAACTGGTAACCCTAGTGCGTAGAGGTTTACTTCCGCTTAGTACTAAAAGGTAATGTATAAGTAGATGGATATATATTTGTGGATGCGTATGTGAATTAGAATATAATCTTTGTACCGTATATGTGGATATGGATGTGAGACGTATGTATGTGGATGCTATTTGATATTTACATCAAGATACAAGTGTTCTTACAGGTACGGACGATGATGTGGATGTGTATGTTTATGTGGATGTGGTTGTACATATGTAAATGTAGTTGTGTAAATGCAGATGTGGTTGGCCTTTTCTTTTATTTTTTGCACGTTCAAGATTTTTGTTATGATATATGTTTTTACTGTCTTTGACAGTAATGACATATATCGATCATAAAGTCTTGAATTGTCTTGTTCGACAGTCTGTGGATATTTGATCATCTAATGTTCTTTATTATATGTGCTTCATGATTATCTTAAATTTTGGACAGTATCTTCTCACTCTTCTCCAATATACCTGCTAATTTTGACTACTCTTTTTTTCACTTGTAGTTTATACAAATGACTTTTTGAGAAAAGTTAAAATTAGTAAATAATAGTGGTATATTGGAGAAGTGTGGGGAGATGCTGTCGAAATTTTAAGATAATTATGAAGCACATATAATAAAGAACATTAGATGATCAAATATCTATGGATGGGCATGTTATGTGATGTAGGTACCTTTTTTTTATGAGATTGTATGAAATCAGACAGGTGTACAAGTGTGAAAAATCTACAACTTTCAGAGGAGATGCTGCTGATTTTTTTATAGAAATGTGTATATCTATATCTATAAATCTATCAACTTATCTATTTATATCTTACTAACTATCTAGCTAAATATCTATATATCTAGGTCTTCTATCTATCTATAGTTAAATATGTATTTATGTACATATCTATGTATATATCTAGCTACCTTGTTATCTATAAATCTACTTATCTATCTTATCTAACTATTAATCTATGTATATGTCTATATATTTACCTATCTAACTATATATCTATCTATATATCTCGCTTGCTATCTATGTATATATATCTAACTATCTATCTACCTACTTAACTATCTATCTACTAATCCATATATTTATCTCTATAAATCTATATCTATATAGCTATCATATCTATCTACCTATCTAGGGGTGTTCACTATTCGGTTCGGTCCGATTTTTCAAGAAAATTTTCCAACCTGAACCAACATGTCTAGCCCCAGCCAACGGAGCCCAGTACGCAACAGAGCGGGCCTTCGCCCAAATAAACTTCTTCATATCATAAAAAAATGACAAGTAGTTCGGTTTGAACAATTCGGTTCGATTTTTGCGGGTTATAATTTTTGGAAACCGAACCAAACCGAAATATCTTGTAAACCGAACCAAACCGAAATTTTAGTTTGATTTGGTTTGATTTTTCGGTTTGAACCGAATAGTGAACACCCCTATACCTATCTATCCTATCTATGTAACTACTTACTATCTATCTGGCTATCCTATCTTTCTATCTATCTTTCTTTCTCTATAAATCTATATCTATGTAGGTATCATATCTATCTACCTATCTATCCTATCTATATAACTACTTTTTATCTATCTAGCTATCCTATCTTTCTATCCATCTATCTATCTCTATAAATCTATATCTATGTAGCTATCATATCTATCTACCTATCTATCCTATCTATGTAACTACTTTCTATCTATCTAGCTATCCTATCTTTCTATCTATCTATCTCTATAAATCTATATCTATGTTCCTATCATATCTATTTATCTACCTATCTATCCTATCTATGTAACTATGTTATCTATATAACTACCTATCTAATTATGTATGTAACTATCTTACCAACCTATCTATCTGTCTTGCGAGCTATGTACGTATCTATCTATCTATCTATGCATATATCTATTTATCTATGATATTTACATGTAAATATAAGTAATTTTTCTTGCAGGTACGTATGAGGATGTGGATGTATATATGTATGTTATGTAATCTAGGTACCATTTTTTTATGAGATTGTATGAAATCAGACAGGTGTACAAATGTGAAAAATGTACAACTTTTAAAGGAGATGCTGTCGATTTTTTTAAAAAAATGTATATATCTATCTATTTATGTGTTTAACTTTTGTTGATAGCACTTTTGAATTAATTGAATATGATGACGATGCATTTATCTTTGCAGGTTCTTTGTGTGTGTGTCATGGGTATTGTGTGTGAGGCGATGATGATGCACTTGGCTTTGCGGCCACTGCAAGCCATCTGCTAACGGCATGGTAGCCCTGGACGGCCCTGGTGGGCAACTGGGTTGTAGCCGTTTGTACGGATTGCTGAAGCATACGGAAGCCCTTAGAGGTTAAAAATATTTTCCATATGAGCTTTCGGTCTCCCCTCTCCTAAACTTTATGGAGAGGACACTGTGTGTGTTTATGTTTTGCGTGCGTGTGCAATGTGTGCAATGTACTTATTATAAAAAAATGGACCCCCTCATCTAATCAATGTACTTCCTCGCGGCTTGTGTACTTATTGGCTAAGTTCATACTGTGAAGGAGTACATTGAAGAGATGAGAGGATCGAGTTTCTTGTGTTGTGTGAGGCGATGATGATGCACTTGCCTTTGCAGCCACTGCAAACCATCTGCTAACAGCACGGCAGCCCTGGATGGCCCTGGTGGACAATCGGGTTGCAGCCGTTTGTGTAGATCGCTGAAGCATACGGAAGCCCCTAGGGGCTAAAAACATTTTCCATCTGAGCCTCCGGTCTCCCCTCTCCTAAACTTTATAGAGAAGCCACTGTGTGTGTTTGTGTTTTGCATGCGTAGATAATGTATAAGTTATTAATCGATCATATTTATTAATATGTAGATTAGAGGATACATAAAAATGGTTGGACTTGACAAGAGTTGGATGAAGTTTGTTCATAATCAAGGAGATCCTAGATATGAGAGAGGGGTAGTTGAGTTTTTGGACTTTGGCTTTCATGAAGATAGAATAAGTTTTAAGTATGGACAAAACAATGAATTGATACAATGTCCATGTCAGAATTGCCTTAACAGAGTGAAGTTGACCCAGATAGATGTTGAGACCCATCTTAAGGTAGACGGAGTATGGGTGCATTATACAAATTTGGTGTGTCATGGAGAGGCACCATTAGCTGATATACTCATATATCATACCAACATCCCTCCTGTAGAGATGACTGAATAAGAACAATCTTTTATTGCTAATAGTTGAGCTGTTGCATGACTTGCAAGAAGCTGGAAGTGTTATTGCAGAAGAAGAGCATGAACCGAATTCCAAAACGAGAGACTTTTATAAACTATTGGCGGATGCTGAAATACCATTGTATCCTGGGTGTCAGAAGATTTCAAAGTTAACATTTTTTTTAAAGTTGTTGCATATTAAGAAACTGCATCAGGTTACGGGGGCGTGTATAAATATGTTTCTTTAATTCATCAGAGAAATATTACCAGAAAGAGTCAATATACCTCAAACATGGTATGAAGTAAAGAAGATTATTAAAGATTTGGGGTTGGAATACGAGAAGATAGATGCATGTCAAAATGATTGTCTACTATTTTGGAAGGAACATGAAGATAAAGATCGGTGCCACTCCTCAACAAAACAGAGAGATGCGACATCTTGCTGATTCTGAGGCATGGAAACATTTTGATAATCAATATCCAGATTTCATTGCAGAAGCTCGCAACTTGAGACTCGGTTTAACGAGTGATGGGTTTAACCCATTCGGAAACATGAGCAGCAACTATAGTATATGGCTTATAATGACAGTTGTTTATAATTTGCCACCATGGATGTGTATGAAACAAACATTTATGATGATGTCATTACTCATTCTTGGTCCTAAAGACCGGGGAAATGACATCGATGTGTACTTACAACTACCAGTGGAAGACTTAAGAGACTTATGGGAAAATGGTGTTGAAACATATGATGCTGCAAAAAAACAGAATTTGAAGATGCATATTGCCGTCCTTTGGACAATAAATGACTTCCCAGCATATGCTAATTTGTCTGGATGGAGCACTAAAGGAAAATTTGCATGTCCATTGTGTAATTATAAAACCTGTTCAAGAGAGTTAAATAATTGTCGTAAATTTTGTTACTTAGGGTACCGACGTTTTTTGTTATTGCATCACAGATGGAGGAAAAGTAATTATAAACATAAATTTGACGGTACAGTTGTATGTGGCAGACGTCCAAGAATTCTAACAGGTTTAGAACTGTGGAACCAATAACAGAGTCTTCCTTATCTGAAGTTCGGAAAAAAGTTCAAGAAAGATATTGCAGACTTGAAAGGATAGAAAAAAAGGAGAATTTTATTTAGAGAGTTACCATATTGGTCGAGTCTTCTGATTCGTCACAATTTAGACGTAATGCACATCGAGAAAAATGTATGTGATAATTTGTTGGGCACTTTGAACCTTCTAGAAGGTAAAAAAAGTAAAGACCGCTTAAAAGCACGATTAAACCTAGAAGACTGGAAAATACGGTCAGAATTTCATGTGTCAAAGGACCCCCAATACAAGAACAAGATACCAGCAGTAATGTACATACTGAACAAAAGACAACAGTCTCTTGTGTGTGAATTCTTAAGTAACATTAAGGTTCTAGATGGATATTCTTCTAATTTATCTAAAAGTATAGATATTACGGGTCGAAAGTTAACTAGGTTGAAGAGTCATGATTCTCACGTCTACATGCAAGTATTACTGTCTTTGGCAATTCGTGACATTGTACATAAAGATGTGACTGATCCGATTACGGAGTTGAATATGTACTTCAAAGAAATATATTCCAAAGTTCTTGTACCTGAACATTTAATCAAATTAGAAATTGATATCGCAGTGACATTATGTAAGCTGGAATAGATTTTTCCACCGTCTTTTTTTTATGTAATGATTTATCTGATAATCCATTTGACATATGAAGTAAGAATTGTTGGTCCTGTTCAGTATCGGTGGATGTATCCTGTAGAAAGATTTTTGAAAAAATTGAAAGATTATGTCTTCAATAAGGCACGTCCAGAAAGTTCAATCGCATAAAGTTATCTTGTTGAAGAAACAATGTCATTTTGTTCGATGTATATGGATGACATTGACACTCGATTTAATCGGAGAGAAAGGAATTATAATGGAACTGTTAATGTGACTGATGATGAAAGTTGTTCGATTTTCAAATCTCCTGGACGTTTTCTCAAAGGAATGGTAGAATCTCATTTACTATCTGAAGAAAAAGATATTTGGCCCATATATACATTTTGAAATAGATTGAACAAATATATCACTTTTTTTCTGAATACAAACAACAAGTGCAAACCTCAAATGTGGTGGAAAAAGACTTTCTGAAATGGTTTCAGAGTTATGTTGAAGAACTGAAAAAAGCAAATGATCCTCGTTGTACTCATGAGATCAAAGTTTTGTCACAGAGACCTTCAAGATTTGCATATTCGCATTCGGATTACATAGTAAATTGTTTTAAATTTCGTATCAAAGATATTAATGATACTAAGTTGATTCAATTGTCTGGAGTTATTGTGAACGCGGAACTTGAATCTAGATGTGATGGATATTATGGACGTCTGATTGATATCCTCAAAATATCTTTTGATCATGAAAGTCATATTGTACTGTTTAAGTGTGATTGGTGGAATGTTTATAAAAAAGACAGAAGATTTAAGATCGATAAGTATGAAATTGTCAGTCTGAACACGCGTTTTAAACTTAACACAAATGAGCCATTTGCTCTTGCAAATCAAGTAGAATAAGTATTCTATGTAAATGATAATACAACAGTAGAGTGGATCATTCTTGTTAGAGTACAACTGCGAGATTATTATAACATGCAGGGTGAAGCAGCTGAAGATGATGCATTATATGTTGAAGAAGTTTATCAAGAAAACTTAATTAATATTCCTATTAGGAAAGAAACTATTGATGTGGATATTAGTGAAAGAATTAGTATAAGAGTAGGCGAATACTTGGAGGTTTAGGTGAGGGTAACTTTCAACGACGTTTATTTTTTATTTATTTTTACTTCTAACTTTAATCTGATACGATAAGATTTGAACAGATGGCTTTAGGTAGTGGCTCTCGTGGCTTAGGTAGTAGTTTCACATTCCGCAAGAAGCGGAATGCCTCTCAGCAATCTATCCCTGAGCGTTCGGCCTCTCAGGCCATTGCCTCTCAGCAACTTATCCCTGAGCTTCCCACCTCTTAGGCCCTTGCCTCTCAGTCTGTTGCCTCTCAGGCCGCTGCGGCTCAGACATTTACATATGTATCCACATCTTCATCTGCAATAGGTATGAATTTTAATCTTAGTCGTTCATTAAATTGATATTTTTATGCTTATAATTTAATATAAATGTCTTTATCATGTATGTTTAAATAGGTCAATCTTCTACGCAGCCTTAGGGTCAGGGACATAGCCCTCGGGGCCCAACCAGAGGTGTCACCGATGGGAGATTAGAGCAGGGTCAACGATGGAACGTGCGGGTGATCAGCGGTTACAGTGTTGGCGAGAAGGGAAGCAATTTTATATCTTGCATGGGTGTTGTGGCAAAACTTCATTGCAAGATATGGCAGAAAAATTTTGTTACTCTTCCTGCAGCGAAACAGGCTACAATGTTTAGAAATTTCGAGAAAAAAATATTTAAAGTTAATTACATATTTGTCAATTTTGTATGACTAATTATGTTAACGATAATGTATAGTTGATGTATCAGTAGAACCAAACTCTCGAGACAGATAGGGAGATGTTTATGCACATGAGCTCAATGCATCGCAGCTGGCGCGGTATTTTGAAGAAAAGAGTAAATAAAAATTTTATTATTTTCATTTATAATCTATTTTTGTATTATTTTTTCTTATGTTCATGTATAATGAAGTCAAACTGAAATCATTTCATATTTTTATACGGGAAAGACTTTGGCAGATGCAATTGCTTCCGTGCCGGTGGGTGTTAATCCGTCTGATTGACAGATGATGTGCGAGAAATGGAACACGTCAGATGAGAAGGTAAAATAATAATGAACTTTGATAATTTATGTTGATTTGTTCGATACAAATTTGACAACTAATATTTTTTTTTCTGTAGAAAATTGTTGATCGTAATAGGAAAATTTACTCCCATCAGTCTATGCCATATAGGCGAAGCCGGACGAGTCATTATCAATTGAAGGATGACTTCGTAAGATTTTCATTTTATTATTAGTCTTTCTATATTATTAAGTTTTGATTATTTTATTTTTTAACATAATTTGAACAACATCGTGTTCATCAACGTGATCCCGAGCGTCTTGAGATGTTCAAGATGGATAGATGTAAGGATCTTCCAGACGGTAGTGAGCAATGGGTAGATGAGGAGAGTAGGAGTCGATATGTAAGCATTTCTATCATTTGAATTAATTATAATTCTTATTAAATTTAATTTATATCACTAATAAGAATTTTATTTTTTTATTTTTTAGGAGAGGATGACTCAATTAACCACTTCTTCTTTGGAGAGTGATGTTGGGAGTACTCCCATTTCTGCTGAGAATGCATTCATTTCGGTTATGGGAAAAGACCGATCTGGCCGTGTTCGTTGTGCGGAAAGTCGAGAGACATTACGTATATGATATGGACCGGGAGAAGGGTCGAGCTCTTCCTATCAACGGAAATTTGAGGACTAAGCTGTGGAAATAAAGACCATGAAAGAAAAAATCAAAGCATAAGGGGAGGAGATGGAGTGGATGTGCAAACAAATGGTAGACATGAGCGCATTTATGAGCCGATTTTAGGCAATGCAGAGTCCTACTCAGCCTCAGATAGCTGTTGTGAATGAGGGCGATGCCCAAGGCGAATCAAATGATGAGGGAGATGATTTTGATGGTGATGACGAAGAGTGAGCCGATGATAATTGATACATTTATTTGTGGATGTGTAATGTGAATTTTTCGTGAATATGTTTATTAATTTTATGTGAATGTTTATTTATACATGTTGATGTACTTTTTTTTCGGTTTCGTGAATGTGTTTATTTGAAAGTGTGAATGTGTTTATTTGTACATGTGGATGTGTTTATTTGTGTATGCTTGTATGGATGTTTATGTACAAGTTTGTGTATCTACAGGTTTTTGTATATTATTTTAATATTTTAAAATATTTTTTTTTGTTAGTAACCATTAGCCGCTGACAAAAGTTTCTGTACACATATGTCCACGGCTATAAACCGTGGACATATATAGTACATTTGTCAGCGGTCTTAGTTGCTGACAAAACCTTTGTCAGCGACTAGTAAGCCCTGGGCAAAAGTCTTTGTCAGTAGCCATTCAGCCGTCGATATACAACATTTGTCAGCGGTTTAAGTTGCTGGCAAAATCTTTTGTCGGCGGCTAGGAAGCCGTGGACAAAGATATTTGTCAACGAGTTCGCAACCGTTGACAAATAGTGTTTTTGTCAGCGACTAGTAGCCGTTGACATATGTGCTCTTTGTCAGCGGCTTCTATCTGTAGACATATATATTATATGTCAGCGACTTCTCATAGCCGTTGACAAATATATGCCAACGAGACTTTTGTCGACGGCTTTGTCAGCGGCCGTCTTGTCAGCGGCTATTTGAAATTTGTCAGCAACTCTTAGCCGCTGACAAATCCTGTTTTCCTTGTAGTGGCGACACTAAAAAATGATCATGTATGTTGGGTTAACATCAGAGCGCATTTTAACTCTCAGGCGACGGAGTAAGAAAGTGTGCTGCGGTGTAGCTGAGCTATGCTGGGGAGGATTATGCAGCTGATTGATATGATCTTGTTAAAAATCTGGATGTGGGAATTTTGTTTTGCCCCATGTCTCTTGATACATATCTTTCCACCCAGACCTCATATAGCCAACAAAAGCTAGCATATGTAGCCACAAAACCATAGGAAGATGATCGACTGTGTTGTAAATCGAATAACATCTCTAAGTAAGTGCATGCAGGATGAGTAGCATCTAGGATCAGTCGAAATGAGACCCTCAAGAGTCTTCCACAAAGACACCGCCAGCTCACTTTAAGGAATAAGTGTTGAATAGATCCAACTTCATGACAGGTGCAGCATGAACAAGAGGAGCGAAGTGTAATCCCCAGTTGCATGATAGCCCAGTCAGGGTGGGCAGGATCCTGCAGATCAACAAATCTAGTCTGGCTCGTTTTCATAGGCAACTACTTTAGCCACTTAAGATTGTTTGTTTCAGCGTAAAATTTTGTAACTCATCGGTTTTAAAATCAGGGAATTCTGAAAATCATAAAGCATTTTATTTGGGATGTTTGTAGAACACATGAAAATAAAATAAAAAATGCATAAATTCTTTGATTTTGGTTTACAGTGGTCCTTCCTTGGAAACCAAAACAAGAGAATGGATCTCTAGCTGGGCAAACAAAGGCCTGAGAGAATTTTATTTTGCACTCTCTTACATTGAACCAAACATGATGAAATAAATTATTTTTTTAGATTGCACTATTTTACAATGAAACAAACAATCCCTTAGTCGAACACAATCCATTGCCTAATTTGTGGGCCATCACTTCAGTCATCACGATCTCAATTTTTTATTTTTCAGATTGTTTTTATCGTCCAATCGGACATTGTGCTGCATGGACAGGTAGGGCGTGTCAGGCTCGATCTAGAAAAAAAATTATTTACCCACTGCAATACCCCTATTGCAATTGCAAAGGGTATTGCAGCAAGTATCACTCTCTTCACTCACCTTCTTCAGGACTGTTAAAGGCACAAGAAGACCAGGGACATTCTGCAGACAGCCCACCGGCTAGCCATATTGTCCAACTAGTGGGGACCTCAGTAAAACAAGCATAGTCTTCTTTCCCCCAACTTCAATTCTAAGAAGTGGGAAATTTTCACCAACTTCAAGGTGACTTCTTCTAAGGAATATCACCATTTCCTCATCAATCTACTCAACTTTTAAAGTAGTAGAAAACATCTTATCTTGTCAAAGAGCCTATGTCTCATTTGACCTCCTTTTCCTAAGGGAGGTTTTGGATTCAAATTCTGCCCCTAACAATTGTGTAGTGAAGAGGGATTTGCCCTAGTAGTTTGAGTGTCCATATCCTAATATTTCCTACAAGTGATGGGACCTACGAAGAGCTTATTGCTTTTTACGGTGGGACCTCTAAACTCGAAATAATCATCTGAAGAAGGCAGAGCTATCGCGACGGTGTGGAAAAAATCTCCTAATTAGGTGGAAACATGGTTTAAATATCAATAGAGATATAAAAAAATACATATCGGGTCGAATAATGGCTCCATCCATATCCTTATCTATGTGCATCCTTATCCTTATCCACATGTTTGCTTATCCTTTAAAATTATTGAAAATTATCGAGAGTAGATACAAATGATAAATTATTAGACAATACTATGCGCGAGTATAAACTCATTCTTATGCTACTTCTAAAGGGAAGAAAGGAATCCTACTCTCAAAATACAAACATGTGCAAGTCCTTTCCATAGCATTAGACACTCCGACTCCTGCATGTTATGAATTACCCTGGAATCTTCAAAAAAGCTGCAATTATACCCCTCCATTAAAAAACAGAGATATCAAAATTCTGTGAATTTTAACTGACTAAAACAAAAAGATTCTGCATTAATGTCCAAAAAAAAAAAGATTCCATAAATTATGATATAGTTAGGGACACATTTGCAAAATATTAGTAAATTTAGGGGTATATAAGCAAATTACTAGTGATCTTAAATGTATATATATATATATATATATATATATAGATATATGCAAAATCTTTCAATCTGACTTCTTTGTGTTTTGATGTTGGGACATAACTGCAAACCTTTTTAAGATTGCAGGGGAATTTATAACAAACTAGTGAAATAGACACACACACAACAATCTCTTCTAAATAATTCTTATAAATTTACTTATAAAACACATGTCATATGTGAAAATGAACCTTACAAATTAGTGAATGAGGTAGGAGGGTCTAAAGAATTGTGTGGATAATAAGACATGTATAGATAGGTTCAAGATTGGAGATTTCATTTATGATTTGTTGAAAAATGAGTCATAAATAATATATGATCAATAGCTAGAATGAGTGAAAGAAAAATGATAATCAATAATCGGAGTTGAAAATATGTGTATCCTTGTCCGCATCCTAAATTATTTAGATTAGATATTATCCTTATCCTATAAAATATATTCTTTTATTATCTTTACACTAATATCTTTTCCTTTAAGATATATCTTTTATATAACCTTTAAAATATATTTAGATTATAAAAAATCCTTATGCTATAAAATATATTATTTTATGATATTTAAACTAATACCTTTTCCTTTAAAAATATCCTTTTATGACCTTTACGTCTTAAATTTATGACCATCTACATCCTAATGGCCGATATGCATACTATATATACTAGGAGGCTCTATAAATATTTGTTACAAAATAAGTAAACATCTTGCCTTGATATCAGCACTGGTGGTAGCAAGTTTCGTTGTATCTCTAATTTGTACCGAATCGTGTCTCCCCAGATACGGTACAATACTGAATTGACTCAAGCTGAGTCGCACGAGTCACACGAACCAAGCCAATGAGTTTGTGAAAATTAATAAACTTATTTTAAATATATATATATATATATATATATATATATATATATATATATATATATATATATATATATATCTTATTAATTAATATAAAAAGTATAATTTTACTTATCAAATAAAAAAACTCAACTTAAAACATTCTATTAAGCATGTATGAGTTAGCATGACCCAGTCTGACTTAGTACATACCAACAGATCGGATCGACTCAGATACGAATCGACTCGTACGAGTTGGCCCGATCCAATATGATACGGCAAACCATAAATGGTAGTAAGCAAGGAAAGATGATCAAAGTAATTTAGAGGTAGACTAACCTCCAATGCTTTCAGTGTACAAAACAAAGCTTAATAAGAAAGTTTTACTTGTTGCACCACTACCAAAAGGCTAAGCTGGTTTGGGCCTCCTAATGGCCTTTCAACATGTGGTAAGGTACATAGAGCTGTCTCCCGCACGCTAATGTCGTCCACGCGGCAGCGCACATGGAGGGTCATATTCAAAAAAGTAAACAGAATTGCCTACCAACTCTCAAGAGCACAATGCATGCTCTCAAGATCATGATCAGACTTTCCACAATAAGATTATGCTCTCAGGAGTATGAGTCTCCACAGTATCATGCTTTCGAAAACTTGATCATGCTCTCAAAAGCTCTCCGCAACATGAATTCTACAGCATCATGTTCTTGAGTGCTCGACCATGCTCCCAAAAGCATGGCCATACTCTTTTGAGCAATCTGACAGATAATTTTTTTATTTTTTTTAAATCCAATTACATGTACATTGATGCACTGATGATGTCAAGGTGTCTTTAACTCAGAGAGACAACTCCATGTGCTTTGTCCGCATGCCGGAAGACCATTGGAGGATCAAACCAGCTTAGCTGTGCGTGCAGCAAGTAAAACTCATAAGATAAAATCCCTTAAACCATTTATTAAAATTGACTCTGGACCACTCACCCTATTAAGGCCACATGATGGTATGTTTGGCCAATTCGGCTCTTCCCTATTTTGAGATCTTTAAAGATCGCCTTCCTATCTTATTTAACGGTAGGAAGGCCCTATTAAGGCCCTAGTTAAGGATACCCCTCAAATTCAGATATCGTTTACAATCTCTTAACCTCTTAAAAATTCAGAATAACCCTTCATGTTTTGGAAGAACTGCAGAAAATGGAGATTTATCGTATAAAATCCTCAAAATATTGTATTTATACCCCTCCTGTCAAACTTAAGTGAATTTCAATAAAATATGTCAAAAACATTGCATAAATCATGATATCATTGGAAGTGTTGGGGGTACATAATGCAAGATTTTAGTGAATTGAAGAGTATATATGCAAAATATTAGTGAATTTAAAGATATTTATGCAAAATCATTAGATAGTCGGGTATAAGTGTAACTTACGATTTCAGCGGTATTAATGCTAATACGTGAGAGTTGGAGATATACATGCAAATACAGTGCATCTGAGGGCTATATATGTAAAAAACCCTACCTGGATGCAGGAGCTTGGACGATCTGGAGGATTTCCAAAATGTTTCATCTTTCTGCGACATGAAAGTACCATTGAACCTACTTCTGGCATTCAAGCAATGCCACACTGAGAAACGATTTCATCTTCATAAATCCTTACAAATGCTAAAAAACTTAAGAAACAGCTTATCTACACACCTCCTCCCTCCATTTGGCTATGGAATTTCCCATGCCTGGTTTTTTTCTTGCTTTCAGAAATATTTGCCCTTTCTAGAGCAACAAGACTTCTAACATGTTTCAAAACTTCTGAAACCATCCCATATATTATCAATACCCAGACTAATTGTCCACATCCTTCCTTTTAGCACCTCATTTTGAAGTGCTTCGAAGAGTTAAAATCCCATATACAGTGAAACAGATCCTCCGACATGGAACCCTCTATCATTTTCCATCTGTGCAAACGCATTCTAAGAAGGCCCATTAAATTCACATACTGTCCCTGTGCAGCTGAATTGAGGAATGACGGATGAGAAAATGTACCATGTTCCTCTGAAACATTCAGCGACCTTCTGAGCAGATAAAACTGTATGAACATCCATCCTAGCTTGCTACCTTGACCCCTACCATCAACGAGCTTCAAGCAAACCGATCCCACTACGGTAGTTGACAAGCAGCTGAGCCCTAGAAGATTCTCATTCTGCAATTGCAAGTGACTAGAATGACAGAGACTTTTCTCAATCCATCACAGATGTCCATGGGAAACTCTTCCTCAGTCATAATAATTAAGTTCTTCACAGGTAAACAACTGAGGCAAGAGAAAAGCCGAACGTGTTTGTAATAACCACCTCCTTGGCAAAAGCAAACATCTACCATCCAACAAACATTTTGTAGGCCACACGGTCAAAATCACATGATTTAATTTGACCCCCTTCACTAACACGTTCTGCCACAATAATGCCAAGAATCTGTCAACAATAAAACATATACTACCTCACTGAAGTCTCCACCCTGTGATAAGAAGAATTTGCCAACAACAAATTCTGCAGCTCAGACCCATCCATCATTGGAATGTGTTCGGTTCAATCTGAAGTGCTCCTTGGGAGCTCCCAGTAAACGATCAGTGGAGATGAAAAGCAAGTAACCCGAATAGCATGAGCATGCAAGCTTACCTGACTCATACCTACATCACTCTCTGAACTCACACTGTTTTGGCACCACAAACAATCGAACTGTGCAGACCCATCCTATGGGAAACTCAAGTAAAAGTAGCATCTTCTTTCTCTTGTGCACCCACGAATCTTGCCCTCTGTTCTCCATATGCTTTGATAACCTATTGGGATAACAAATGGAGATGGATGATATCTGTCTCTCTATCTTGAATCCACATCCTAGTAGATGGTCAATAACCCAAGAATGATAGCTGACGGATATTAAGCAGACATCCATTCAATATCTGTTCAATACTGCTCCTTTTGTAAACTGAAGTACTGAATTGCCTGTGTATTACCTTGAATGAAGTTAAAGTGGAGTCGTTAAATCAAAATCTAATGGCTGCAGCATTTCACAGAAATGAAAATAGGGAGAACCATAGGCCCCACTTCTCCCCTAACCCCCCCCCCCCACTTTTCCATATTTTTTTGGGGAAAGAAGACGGTGCCACAACCGTAGTAAAAAAAAAAAAAGAGGGGATATACAAATATGACCACCAACTGTAGCCAATTACATCATCCCCTGTACAAAAAAGAACACCAAGCAGGTTTAAGGATTACCACCCCCCCCCCCACCCTCTCAAGAACACAAAAAGCGAGGAGTTTACAATGCTCCCATGACAATAAGCACTAGCCCACACTCTCACTTTATGACGAACAAATCTCACCGCACTTTCCAGGACAAGGGCTACATTCTTGAAAATCCTCCTGTTTCTTTCACCCCAGATAGCCCTGTCACATGGAGGATCAGCCACCAAAGTTGAGCATCTTCTTTGGGAGGTGTCACATACCCCAGGAGGCAAGTGGCAGATTGGTGGAGTCCCCAAAATAAAGCCGACTCCCCACCTTACACAGGATTATGTGCCAAAGCTCACTGGAAAATGGACATCCCATAAGGAGGTGGTCTAAAGAGTCAGCCTGATCAGAACAGTGGGCAAATAGTGTTAAAACCACTTAGAAAATCGGCCCATCTATCCTTAGTGGGTAATCTCTTGTGGCTCAGTCTCCAGATAAGCATTTTCACCTTCAGAGGGGATTTGGGCCTTCCAGACAATAGGGGCCAAGGGATGCCTCAAACCACTACCAGAAATAACCATGTAAGCAGATCTAACAGAGAAGGTCCCATTGGCTTCCCACCTCTAGGTCCCCCAGTCCGATACCAAGGAAGATGGCGAGAAATCTTGCAGCAAAGAAAGAAGCTGTCTCAATTCCTTGGCTTTGTCATCCGTACAGTGCTTTCTAAAAGGTCGGAGCCCAAAGCCCAATAGGCTGGCTATAATCAAACACTTGCCCCACTACCACATCAGGCTGGGAGGAGATAGCAAAGAGTCTCAGGAATCCATAACAAAGCAGATGGCCTTGACATCACTTATCCACCAGAATAGACATGTCTGACCATCTCCCAATGAACATTGAACACCTGCCTGCAGCACATCATACCTTGGAATGATGCCTTTCCAAACAGGAGATACATGGTTCATAGAAGTCGGCCATACATCCCACCTCCTAGCTCTGGAATAGTATAACTGTTTACTGGTGTCCACCCATAGACTAGCTTCCCTTGTGCTCAGTTTCCAAAGCCATTTAGTGAGGAGCTCCAAGTTGACTTCATTCAAACTTTTGACCCCTAGACATCCATTGTTCTTGCTCTTACGAATATCATGGCCACCTTATTATTCGCACTCCCTTTCCATAGAAAGCGGCTTCAAATAGAATCTAATTTCTTGAGGATTCCTTTAGGCACCCGGAAAATAGATAAGAAGTAGATGGGGGAATGCTATCCAGAACTGAATTACAAAGCACCAATCTGCTTCCATAGGCAAGAAGTCTCCCTTTCCATCATGCTGGCCTATCTTCAACGCAGTCAACTACCTTTTGCCATTTCCTTTCCCTAATCTTACTCCGGGAGATAGGAAGGCCCAAGTAATAAGGAAATCCCCAACTTGACATCTTAAAATCAGAGCTGCCCTCTTAAGAGCCACATCATCCATATTAATACCAATCAATTGACTTTTGTGGAAGTTCACTCTAAGGCCGGACACTTCCTCCAACTATTCAAGAATGCACCTGGCTGAGAAAAGCTGATCCTCTCCCTCAAAAAAAAAAAAAAGATGATGATGTCATCAGCATACTACAAATGAGTGATCTGCCTAGCCTGTGGAGACATTCTAAATCCTAAAACCAATGATGTTGCTACCTTATCCCACATTCAGCAAACGAGGTGTGCAACTAAAACAAATAGAAAAGGAGAAAAGGATTCTCCCTGACGGAGGCCCCTACCACTGTGGAAGATTGAAGTGGGGGTTCCATTCACAAGGATCGCAAAAGAAGTAGAAGAGACGCACGATTGAATCCACCATAACCAAGAATCACCAAAGCACATCTTGTGCAACACCTTGAATAAACATTCCGAGTTGACCCTGTCATATACCTTCTCAAAGTCTAAGTTAAGAACCAGCCTCTCCACCTCTAGATTCTTATAGCATGTAGTATTCATGAGCCATCAAGAAGTTCTCATGAATCTGTCTGCCCTTAATGAAAGCTCTTTGGTTGGGAGAGATCAATCTGCCTATCACCTTCTCAAGTCTGATCGCCAGCAATTTAGAAATGATCTTGTAAACCCCATTAAGAAGACTAATGGGTCTGTCCACTAAGCTGTCCCCCCCCCCTCTTCTTGGGTATAAGGACCAAGAAGGTTCTATTGAGAGCACTCAGATGACAGCCTTACAGATGTGTTCCTACACAATGGTCCAGCAATGCTAAAAAAACACCATATGAAAAACCATTAGGGCCAGGAGCTTTATCCCCCTACCCCCCAAGACAAAGCTGCTTCCTTGATTTTCTCCACCGTGAAGCGAGCAAATATAGCACTCCTCTCCTCTGTAAGAAAGGGAAGGAGATGATTCGAGATGGAGGATCTCCACGAGTCCTCCCCCAAGAATAGCCTGATGTAGAAATAGTGAATATGCATCCTGATATCATCCTCTAGCTCAATGAAGAAATGGTCCCCTTCCCTACGACAATGATGAGGTTGAGCCTTCTCCTTTCAAATGCCACCATTTGGAAGTAAGCAATATTTCTATCGCCTTCTTTAATCCATCTCTCCCTAAATCGCTGTTTCCAATAGATCTCTTCCTTGATCAGAATCTCCACAAATTCAGCCTTGAGATGTTCCTCTAGGCTCTATCCTCCTCATCTATAAGGCCTGCCTCCTCCAAAGCATCTAGAGCAATCAACTGATTAAGGATATTGTCCTTAGCGACCTTACCAAGTAGGGACCTAGTAGTCAAGGATGGCAGTACATATATCGGTAGCGATATCAGTGGGTACCTGTACCGATAGAGCGCATCGGCACAATACCGGCCCATTTTGGCTTCATACTGGCCAATAACAAATATTGTTTATATTTTTAACTGTAAAGATTGGCATCAAGGTAGCAACACCCCCCACCAATATTGATACATATCAGCCGATATGTATGGATATCGGCCAATACAGCCATCCATGCTAGCAACCTCCCAAGCAATGAGGGCCCACACCAAGACCTTGAGCCTATTCACTGAGGTTGCCATGGCTGACCTCAGATGTCATTGTTCATTCCACACCTTGGATACAATATCTATGAACTCTTCTTCCCTCAGCCGCAATTTATTTGCAGAATAGGTTATCCGGAATTACTTATCCAGAATAGCATATACTAGAATAAGGGGCGTTTAACTTTGATAGTTCTGTAGGACCCACTGGCAGAATAGGAAGGATAAGCAATTCTTGGGTCTAGGTTGAATTGCTTATCCTCCTTATACTAGCATAAGCAATTCTAATGTGGTATAAGCCATTCCGCCCATCAAACTAAAATTAGTCTTATTCTAATAATAAGGGGCCTTATTCTTCTCTAATTCTGCAAACAAAGTGAGGCTCAGCGAATACTTTTTCCATTCTAAAAGTCTTCTATCTACTATCATTATTGAAAGCAACCTTAAGAAAGATAGGCTTATGATCACAATTCGGCCATGAAAGACACATCGCCTATACCTATGGGAAGTCGTCCTTCCAATCAACTAATATAAGGAACCAATCCAACCTCAAGCAAGAGGGGTCCACTTTGAAGTTGGACCAAGTGAAACAATCATTAGGAGCAGGGACATCAATAAGAGCTGCTCTGCAATGAAGTCTCGGAAGTCATCCATGACACCACTAGAGGGGGCCAAGTCTGGTCTCTCCTCTACGTTAGCCATAGCATTAAAGTCTCCAACAACACACCGAGGGTTGCCAACCTGCGGTGAGCCTCTAGAAGCTTGGTCCACAGGGCCTATTTCTGCCTTCTCCCTTAGGGGCCATACATGACTGTGAAGTCCCATAAAAGTCGATCCGCCACATTTCTGAAGGTAATGGAAACAGAGTGTCCCCTTATCACTTTCCCACCCTCCACTTCTTTCACCTCAAACTCATTCCATAACACCATGACGTCCCCAGAATTGCCCTTTGGAGAAGATCAAATCGCTTTTGTAAGTCTCGAACCTCCAATCTCCCTTCTATTCTCCTCTCCCCGCACTTTGCATTTGGTCTCAAGAATACAAAGAATCTCAACCTTGTCCCTTCTCACCATCACCTTCTTCTCCCCCCCCCCCCCCCCACCCAAACCTCTGATATTCTAGGATAGGATTTTCATTGATACAGTAAAAGAATAACCCCCCCCCTTTTTTTTTCCTTATCTCCCACTCTACCTTCCAGGTTGAGGATCTGTTCATCCATTTCAGGATCCCGCACCTCATGTTTCAATCCTTCAAAAGTGAATAGGACTCGGTCTAGCAAGTCCCCATCAGTAGAGATAGGGGGCCTGGGGAGCACAGCCAAGTCTAGGGGCCGTTGTGCAGCAGTTCCTCCCCCTACGGCAATGGTTCCTCTCCACTAGACCCGTGAACAAAGGGCCACTCTAGAATCCCCTTGGCACCGTCTCCAGGGGACTTGGTCTCCACAACAACAATGAGTCTAGCATAAGGGTGGCAAGGAGTCGAGCCCAAGCTTGGCTCGGCAAAAACAATTCGAGCCTAAGTTAGACTTAAGCTCTAAATAAAACTTATAGCCTAGCTCGAGCTCGGGCTCGAAAAGAAAAAACCAAGCTCGAGCTGTGCCGGCCCATGTTTTGTCCAGCCCATTGGCCTAAACTGCTGGAGAAGTGATCAAGGGGGCTTTCTAATTTATATATGGAAGGGGGCGAGTGATAAAATGGGGAATCCGACACAGGACTTAGTCCCTCACTCAACTGACATGACAACAAACACTCGGCCACCTACCTCCTTCTTCTTCCTGGTTCCCTCTCTGCTCCTCGTCCCCTCTACAGCAACACATTACCATGGGCCACGGCCACCCTCCCTCCACGCTAGACCTGAGGGGTCAAGACTGCTACCAGTCCATGTCCGTTTTGTCCCCTCTCACTGACGGCACCACCCGTCTCGCTCAACCGTTGTCGGCCTCGGCCTTGGCACCGCCAAGGCCAGCCACTATGCACCTGTGGCTGTCAGGGCCTTCCTCCACAGTGATTCATTCCAAAGCTGTGCATGTGCCATGGATGACTGCATGGATCTCCTTCAGTAGGCCGTAGGGGAGCTGGAATCCGGATTTCCAAGCCCAGTTGAGCAGTCATGAATTTGACCTCTACTTCGACAAAGCCAAGGTCTTGGTAAGCAAGGCCATCGCCGAGGCCAGTGGTTGCTTGCATAGGCTGCAGAAGATGCCTGCGCACTTGGACCCCGCCCTTGATGCAGGTGATGCAGGCTATGTTGATCCCATGCCTACGCAACAGGCACATGCTGGAAGAGTTGCCATCAGCAGCTCTAGTCCTGTACTGGAAACCTTCCAAGCTTTTAAGCCTTGATAGGATTCCGCTCGAGACAAAATTGTAACATGCTACTAAGGTGAGCTCGGTAGTAGAACGCAGTGACTTGGTGTCTGGATTATAGCTAGAGTTAAAATATATAAATTTACTAAATATTTTGGTATGAGCCAACTCGCGAGCTAATCGAGCAGAGCCATCCCAGACTCAGACTCGGCTTGTTTAGTGAGTAAAGCTATACATTAGACTCGAGCTTGGCTCATTGACTCATTTGAGCTGAGCCAAGTCGAGCTCAAACCAAGCCGAGCACAAGCTACTCGCAATGGCTCAACTCATTGCTAGCCCTAGTCTAACAAGAGGTGTGGGATAAGAGGATGCCCCCCCCCCCACACACACACACAGACACAGTATCTTGCCTCACTAAGAGCACCAGAAGTGCCTGCTCTGGCACCTATCACAGTCCAGCTCCAAGAACAGCAGCCAGGGAAACTTGCTAGAATGGAAGGAGGTCATTGACAGTCTTCAGCAGGAAGAAGGGGCCAGTTGGGGGCGGGGTATACCCAAGTGGGAAGTTTGGTCGCAGGTCCACAAGCAGGTCTGAAGACAAGGCAACCATGTAGAGACGACAAAGCTGATTGAATAGCAGGGCAACCGGGCAGAGATGACGAACCTACTTGGGTAAAGGACAGGCAGGTAAGTCATCGGGTCTACCCAACAACTCGACCCAAACTCCATAGGACTAGACTGTCCCCCTCACTACCTCCTGTGACCCGACCCAGTTTAGAGTGAAGAGGGAAGGGCAGGCGGTTCAAAATTTGAACCCCCGAACCTGTCACGTACACATCACGCATGTCTTCGGCATCCGAACATCCATTGGGTCGAGACCCTAGGAGCACAGGTCCCGTGATGCTACCCCTTCCGTCCTCGGGAAGGACTTTGATGATGGTTCGAAGCCCGAAGGCCTTCGACAAAGGCTTCAATTGCCACTAGGATATTGAGAAGAGAGGACACCTTTGCCCTGAAGCTCACCTGAAGGAGGGAGCCATAGGAAGGATTCCACTTGAGGAGCTCCAAGGCATCCGTAAAACTAGCCACGAGTTCCCTAGTAAGGGCCAACTCGGTCAGCAGCAAAAGAACTCCTATCAGCCTACTAGCAACTTATAGGACCGTCGGGCTAGTGTAGGTTGCAGAGCAAGGATGGCAATCTCGATATCAGTACCGGTGGGCATTGATATCGATATGTATTGGTATCGGTATCGGTATCGGTATCAGCCGTATCGGCCCATTTTAGGCCGGTATTGGCAAATAAAACATAATAAAAATATTTTATTATTATTTTTTAACTACAAAGACTAGTATCGGCCAATTCGGGGGGCATTGGTACCAGCCCAGCTGATACCAATACATATCGGTATCGGCTGAAACTGCCAACCATGTTGCAGAGAGGTCATCCATGGGGACATCTTGACCACCAGGCTGCTACCGACTAAGACCCCTGCAGCAACTATCTCTTCCACAATCCGAACAGAGGGACAGATGACCAGAAAAAAGTGTTGTGAGATTGAGTGCACCTCCCAACCTTCTCCCAGCCATCTCATAAGCAAGAGCCTCAAATGAGGTCTGCAAAGTCAACCCCATCCATGGTGAGCCCCAGCAGCATCGCACCATTGGCCCTCCTTGCAGACAGGATATCTGACTTCTTGACTGTGGCTGAGAGAACCCCTCTGCCCCCATCGAGCTCTCCTAGCATTCTAACCTGCCAGGGAAGACAGGACACCCAGAAACCACCTTGGCATAAGATCTGCTTCTCCTAGACAGGCAGATCTGCTAAAAATGTCGGGAATCTGGATGGCATCGGCCGGCGGGGAGAGACCGGCCGAGGTGGCCGTCACCACCCTATGTGCTCTCTCCTCTCTCTCTCTCCATCTTTGTCCTTTATTTTATATGTAATTTTATGCATTCAACATGCACGAAATCCAAATCAGATCCACCATTCCAACAGATTCAACTGTAGATATATTACATAATTCAAACGAAGCAGAATTGATCCACTCCCTAATTCTCTACAGGAGTTCATTCTCTTTTTTCTTCCTCCTTGTTTCTCTTATTGTCTTGTGATTTATTGAAAAAAGACCTAAAATATGGTAGCTCCTCATGTAATTTTCTTTCTTTTAGGAGTACACATTATGTCGACAACTAACACTAGCAGCTTCTCAAAACCAGTGCAATGACCATCTGAGGTTTGATACTCTAGCCCCTAGAAGGCTATCATCTCACACCATATGCCAAAACATTTCAACCCTCAGCGATCAAACAAAATGTCAATTTTGGGTTTCAAGCTCTATGGACGAAAATTTTCTTGTGGAAACCACAATTTCCTTCTACACTTTGACAGGGGTAATAATGATCCCACAATCTCACTTAGAAGGTCTTTCAAACATGATAAGCTAGTCTTTCTTCAATGATGTTAATTCTTTGCATGGGCAGCCACAGGCAGAGAAAACCACTTCTCCTATAAAAAAACACCTTTAAGTAATAGACCAGCAACAAGCAACAAGGTCTTAATCCATATGTTTGCTCTGGCTTTCTAGTCTTTGGTGCCTACTGATCTTGCTTTAATCCGATCCAGGGGGCCATCAACAAATAACCATGGTCGCATGCGGAAACAAAAGATTGTTGTTGGGGTCACTCCTCAATTGTACACCAAACAAGTGAGTTATCAATAAACCTCAAAAATTTAGGCGGGCAATGTCCTGCTTGGAGAAGTACAACTCCACTGTCTTACATCTCAAAGGATGTCATGTGACCCCCTTGGGCAGGAGAATGAATATCTCAGGTATAGATGAGCATTCCCAAATTCACCTGTCCAAAATTTAAGGATCCACCTGGTGTCTGGAAAAGTGCAACTCTACCTCATGTCCCAAAAGATGTTTTATCAACTCCTTGGACATCATACTCGGCTTCCTTGAACCCACCATTTGACTCAAGAATGCTCCTTAAAATCAACAACTAGAACCGTCTCTCTGCTCAAATTGAAAATTTAGAAGATTTTATTAATATGATAAGCTAATGACAACCTTAAAAGGATCTCAGAACTTTAAATTTTACCATTCTCTAATGCCAATTATCTATGCTCACCACTCTCAATTGTAAGTCGTCACCTATATGCAAAAAGCTCTGTTTGAAATAAAATCAATACTTCAACTCTAGATTATTGTCTATGTTGATATCACCAACTCACTCTGAAACATGGTTTGCCGTATCGTACCGGATCGGGCCGAATCGTACAAGTTGACTTGTATATGGGCTGACCAATTCGCTGATATGCACCGAGTCAGACCGGATCGTGCCGACTCATACATGCTTAATGGAATGTTTTAAGTTGAGTTTTTCCTATTTGATAAGTAAAATTATACTTTTTATATCAATTAATAAGATACCTTTCTCTACAATGTGACTTAAACTCATTAATTTTAACAAACAACTCATTGATTTTAACAAACTCATTGGCTGGACTCGTGCGAGTCAGATCGAGTTGGCCCGAATCGGATCGGTATCGTACCGTATCTGGGAAGATATGATCCGATACGGATCAGCGATACGGTGAACCTTGCTATGAAGAATGTCCTCCACTGCTCCCTGGGGCCTCTTATTAGGAGAAAAGCAGAAGGAAAACACTTAATAGTGGAAAGATTAATAGGGTAGTACCTTGGATAAGTTCATTATCCCATCTATCCATAACCAGGTTAATGCCCAGTGTGCAGGACAGGAAGAAACTCCCATTCAAACATTCAACAGATCAAGGAAGAAGGAAAAAGGAAAAGTTCCTGAGTGTGCAGAAGCAGCAGAACAACTCAAGAGGAAGAGAGAATATCAGGAGTAACTATCAGACGCATCATCGTATTATCCATACGAAGGGTATAATCATCCTATTGGATATGTACTTTACCTTCAACATTCTGATACATCCGACTATTCAGGGGGTTATCTACAATATCCACAAATTTCAGTCATCTATACCAATATAGATGACTATAGCCGGTATTGTGATGCAATATGAGCAATACCACCAGAGCTATATGTCATAGTCTAAGTATGTAAACCATATGTTCATTCAATATAATGTACATTTTGAATAAATGTAAGTTTATGATCATATATATAAGTTTATTCAAGTTTTTTTGTCCAACAACATCTTATATACTTCAAATCAATATATTTCAACACAATTATATATTGGACTTATGTTTTATATTTTTTCAAAAATTTTATTATTTTTTAAAAAAAAATTCTGCCATCCGATCCAGCCAACCTTGGATCAGCCAGGATCGAGCCGAATCGGATCGAGATCGACCGATCTGATCGATTTTGGGCCGACCGACCCAGGACTTGATCCTGGGTTTCTTAACCTTGCTCAAAACCCTAACAACAAGCAAAATTACCAAAATAACCCCTAAGATATCTAAATCATTAAAAGTTCTAGAAAAATCATAAAAATTGTCAAATCACTTAAAACATGACAAATACCCATAAAACCCATATTAACTTAAAATTATCAAAACACCCCTACAACCCAAACACACTTAAAATAACTCTAAAATACCTCCTAAGGTTTCGAAACATTCCTAAATCATTAAAACTCATCTCAAACGCCAAAATGGCCCTAATGCCCCTATGCCTCCAACTTGGCATAATTACAAAAATATCTTTATGGGTCTAAAATACTTGGAATCAACCCAGATAATTCGGAGTCAATCCAAAACCTTTTAAAAAGTCTCCCAATCAATCATAAACACAACCTAAACTTGGGCGAGGCTAAAGACTTAACATAAAACATATCTTCATATGCATGTGTTGCATGTAGTAGTAGCGTTGTATGTTACAAAGGTATCAACGGACGGTTAATCAAGGGTTGTTGCGCGGTTGCTCGATATAATTAACACTGATTGAGGTCAGTAGAGAGAGGTCATATACTCGGATCTTCTCCTGATCCGAAGTCCCAGACTCTTTGAGGGCTAAACCCAAGCTCTCATAGTCCAAGAAACAAAATAAATAAAACGGACCTATATTTCTCCAAATAAGATAAAAACAAATAAAAACGAAATAAAAATCTGATAGGAGAGATCTAGGCACAAGTTCCAAACACCCCCAAAGAAAAAAAGAACTAGGTGATGGATGGTAAACCAAGAGTTTGCCAACCAATAACTTGATAGAGCATAGCTACTTAAAACTTGATGAAAGAGGTCTTCTGCCTGATCAAGGGGAGAGTAAATGTGCCAGAGAGGTATATAAGACAGACAAAAAGATAGTCAATTTTGATGAGTTTCATCGGCTCATAGAGGGCCACATTGCTCCGAGTCTCTGACAGTCAAAATGTAAATGTGTATGAACTAGGAAAGTGATGCAAAGGTCATTAAGAAAACACTGCAGCCAGACAAACTCAGCTAAAGGAGCAGAACCGCTAAAGAGATCAATTAAACAAAACAACTGCAAAATCTGCCAGAGCACAGTCGTTAGCTCAAGCTACCTGAATAACTAATAAATCTAAAGCCACGATAGAAGTGGAAACTCCTGAACCAAACGACTCGAAGTAAATAACAACCCTTTGATGTGGGCCTTCCTTTCCTATAGACGGGTTTTGAGGACATAAGGTTCTTATATTTGTAAGTTCTCTTGTTTTCCTTTAATAAAATCATGGCACTATCAGCTTATAAAAATAGCTAAAAGGCATAGAGTATGAATGCTCCACGAACCTAGAAGTGGTCCCAAAAAAGATACCCCTACCATGGACAAGAGTAGTAAGATGGACATAGACTGGAGCAGAGAGAACTGAAACAGTGAAAAGATATAACTAGACTAGATGTAGAGATTGTCATAGATGCAGAAGAAATAGGTGAGTTCCATTGAAAGGAAATCGTACTAAATGCTCTCAAAGGAGGTTCTAGATGACACAAACTGCTCCAACAGAATCATCATGTTGGAAAACTCATGGATGAGTACAGAGCAAATAACCACATGGTGTGGCAAATGCAAAGGGGACATTATATCTCTGAAGTGTGGTGTCAAATGCAGAAATAAACAATGCATATCCAAGCGGAATGTGAAAAACCCCTTGGAGTGGTATATGCTATGATGATAAAATGACCACATGGTGTGGCAAATTCTCAGAGTGCTATATGGTTCTGGAAAAGGGCTTAGATGGGATAAGAGGTGATCAGCTTTTAGATTGGCCTTGAAACAGAGGAAAGAAAAGCCCAAAGCATATGCATTTAAATGGTGATCGAACCTCTATAATTAAATAGCAGAACCAGTAACCATAACTACCTAACTGGCTTGAATCAGTAGTTGTAAATGGCCTGAATTGGGTTAACCGACTTTTAAATGAAATGAACTGGCTTGAAGAGTGAAGACCTGGAACTAGCTTCTTGAATTGGTTTGACCTCATCGAGTTTAAGTCAATCAGATTCAGGCTATGGGTCCCGCATCCGCTTAACTTAAAGAATGTGTACTCTCATATTGGATACAAAGGAATTGGTTGATCTACCTTGTAACAACTTACGAAAATTATAAGAATATTTATACAATTACATCAAATGTAGGGCTTATTTGTAAAAAGATAATAAATGGAGCCCATGATCAACTACTCGAGAATCAAAGCTAAAAGACTGACAAATCTATCGACTATAAATATAATTTTTAAGAGTTAAAAGTAGAAACTAAAGTGTTCTAAAACTTAGGGGTTTAAGTGAAATTTTTCCTAAAACTACTAATGGACTTAATGGGCCTTAAAAAGGAATTAATTCGGGCTTCTATAGAACCCATACCAGCCCATTTCTTCTCTTTTCGTTACACCCGAGAAAGGGAATCTAAGGGGACAGCTCATCCCTTCTAGAAAGGAACACCTCGTTACCCTTTCCAACCTTCAAGGGTCACCTAGGGCCACCTCATGTCCTTCCCTCCCTCTTGCCATCATTAAGGGGATACCTCACCCCCGCCTCTTGTCCTTATCCTCTCCCTTCTCAATCTATAAATAGGGGAGGCAGCCCCTTAGTACTACCATCCAACCAAAGAAGAAGAAGAAGGGGAAAATCCTACAAGAGAGAAAGAGAGAGAGAGAGCTGCAGAAAAACAAAGAGAGAGAGAGAGAGAGCGCTGCAGAAAAACAAAGAAAGAGAGAAGAAGAAGGAGGCCTTCCATCTTAGGGGGGGATTGAAGCTGCGGCATTGATCCACCAGCGGTGCATTGGTGGCAGCTTGAAGACGGTCCGGCAGTGGAATTGTTTCTAGGTAGGGTGATACTCAACTTACTCTCTTCTCTCATCCATGGTTTCTTTTGGGGATTAAGAGAATATTTTACCATAAAGAAGGGGAGGTTATGTCTAATTTTATTTCAAAAAATAGTGAATGATTTAATATGAAGAAGGTTTTACATTTACAAATGCAAGACTAAGTTAACATGATAAAGGTACAATACTTGGGGGCATTTCTTTTAAAAGAGAAAAAGGACAGCATGCATAGTTCTCAAAGTTACCAATAGGAATACATCATTCTGTGTAGTAAACGTTAGATTTAATGGATGAATTATCATTATGCCTAGCACGATGCAGCATCATTATTGCATCCATACCAATACATGCTTTAAGCATATGTTTTATGTGTGAATTTTCTTAAACATGTAATCTGTTTTATTATTGATTTTTGTAACAAGGTTATGCATACACCCATGTGAAAATATATGAATGAGTGTACTATGGTTAAACATGAGAGGTCAAAATGGTTGTCATGAAGTGGAACTTTAAGATCTATGATGACATGATTTATTATGTTTAAAGATTCAACTTAAACAGTTAAGTTGAGACTTTCCTTCTATATTTATAAGAAAGTGAAATCCTCTTACATTGAGCATGAACAAGTCATGTAAGAAATCTCCATATGCTTGTAAGAACTAAGAACCCTTATTATTCTTATGGTAAATTCTTTCTTACAATATGTTACCTAAGTGAAGATTCATGCTTTCCACATAAAAGATCGAGATTCTCGAGTGATTTTCCTGAAGAATAAGTTTATTATGAAGTAACATTGTCTACCAGTGGGAAGAGCCATAAAAATTGTTCCTTGGGGATATGGGGACATGGTTAAATTGCAAGTTAAAGAAAGACAGGGTATCTCCGATTGAATTGAAAAAGAGAAAGAAAGGGTCTAATAGTCTAGACTTGGAACATGCAGGGGCAGTAGCTAGATAAACCACTTGAGTGCACTCGAGACTTAAGCTAGGACGACATAGCTTTGGGATGTGAGTTCCAGTCGGCCAAGAACTTGGGACAACTTACTCAATTAGATAAAGACTATTAGTGAACGATATATCCCCATTACCTTCTTTATATGAATAAGCTATGAAGTCGGAGGGGCGACCAACTATCAAGATGAACCCAAAAGGAGAGTAAATGAAAGGATCAAAGTAACATCTGATTATAGCCCATTTATAAGAAAGAAGACTTTTAGAACATATATATGAATTTTCATTATTTTTTAGTCACTTATCTATATACCATTTCTAATGAAAAAGACAAAGTGTACAACTACCAATTAAAGGAAAATAACTTAATATCCTCAAAGAACTCAATGTTACATTATTCTAATGTTAAGAGGCTTTTTTCGATATTTCTCATTACATTATGCAATTGCATGCATTTTTCTTATAAAATTACATCTTATTCATTCATTTAAGTAATGTGATGAGCTCAAAGTTGTAGTAGAGAGTAAATAATCCCTATTGAGCTCTCAACTGAGACTAATAAGGTTCCTTAAGTTTATTTTTCAGAAAAAAGACTTAGACACTAATATAAGGGCATGGAATCTTAGGTCTGTTTCAGTTCAGACATTTTGTAATAGTGGACAATGTAAGAATTCCTGTTGCTGTAAGCATCGGCCGAGTACTGCACTTTCGTATTCCTTGTACTCCAGTTGTATAAGGACATGTTTAATGAAATATAATCTTTTCCTTTACTTCATATGGTGTGATTGCTACTTATTACTATAGTTTATATCCTACTAATCAATCCAATTGTAGGACGGATTTAGATTTTCATCTAAATCCAAATGACAAAACTGCATTATAAGAAAGATTAAGGTATCATTTGGAACCGCGATTGTGCATGAAAAAATCCCTAACAGCCTCCAGACAGCAGCATAGTGGTTCCAAACGGAATGAAGCACCCTAGCTTTTGAAGTGGGTTGATTATGGGGGTTAGGAGAGAGAAAGACCGAGGAAAAGCTGGAAACATCCACCTGCCAAAAGCTATCCCCTCCCCACTTCGAAGAGTACAGACCGATTATGGAGGGGCGAGGGTTCGCATTGCAGTTCCAAACGATACCTCAGATAGTATTTATGAATATTGTAATGCATGGCTGTTGCAGACCTTCTCCACCCAAAAAGCAAAAGAAGCTCTGGGGCAGCAGTGGAATGGCGAAAAGATGGTGGTGCGACAATGCGATGATGGTGGCAACAACATTACCTATCAGTGGTGAGAACGAGCAAAGACAACAACGACGAAGATGGATGCAATGGTGGTGGTTGAAGAGAAACCATGGGCAATGATGATGAAAATCAACAACAACAATAGCAGAAGAAGACAATGGTGATGATGAGGGACTGACAGCGAACAACAGACCTGACTGCTGTGCTGGAAAAGTCAGGGAAGCCGGTGGAAATTGATGGTGAAACTGGTGAAGGAAAAAAGATCACACCACATCAATGCAGAGTTGAAACTGATAGTGGTGAGAACCACTGGAATACGGCAATGGACAGTGAAGAAATCGGCAGTGAAGACTACTAAAAACTAATAAAGAAAGCCAGACAGGACAGATGAGACATGAAGAACTGTTGGAGTAAACCTGAAAAGATAAAGAGTTTTTTAATGTGACAAAAATCACCGTGAAACTTGCACCAAAGAGAAGCCTCATGAGTATTCAACAAAACCATGGTGCACCGGATTGGTCCGGATCGGATCAGCCAATCCAATCGGATTTCAGCCGGTCCGATCCGGTCCCAATCCAAAAAAACCAGATCCCAGCCCGGGATCGGCCGGATCAGCTGATCCAATCGGAGATTGGCCGATCCACACAGTGCGGATCGGACTATCCCTTTTTTTATGTCTTCCAACCGTTGGAACAGTCTTCCAACCGCTAGAACAGATTTTGGAGGGGGGGGGGGGGTTATAAATAGGGCATATAGCCCATTTCTTTTTTTGTTTTAAAATGAATAGGGGATTATTTTGGACCCTTTTTCACCCACTCTCATTAAACTTTCTCTCTAATTTTTTTACACTCTCTCCTCTCTTTCTCTCTCTACCTTTCGCTTACTTTCTCATTCTTTTTTTTAATTCTAATGAAATGGGGAGTTATTTTGGACCTTCCCTCACCCTAAGTTTTTAAAATTTCTCTCTCTAATTTTTTTACACACTCTCTCCTCTCTTTCTCTCTCTACATTTTCCTTACTTTCTCATTCTTTTTTTTTATTTCTAATGAATTTGGATGCTTACAATACTTGCAGGATTCTTATAATATAAACCGGCAATATAATTTTTTTGTATCATGTATAAAGATTTTTTTCATTCAAATAATATTCTTACATTTTTTTATTTTTTAGAATTTTTTAAAATTTTCAGAATTTTTTCAAAAAAAACTTCAAACCCCCGGATTGGTCCGATCTGGATTGCCCGGAGGACGGACGATCCGGGACCGATCCCCAATCCCGCCTTCCTTGAACAAAACAGAAAAGAAGAGACCTGATTGGGATGCTCGAACCATTAGATACGATGAAAAATGGGCTCAGACTCGGACACCATGTTAAGAGATGCAGTAGGGAAAATAATGAAAGCATCCCTATTGAATAAAAAGGGCAATAAACCAATATACATACAAGTGAACAGGTCAATTCCCGATACAAGTGGGAATGGGACTTCTCCATAATACCAAGTGAGAATAGGACAGCAATATAGAAAATGTTTTCCAATACAGTCAGGAGAAGCTGCAGCAACAATTAGTAACCTAAGCGGGACAAGGAGATGTTTTTGGTCCTTCAGCTTGCCGGACAAAGGACATCATATTTTATGGTGGCTGATCCTTCATGCCACCCTGTGGGCTATCTGGTCAGAGAAGAACAAGCAGATTTTCAAGAGGGAGGCCTCTAGTCCATAGGGTGTGGTGTCCTTTGTGTGCTCTAGAGTTAAAGATTGGATGGCAGCTTTCTGCAGAAATGTTGTTATTTCCTCTAATTTCTCTCAATTGTTCATTGACACACAATGAGGGGGGAGGGTCAAGAGCACCATCTTGGTGTATTCTATAAATGGGGTTAAGGAAGGGTGTTTTAATACTTGTACATCCCCCATTACTTTTGTAATTCTCTTTCTCATTTAATGCAATCGTGGATTTATCCACTTCCAAAAAAACTAACCTAAGCAGAACTAGTATTCTAGTCTTAGGACTAGGACAACACAATCTTCCCTCACAAATTTAAAACTAAACTCCAAGGAAAAAAAAAGCTAGGTCTGGCCAGATTCTGAATCAGTTTAGCAGGAAAACAAACCCCATGACCTTGGTAAAATGATCCACTGGCAGGTTCAAAGTATTCCCACATTTTAAATATTAGATCAAACAATGTTGCCACAAGCGTACTTTTAGCTAAAGGCCTTATTTGAACACATGACACACAAGTATAATTCATTATCAATATCAACGGCAGTTTCTTCACAAAGATGAGTTTCAGCATTTGAGTAAGTTCAGTCATACCAGACATCGATCACACTGTTAGCCAACTAGCCAATGCATGGAAACTAGCACAATAGGTAATCCCACTTGCAAACTAAATTGAATCGGATGCCTTCTGTGAATTTTCAATGGTTTGCCCATCTCAAGTCAACCATGAAACCGAAGAAATTTTTCTTGATCCTTCACTGCAGACAATGAAAGATTGATGAAGAAAGACTTACGAGACAAAGTTTTTGTCATTTTTTTACTCCATAGCATTAATCTAAACTTTGTTTCACTTCGGGGACAGTGGAAGTAGGTGGACATGCAAGACAACAGCATATTTTCCCCTTCAAGTTGAAAGGGTTCCAATTCATTGTTTGCATGAAGTGGAGAGATTCTTCATCGTCAGGTACACTTGTGAAACAAATGTGTCTCTTTTAGGAGCTTTAATATTAATTCATTGTTTTGGCCAATGCAATACCAAAGACTGCCTGATTTAGTGAAGAATGCACGTTGTTTGAATACCAAAAATCGCAATGGCTAAAATTTATTGAACCAGAAATTATTACTCTAGCTCATTTATAGACTTACAGTTAACTCAAATGCTTTTAGTAGAATTAAACAGAATGATAGTCATCTTGGACAGTGTCACCTCGTCAGGTTTCATTTCTTAAACATAAATGTCCCTCACATTTAGCGAAACCAATTTTGTACGAAGATAGGAAAATTAGCATTAGAAAAGGGGTTATATCTCATCACAGTTTTCATATAAAACCATGAAACAAGGGCATATATATACTATATACAACAACCTATGACACTACAGATAAAAAATAAAAATAAAAAAGAGAAATACACTTAACTCAAAATTTTATAGGAGGATTTGATTACACAAAAAGGGTGAGGGGTGTGAGAAAACTAACCAGACATGCTAAGGCACGCATGTTTCATCCTTGCTACTACAGCAAAAGATTACCCCTAACCACATCTCCCCGCCCAATTCCCCTCAAGAAAAGCTCTTTCTAAGTTTCTGGATAGCACAGTACATCTTTCTCCTGGAACCCACAGCACTGATCCCCATATCCTTCAAATCTTCGAGTGTCAGAAGCGCCAACGCCTCATCGTCCACCTCATGGATCTCGAACACCGGCGCATACCGCCCCAGACCCAACCCATTCAGCCATGCCCTGACACCACCGTCGGCTAAATGGCACGGCCCCTTGCTCAACTCCCGGCCATCTCTCTCCGATGGCATGTCCACATCTTCTGCCTCGGTGGTGGTGGGAGGGCACGCCTCCCTCCCCTCCAACCCCCTCCCCCTCGCCGCCCTCGGGCTTTCGGAGTCCTCCACCCGCAGATCATCGTAATCCCTGTACCCTTCGTCCCCGGCGTCCTCGCCGCTCGACTTCACCTCGGCAGCGTCCGCCCCCTCGTCCACCCTGGGAGCCCAACTCGTCCTCACGCGGCGCGCCGAGAAACCCCCGCCCCTCCTTGCCTTCCCCTCCCTCACCCCTCTCCGAAACCCCACCATCATCGCCTCCAGGCTCTCCTCTCCGGGCTGTTGGAAGGCCCTCTCCTCGACTACCAGCGGGATATCCAGGGTGGCGTCGTGGGGCTCCTCCGAGACTAGGTTCGTTAGCGGCCGCGTCCTGGGGGGGCCCTTCCCGGCCGCGGGCGGGGGCGGGAGGAAGTGGGGGGAAATGCGCCACTGCTTGCCGCGGCGGGGGAGGGTGTCCTGAGCGATGGCGGCCGGCTGCTCGCCGATGTCGCCGAGGCGGACACTGGGGCGACGTTGGCGCTTGGCGGCCGGGCCGGGGGCGGGAGGCGGGAGGGTTTCGGGGGGTGGGACGCCGTTGGCGGGGGCCTCCGCCGGCTGCAGATCCGCCATGGGCGCCCGCAGGAGGCCTCAGGATGTAGCAAGAATTAGGGTTTCTCGCACGGGAGGAGCAGGAATTAGGTTTTTTCGCATTCCCGAGTTCGGTGGGAGATCGGGGAACAGGAGTGAGCTAGGGTTTCGTAGGAGCGGAGAGTGGAGCAGCAACAGGGGGAGCTCTCCTTTTTCCGTGGTTCGTGTTCTTCTTTCTGGTGTGGTGTTTTGGCACGCGGTGGTGCCGGACAGGCGGTGACTCTCTGGGCCGTAATGCGGTCAGCGAATAACGGCCTGAGCGTTGACTCAGTTGACGGCAGCGGACAGCGTAAAGCTGCCGCCTGCATGAGAGGAGACCGCCCATCTTGGCCGGTGGAAAGTGTCAGGACCCTCTTTTAGGACTTTTTATGCTTAAATATAAAGTATGTCAAAATATTGTTATACATTTTCCTGATATTTTCAGAAAGAATGTAATTATATTCTTCTGTTAAAATATGGAAAACTTCAATATAAAGTATGTCAAAAAGATCCTATAAATTCTTCTAAAGTATAAATATACATATAAAAGGATGATGAATTTAGGGATATATATGCTGAACCTTTTTAACATACTTAATTTGAGTTCACAGCATTTTGAGGGGTAGAGTACAGTTGTCTTTTTTAGACTGAGCGGAAATTTTGTCCAGTGGGGTTATCCGGATTAAGTAATGCAGGCTAAATTAAAGGGAGGACATCTAGGGATACAAATAGGTCGGATTCGATGCGGATCTAAAGTAGATCTATGACCATATCCGTTAAGTTATCAGTTTAGAAATATTATTTATTAACGATCTTATAAGTTAATAGTCGGTCAGATAATTGAATCTTAGTGTACCATATGTATTCGGTAAAAAGAAAAAAGTGTATTCATTATCTTATCCACTATGAATATCGATTTGAAAAGACAATTCGTTAATTGACCTATAAACTAATAATAAGTTGAATACTCGGATTATCGATCAGTTAACATTTGCATCGTTAGGGCAGCAATGAGGCTCACTTAGACTGAACGATTTATTTGAAAGATACGGACAGACAGAGGGATGGACATGTGATTGTGCATAGGGCCATGGGCTAACTAAATGGGTTGAGTGATTGGAACTAGATCCAATGGGGTCCAGTGGGGTCCTAGGGCACCTTGACCTAGATTGAACTATAGAGTTGTAAAAATCCAATGGAGTCCCAGGACCCCACTAGCCAAACACTAGATCCGCCTATGGTCAACGGTACTTATGTTAATATACAAGAGTTTGGAGTATACACGTAAGTATATGATAATTTTTAAAAAATATACATACAAAAATATCTTTTTCTTATGGATGTGGTCGTCTTGCGCCCGTAGATTGGGGGATAGTAGGGCTGTCAACGGAGCGGATATCACAATATCCAACTCCGCTCCATTTAGCATTATCCGAACATCCGATTCCAGATACTATCCGACCGATAATAAATCTTTCTATCCAAATTCGAATCCATCGGATAATATCTGAATTCGGATGATAACTCGAGTACTTGATTATTTCAATTTTGTCTTATAACTTGATGACCCGTGAATTTTATTCCTTGTATAATTCATGAATATCATAGATTAAAATTAATAAATATTTAAGTTATAAATATTTAAATAAATATACTTTAGATAATAACAAATGACTTAAACAATTTATTTAAATAAGTAAAATTATTAAAAATAAAAAATCATAATAAACTTCATTATTATTACTCAGCACGTCTTAAGCATACTTCAAATATCAAATTGTTGTTTACTTAAACATATAAATATCATTAAGATTATAACTTATCAAAATACATAATCGGTCGGATAATAATCGGAGCAGATAATACGTAGTGCTTAGATAGATTGTCAAAAATAAAGATTTTACTAAAAATATTTTTTTAATAAATTTCTCTATGTCATAGATCTTAGTAAATGAAATCTACATCACAAATATCTTTGGAAGGTATTAAGATTCAAAGATTTTATAAATATTTTTTACTAAATAATCCCATTTATCCAATAATATTGTTTTATCTCATCTTTCAAAAGTTGGTGCCTAGAATTAAATTTTAGATGAAATCTAGAGAAGAAAAAGATAGATATATATCTTTCTTTCATATTGGATTTCTGTAAACAAATAGAGCAACAAAATTTAGATTGGAAGGGAACGTGGCAAATCTAAAAAATATTCCAATGATTAGAATCCACCACAATACTATTGATGATTGCAATCCATTTATTAGCTTACCTTTTCTTTAACTTCTCAAACTTCAGAGTGTTTTGGTCTATTCCAAATTGGTGAGGCCCAGGGGTCCGACCCATCTAGGGCCAATCAATTAGGCCGGCCCAGGTAATCGCCTTGCGGATATAGGTGTCGGGTAGGACCTGGACCGCCAGTTTTCTGGTTCTTGCCTACGTGGCACCCTGTTGTGGTCCACCTCAGCGGAGCTCATAAACTCCGTCCGAGCACTGAGGGCACGTGTCAAGGAGATAAGCTCACCAACGCATGAAGGTCGACCCTATATAAGATGCCCTCCTCCAACAGCTCTAGGTATGTTCTGAGAACTCAACATAACACTCGAGTCTTTGGCTATTACATCGAACATCACCTCGGGACTAACGACTGTTGGAGGGTTTTTCCCGGACATCCTGTCTGGGCCTAACTCTTCTGTACAGGTCACCAAGCGTGGCTGACAAGCTCGAAGTGCCATGCACACTAGAGCCGACCTTTAGGGCGGACTTTGGATCTGAGGACTACAATAGTCCAAGTCATCATCACAAATAAAAGTCACATTTTTCAATCATTGAAGTCTATGTGTTTTTCTAAAAGCCACTTTTACTTACTTTTGAAGAAACCTCCTCCTTTCCCCTAATGTGTTTGTTTCTCTTTTCTTTTCTAAAAATCACATTGTTCTGATTTTTAGAAAGTTGAAGGTAATATATTTCATTGGAAACACTTACATGGGCCAAAATCTCATCCACCACAATTAGGGCCTTCCGTCTCTAATCAGAGGAGCGTCGTCCGGTGGTCCTTATAAAAGAGAACACTGTTAAAGGGCCCTTGGCAGTCATCCGGGAGATCCCCCTCTGATGCCTAAGTCAGAAAGCAGATATTTCTGGAGGAAAGACTAGGAAGCTTGGGCTCTCAAAAATGTACCTATTGTATGCACCGAAAATGACCCTGCACTCAACTGGTGAGTGGAAATTGATCCCCATAGCTATGAACCTGGGATGAGAATAATGGAAAATCAATGGAATATCTAAATGGAAGGTATGAAAATTAGTGTACTAAGACACAAAAGAACAAAAATGGTGATCGCCAGGGTGTTTTACCTTAACCCAGCGGGACTATCTTGCTCGCGAGTGGCACTCCAAGACAGCCTCATGCGTACTAGAGTTTGTGGTCCATACTCCCTTCCCCTCGGCCAGCCAAGGAGACAGGGCCTCACGTCTTGATTTCTTGTAAATTAACCACAAAAGAAGGCACTCATTAGACTCTTAATTAGCATAGTATATGTTCATTAAGCCAGAAGTATCTCAATTGGGGGTGAGTTTACCGAGTGGGTGGGTGAAAAGGATGAGGGACCAAGTGTTCTGGCCACCCACCTTCCCATTTTTTGGTGTTTTTGATCAAAATAAATCCCTTAGCAAGGACCTAAGGTACCTAATCATGAATGTATATGTGTGCAAAAATGATCTAAACATGAATGAAATCCTAAAATGCATGCATGCAAACGAAAGACTATGACAAAATGACAAAAGAGAGAGAGGAGGATTGCGTCCCCCTTTGACACCAAAGAGAGGGCTGCATGAGCACAAGGTTGATGGCGTGTTTCTCCTTCTTAGAGCCTTCAAGACTCTATGGTCGTCCCTGTTTGGGATCCGGGTGTGACACGAAGAACGCAGCGGAATCGGATACAAAAATCATCCCGCCCGATGCCTGTAGATTCGGTTCGGAACAAAAATTGGTAAATCGAAAAACATGAGTGATCACATCACCGTGCGCGGATTCGAATCCACATTCGAATCGGTTCCGTCGAGGTGATGCCGCTAGCTGTACAAGCATCCGGCTTTCAGCAGTATCCACACGATCCTCCACGGTAGTTCATCCTTGATCCCTTGTCTAGATCAGTACGTTCACTAAAGATCCTTCGCCACAACAGAGTCCGAAATACACAGACGAAGATTTCCCGACGTTTAAGAAGTGCGCGCAGCGGAGACGGGAAGCATCCCGGCACCCTGAAGGGGACACCTAGAGGAGGAGGAGAGAGAGAGGGGGGCGGCCAGCAGGGAGAGCTCCTAGATCTTGGCCTAGGATTTCTACATAGCCTGTCTATATATTAAGTCGGTATGACTTTTCACAAAAGTCCCCAAATTAATATAAAACCCACTAAAACACCATCGACCGAGAATCTATTTGCGTATGACCCTCTAGGCCCATTTACTAGTCCGATTTTAAGCCTGTTAAGTCCAATAACATTTTATTGACTTATAGTAATTAATAAATATCTTATATTTAATTAATTACTTAATAGAATTAACATCTCATATAAATTCGACCGGACTTCTGATCAAGTTGGGTGCCAAGCAACACCGCATGATCCCGGAAGGTAATGGGGTTCAACAACCCACTCATGAAACCTGTCCGTCCACAGTTACCGCGTAGCTATAATCCTTCATTCGCATAATGCTCTCAGGTCGACCTAAAGTATGGTCAACGGTCATACCTAGATGATCAATTTACTTGAATCATACTCCACCATACAATATCATAAAACACCTTTCCTAATATTGTGTCCGCTCTGGCCATAGACTCCTGCGGATCTATCCTATAGCATTCTCTCTCTAATTACCTGAAAGCGAATGATCCTCTATTGAGCACACAATCACCTTCGAAGGTCTTCCGCTGGATCTGATCCTTGACTATTAGAGATCCTATGGATAGGGATTCGTAAGCCAAAGTCAAAGCCCATAAGTTCACCGACAAGATGTCTTTGGTATCTCAATTCCAAGGATCAACTACGCCACTGTGACGATGAATCGAGTCGGCTGACAGTCAGGTAAATTACCATCGAGCGACTCATGTCGGATCAGTTCAGTGAACTCATTCCCCAATGAGCACCTACAGGTTTATCATAATGTCTCCACACAAGTGACTAATGAGATCAGTTACCCTCATTATATAAGTTGGAATAATTTGTACTAGTTTTACTGGATGTTTGATGTCCTTCTCAAACATCTTACGATTAGAAATAATTAAGAACATGTATTTATAAGTCATCAGTCTCATTATTACGATGACTATTGCACATATTTAAAGATTTCATTATGTCCAATTATAAATACGCCAATCTTCATAATGAAATTAATGTCATTTATCAATGAACCAGATTATAATAAGTGCCTTATGATTGACTTTAAGGACACCTAAATTCAACAATCTCCCACTTGGACTCAAGCCAATCACCTTCGCATTTGATCTTCATCAAATCTAAGTAATGCTCACATAAAATCTGCGACTAAGGCTTGGTCAGGGACCTGCTAAATTATCCACAGATGAAATATTTTTCATTATATTATTTCCTCTTAAATAATATCTCTGAACTTGTAAAAGAGTCTCATAGTGTTTTACAACTTCTGATGCGACCATGGTTCTACAACAAAATTGATCGTTCCCACTGTTGTCTTACAACAACGGGATGGGATCATAGACCTTTTAGAACTATATCTAGTTCAGGGATGAACTCTTTCATCTATATTGTTTCAATAATAGTACCACATGTTTATGTCGTCTTCTTAGTAGCGAGTTCTGAGTTGGAACCATTCCAATCTACTTTATACTGTTCTATCAACAATATCAACTATAATCATGTCAGCAGTGGTTTCTAACTTGAAACTCTTCCAATCCACTATTTTTTTATTAGAAGGCAAAATTCAAGTCGGACTTGAAATTTGAGTCAACTCATAGTTTCAAATCATCCTCTCCATCATCCAGAAGTGCACCATTGGCACTTGTCAAGTGCATAGTGATGTGTTTCACTCCTACTATTAAAGTTCTCATGTATCCTTTAAGGAACTTTTCCTTAAAGAAATAAATTTCATGTTTCAACAATTGAGACTTATTATGGAATTTATCATGTCAAACATTTTGGCATACAAGTTAATGTAACTGATGGTAACATCCTCATCGATCTATCTTAATAGATTCGTATTCCCAATACGTAGGATGTTACATCCAAACCTATTATGGAGAAGTACATGGATAATAATGTTTTTACTAATAGTAACATCTTGATGTCATTCTCAATGACTTTAATGTTATTATCACAAAGCATTAACAACGCGATCGTGTTCCCATTGTCCTCTTTATATGCACACAATCCTTAGTTATTCTTAATGATTATTTAATATTTGACCATGAGGTCAAAACTCTCATTTCAACTTTGGGAAGTTTCAGTTTGATTCAAAATTGATCTTTGAACTCATAACGTGCTTCCTGAATATTCTAAAAGTTTTAAAGTTGTATTATATACATATTTTCCTCAATCACATTGAGGGAATGTCTTTTAATATCTAACTGCCTTTATCTCATCATCATGATAGGAAGTTTTGGCAAATAGAATTATAATAAACTTATTTATAGTGACCACTGAAGAAAAACTTGTCCAAGTCAACATTTTGACATGGACCATTTCCTTCAATTTGCTACATAAGTTTTAAGTAGTACATCTGTATTAATCTTCATTCTAAAGATTTACTTGCTTCTGATAGGTACAGTACCCTCAAGCAATACTATCAAGTTCCGAATTTGATAGGCGTTATGGACTATGGCTTAGAATTCTTAATCTCTTTACAATGCCAAAGTTGTAATAATAGAGAGCATCCTCATAGATTTTGGATTATAATCTACATCTTTGAGCTCCTCTTATTTTGCTATTTCAAACATATCATTCTAGTCATTGAGAGAATCTCAAAAATCTATGAAGCTCTTCTATGTGTGTCATGAATGGTTCCAAACAACCAAAGATTATCTAATAATCTAGTGTTAACTTGTGTGTCTAGAACACCTTCCAGTTTTATCAACTCCTATTGTCTTCTCTGTAACATATTCCTCTTCATAGAAGACAACTTTTTATACGATAATCATTTTATTATCGTTTGGCCAATAAATGTAATGTCCAAACAATTTGGACATTTCACAAATTCACACTACAATATGTCCTTCTTGGATCCAACTTTTTTGAATCATGTCTTTTCCACAAGACCAGGACATTACTTGACTTTAATATACTTAAAATCAAGTTTCCTTATAATTCACATTTCATATGAATTATCTTATCTCCGTATCTTATATGAATACAGTGACTTATTTGGAACAATATGTAAAGTATGGACATCTAATGTTCATACTTATATTCACAAGGATACAATAATTAAGTAAATATTATTATGTATAGAACTATATCCAATAAAGTGTCATTCCTCATTATATCATATTGCTATGATATATAATAATGATCAATCGAGAGATGATACTATTATCCTTTTAATGATTTGTGTGAATTCCGTACTCAAGTATTAATTTCCTTGATCAAATCAAAGAGTTATAATACTCTTTCCAATTAGTCACTTCATCTTGATCTTCTATTCCTTAATCTCTCAGATTCATTCGACTAGTACTTCAACAAGTACATACAACCAAATCTTTCCAAGAGGGAACCATTAAGATAAGTTAATAGAAGTGATTATCTTTGACCTTAAGAAGATATTTGGCTATTTACATTAGTATATATAAGCTCCAATAATTTCTCATTGCACAACTTAAGTGTACAGTCCATAGATAATCATGATTCACACTGTCTTTTTCTATAAGAGACTTGATATGTCACAACAAGAATCTTTAGTGCATTGATTGGTTTTGAAATCTATGATTCTTTTTCTTAAACCATATGGAACAACGCTTGTTCCTGCTCAGCCAATATTTTTACCTTTATCATTCTTGATACTAAATGGAACTAAATAACAGTTATTCATATTATCCCCTAAAGACATACTAAGATGTACTGTCTCATAGTAACCTGTGCAACTCTTGTACTATTGTTGAGTCTAACTCAACACTTTTATCATCTCGATTACCTTTTATTTGTCTAAGTCTGCATACTATTACAGATCTGAGAATCATTTCCAATATCTCATACTGGAGACGCTGATTCTCGAATAGACATATAAAATTAGATAATAAGAATACTCAAAAGTTTTTACAAGTTTCATATTCTTATTGCCATTTTCAATATCGTTATTGGTTGCAGTGGGAGAACTGCTCCTTCTCTCTTTCAGCTGACTTGTCTTTATTCTTCTTTGATGTCGGTTCAACCATTTAAGATCTTACCTCTAGCCTTTCTCAAAGGCATACCATGAGTACCTCTTCTCCTTAGTCTAGCCAAATACGAGGTTACATGATATCTGAGTTAGGATAACAGTTATCACTTGACTCTGAAGACATTCTTCAGAGTCCTCTAGCCAATCTGAATATGAGAAGTATATCGTAGTATTGGCATCCAGTATGCCAAATCTCGGATTAATAGACGACATTTCAGTTAATAAAGGAAATAAAGAGATTTAAGCAAATAGTTCTTATAATTCAATTATGGTCTTTTATCTTGAATTATTTCTTATTATTTTTCGACGGACTGTATAACCCTCAGGGATATAGAACGGGAGACTCCGACGGTCTTCTAGTGGGGATCAAAATCTTAATGACTTGTAGCATAGCCTTGTGGATAGCACAAGTTGTAATACACTCACAGAGCACCCATCTCATGGGACTTGTAACTCCTTGCAATATCTGATCATAACTTTGATCCCCAGATATTTAATGGCCTTATAGATTGCACAACAAATCAATAATTCTGGTCTAAACATTACCATCGTTACTAGACAGACATAGATTTGCATGCACCCCGATCAATAGGCATCTTATGCCATATCCAGAGTCTCTCCTTACAATTAGACAAGCCTTGTGGATAGCACAACAAACTTGTCTAAAGTAATTTGAATCTTATGACTATAACGATGGAAGACCACGCAGTAAGTTCTCAACTACTCACGGTATGGCTTAGACTTTAGCGAGGGTTTTTAAATAACTTTTATCTTGATCTCTTCCTAGGTGATAATTTATAAATATATCGCATACATTTAACTAAACCTAGATAATAGTAACTGATTCATAATAAAAAACTAAAAGCATACATCAACCATATATGTTCATTATGTGGTCATGTACAGCACGGTGATTAATTAGAGCCAAACAAGTAATCACTATAACAATATAACAATTATATTATCAATGAATGCAAATACATAGGCTCTGGTGATCTCATCTCATGACGCCTTCTTGGTTGCACTTGTGGATCATCCTCGTACGATCAATTACATGTAATTTTGAATTTGAAATATATTTCAAATATAAATTAATTGTAAGAGAAAGTTTTATGGCCGAATACAACAATGGAGGGAGATAGAATTACACCGGAATGAGAGAGAGAGGGAGGCATGCATGCCTCATTAGTTAACAATTAATTAACTCACATCACATTCCAAAAATGATCCACATAATCACACACCATCATGATATGAAATTAACTAAGTACATGTCAATGACCACCACAAATTTTAACGATGCACACATGATCATACACATCACATAAAGGCTAAAATTTTGAAAACTAATTATTTTGATTTTCTTAAAACTTGGGTACCAATCAAAATTAGATAATTTGAATTTCGAAAATTTTATTTTTTAATATGTATTTAAATCTAATTTAAAGCATCAAACACAACAATATGTGCATATATGACTAAAATTAAAATTCTAAAATATTCCATGCTAAATTTAGAATATTTCTAAATAAATTAATCTAACACTTAGATTAATCTTAAATCACACTAACAACAATTATTAATGTGAAATAATCTAACATTTAGATAAAACTATAAATCCCTTGATAACTCATATAAAGGAATTTATAATTCTAATTTTAATTCCTTAACAATTCTTTGTTAAGAACCCTTTTATTAAATAATATTTCTCAACAATAATTGATAAGAAATATTAATTTAGAACATTTCTAAATAAATACAGTCTAACAATTAGACTTAATCAACCTCATAATAACTCTTACTAAAAGGTCCTTTTAAGAGAGATTAGATCTTCAAAAAACTTTAATTAAGAGATCGTTGAGAAGTTTAATTAATTATCTCAATAACTATTATTAAGAGTTAATTAAAGTCCTTAACAACTGTTATTATGGATTTTTCTCAAGAAACAATGAACTCTTTTAATAATCTTTATTAAGAGTTAATTAATCACTTAATAACTGTTATTAAGTGTCCCTCAATTAAAACAATATTCAATTTAAAATTTTAAGTTAAATGGGGTGGGGTTCTTTTAATAAGGGTTTTAAGTGGGCTGGCCCATTGGGCCTTGCGGCCTAGGCTTGGGCCTGCCCGACTGAGCCAGGACCACATCACCTGGCTTATAAATTTAAGCTTAAAACATATTTTAAACAATATTCAATTTAAAATTTTAAGTTAAATAGGGTGGGGTTCTTTTAATAAGGGTTTTAAGTGGGCTGGCCTATTGGGCCTTGCGGCTTGGGCTTGGGCCTGCCCGGCTGAGCCAGGACCACGACACTTGGCTCGGACCCAGGTGCCACTTGGGTCCAACTGCCCTGGCCCAAGGCGCCAGTGGTCCAGGCCAGTGGCTCGGCCAACCTAGGCCCGATGCACTTGGGACTCGGCCCTGGCCTGGGTCCGGCCAGGCCCGACGCGCCAGGGCGCGCGGCCTCGTCTAGCCTGGGCTTGATCCCAGCTACATCGCGCCTAGGCACCCTCCCCCTTGACGTTCACCCCGATACTAGCATGAACAGAAGCCGGAGGAGGAAGTTTTTCGACACCCTCGCCAGTGTCCGGTGCCCCTGGTCATGTTGGACGATGCCCTTGGGGCCAGCCAGTGGCGGCGGTGTGCCAGGGACTATAAGGGAAGATCCATCTGGCTGCCTTCCCCTCCCCTTTATTTCCAACCTTTTGAAAATAAAGATAGAGGAGGCAGCACCGCCGACCGCCAGCATCTAGGGGAGTTCATCGGGGACTGGCGGGGACAGCTAGTTACACCAACATGGACAACAATGGTGACCGATCACCATCAAAGCCCCATCGAAGCCCATTAATCCGGTTCTTCATACCCATGAAGAACGCAACGAAAACCCCCCAAAAATTTGTTTTTTCTTTACAGAAAAATAGTATGACTATTATAGTTCATCCCATGAACGGTTTCCACGAGAGAAAAAATAAATTCAACATAAAATTAGTTATAGAATGATAATTTCAGCAATCTGAAATGGGTCAAAGCGGAACCTGGCTTTGATACCACTATTTGGGATCCGGGCGGGACGCGAAGAACGTAGTGAAATCGGATATAAAAATCATCTCGCCCGATGCCCATAGATCCGTTCGGAACAAAAGTCGGAAAATCGAAAAACATATGTGATCACATCACCGTGCGCGAATCCACGTCTGAATCGGTTCCGTCGAGGCGATGCTGCTAGCCACACAAGCATTCGACCTCTAGTGGTATCCACGCGATACTCTTCAGTGGTTCATCCTCGCTCCCTCATCCAGATCAGCACACTCGCTGAAGATCCTTCGCCACAACGGAGTCTGGAACACGCGAACGAAGATTTCTCAACGTTCGGGAAGTGCGCGTGGCGGAGACAGGAAGCATCCTGGCACCCTGAAGGGGGCACTCAGAGGAGGAGGAGAGAGAGGGGGGCGACCAGCAGTGAGAGCTCCTAGAGCTTGGCCCAGGGTTTCTACACAGCCTGTCTATATATTAAGTCGGCGCGACTTTTCACAAAAGTCCTCGAATTAATATAAAACCCACTAAAACACCACCGACTGAGAATCTATTTGCGTGTGATCCTTTAGGCCCATTTACCAGTCCGATTTTCAGCCCGTTAAGTCCAATAACATTTTATTGACTTATAATAATTAATTAATATCTCATATTTAATTAATTACTTAACCGAATTAACATCTCATGTAAATTCGATCGAACTTCCGATCAAGTTGGGTGCCAAGCAACAGTGCATGATCACGGAAGGTAATGGGGTTCAACAACCCACTCTTGGAACCTGTCCATCCACAGTTGTCGCGTGGCTATAATCCTTCATTGGCACAATGCTCTCGAGTCGACCTAGGGTATGGTCAACTGTCAAACCCTAGATGTTCAACTCATTTGAATCAGACCCTGCTGTACAATATCAAAAAACACCTTTTCTGATATTGTGTCCGCTCTGGCCAGAGACTCATGTGGATCTATCCTAGAGCATTCTCTCTAGTTATCTGAGAGTGAATGATCATCTATTGAATACACAATTACCTTCGAAGGTCTTCTGCTGGACCCGATCCTTGACTATTAGAGATCCCGTGGATAGGGATTCGTAAGCCAAGGTCAAAGCCTAGAAGTCTACCGACAAGATGTCTTTGGTGTATCAAGTCCAAAAATCAACCACGCCACTGTGACGATGGATCAAGCTGGCTAATAGTCAAGTAAATTACCATCCAACGATTCATGTCGAATCAGTTTAGTGAACTCATTCCCCATTGAGCACCTACACATTCACCATAATGTCTCCACACAAGTGACTAACGAGATTAGTCACCCTCATCATATGAATTGGAATAACCTGTACTAGTCTTTCCAGATGTTTGATGTCCTTCTCAAACATCTTACGACTATGAACAATTAAGAACATGTTTTTATAACAAGGTTTGCTGTATCGTACTGGATCGGGCCAACTCGTACGAGTCGACTCGTATCTGGGCCGACCCGATCCTCTGATACGCACCGAGTCGGACCGGATCGTGCCGACTCATACATGTTTAATGGAATGTTTTAAGTTGAGTTTCTCCTATTTGATAAGTAGAATTATATTCTTATATCAATTAATAGGGTACATTTCTCTAAAATGTGACTTAAACTCATTAATTTTAACAAACTCATTGGCTGGACTCGTGCGACTCATACGAGTCGGACCGAGTTGGCCTGAGTCGGATCGGTATCGTACCGTATCTGGAAAGATAGGACCCGATACGGATCAACGATACGGCGAACCTTGGTGGAGATGAGATCCCAATGGGGCTTTCTTAGTTCGCTCTACATATTGAGTTATTACTGATGGAGGCTTGAGATACTCGATGCTACGGTAGGTCTGGGAGCCAAAGTCACCCTAGAAGGTGAAGGTCTTATGTGGCGAGTGGGCCATAGGTAGATCCCTAATCGTGATAGGCTGGCCCGCTTTTTGCTTGGTCTACTTACCACATGTCCTCTATGTGCTGAGGAATAAGTCATCAGTCTCATTATTATGATCTCATGATAATCCGATGACTAATGCACATATTCAAGGACTTCATTATGCACAATTATAAATACACTAATCTTCACAATGAAAGTAATGTCATTTATCAGTGAACCATATTGTAATAGGTGCCTTATGATTTGCTTTGAGGACACATATATTCAACTGTCCCTTCCCACGATGGACCACCTTGGAACCCTAATGGCCTACCACACCATACTAATCGGAAGTAGCAGCGTTGTACCATTTGGTAGACTGCTTTTGTTCACCTAAGCTTGAAGTTTTAAGGGAACTTGATAGACTCTAAGGTTTAGTATGGTACATAGATTCAAAGAATTTTCGACTAGACTCCACGCACCCTTTTTTTTCTTGGAGGGTTTAGTTAGGGGAAGTGTGACAGTTAAATTTGCCATGCCACTAATTCCATTTAACTTTTGAATCTTAATTCACTTTGACCTCGCCTATAAGAAAAGAGAACACCCCAAAATAAAAAAGAATGAATAGATAAGCCCCTTGAGAGGGTTAGGTTACCTCAGGGACTACCCTTCCTCTGCCCTATTGCCTGTTGGGGTTCGGTCTCTCTCTCTCTCTCTCTCTCTCTTTATGGCCTTGATTTGAGATTTGACGTGACCTTTTTTCATTTGCCCCCTTTTATTGATTTGACATTTGGCTTAGAGGCTATTGCTTCTTTTTGCCTTTGACATGACTTTCGCTTTTGGTTTTTTTGTTTGACTTCCTCCTACTAGGGCGGTGGACATACTCGGGAGTCCTCCCGTAAGGCCGCGCTCCCCCTGACTTTAGCCGAATAAGAGGAGAAAAAGGGTGTTCTATCTTTTTCTAAGTTTGGTTTCCATTTCCCTTGAATCGTCCGTTATTTGTTCCTCAATGATAGGCATGAGTGTGTGTATATGGACTTCCCCTTTTTCCAAACGTCTAAAAGAAATAGAGCAAGTTTATGGAAATCCAATCTTAAATCCCACTGATCACAGCACCATGCCGACTATCCTATTCCTATTTGAAATACTCCATGGCAATGAGGATGGAGGACTTCTTTTTTATTTCTCTAGTTCTGTCTTTCAAGGGTCCAACAACATCAAATGCCCACATCGCAAAAGGCCACGGAGCGATCGTTGGGTGAAGAGATGAGGAACGAGTATGAATCTTGTCGGCATGAAGCTGACACTTCATACAATGCCGAATGAAGGTGTTTTAATCTTCCTCCATAGTTGGCCAGTAGTAGAGTTTGAGGAGTTTTTGGGCTACTGAGTGGCTATTAACATGCCCCCCACACTCATTGGCATGAACAGTTTTTACCACTTATTTAGCCTCTATCTCATCTAAGCAGTGAAGGAATACCGCACGAAGTGTCTTTTTATGAAGCACACCTCCTAGAATCCTATACCTCTGTGCTACCCGGTGAATTGCCTTTCTATCCTGAGCTATGGCATATTCTGGGAAAGACCCATCCTTACATTAATTCTCAATATCAAAATACCAAAGGTTCCCATCGTCAAAGTCTACCACCGGATCTATATATGACACCTCTAACACAGAGACCTCTACAACAGGAGGCTTAAGGAATTGCCGGAACTAAGGGTTAGAAAGAGAGGGAAAGTCTACTTTCTAGATCAGGATTATTTCAAATGACTTGCATGGTGGAAATTCTGAGGAGGATGATAACGAAGCGAGTGCATATGCTAGAATGTTCTTAGATCTTGGGGTGCGAACATATAAATTGACGGGCTACACTCTTCACTAGCTCTTGATATGACTTTAACTTGGGATCTTTGGTCCTATATTTGTGAAGAACTTGTCTAAAAATTAGCTGAGAATCACCAACAACACGTAGTTATTTGACTACAAGCATTAATGCCATGCTCAGTCCTGTTAAGAGTGACTCATATTCTGTCACATTATTGGTAGCAGGCAAGGTCAATTATCAAGCCTGGGGGATGCTCACTCCTTCAGGCGTCAACAAGACTATCCCTATTCCCTTACCTTTAGAGTTAAGAGCAACGTCGAAATAGAGAATCCAAGAGGACTATCATCTACTAAAAACCTCAATTCTTCGTCAGAAAACTCAATCTTGATAAGAGAAAAGATTGGTAAGGATGAAGCACCAGATCTTCTGCAATAGCCTGTCCTTTGATGGCTTTTTGATTCACATATGTTATATCAAGCTGGTTCAAGAAACTTTGCCATCTAACCTTCTCTCTTAAATTCTTTCAATCCCTTGTTCATAAGTTTGTGTATTTATAGACTTAACTTCAAGACTCTCACGGGCATCTGCAGTCACTTATGGATAAACATGAAAGAGTTTGGAGCCAATCCAACCAAAAAATAGATAAACACAGGCTCATTCATCATTATCTGTAATTACCTAAAACGCGTCGCCCAAGAGAGACGTCTTTTAGCTTAATTAAGATAAAGATAAACTCGAGAAGAAGAAATAGAAATACCTTAGGACACCTAAATGACGTCGTTCTAGGCAGACATCTTTTAGTCAATTAATAAATTAATTAAAAATCAAATTAAAGATCGAAATAGGATTAAAATCCTAAATCACATCTATAGAGGCCGACGTCTTTTAGAATTTTTCATATTTGATTAAAAATCTGAGTTAAAGTCAATATCATTAATAAACTTAAATGATGTCTTCCTGACCTGATCTTATTCAGATAATTATTTCAGAAAATTAATAAAAATTAACCAATGATTAAATATTAGACCATTTTGAGGCATTATTATATGACATGAAATTTACTCAAAATGATGTCAAAATTAACGTGTCTGCAGCTGCCTCACCTTGGCATTGTCTTTGTAAGGGAGTGTAATGAAATGAAATGTACTAAAAAGGTGATGCCAAGGTGTGATGAGACACACTTTCAACATCATATGATGGAAATTTTTCTAAAAAACAATCAATGAAGGTAGCTCAAAGAAATCAATGGAATCAATCATATCTAGATTAAATAGACAAGAAAATAAAATAAGGTCAATCAACTTCTAAGATTGGAAAGTACCCTAGGTCACAAACCCTGTAGATTTCATCATGGAGAGCGATTGCCAACCAATGTGGACGTGTTGCAACCATGATGGATCTTAAAATAAACAAAAAATGTTGGATAAAAAATCCAAAAAATGATAGAATTCCAAGGATATCTTCAAGTGAACCTTAAAGATAATCAAGATACTCAATTCAGAATGGAATATTTCATATTATGTCGGGTTTTATTTGATCAATGGTCTGAAACTTAATCAATAATTGATTCTTATCACAATGATATCAAAGTCCTACATAATGCATGCTGGGCTAAAAGAAAAATATAAAATTAAATAAAATATAAATTAATCAAGAATAATATTGTTAAATTGTCATTAATGAGTCAAGATACCAATCCTGCAATCCAGTGCTAAGCCGAAGCTCGTTTGTCCACGCACTGTTTCACAAAAGTGGAACCATCGTCCTCATCGATTAACAATCAAACGGCCTATCCGTATGATTAAGAATTCTCTAGAATTATCACTGTTTTTGTTGAAGGGGAACTCAAATTCCAGTTTCATCAAAACCACAAGGTCCTTGATATAGTCTACTAGATATTTATCATATAGTAATAATGATTATGCAAATCAATTACATGATGGAATACAGGGATTAAAGATAACCGTCTTTTTAACCACGGTCAAGACTCATAAACTCCCACAGTTGGACCTTCTTGAGATTTTCAGCTTTGTAGTCATTTCTTTGAATTTTCTACACTTAGAAATCATTAGTAATTTCAAGCAAATACTCAATTAAGCATCATATATGGATAAACATGGAATTTTGGGTAAATAACAGAAAAACCCTGAAACGCGTCGTGTTGCTCCGACGCCATTAAAAATCAAATAATGTCGCCGTTCAACGACGCCTTTTAACTCGTAGAAACAGGTTTTTGCTGTGTTCCATCCGGATTCCAATTCTCTTCATGCTTATCTCTTCTCCAATTCGGAAAGGGCTCCTCAAAATCGCAAATCACTATAGATAAAGTTTTTTAACTTGCATTAAGGCAAATCCATACACAATTTAGAGATCAAAGCAAAGGATTCTCTCCAAAGTTTAAGAAAAATCAAGGTTTCAAGGAGAAAAAGCTCAAGAACAAGATGAATTCTTCAAACAAGAGGATGAAGAAGACGCTTGAGAAGCTTTTTGAAGTTAATGATCATCTTAGCGGGAGAGATCCTAACTTTCAAGTAAGTTAAATAATCTCTTTCTTTCAATTCTTCTTCTTCAATTCCCTTTTTCTTTATGTTCTTCATGGAATCAAAGCAATTTTCTTTTATTTATATAGGCATATCCTCTTTTTCCTGACCCAAGAAAATTATATTCCCTTCTTTGGATTCGGAAGCTTGCGAAAAATATCACTATCTCCATGCAATCTTATGTTTCTAAGTGAAATATCCAATGTTTAGTTATCCATGCAAAGCATTATAAGAGTTCAAATGTGGATTGGGCGGCGATAGGAGCTCTGATTGAATTGTAGCATCCACAAACCCACACTTTTCTCCTTGTTGAGTTCGAATCCACCATACTTCTTGAAGAGGCTGAACTTCTACTGGGCCTTTGTAAGATCAAGCTGAACAATAATGAACTGATCCTAAATAAGATGGCACTTATGAGGGAAAAGATTACAGGTCAACAACTATTGATGAAGATTATGAAGGATCCAAAAGAAGTTCAAGGATGCCTTACAAAGAAAGGGGTTAACCTTGCAAAGCTGGCAGAGTGGACTTGGTATGAGATCGAAGAACTCAAAGAGGATGACACTGAGAACGTGATGAAAACATTCACTACATACCTGGTTGGAGCTCTATTCCTTCCTGCCTAGGACAATATCCTAGAGGATGATCAAATCAGTGCAATGTGTGGGATCTTTGAAGGAAAACAGATTGGCACGACGATCCTAGCCTATCTCTACAGCGGGCTTCCTACAGCATCTATAGGTCAGCCCCCTCATGGTTGTATGCTTCTCTTTGCTCTGTGGGTTGAGTTACACTTTAAGTTCGCGTATCATAATAGAAGTTCTGCAAGACCATCTCAGATATATCAAAACAGTCAAATCTTCCATATTTCCAATATCGTAAAGTTCAATGAAAGGATGATCAACCGAGTGCCCAAACTCAAGACTCGAGCTGATTGGCGTGCTTATTTGAAGACCATGCCATCGTATGGATTCGATTCTTCTCCATTTGCTCTTGTAGGGAAGCCAATCCGCTGATCGGTGCAACATAGTTCGTGCTGTATAATCCTCATCGCTGCTATACTCAACTTAGCATGCCTCGCCATGAATTTCCAGTGTTTTCCCACATCTCTCTAATCAAGAAACGTACCTTAGAATCTAATGAAGACTCTGAAGCAACTGAACTTATAGTTACACTGTGGAACATCAGCTTCATTCATCATGTAAAATCTTCTAGCGAAGCTCATAGAGGATTAACATATCCATATGTAATGGAACTTCGGAAAATTCTTTCTTGAAAGCTCTCTTTATCTTCCTTAGTATAATAAAGAATTTATTTTCAATAATGAATCGATCTTTAAAGATTTATGATTTTTTCATAATTTTTCCTCAAGATAAACCATGATTTTTCCTTAAAATATATTTTTTAGATGTAAATAGCATCGTCCTAGAAAGATGCCTTTCAATCATAATTAATTTCTGAAATTCAAAGATCAAATCCTTAAAAATGCCATATTATGCCTAAAACGCGTCCCCATGTATAGACGCCTTTCAATTTTATCTCCTACTTTTTCACATGATTCTGCCATTAATCCGATAATTAATCCACTGAAACGCGTCGTACTGTAAGGACACGTTTAATCATTGTCCGTAGTACGACTATGACCAGAATTGGCAGTTTAACATGAAACGCGTCAGGATATGTCGACGCTATTCACACAATTTCAAATTTTTTCTTTGTCGCCTCAATTTATATGCATTGAAAGGCGTCGCTATCCCTCGATGCATTTTAGACTTTCCAAATAGAACCTGTGCGAGCTCGAGCTCCCCTCTCCTCATTCTCCTTTGCTCTCTTCTCGCTCGTCCACTTCCGGCGATCCTCCTCTCCTTTCCGGCGACTTCCCTCCTCTCTCTGGCAACCTTGATCCTCCGGCGAGCTCGGCGATCATCTCCACAACCACCGTAGCCTTCTCTCTTTCTCTCAGCCCAAGCTTCTCTCTCGGATCTCTTTCTTCCTCTTCCTCAAACCCGAGCTCTCTTACTCACCATGGAACGTGGACAATCGAGCAAAGCCAAAACGGTCGTGAAACGACAGCGGACCGCCTCCCTTTCGGTGGTGGCGGTGGAGGATGTCCCTGAGGTGGCGTCGGCTGACCTCGCGGCGGTGGCAGCGTTCTTGGAAGAGGAAGAGGCTCCTCCCACGGCCGGGGGTGAAGAAGAAGAAGTGGAAGGCGGCTCCCACCTGGTAAGCTTTATGTGATATTGATTTGGGTGTAGAAATGAGCAAGGGAAAGGGAACTTTCAAAAGGTTTGACTTCGGACTTGAATGACGTCCAAACCAGGTGACGCCTTTCAAAGGGCGTCGCCTAGGTCTGACGCCATTCAAATTAGTGATTCATGTTTAAAGAATAAGGAAATTTGGACTAAATGGCGTCAAGACATGTGGACGCCTTTCAATGGGCGTCCACCATGTTTGACGCCATTCAAATACAATATTTTTATTTTGAAAATTAATTTTTAACGCCCATTGACTGATGAAAATTCTTGAATTATTTGCAGGGGACGATGAGGGCCAGGATATCCTGAGATTTGGTCATTGGCGCCTACCGAGGCCTGCCTGACTTCTAGAAGTCGCGGCTGCGCCGGATGGGGTTCGGCGAGATCCTAGATATCGAGCCTTTCTGGTTTGATTTGGTACTCTTGTAGGCACTGCGGGAGAGGTGGGATGTAGAGAGTCGGGCATTCCTGATGTCCTGGAGCCACATGGTCCTGAGTTTGGAAGACGTAGTTAGGATCACCGGCCTTAGAGTAGAGGGTCGGGTAGTGAGTGGGGTGACTTACCCCGATTACTTAGGATTAGCAGAGAGTCTCCTAGGGATAGAGGTCTCTGGCGGGTTGGGTAGAGAGTCCAGGACCATACCTAGGGTAGAGGTAGAGGCAGCCCTAGGATTAGTTGAGCCTAGGCGGCTATCTGACGAGACCCGCGCGGCCCTTAAGGATAGATTACCTAAGTCTTCCTCTGCCACCTATTGTAGTGACCCTAGTCAAGAGGAGGAGATAGACAGACAGCTTAGTGTTTTTCTTGTTTTCTTCTTTGGTCGGTTGCTCTTCGGTACGAAGGGTGACCATATCCATTGTATATTTTTGAGTCTTTTAGATGATTTAGATAGTCTTTATGAGTATGCTTGGGGTGCGGCCCTCTTGGCCCACCTCTTCGCCGATCTTTCAGCAGTCACGTCGGACCGCGAGACGACTATCAACGGCTTCTCGCCATTTCTTCAGGTATAGGTCATTTCAATTATTGTTTATTTTATGCAAATGATGTGATATGATGCTTTTCTAACTTATATGTGCATGTATGCAGGTGTGGAGTTATTACTACTTCCCGCTCGGTCGGGCGAGGATTGTGAGGCCAGACGCTATCCTGTTGGCTCGCCGCTGGCAGCCAATTGTGGACACGGCTCCTCAGCACCACCAGCTGACGGCCCTCCGCTATCAGTTCTTAGATTATCTAGAGCTTCTGGTAAGTTATCAATTTATTCATTAATTTAATTTTATTCATTAAATGCAATCTTTCACTTTATTAAATGTAATTTATTTTTATGAATCTATTTAATTTATGTGCATGCAGGTGATATGGTGCCCATACATGGGCATGGACGAGGCAGGCCAGCCGTGGGTGACGTTGGTCGAAGGAGGTTCGGGCAGCATATATGGATCCACTGCCTCAATGAAATCGAGCCCCTCCACCTCCGACTTGTGATGAGGACCTTGGGCCTCCACCAGGAGTGGAGAGACAAGGAGATCCCGGAGGGAGTTGGACAGTCCATGAGGGGGAAGCAAGTCCTCACAGATTGGTGGACAAAATTCCCGGAACAGTACGAAGATTGGCATTGCCGGGGTGTCCGAGTGGAGTCCCATGTTGAGAGCAGCACGGCTTATCTTCAGCAGTATCGGACACACTACGCCGATCAGCTGCGGCTCCTCCATCCACTTGATGTAAGTGTGCTTTCATGCGTCTTTCATTTTAATTATTATCTTTATTTAAATTTGTGAATGAATGTATGTATGTATGTTATGCAGGATGCGTGCGATGCGACCATCATCGACCTCCGGGCCCTTCTTCAAGACGCAGAGGCCCAGCTAGAACAAGTTCAGAAAGAACTATTTGACCTGGTATGTATGCATGTTATGCATGAATATTTTGATTAGTTAATTCATTTTGACGTTTAGCCACTGACAGTTGTTCTCTTGGTGCAGCGAGCCATGTATACGCAGGCGGCACCTCCTCCCTTCTCTACCAGTGCTTCTTCATCTTCCGCGGCTGCTCATGAGGCTGCTCTTGCTGATCTTCAGGGTCAACTGGCTTCTGCTATCCACCGAGCCTCCCTCGCGGAAGAGGATCAAGCCTCCGGGGTAACTTTTGACCTTTTGACTTTCATTATCGAATATGATATTGATTGCTTGATTATCTTGGACTGACAACGTCTTCTCTTGTAGGTTGCTGAGCTTCAGGAAGCCCTTCAAAGGGCTGAGACTGATGCTGCTCGGGTCCATGAGCTGGAGGAGCAGGTGGCTCGTCTCTCCACCGGGGATCTTCCTCGGGAGCTTTCACGCCACCAGTCTCGGCTGGAGTTCATTACTGAGGAGAGGGAGCGAGAGCGACAGGAGTGGCAGCGGATGGATACGTAGATGTCTTCCCTCCATGTTCAGCTAGGCATCGCTGAGCACGAGCGCCGTAGCGTGGAGGAACGGTACCGGCGAGCATGTCACTGCCAGTGTTGTCGTGTCTTCTGGCCAGGCCGGTCCGAGCACTATGGGTCCGCCACCTCCACCTAGCCGAGCACCAGAGGGAACTGATGAGGCGATGAGCCAATATGAGGGCGCCGGGGAGAGTCAGCCTTGACGTCTGTATCATGTATTTCCTTTTCTTTTATGAGTCCTGATGATGATGGACTTAGACTTGTATACATGACACCTTTTGATAATATACATGAAACTTTCATCGTTAGATTTGTGCCTTGTGTAGATCCTTTTTAAATCATGCCCTGCTCATCACTTAACAAACATGTTAAGTATTTATTTAGGCTTAGCCCTTTGCCCGGTTAAGTAACTGGCTACTTGATTCTATCCTTGGTAGAAGGGTCAAGAGGCGAAGCCTTTATTAACAAAAGTAAAAGGAATAATTGAATTGAAAGAAATAAAGGAGTAAAATGTAACATGTAAGCAGGCAGATGCTCACTAGAAATAAAAGGAATGAAACACACCAAATGCGACAAGCAGATGCTAATTGAAATATTTTTGTTTGGCTTTGCAATTGCCATTTTCAAAATATTTTATTTGTTTTGTTTTTGGATATCCATTGTTTTTTTAATTTTGAAATATATATATATATATATATATATATATATATATATATATATATATATATATATATATATTTGAATTTTGAAATATCCATCTTTTTAGATTTTAAAATATCTATTTTTTTTAGATTTTGAAATATATATTTTTTTGTATTTTGAAATATCCATCTTTTTAGATTTTGAAATATCTTTTTTTTTTTTAGATTTTGATTTTTTTTTTTTTTTGAATTTTGAATATGTAAACTAAAAGTCAGCATAGTACTTAGATCAAAAGAGCATATTCATTTATTAACTTAATTCTCAAATTATTCTTCAATAATCTAACTTAGACTCATCGTGCTTGAGCTTTTGTTTTCATTCGTGATCCCATTCGATGGTCTAACCCTTAGTCAATCTAGGCCGTTCCTCAAGTTTGGAGTATGCCTCTTCAGAAAGAAATGAAGAACTTGTTTAGAAAGCCCATGAGAGGTTCTGGAGACTCACAAAGGTGTCCCTTCTTTTTGGTCATTTTCTTTCCGAGGTATTTATCGACCTTGCGCTCCGAGGTAACCCTTTACTGGTCTACTGAATTAATTAATATCCTTATATTCAATTAATCAGTCGAATTTAATGTCCCACAATAAATTCAGACGGACTTCCGATCACGTTGGATGCCAAGCAACATCGCGTGATCTTGGATGGCACTGGGGTTATCGCAACCCTCTATTGGAACCTTTCCGTCATCAGTTAGCGCACGGATATAATCCTTCATCCGTGCAATGTTCCCGAATCGACCTAGGGTACGGTTTACTGTTAAACCCTATTCGGTCGATTCACTTGAATCAGATGCCGCTAATATGAATCCGATAACTCCTTATCGAACACAGAGTCCGCCCTGGCCAGGGACTTTAAGCGCATCATTCCCGGAACATTCTCTCTCAAACTACCGAGAGCAGATGATCCCGTATTGAACACACAATTACCTTCGAAGGCATTTCCCTGAACCCGTGTAAGGATTGAGGTTTTCGGATCCGGTTATCGGGTCAGTTTTTGGGGTCGGATCCCTTAGTTCGGACCCTGATGGGGCTGAGACTCAGACGCGGTTTAAACGGCGTCCAGCAATGTAGACACGTTTTAGGCTGTGCCATGTGGGTTGGCCTTGGGTCGCGAGAGTACGACCCCGGTCATATCGTCTGAATGGCGTCTTAGATGGACGACGCCTTTCAGAGTACGACCCTGGCTTGTCAGTGTACGGTCCGGTCTTGTCATATGAAAGACGTCGGGCGTGCACGACGCGTTTTACCCAGCTTCTGATTGACCCCGCGAACCCTCCTTCCTCTCCTCTCTCCTCTCTTCCTCCGGCGGCACTGGCGGCCCCTTTTACCCCTCCTTCCTTTCCTCTCTCCATTCCTCCTCTCCCTCCATTCCATTAACCTCCCAACTCTCACCACTACCACCACCATCTCCTCCGCGGCGTTTTTCTCTCCGGACGGCGGCCGACGTCCCAGTGGAGTAACGGCGTCCACGGTGGTACCGGCGGCGACGTGAGGCGAGGCGGGTTGGCGGCTTGGAGCCTGGAGGAGTTCGAGTAACCGGTAGGGTGACGATTCCCGTTGCATTGTGTTTTGAAAACCATGTTTTTCCCGCTTTGGAGCATGTTTAGGGGTATTCTTGGGGTGAAAACACTAACTGCATGAAACGGGAATTTGGGTATTTAGTGGGTAATTAGGTTCTTCTCCTCATTCTCCACGTTTTTGTGTTTGTACACGATTTTGGGGAGGAAAAACCACCCTGTGGATAGGGAGATGGCGGGGGAAGAACCTGTCTGTGAGGGTTAAATGACGTCGGGGGACAGCGACGCCTTTTAGAAAGGCGGCTCCCACCCACGACGCGATTTAGCCCAAATAACAGACCCTGTTTCTGGACTGATAAGCGTCCAGGAATAACGACGCCTTTCAAAAGACGACTTGCATGAACGACGCATTTTAAGTGAAATTACCCCCGTAGCCCGTCTCTGCTTCTGTCGCCATCAGGCGACGAAAGACAGCGACGCCTTTCAAAAGGCGGCTACATGTGACGACGTGTTTTAGGCCATTTCCGAGGCCAGATTTCACATGAACCAGTTTAGGAAGTTTGAACGGCGTCGGCCTTGGGTGACGCGATTCAAGACAGAATCACATTAATTTATGCTATTAACATATCTTCACACTAATAGATAGTTTGGTTAATTGCATGCTTGAAATCGTACTCGAGGATGAGGATTTTTACGTGACCAGATCGCACTGTGTGGTGTTTCGTGAGACCGTGGACCTAGAATGACAGTTGTAGCGCTTGCCACCCTGTGTCGGTGTGGGAGTGGTGGGGTGACGCCTAGAGAGAGGGTCACCTGGTGTACCCCGGGGTTAGCTAGTACTGGTGTAGGAGTGGTACCTGTGGAGTGTCACTCGTGCTGGGGGAAGCAGAAACCACCTAGAGCCAGTTTGGCCGGAGTAACTAGCGTGCTATTCGAGGGGTTACTGTTTGGTCTCAGCGGGTCGGTGTTTTCCCGCATTCGGCCGTGTGGTTGGCGTGTTTTATCGAGACGCTGGTTGTAGGCTCCTTGGTAGAATGATTCTAGAGTTATGCATGTTACATTTCGAATGCTTGTGGTTTATATCGACTTTTAGGAGTAGCGATTACAGCTTTACTTGCTCATTCTATTTATATCTGTGTTACTGTACTTGTGGGTATGTGAGTGGGTTGTGGGGATCGAAGGATCCCTACTGAGTCTTTTCGTTGAGACTCACCCCTGCGGTTTTTAGGTGAGGGTTCCAAGCAGGCTTAGCGAGGAGAGTGCTGCTTTGGGTTGCGCGCTAGCAGCCGTTGTTCCGGGGTATGCCCCGACGTAGTTATTATTTTATTTTCTGGCCTGTACGCTTAATTATTTCTTTTCAGTTGGAGTATGTAATTATTTGCTGTGTCGAGTCGCATTGTAATAACTTTTAATTCTTGCACTTCCTTTTTCAATTCAATGCGATGTGAATGTTTAGCTTAGTTTATTTTTTATTTTCCAAACTTATCTAGATCCTAGTTTGGCTCCAAACTAATGATTCGGTACCCATTTAGTAATTGGATCCACGATTATAGGGTGGCGGGTCGTTACAACGCTTGACTTATTGATAACCCATAGTTGGGGATTCGTTAGTCAAGGTCAAAGTCCAGAAACCTACCAGCAAGATATCTTTGGCATCTCAGGTCCAAAGATCATCTACGCAACCGTGACAAAAGAATCGAGCTGGTTAACAGTGAGGTGTTTACCATCCAGCGATTCATAGTCGGATTAGTTCAGTGAACTCATTCGCTAATGAGCACCTATAGGTCCAACATAGTGTCTTCACACAAGTGACTTATAGGATCAGTCACCCTCATCATATGAGCTGAAGTAACCTATACTAGTCCATCCGGATGTTCGATGTCCTATCTCAAACATCCTATGACTAGGAACAATTAAGAACATGTGTTTATAAGTCTTCGGTCCCATAATTATGATCTCATCATAATCCGAAGACTGTTGCACATGTTCATGGACTTCATCGTGATACGATAAACATAGATCGAATTAATTACACACAATGAATTATTACCATTTATTAATAATCTGAATCAGTACATAGTATCGGATTGACTTTGAGACCATCTAATATTAACAATCTCCCACTTGGACTAAAGTCAATCACTTTTATACAGAATACCCATATTCTCTAAGTGACTTTCAAAGACATTTTGAGACAAAGGCTTTGTCAGTAGATCTGCTATGTTGTCGGCTGAAGGAACTCTTTCCACCACGACATCTCCTCGAGCTATAATCTCTCTGATCAGATGAAAGCACCGTAGAATGTGCTTTGACTTCTGATGAGACCTCGGCTCTTTCGCTTGAGCAATCGCCCCATTGTTGTCACATAGCAGTGGGATGGGACCAGATATACTTTCCACCACACCAAGATCGCCGATGAATTTCTTCATCCACACAGCTTCCTTGGCGGCTTCAGCAGTAGCAAATATATTCGGCTTCCGTGGTCGAATCAGCAGTGGTTTCCTGCTTGGAACTTTTCCAGCTCATTGCTCCCCCGTTGAGTGTGAAAATAAAACCTGATGTTGACTTGCTGTCATCCAGATCAAACTGAAAACTCGAGTCAGTGTATCCTTGCAGCTTTAAGTTTCCTCCTCCATAAACTAGAAATAGATCCATAGTCCTTCTCAAGTACTTAAGAATGCATTTCATAGCCTTCCAGCATTCATCACCTAGATCTGCCTGATGTCTGTTCGTAACACTTAGAGCATATGCTACATCAGGTCTGGTACATAGCATGGCATACATGATGGACCCTATGGCAGAAGCATAGGGGATCTTATCCATTACAGCTCTCTCTTCAGGTGTCTTGGGAGATTGACCTTTAGAGAGTGAAATTCCATGTCTCATCGGTATGAGACCTCTCTTGGAATTTTCCATGCTAAACCTTTTGACAATGGTTTCTATGTACATGGATTGGGTTAAAGCTAGCATCTTCTTTGATCTATCTCTATAGATCTGTCTTCTTAATACGTAAGATGCTTCTCCCAAATCCTTCATGGAGAAGTTCTTTGACAGCCATATCTTTACTGATGACATCATTCCTACATCATTCCCAATAAGTAGGATGTCATCAACGTAAAGAATCAGAAATGTGAATGCGCTCCCACTGTTTTTCCTGTACACACAGGGCTCATCTTCATTTTTAATGAAGCCATAAGATTTGATCGCCTCATCAAATCTTATGTTCCAGCTTCGGAAAGCTTGCTTTAGTCTATAAATGAACCTCTGCAACTTGCATACCATGTCTGGAGATTCTTTGGATGTGAATCCTTCTGGTTGTATCATATACACCTCCTCCTCAAGGTTTCCATTGAGGAGGGCAGTCTTCACATCCATCTGTCAGATTTCATAATCATGGTAGGCAGCAATGGCGAGAAGAATTCTGATAGACTTAATCATAGCAACGGGTGAAAAGGTTTCGTCATAGTCAACACCTTGTCTTTGACGATAGCCTTTCGCCACTAATCTCGCTTTATAAGTCTCAATACGTCCATCTGCACCGATCTTTCTTTTAAAGATCCATTTGCAGCCGATAGGTATTATACCATCGGATAAGTCTTCCAAGTTCCAAACTTGGTTGGTGTACATGGACTGTATTTCAGAATTCATGGCTTCCCGTCATTTTCCGGCCTCTGGACTTTCAATGGCCACCTGATAAGTCTTAGGATCATCATCCTCATTATAGAGTATTCTTGAACCATCCAAATTAATATCTCCCACATCTCTTTCTAGTGGTTTAGATACTCTTTCAGACCTACGAGGTTCCTGTGTATCATTTTGAACATGTTCAGAAACTGACGGTTCATCTGATGAACTATTCACAGTTTGTGGGTCTAGAATTTCTTCCAGAGTTACTTTACTCCCACTGTCCTTCTGGAGAATATAATCTTCTTCTAGAAAGACAGCTCTCCTGACCACAAACAATTTTTGTTCGCCAAGATAATAAAAGTAATATCCATAAGTTTCCTTTGGATATCCCATAAATCTGCATTTGTCAGTTATTGACTCCAGCTTATCTGTGTCATGTCTTTTAACATGAGTAGGACATCCCCAGACTTTAACATGTTTAAGGTCTGGTTTCCTTCCATTCCATATCTCATATGGAGTGGTTTCAACAAATTTGCTGGGTACCTTGTTCAGGATATACATAGCCGAGCTAAGTGCATATCCCCATAAGGACACTGGTAATTGGACATGCTAATCATGGATCACACTATTTCCATTAATGTACAATTTCTTCTTTCTGATACACCATTCATTTGAGATGTATAAGGAGGTGTAAGCTGAGAAAGGATACCATTATCCTTTAAGTATTTAATGAACTCAGTACACAAGTATTCACCACCCCGATCAGATCGGATGGTTTTTATACTCTTACCTGTTTGTTTTTCTACTTCATTCTTAAATTCTCTGAATTTCTCAAAGGCTTCAGATTTATACTTCAATAAGTATATGTACTCAAACCTTGAGTAATCATCAGTGAATGTAATGAAGTATGAGAATCCACCAATGGCTTGGGTCGATATAGGACCACATACATCTGAATGTATAAGTTCCAATATGTCTTTGGCTCGTTCTCCAGTTCCACTAAATGGAGCCTTAGTCATTTTACCCATTAAACATGACTCACAGGTTGCATATGATTCATAATCAAATAGATCTAAATATCCATCTTTATGCATCTTTTGGAGTCTGTTTTCACCAATGTGTCCAAGCCTACAATGCCACAAGTAGGCTTTGTTCATTTCATACTTACTTCTTTTAATTGAAGAACTAATATTTAAATTTTCATGAGACACATTTAATAGATACAATCTATTAGATAATATAGCAGAAGCTATTAATTTATTTCTAAAATAAATTGAACAACTATTGTTTCCAAAATTTAAATTGTATCCAATTCTATCTAAACATGAAATAAAAATGATGTTCCTTATTATGCTAGGTACATAATAACATTCATCTAATGAAAATGTGTCTCCGGATGGTAACTTGAGCTTCACTATCACCACAGCGATCGCCACAACTCTTGTGCCGTTACCTAGCCTCAGCTCCACCTCGCCGGTTCTCAGCTTACGTCTTCTTGTCAGTGCCTGTACAGAATTGCATATATGAGATACACATCCAGTATCTAATACCAATGATATACAATCTCTTATTGACAAGTTATCATCTATCATATAGATACCTAAAGTTTCCTGATGCTTCACAGTTCCTTGAGCCTTGTCCTTGAGGTATTCCTTGTAATTCCTCTTCTAGTGGCCTTTTTGGTGACAATAGAAGCAATCACCTTTCTCAGCACTTTTACCTTTGTCTTTCTTGACAACCTTTGCCTTTCTCTGAACCTTATTCTTATTCTTTCGAAAAGCATGGACTGCAAGTCTCTTTCTGTTGGTCTTACCAACCATGAGGACTTGCACTTTATCCTTCACAAGGTTCCCCTCTGCAGTCTTTAACATGTTCAGTAGTTCAGCTAAAGTAGTATGGATCTTGTTCATGTTAAAATTAATAATGAACTAAGCATATGATTGTGGAAGTGAAGATAACACGAGGTCTGTGTGCATCTCCTTGGGAAGTGTAATCCCAAGAGCATCCAGCCTCTCCACCCATTCAATCTTCTTCAGTACATGAGTCTGTATTGAGGTTCCCTCTGCCATCTGAGCCTTGAACAAATTCTTCGATATCTCATATCGTTCGATTCTGCTCTGCTCACCAAACAGCTCCTTCATATGGAGCATGATGGATCTAGCATCCATCTCCTCATGTTGCCTCTGCAACTCATTGCTCATAGAGGCTAACATGTAGCATTGGGCCATGGTGGAGCCTTCTTTCCACTTTTCATATGCAATCATTTCTTCCTCTGGGGCATCTAATGCTGGTTTCGTAGGAGGTTCATTATCCAAGACATAGGTAATATGCTCAGACCTGAGGACAATCTTCAGGTTCCTGAGCCAGTCTGAGTAGTTGGTGCCTGTCAAACGGTTGGCATCGAATATGCCTCACAACGGGTTATGGTGCGACATTCTAGTCTACAGGAGATAATCAAATGATAATTAGCAGGTATTCAGATTAACTAAAACAAGATATGGTCTTTTATTACCTAGTTTTACTCCCACTAATTTTCGACGAACTGTATAACCTTCAGATATACAGAACAGGAGACGCCGACTGTCTCTCAGTAGAGATCAGAATCTCCAAGCATCACAGTATGACCTCAGGTAAGCACGTAGTAATATACCGCTATCTCAGAGTAATCATCTCATGATAATTGCAACTCCTTGCAATATCTGATCATATTTCGGCTCCCAAGTTATTAATGGTCTCGGGTAAACACAGTAGACCATTATCCTCGGTCTAAACATTACCATCAATACGTGATAAAGTAGAGTAGAAATATAGTTCCCGGGTAAACACGTGGATAACTATATCGTTCCTCTACTCTTATCCAAAGGCATCTAATGCCATGATCAATAGTCCTTTCATCAGTTAATGGCAAACCTCGGTAAACACATAGTATCTGCCACCACTGAATTAAGTTCTATTAATCATATTGATGGAGAGCCACGCAGTGCATTCTCAATGACTCGAGCTGCGGCTTAGAATTTGTTACAAAGGTTTTACTTATTTAGTTTGGTCTCATCCTAGGTGATAGTATTAAATATATCGAATATATTATAATACTAATAACCTAGAAAGTTTAAAACACACGCATCGCATACTTGTCATTAGTGTGGTTATATATGGCACTGTGGTTTGACTTGAGCCAGACAGTCAAACGCACACACATACACAATATAACAACTTATATCATGAGTCTGCAAACCTATAGATTCAATGAACTCCTTCATTTTCATCTGGTCGCCAGTTGTAGATCATCCTCGCTCCGTGCGCAGCCGCCTCGATCAAATTACATCATTGCTTTAAAAGAGGAAGCCTTATGGCGAATACATAGAGAGAGAGAGGTAGAACTACATTGGAATATGTGAGGGAGAGGTTCGCAGACCTCTATTTATTAATAAATAACAAACCACACAATCAGATTCTACATCTACAAGTAAATGCACATCCATGACCACCATGTGTTTTAATTAAACAATCCACACATGATATAGCACATCAAATAGCTAAAGAAATCTTTAGAAAATAACTAATTTTAGGTTTCATAAAATCAGGGACCAAACAAAATTTGGATTTTGAATTTTCGAAAAGATTTTACAGTTTAATCATGCTAATTTAAATCGAATTTAAACATGCAGTCAACATACATCAAATGTACATTTAAACTCCAAATAGATACATCTATTACATTCCATGCTAGTGAATTTAACAGACATTAAAAATTTAATTTAACAATTAAATTAAGTCTCTTTAATGTCAAGTCAATCTAACAATTAGATTATCTGACTAATTAACAACATTTGTTAAATTTAATCCCCATAATAAATATTAATTGTCCCTTTAACAGTGATAAAACAGATCTTAAATTTAATATTAAAATCTAATTTTAATTTTAAATTGCAATCTGTAATTTTAAAGGGTCAATTAATAATTAAATAGGGAATGGAATAGGGTTAAAAGAAAAAGGAAAAAGGGGCCAGCGGTCCAATGGTTCGGACTGGACCATGGGCTGAGCCCAGCCGTCCAGACCAGGGACCGGCTGGGCCCCTGGTCTGGACCCAGGTCCGCCAACAAGGGCGCGGACCTGGTCCGGGCCCAGGGTCGGGCTGGCTTGGACCCGGGGCCCGGGCTGGCCCATCGGACCCCCCCCCCCCCAAGCGCAGCTAGGAAACCCTAGCTGCGCGCAGGTGGGGGGCGACGACGGCGTCGGCAACCCCTGGTTGTCGGCGATTTCCTTTTAAACACCCGCCCCCCCCCCCCCCCCCCCCCCCTCCCTTCCTTTGTAGTTTTCTGCAAAATCTAAAACCGTGGTCCCCTGATTTCAAACATCAAGAGGAAGAAGGAGGGGTTGGCCCGCCCTTCAAGTCGCCGGCCATGGGTCCTCTTGACCACCGACGACTGTGTTGGAGGAATTCCGCATGCCTGCAAGCCATCCCCAACCTTTGGGGTGTCCTTAATTCCCCAACCTTTGCAAGTCCATATTGATGCGTTTATATTTAATTCCATGCTTAGTTCTGATTTTAATTACCTGTGTTTTAATCATGTGATGATCACAGTTAATTTATAGTAAATTACTGTGATTAAAATCGGATTTATTCTGGATTATATTGTGTTCTTCGTCTGACGAAGAACAGTTCGCGGAATTCCATCCACTTGAAAACCATTTGCGTGTGACCCTCTAGGCCCAAATACCAGTCCAGTTAATAGCCCATTAAGCCTAGTAACCCTTTACTGACCTACTGAATTAATTAATATCTTTATATTCAATTAATCAGCCGAATTTAATGTCTCACAATAAATTCAGACGGACTTCCGATCACGTTGGATGCCAAACAACATCGCGTGATCCTAGATGGCACTGGGATTATTGCAACCTTCTATTGGAACCTTTCCGTCATCGGTTAGCGCACGGATATAATCCTTCATCCATGTAATGTTCCTGAATCGACCTAGGGTATGGTTTACTGTTAAACCCTATTCGGTCGATTCACTTGAATCAGATGCCGCTAATTTGAATCCAATAACTCCTTATCGAACACAGAGTCCGCCTTGGCCAGGGACTTTAAGCGCATCATTCCAGGAACATTCTCTCTCAAACTACCGAGAGCGGATGATCCCGTATTGAACACACAATTACCTTCGAAGGCATTTCCCTGAACCTGATCGCTTGACTTATTGATAACCCATGGTTAGGGATTCGTTAGTCAAGATCAAAGTCCAGAAACCTACTAGCAAGATATCTTTGGCGTCTCAGGTCCAAGGATCATCTATGCAACCGTGACAAAAGAATCGAGCTGGTTAGCAATGAGGTGTTTACTATCCAGCGATTCATAGTCGGATCAGTGTAGTGAACTCATTCGCCAATGAGCACCTACAGGTCCAGCATAGTGTCTCCACACAAGTGACTTATAGGACCAGTCACCCTCATCATATGAGCTGAAGTAACCTATACTAGTTTATCCGGATGTTCGATGTCCTATCTCAAACATCCTATGACTAGGAACAATTAAGAACATGTGTTTATAAGTCTTCGGTCCCGTAATTATGATCTCATCATAATCCGAAGACTGTTGCACATGTTCATGGACTTCATCGTGATACGATAAACATAGATCAAATTAATTACACACAATGAATTATTACCCTTTATTAATAATCTGAATCAGTACATAGTATCGGATTGGCTTTGAGACCATCTAATACTAACGGATATAACATTTGTAATGTAATGGCCTTTGGATTCGATGTTTGGCTTTTTGCCTTTTGCTTTAGCTTTTCCTTTTTCACGGGACGGATCTCCTCCTTTTTTTTCATGATGACCTCCTACTAAGATGGCGAGTACTTTTGGTAATCTATTCTAAGCCTCGTTCTGACATCGTAGGTCGAGTGTAAAAATATAATTTTTGTTTAAAAATAATGATTTGCACTTTACACCCTTAGTCAAGCTTTCGGTATTCCTTCGGACTTTACATCTCTTGTTACTCACAAACCAAACGTGTCAGTATGTGTAGTAATGAGTTTGAATTAAATTATCCAAACTTATAAGGGAATTTGAGTTTCCAAATTTTCTGATTCCACTGGTCTTTGCACAATGCTGATCGACTCTCTAACCTAAGGATAGTATTTCTTAAGATACAGACCATTCCAGGGGTGAGCTAACTCTTACCCTTCTGCATTAATTAAACGATAAGCATTACCAGGAAAAGCATGCGATATGACATACGGTCCTTCTCAATTGGGTTGGAGCTTAGAATACGGATCACCAGGTTTTACAAAGATTCTTTTGACGACCATTTCACTAACTTTGAATTTACGTTCAATGACTTTCTTTTGATAAAAACGTGCCAATCTGTTCTGATATACTATTGCATGATTAGCAGCTGACCATCTTTTCTCGTCTAAGAATTCCAATTGAGCGAGGAGTGCTGAGCGATGCTCATCAATAGAGAATTCCTTATTCAATTGTACTCTTAATGACGGTATGAGGATTTCGTATGGAACTACCGCCTCTATTATAAATGTTAAGGAGTACAAAGTCTGCCCAGTGGGCATGCAGATTGAATTCGGTATGCCCATAGAGTCTCAATCAGTTTCTCTGGCCAGTTTGTGAATTTATTAGATTTACACGTCTTTTTGATGTTTTTTATCAAAGTCTTATTAGTTGCCTCTGCTTGACCATTGCCTTGCGGATAATAAGGAGATGGATGATGCAATGCAATTTTATACCTGTTGCAGAGGTCCTTCAGCTCCTGTGATACGAACTGTGGTCCATTATCGGTGACGATGATACTTGAAATTCCGAATCTTGTAATGATGTTCCTCATGATGAATTTGCAGACGGTTGATGCTTTGACTTCTGTATAAGTTTCAGCTTCTGCCCACTTTGTGAAGTATTTCGTTGCCGTGAGAATGAAGGATTTCTGCTTAATGCCAGAATCAGGATTACCAAGGGGTCCAATGACGTCGAAAGCCCACATGGAGAAAGACCATGGGGAGGAAACAAGATGGAGTGAAGATGCAGGGGAGTGGATCTTATCGGCGTGAAGTTGACACTTGGCACACCTACGAACATACCCTACACAATCTTCTTCCATGGTTGGCCAATAGAATCCTTGTCTATGGATCTTCTTTGATAGCATTTGTCCATTAACATGACCACCACAAACTCCAGTATGAGCTCCTTCCATGATCTTCCAAAGTTCATCTTCGTCTAAGCATCTTAGAAGAACTCCATCAAAACCTCTTTTATAAAGTGCTCCTCCAACTAGAGTATACCTTTGAGCAACTCTCCTGATAGCCCTTTTCTCCTCAGCTGTGGTTTCTTCAGGATATGATTGATCTTCACAATATCTGGCAATCTCATAGTACTTTGGTTTATGTTCATCATCCATCTCTTCTAGCAACTCCATTAACATAATCTCTCGTTTCTCTACAATGTTTCCATCTCTGACCTTCTTCAGCAACTTCTCTTTGGTTCTAAGGAATGAAGGGTCTTTCACGGCAGGTGAAAGACGCCTATGAACAATGATTGATTCGGATTGTCTGCTGATTAGAAAATTGAGGGAAGATGCGAGAGAAGCTAGAGCGTCAGTTAAGATGTTTTGATTTCGAGGAACATGGATAAAGATCAATTTAGTGAAAAGCTTAGCATAAGCTGAAGTGAGTTCTTGATAAGGCTTAAGCTTAGGATCAAGAGTTTGATATTTAGTGAGCACTTGGCAAAGGATTAATTGGCTATCACCCACAATTCTGAGTTTGGTGGCACCATGGAGATGAGCAGCCTCGAGGCGAACAAGGAGTGCCTCGTATTCAGCTATAGTGTTAGTGACTGGAAAGTCAAGCTGAAAGGCTTGTGGAATGGTGACACCTTCAGGTAATAGCAGAACAATACCGATACCCTTACCGTGGAAATTCAGAGCTCCGTCAAAATGCAGAGTCCACATATCATCTTTGATTATGTCTATGGACATCAATTCCTCATCTTGAAACTCCGATCGGACTAGATCAAAACGAGGAAGGGGATGATGAGCAAGATGTTCTGCAATGGCATAGCCTTTGATCGCTTTTTGCTGAATGTAGATAATATCAAATTGAGATAGAAATTTTTGCCATCGTGCTAACCTATTAGTGAGGACGGATTTATCAAGGAGAAACTTAATAGGATTCATCCGGGCGATGAGATGAACTTCGTGAGCTAGAAAATAGTGTTTCAGCTTTTGAACCACCTATACAAGTGCTGCACATGTTTTCTCTATCGCCGTGTATCTTTGTTCAGCGGAGTTGAGAAGTTTAGAGAGATAGTAGGCTGTCCTTTCTTTTCCTTCCTCATCTTCGTGCGCTAAGACAGCCCCCACCGCATTATCCAGGATAGAAATATATAGAATAAAAGGTTTGTCTAGAGATGGTAGCCTCAAGACAGGAGGACTTGCCAAATAATTTTTCAATCCATCAAATGCCTCCTGACACTTATAGTCCCAATCAAATTTGACTCCCGGCTTGGTAAGCTCGTAAAACGGCTTACACCTTTGTGAATGTTGGAAAACAAATCGGCGAATACATTGCAACCTCCCAATTAATCCTCTTAACTCTTTCAAGTTCTTTGGAGGTGGCATCTCTCTAATAGCCTTAGCCTTGTTGGGATCGATCTCAATTCCCTGCTTACTGACAATGAATCCAAGTAATTTTTCCGATGATACTTCGAATACACATTTCTTATGATTCATCTTCAACTGATATTCTCTTGATCTTTCTAGAACTTTTGCCAAAACTTTGGCATGCTCAGCCTTAGTCTTGGATTTCACTAACAAATCATCCACATACACTTCTAGATCGATGTGCATCATGTTATGGAATATTGCCATCATAGTCCTTTGATAAGTGGCTCCGGCATTCTTCAGTCCAAAAGGCATGACGACATAACAATATGTTTCCCAAGGTGTAGTGAATGACGTCTTTTCTTGATCATTTTCTACCAACTTAATTTGGTTATATCCTGAGAATCCATCCATAAATGATAGAGTTTCGTAGCCAGTTGTATTATCGATGAGTACATCAATGTGAGGCAGTGAAAAGTCATCCTTAGGACATGCCCGGTTCAAATCTCGGAAGTCAATACAGATTCTGACCTTCCCATCCTTTTTCATAACCGGGACTATACTGGCCACCCATTGTGGATAGAGGACAACTCTAATAAACTTGGCTTAAAGCAGTTTATCAACCTCTTCCTTCATTTTCAAAGCCATTTGTGGGTGGAATCGCCTTAACTTTTGTTTAACTAGACTAACTCCATCCTTTAATGTCAATCGATGTTCCACTAGTGATGAGTCTAACCCTGGCATATCCTCATAGCTTCGGGCGAAGGTGTCCTTATAGTTCTTGAGAACTTGGACCACTGCCTTCTCATCTGTTTCAGAAAGATTTTTATTGACGAGGACAACCTTAGGTTCATCTATAGTTCCTAGATTAATCTCCTTGGTAGGCTCTTCTACGGCAGCTGAGGGTTCATCAAATCTTTTCACTCCACTGGCATACACCTCAACTGCGTCCTCATCATCTTCCTCATCTTCAGTAATGAGGTCTTTTTCGTGTATCAATTCATACACCCCATATCCATCATTGACCGACTTATCGACTGTACAATCTTCTGGCATCTGAATGGGATTTTCTAACAGCTCAGGGATCTGAGAACAAGAAAGGCATTTGGTAGCTAGATCCTAGAGGTATCTATCTGGGATTTGTCTACCCTTAGATTTCCTAGACTTCCTAACCTGATTAACCAGCCTAGAACTAGACTCCCTAACTTCACTAAACTCCCTATCCTGACCTAATGGGGATGAAGAAGGATAAAAATCATGGAGTACATGAGGTGATACAGAGGAATCCTCCCGTGGAGAGGGGCAGAGCAAGTTTAGAAGAGAATCTTGCCCGAATGACCCACGCGATAGGGTACAGTCGGACAAGTACGAGGTTTCCTCAACGAGGATCTGGGAGGAAGAAGTTGCCAAATTGGCGTTTTTTTTTTTTTTGGAAAAGAAGAGTTAATTATGAAACAAGAATGGATATGAATAAGAGGAGAATGAGATGGAGGAAGCGGCACTAAGGCCAAAGGATTGGGGGGATCATACGATAGTATGTCCCAAATTAAATCATAGATCCTCTCCAGGTTGAGAGGAAGTTGAGGAATAAGGTCCCGGGAGGACAGAGTAACCATAATGGGCGGAGCCCGTGGGATATCTTCAGTGATGACCCGCGATCAAATCAGGGTAAGGAGTATGGTGCGGAATAGAGTGTGAAGGGTGAAGATGCAAGAGGGATAGGTTCCTCTCCAAAGAAAATCAGTAGTGTAACCAGCTTCATAGGGGTCATCTGGCTCCCCTTCATCTGTTTCCTCGGACAGCAGAATTCTCTTGTCAAAAATGGCGCCAGGCCCTTTAATCAATTCGTCAATTAGTGGTGGCCATTTCGGCTTTGAGAGATCAAAGAATAATATGTTCAGTGCAATGTGCAAATCCCTCAGGTCGAACCGCCAGTACCATTCACATTCTGGATCTTGGAATTTTCTCCTTTTCATCGGCCGCAGTGCCTCCAAGGACTGGTACGTCAGCAATTATGAGCAGTGTCTGGCCAGGTCCCTCCCATATATGTCATGTAGGTCAAACTGGGAAGTAATTAGCACTGTGTTATCATTATCATGACTGATTATGGGCCCCTTAACAAAATGTGTATGCAGGGTCCATGTCAAGGGATTCCGGCCTTCTTTACATGGGGTGGACATTGTTTCCCAGACCTTCTGGCCGTCTTCGTCTTCTTGTTGTTGGATGGTGTTATGCCTGACTCTTCTTGGCCTATAGCCCAAGCCATTACCGGGTGTCCTTCGGCTGTCTTTAATGGGCGTAGTTCTGCCCTGCAATTGTGTGCCCAGGCTCTTTCCAGGCTGATAGCTACTTTTCATCATAATTTTCCAGCCAGAGATACTCATGCACTTCCTACGCTTCATGGTATCAATTGGATAAGGAACAAGTTTGGTGGCATTCAAAGGATCAGCTATAGGACAATAAACCTATAATACAGACAACAGAGGTTGTTGGCCAGGTAAAGGGGTCGGCCTGATATTCAAAGAATGAGTGGTAGCAAGAATTGGCATACTCATGACTTTAATAATGCATCCTTTGTATGGGAATTTGAGGCATTGATGATTTGTAGAGGGAATTGCCTCAAGGGACTTAATGTAAGGGCGCCCAAGGATGTCCTTCAAAGAGGGGTCGATTTCCAAGATGTGGAACTCGACCTCATTATGACAAACATGGCCTAACTCTACCTTCAAATTAATCATTCCCATAGGGGAACGAGTAGAATTGTCATAGGTCGTAACAGAAATTGGGGAAGACAACCATTTCTCCTTGGGTATACCACACAGTTCAAGGGTCTTTGGTGATAGAACATTGATTGAGGCCCCTGTGTCAATCAGGCATGTATCTACGGCCTTCTTGCAGATGTTGACCGTAATGCTCAGAGCCATACTTCTGGCTGTTGGTAGTGCTAGTTTTGAAGTATGGAATGAAATAGAGGGCTGATCCCCCTGAGGAACTAACAGTGTAGTGATCTTCTCCACCGGCACGTCTTCGTTGACCATTACCTTCTGCAAGTACTCCATCAGAGCTTCCTGATGGGTCTTGGATCTCTTGATCAACTCGAGCACGGAGATTCGTGCCGGTGTCTTGTCTAATTGTTTCAACAAGTCATACTGAGTGCCTGGTGCACTCTCATCATTATGTACTTTCTCTAGCGGCTGTGATGAGCCGTCTCCGACTGTGGACTGAGGAAAGATCTTGTTGAAGATCCTCCCGCTCCGAAGCGTATGTTGCTTGTCAGTGGAAGGCACAGGTGATAGTTTAAGCACTGCCGGTTTGGTGGGTGGTTCAGACAAGGTGACGGGTTGATAAACGGGTGATGGCATGGGGTTGTTTGGTGGAGGCATGGTGCGGATGAGGGGTTTAGAGGGTTGGATGGTGGAGGGGTAAGTGGTTGGTGCGGGTGAAGTGGGGAATGGTATGCGGAGCAGTGGTTTGGATGGTTGTATGGTATTGGGGTAAGTGGTTGTGGTAGGTGATGTGGGGAATGGTATGCGGAGTAATGGTTTAGATGGCATTAGGGGTGTATAGTTGGCTTGTGGAGGGTTGTTTGATGGAGGTGATAGAATTGGGTGGCCTCAAAGCCAATCATTGTACATTCTAGTTCAAATAATTAATAAAGGCAATCATTTCTTCATTTATAGTTCTCGCAAATTAACTATCGTAATGAAGGTCCGTAGACAAATGTATGGGATACTGAATCATGATGAGATCATGATAGTGAGATCAATATCCTCAGTCACTTGTCTTAAACAATTCTCGATCATAGGATATTTAAAATGGACATTAAATATCCGATAAGATCGACACAAGTTATGTCTACTCATGTGATGAGGGTGAATGATCTCACATTCACTCGTGTGGTGACACTAAGACAAACATGTGGGTGCTCATTAGAGAATGAGTTCACTGAACAGACCCAAATAAGAATTCCTGGATGGTAATTATACCTATTAGTCAACCAGGGAATTCAATCGTTGCAGTAGCACAGTTGGTCCTTTGACCTGAGTCACCAATGATACCTTGTTTGTGGACCATTGTATCTTGATTCTCTGACTTGTGGACTTTAACCATTAAGTCCACGATAGTCGGTCTTTCAGATACAGTGGAAAGCTTGCGAAGGTAATTGAGTGAACAACAAGGGATCACTCACTCTTGGTATAAGACTGGAGAGAGAATGTCCTATGGATGTGTACACAGAAATCCCTGGCCAGGGTCAAATGAAAGAAATGTCTTTCTAGATATTAACTGAGTACTGGAATCCATCTGGATAATGCGATAGAGGGTTTGACTATAAAACCATACCCTTGCGTTATTGGGACATTGCATGAGTGAAGGATTATATCAGTGCGGTATCTGCAGACGGAAAGGTTCAATTAAAGGGAACATTATCCCTTATATCTTCTGGGATCATGAGGTAGTGTTTGGTGCTGTTCATGATCAGAAGGCCAAGTGAATTAATCATCAGATGATAATCCACTTGTTTATTAAATTAATCATTTAACATATGATGTTTAAATGTTAATTAATAAATATTAAACTATAGAATCAGTTCTAAGTTTAATGGGTCTGAAACTAGACTGATATATGGGCCTAGAGAGTCACACACATAAGAGTTCTCGTCAGACGGTGAGAGACGTTAAATTTCATGCTTATCTGGGTTTTTATGAAAAGCCGCAGGATAAACATGAAGATTTAATGGAGATTTATCCAAGGCCAAACTCTTGGATAATCATGAGGATTAATCCTTGTGCTTATCCTTATTTCTATATAAGGAGGCCAAAGGGGAGGGTTAAAAAGTTAGTTGGACGAATTTTACACGTCAGATTCTCTATCTCCTCTCTCTCTCTCTCCTTCTCTCTCTCTTGGAGTAGATCTGTTTCTCTCTGCGCATGGTGGATTTGAGATCTGGTCGGAGCACTCAAGTCGAGGAGGAAATCGCGTCTGCAGCGGAAGCTCGTGTGGATACCTCTAGAGATCGTGCGCGTGCGCGATTACCGAGTCGGAATCATCCATGGGAGATTCGAAACCCCGTAAAGGTAAAGAACCGTTCTTCCCGCGTTTATTTTAATGTCCGTTTTACGATCCCAGCAGCCGATACATAGGAATCGTTTTATTCTCCGCTGCGTTCTTAGCGATTCCGAACAGGAGGCGTGGTGATGGAGGGGGTAATGGGTTTAATGGTAATGGGTTGCGGTTTGGGTATGCGGAGAATGCGGCGTGGTGGTTGCTCGACGGTGCTCGGGAGGTGACCTGTTGAGTAGATAGAGGAAGAGTCTTCTACCTTCCATTGTTGCCCTCGGTTAGCCTCAGACTGGCTATTCGTCAAAATGGGGGCAATCTGATTCTGATGTTGATGCTCCGATAGTGGGTTCTGTACTATACCCATGTTCGGAGGTACTGCCGCCTGTGCTGGCGCTCTCTGTTGTTGTTGTTGCTGTTGTTGGGGTTGTTGTTGTTGATGTTGTTGTTGCTGCTGCTGAGGTCTTCTTACCTTCAAGGCGGATATGTATTTCCTCATCTCCTCCCAGTCAATGCCCCCTTGTTCGTTGAGATCATGGATGTAATCTCGGAATTGGAAGCATGCATCTATCATGTGCCCAGGTTGTCTATGAAAGAAACAGTACCTAGAGGCATCGGCGTTCTGGGGCCAGACTGTTTTCTCTCTAGGCAAGACTTAGGCATTGGTTGCCATCAAGGCATTAAAGATGTCCAATATAGATTCTGGGAGTGCTGGGTATGCTGCCCTTTTCGGGCTTGGGGGTTTCCTCTGCTGATTATAATCGTTTGGAAGATGTACATTATGATATGCCGGCGGTGCGCGCGGCTGGTACTGTTGCTGTGGAGGCTGGTACTGCTGCTGTTGTGGTTGCTGGTACTGTTGGTTCTGTAGCTGCTGGTACTGCTGTTGTTGTGTTTGCTGGTACTGTTGGTTCTGTGGTCTGTAACCTTGTTGGTTTGGTAGTCTGTAACCTTGCTGGTTTGGTGGTTGCTAGTTTCTCACGAACTGGGGCTGATTATTATTCATGATGCTGACTTGCTCATGGGAGAGCGTGCCCTCAGTCGTCGACCCGTGCTAGGAGAGTTTGACGCGGCAGGCTTCTAAGGTGGAGGTCTGCTGGGTCGGTGAGGATCAAAGACGCTGGAGAAAGTAGCATCCCTGAAGGCGTTCTGACAATAACGCGCCCTCTCATAGAGTTCTGCCATGCTGGTTAAGTTGTTGAATGTAAGGACCAGCTTGTATTGGGGGGTGGCATTAGAGACCAATATTTTGACCTGTTCGGATTCGGACATATAATCTTTAATTTTCTCTGCCATACTCCTCCATCTATTGGCGAATGTGATGAAGTCTTCATCGGACTTCATTTTCTCTCCAACCAGATCAGTTATGGACAGAGATGGTGCGACTCTGTCCTGGTATTGTTGAATAAATTTCCTTGATACGATACCGTAATCCTCCACCTCAGACGGTTCTAACGAGAAGAACCATTTGAGGGCTGGTTTCTCTAATGATCTTCTGAACAGGAATGCCAACGACCTCTTGTCGTTCTGCCAGAAGGAGGATTCGTACATGAACTCCTTCAGGTGGGTGAAGGGGTTACCAGTACCATTGTATTTCCTATACACCGGGATTTCTAAGGGTGGCAAGTAAAACACAGGCAGACTTGAAAGGTTGATTGATGGATATAGGTGTCCTCTAAGTCAATCATTAGACACCTATTTCAATCTGCTTCACTAATAAATGGCATTAAATTCATTATGTAAATTGGCATATTTATAATTGCGCATAATGAAGTCCATGAATATGTGCAATAGTCATCAAATTATGATGAGATCATAATAATGAGACTGATGACTTATAAACACATATATTCTCAATTGTTCCTAGTCGTAGGATGTTTGAGAAGGACATCAAACATCCGGTTAGACTAGTACAAGTTATTCCAGCTCATATGATGAGGGTGACTGATCTCGTTAGTTACTAGTGTGGAGACACAATGGTAAACCTGTAGGTGCTCATTGGAGAATGAGTTCACTGAACTGATCCGACATGAATCGCCGAATGGTAATTTACCTGACTGTCAATCGGCTTGATTCATCGTCACAGTGGCGTGGTTGATCCTTGGACTTGAGACACCAAAGACACCTTGTCGGTGGACTTCTGGACTTTGACCTTGACCTACGAATCCCTATCCACGGGATCTCAAATAGTCAAGGATCGGGTCCAGCGGAAGACCTTCGAAGGTGATTATGTGTTCAATAAAGGATCGTTCGCTCTCAGGTAACTGGAGAGAGAATGCTCTAGAGTAGATCCGCAGGAGTCTCTGGCCAGAGCAGAAACAATATTAGAAAAGTGGTTTTCGGATATTGTAAAGCGGAGTCTGATTCAAGTGAGTTGACCATCTAGGGTTTGACATTTGACCATACCCTAGGTTAACTCGAGAGCATTGTGCGAACGGAAGATTATAGCCACGTGGTAACTGTGGACGGACAGGTTCCATGAGTGGGTTGCTAAACCCCATTACCTTCCGAGATCATGCGGTGTTGCTTGGCACCCAACTTGATCAGAAGTCCGACCAAATTCACATGCGATGTCAATTCGGTTAAGTAATTAGTTAATATATAGATATTAATTAATTACAATAAGTCAATAATTAGTTATTAGACTTAACAGGCTGAAAACCGGACTGGTAAATGGGCCTAGAGGGTCACACGCAATAAGATTCTCAGTCGGTGGTACATAAGTGGGATTTATATTAACTCGGGGACTTTTGTGAAAAGTCGCGCCGACTTAATATATATACACGCTGTTGAAAAACCTTGGGCCAAGCTCCAGGATTTCCCTTGCTGGCCGTCATCCCTCCTTTCTCTCTCTTCCTTTGGGCGTCCCGTTCGGCGCGCCAGAACAGCTTCCGTCTCCGCCGCGTGTGATTCCCGAAAGTCGGGAATTCCCGTCGGCGGGATTTCCGCAACCGTTGCGGTGACGGATCTTCAGCGAGCGAGCTGTAACGGACGAGGGATCGAGGACGAACCACCGCGGAGGATCGCGTGGATACCGCTGGAGGCCGGACGCTTGTGCGGCTCGCGGCATCGCCTCAACGGAACCGAGACGAAAGCGGATTCGAATCCGCACACGGTAATCACATTCCAACCCGATTTTTCGGTTAGCATTTTTCGTTCCGAATCGGATCAGTGGGCATCGGGCGAGTTTAATTTTTGTTCTTCGTTTCCGCTGCGTTCTTCGCGTCCTGCCCGAATCCCAACAGTGGTATCAGAGCCAGGTTCCGCTTTGATCCGCTCCGGAACGAAAAAATTATTATTCTAAATTATTTCATGCATAAATTCGTTTTTCCTCATAAATATTGTTCATGGGATGAACTTAGAATTTCGAATTTAATTTTTCTGTGCGAAAAACGAAAAATTTTTTGAGGTTTCATCGCGTTCTTCATGGTGATGAAGAACCGGATTTGTGGGCTTCAAAAGGGGATTAATGATGGTTTGACCATCTCTGTGGGTTTGCTGGTATGACCAGCTACCCCTCGCCATCCCCGGAAAATGTTCATGGCGGCCGGTGGAGCTTTTCTTCACATAATTTTCAAGAGTTGAAAAGGATTGTGGAAAAAGCTGAAATCTGCGAAACTGCACAAATCTCCAACTTTGGAGGTTCACCGGAGGCGAAAGAGTCACCGTCCAGCCACCACCGGCGGGGGAAATGGAAGTGGTAACATCCCTCTGCAATTTCTGGCCACCCTCGCGGCCGGCGGCGGCTGCGGCGCCGCCCAAAACAGGCTTCAAACAGGGCCAAAAACCCTAAAAAACCAAACTGGTCGAACCTGCTGCAGGTGGGCCTGGACCGGCCGGCCCCGAGCCGGTCCGAGCCGGTTCGGCCGGGCGGCCTGGGCCTGGCCCGGGCGCACCAGGCGCCCGACCTGGCTCGGCCAGGTCGCCCGAGCCAGGGCCCTGCCTGGCTCGAGCCAGACCGGACCAAGGGCCGGGCCTGGCCTCCCCAGCCCACCTGGCTGAGCCCAGGGCCATCTGGCCCGAGCCAGGTGCCCCCTGGCTCGAGCCAGACGAGCCAAGTTCGGCCCTGGTTGCATTGGCTCGAGCCAAGGGGGCCCATTAAGCCCTGATTAGGCCCATTTAAGCCAATTTTGGCCCAATTAACCCCAAAAATCCCTTATTTAATTGAAAATCCCATTCTATTTAACTTGAAATTGAAATTAATAATGTTTAAAATTGTTTTAAACATTAAAATAATTATTTTCAGTTAAAAAAGGGAGAGATAATTAAGATATGATCTTAATTATGGATTATTAATTTAATCAAACCTTTTGTGGGGTTTAATTAAGATGTGATCTTAATAGTTAATTGTTTTTAACTAAATAAGATAGGAACTTATTATTATTTGATTTTAATTATTTAATTAAATGAGTTATAATTAAGATATGATCTTAATTATAAATAACTTTTAATTAGTTAATTAAAGGGGTTTATATTTAAGATATGATCTTAAATATATATAACAAATGTTGTTATTAATTTAAAATGGGATCTTAATTATTAATTGACAATTGTTGTCATTAATAATTAAGATAATGGTTTTTAATCTTAATTAACAATTGTTGTTAATTTATATTTAAGATTTGATCTTAAAACTTATATTAACAACATTTGTTATTTGATTATTAAGTAGTGACTTAAATTTTAATTATCAAATGTTGCTAATTAATCTTGGTCTTGTGATTAGATTGTTTTAATTTCTTAGCAATTATTGTTATGAAATTATGTATTTGATTAAGGGACATTTAATAAAAGTTATTAAGTGTTTTATTAACTTTTAATAATAGTTATTAAAGGGTTAATTGTTTCTTGAGAATTAACCTTAATAAAAGTTATTATGGATTAATTATTGCTTACTAATAGTTATTAAGCTAATTAATATTCTCAAGGCTCCCTTAATTAAATATTGAAGATCTAATCTACTTAATAATTAATCTTTTAATAAATGTTATTAAGAGATTACTTAAGTCTAAGATGTTAGACTATTTTAAATTAGAAATGTTCTAATTATTATTTCTTAATAATTGTTATTGAGAAATATGATTTAAATAAAGGAGTTTTATTAACAAGGAGTTGTTAAGGAGTTAATAATTTGAGTTGAAAATTCTTTTATAAATGTTATTTAGGAATTTTTAATTCTATCTAAATGTTAGATTGTTTCGCATTAATAATTGTTATTAATGTGAATTAATATTAATCTAAATGTTAGATTAATTAATTTAGAATTGTTCTAAATACTGCATGGAATATTTTAGAATTTTAATTTTAGCTTTGTGTGCACATGTTGATGTGTTTAATGGTTTAAATTAGATTTATTGCATGTTAGAAAATAAGATTTTCGAAATTCAAATTATTCAATTTTGATTGTACCCAGGTTTTAAGAAAGTCAAAATTATTATATTTTCAAAATTTTAGCCTTCATATGATGTGTTTTATCATGTGTGGATGGTTAAAATTTGTGGTGGTCATGGACATACACTTAGTTAAATTTCATATCATGTGATAGTGTGTGATTTTGTGGATTGTTATGGAATGTGAATGTTTATTAATTAAGTGTTAATTAATGAGGCTTGTGTGCCTCCCTCTCTCCATTCCATTGTAATTCTATCTCCCTCTGTTATTGTACTCGACCATAAGGGCTTTCTCTTACAATTTATTTGTATTTGAAATTGTTTCAAAATAAATTAATAATATTTGTAATTGATCGCGTCGGCCGAAGAGAGGCGAGGATGATCCACAAATGCAACCAGGAAGGCGACGGGAGATGAGATCACCAGTGGCTATGTGTTTGCATGTTTAGATTATATAAGTGTTATATAGTTTTGGTGATTAATTGATTGGCTCTAGTTAATCACCGTGCTGTCCATGACCACATAATGAACATGTATGGATGATGCATGCTTTTAGTTTTTTATTATGAATCGATTGCTAATATCTAGGTATAGTTAAATATATTCGATATATTTATAATCTATCACCTAGGATGAGACCAACTTAATATAAACAAAACCTTCAACATAAAGTCTAAGCCGGAACGCGAGTCATTGAGAATGTACCGCGTGGCTCTCCATCAATATAGTTCTTAGAACTTGATTCAGTGATGACAGTTTCTACGTGTTTACCCGAGATCTGCCACCATCTGATGAAAGGACTATTAACTATGGCATTATGATGCCTTGAGATTAGAATAGAGGAACGGTGTAGCTATCTTCGTGTTTACCCGGGAGCTGCATTCTTACTCTACTCTGTCACGTATTGATGGTAAAGTTTAGACCAGGTATAATGGTCTACTGTGTTTACCCGAGACCATTAAAGACCTGGGAGCCGAAATAAGATCGGATATTGCAAGGAGTTGCAACTACCATGAGATGGTTGCTCTAAGATAACGGTATGATACTATGTGTTTACCCGAGGTCATACTATGATTCTCGGAGATTCTGATCCTCACTAGAAGACCGTCGGAGTCTTCCGTTCTGTATACCTGAAGGTTATACAGTCCGTCGAAAAATAGTGAGAAATAATTCAAGATAAAAGACCATAATTGAATTATCAGAACTATCTGCTTAAATCGCGTTATTTCCTTTGATCACTAATATGTCGTCTATTCGAGATTTTGGCATGTTGGATGCCGATACTTCTCATACTCAGACTGACTAGAAAACTCTGAAGAATGTCTTCATGGCCAAGTGAAAGTCACTATCCTAATCAGATATCGTGAATCCTCTTACTTGGATAGACCAAGGTGAAGAGGTGCTCATGGTATGCCTTATTGAAAGGCAATGATTATCATGAAATCTCTTATTTGGATAGATTAAGATGAAGAGATATTTATGATGTGCCTTTGAGAAAGGCAAGTGGTAAGACTTTAAACGGTCAAATCCACACCTGAAAGGATAAAGAAAAGTCAGCTGAGATAGAGAAGTAGCAGTTCTCCCACTGCAACCAATATAAGGATATTGGTAAAGGCAAAAAGAATATGGAACTTGAAAGAAGTTTCATATATTCTTATTATCGTCTTTTGCATGTCTATTAGAGAATTAACGTTTCCAATATGAGATATTGGAAATGATTCTCATAGCTGCGATAGTGTACAGACATAGACAAGTAAAAGGAAATCGAGAAAATGTAAGTGTTGAGTTAGACTCAACTATTGTTCATGATATTCATAGGTTGCTGTCTGACAGTAAATCTTTGTATATCTATAAGAGTCTAAAATGAAACTGAATAATGGTTATTTAGTTACATAAGATATCAAGAATTATAAAAGTGAATAACGTTGACTGAGAATGAATAATAGTTATTCAAATCAGTCAATGCACTATAGATTCTTGAAGTGACATTTCATGAATGTTCACAAATCTCCTATAGAAATGAACTGTGTGAATCTTGATTATCTATGGTATTGTACATAGGGTTGTACAATAAGGAATTTTTGATGCTGATGCATATTGATGTAAACAGCTCAAAGGCCAAAAGATAATCACTACTATTGACTTACCTTATAGTTTACTCTTGGAATGATTCAACTGTATGTACTTGCTGAAGTACAAGTCAAATGTATCTGAGAGATTAAGGTATGAGATCAATATGAAGTATTAGAATTATTGATTTGATCAAAAAAACTAATACTTAGGTATATGATTCACATAAATCATTAAGAGGATAATTGTATCCTCGCTCGATTGATCCTCATTGTGCATCATAGAAATATGATAGAATGAGGAATTGCACCTTATTAAGATATGGTGCAATACATAATAAGATTTGTCTAATTCTTATCCTTTTCAACATGAGTATGAACATTAGATGTCCACACTTTAAAGATGGTTCCAAATTAGTCAGTGTGTGTCCACATAAGATATGGAAACCAAATAATTCATATGAGATGTGAATTATGAACAAACCTGATTTAAAAGTCAGGTATTACCGTGGAGTGAATTTGTGAAAGCTGTCTTCTGTGAAGAGGAATATATCCTCAAAGAAGACAGTGGGAGCTGATAAAACTAGAAGATGTTCTAGATTCACAAGTTAACATAAGATTATTAGATAATCTTTAGTTGTATGGAACCGATCATAATACATCAGAGAGCTTCATAGATTTTTGAGATTATCTCAGTGACTAAAAAGATATGTTTGACTTATCTGATTTAGCAAGATGAGAGGAACTCAAAATAGATCATGATCTAAAATCTATGATAGTGATGCTCTCTGTCATTACAACTTTGGGATTGATAAGTTTATTAGAATTCTACTTGTCAAAACTTCCTATCATGAGATGATGACAGATGGATATTAAAAGCGTCCACTCAATGTGATTGAGGTAAAGATGTATATGATACACCTTTGAAGTTTTTAGAATGTCCAGGAAGCAAGTTATGATTTCAAAATTATTTTGAATCAAACTGAAGCTTCCTTAGTTGTAATAAAAGTTTTGACTTAATGGTCAAATATTATGTGATCATTAAGAATGATCGCGGATTGTGTGTGTTCAGAAAGGACAGTGGGAGCGCAGTCGCTTTAGTAATGCTTTATCATAATGACATCAAAGTCATTAAGAATGACTTCAGGATGTTACTATTAGTGAAAGCATTATTAACCATGTTTTCCTCCATAATAAGTTTAGTTATAATATCCCACGTATTGGAAATACGAATCTATTAAGATAGATTGGTGGAGATATTATATTAACCTGTATGTCAAGACGTTTAACATAAATTTCATAAGAAGTCTCAATAGTTGAGATATGGAACTCATTCCTTTAAGGAAAAGGTTCCTTAAAGGATACAGGAGTGAATTGCATCATTAAGCGCTTGAGAAGTGTTAAGGATGTATTCACGTATATGGAGATGATGATTTGAAACTATGAGTTCACACTGACTCAAATTTCAAGTCAAATAATGGATTCAACCTTCTAGTAGAAAGGAATGGATTGGAATGGTTCCAATCCAAAACTCGATATTAAGATGACGACATAGACAAGTGATACTGTTATTGGAACAGTATGGATGAAAAAGGTTCATCGCTGAACTAGATGTAGTTCTAAAAGGTCTCTGATACCATCCTATCGTTGTAGGACAACAGTGGGAGCGATCAATTGTGTGATCGAGCCATGATCTCATCAGAAGTTGCAGAACATTCTGAGGTTCTTTCACAGGTTCAGAGACAAAGGATTAAGAGGAAATAACGTAATGGAAAATATTCCATCTATAGATAATTTAGCAGATCCCTGACCAAGTCTTAGTCACAGACTATATGTGAGCATCACCTAGATTTGATGGAGATCAAATGCGAAAGTGATTGGCTTGAGTCCAAGTGGGAGATTGATGGATATAGGTGTCCTCTAAGCCAATCATTAGGCACCTATTTCAATCTGCTTCACTAATAAATGGCATTAAATTCATTATGTAGATTGGCATATTTATAATTGCGCATAATGAAGTCCATGAATATGTGCAATAGTCATCAAATTATGATGAGAACATAATAATGAGACTGATGACTTATAAACACATGTATTCTCAATTGTTCCTAGTCGTAGGATGTTTGAGAAGGACATCAAACATCCGGTTAGACTAGTACAGGTTATTCCAGCTCATATGATGAGGGTGATTGATCTCGTTAGTTACTAGTGTGGAGACACAATGGTAAACCTGTAGGTGCTCATTGGAGAATGAGTTCACTGAACTGATCCGACATGAATTGCCGAATGGTAATTTACCTAACTGTCAATTGGCTTGATTCATCGTCACAGTGACGTGGTTGATCCTTGGACTTGAGACACCAAAGACACCTTGTCGGTGGACTTCTGGACTTTGACCTTGACCTACGAATCCCTATCCACGGGATCTCAAATAGTCAAGGATCGGGTCCAGCGGAAGACCTTCGAAGGTGATTGTGTGTTCAATAAAGGATCGTTCGCTCTCAGGTAACTGGAGAGAGAATGCTCTAGAGTAGATCCGCAGGAGTCTCTGGCCAAAGCAGAAACAATATCAGAAAAGTGGTTTTCGGATATTGTAAAGCGGAGTCTGATTCAAGTGAGTTGACCATCTAGGGTTTGACAGTTGACCATACCCTAGGTTAACTCGAGAGCATTGTACGAACGAAAGATTATAGCCACGTGGTAACTGTGGACGGACAGGTTCCATGAGTGGGTTGCTAAACCCCATTACCTTCCGGGATCATGCGGTGTTGCTTGGCACCCAACTTGATCAGAAGTCCGACCGAATTCACATGTGATGTCAATTCGGTTAAGTAATTAGTTAATATATAGATATTAATTAATTACAATAAGTCAATAACTAGTTATTAGACTTAACGGGCTGAAAACCGGACTGGTAAATGGGCCTAGAGGGTCACACGCAATAAGATTCTCAGTCGGTGGTACATAAATGGGATTTATATTAACTCGGGGACTTTTGTGAAAAGTCGCGCCGACTTAATATATATACACGCTGTTGAGAAACCCTGGGCCAAGCTCCAGGATTTCCCTTGCTGGCCGTCATCCCTCCTTTCTCTCTCTTCCTTTGGGCGTCCCGTTCGGCGCGCCAGAACAGCTTCCGTCTCCGCCGCGTGTGATTCCCGAAAGTCGGGAATTCCCGTCGGCGGGATTTCCGCAACCGTTGCGGCGACGGATCTTCAGCGAGCGAGCTGTAACGGACGAGGGATCGAGGACGAACCACTGCGGAGGATCGCATGGATACCGTTGAAGGCCGGACGCTTGTACGGCTCGCGGCATCGCCTCAACGGAACCGAGACGGAAGCGGATTCGAATCCGCACACGGTAATCAGATTCCAACCCGGTTTTTCGGTTAGCGTTTTTCGTTCCGAATCGGATCAGCGGGCATCGGGCGGGTTTAATTTTTGTTCTTCGTTTCCGCTACGTTCTTCGCGTCCCGCCCGGATCCCAACATTGATCTCAAGCGCGGCCTTAACTCTCATCATCTTCTGAAAATTGTTGAACTGCTCATCCATACGTTCCATCTTCGCAAGCAGGGTTTGAGTTGTCAGGTCAACTGGGGGAGGAGGTGGTGGTGGTACATGATAGGCCTGCTGCCTAAAATAAGCGGGGCAAGGTGGATAATAAGGTTGTGGTCCGGTAGTGCTTCCGCCATGCCCGAGGGCATTTTGGTAAGTTGGCGTTGGCGGTCTGACCGGTTGCCTTGAGGAGGACAATTGCGGTCCGGATGGCCGGGAGGTTGAAACATGAAGGCCTTTTATGGCCTGATGAATAAAGGAAGTATGGTGGGGAGGAGGTTGAGGAACAATAGGGGGAACTGTGGAATTGGGTTCAGCCGAATGTAAGGGCATCTTTCCCTTCATGATGGATTGGATCGCTTGAGCTGTTGATGATTCAGATGGGTGGCTAGAACCCCCAACGCAGTAACTAGATCGGAGGGATTGGTGGATGAGGGTTCATTTGGGTCTATGGCTCCCTTGAAGACAGGATTGGACATCACATGCACATGCGGAGGAAGATCAACGCCAGAATTGTATTGATCATGAATGATAGAAGGAGGGATATGGGGGTTTCCCTCATGCTCAGATAAGTAGGAATGAGGATCACGGGGGGCATTAGCATCTCACCCGTTCTCATAATGATAATCAGATTCATGAGGGGCATTAGCATCTCCCTCATAGTTAACCAAAACATCTGAAGTCATGCTCAAATCTCTACCTGATCGAAGCAACATGGTATTAGATTTTTCAACAAAGATTTGCAGACAAGTTGTGTAGAGATTAGACAAACAAGTGGATGTGTAACGTTTGTTTTAGGATTCCTTGTTGGATTATTTGGATTCTGTTAATTACAAATTCACTCAACGGGTAGGATCCTAGTTTCAATTTAGTTTCCACCGTTATATTCTAAGGCTCTTTCTCACAACGACATGAAAATCTAACCAGGACTTCAATTGGTACAACCAGCCCGATGAACAAGGAGGAATACCTTGATTTTGGGGACTTACGAAGGTCTTTAACATCAACCACTCTAGTTTGATTGAGGGACCGACCCAATCAGAGAGAGGTGAAGACGTCAAGAAATGTGTTCCTATGAGAAAGGGGGGGGGGAGGTTAGCCCCAGTGCGTATGACCTGTGGCCGGGATGATCTCTAATGCTTAATACATAATGGGTAGATAGCAATCAAATCAAAGATCTAAGGACTGATGAACAAAACAAAAATCTAGTTGAATCACGTCGCTGTAACCCGATGTTATCCAAAACATAATTTTATTTTATTCGCAAAACCTCAGGCAGCAGACACCAAGAAAATCAACCTAAATGGCGTCGGAGTATGGCGACGCGGTTCGAAAGTGCGTCGCTGTTCCTAGACGCTATTTAAGACGCAGAAACAACAAATAAGAAGGAATTTTTGATCAATTCCCTCTCAACTTATCAGGATAAAGCAGTAAATGATCAGCTCATACGAAATTTTAATTTTTAACAGGATAATTTATCATTCAGACAAAACAAAACTCAATCAATCACACACATTCATATCACAATCACAATACTTTCAAACAATTTACGGGGAAGGCAAGATCTTGCTGCAAAGGGGTGTGCAGGTGGTGCACGTAGGAATAACAATTAAACTAAAAACTCACCAATCGGTGAGAACGTGCCCGAGGGACACAAGTGGTGCACCGTGGGTGCCCGATTAATAAAAGCAAGAACAAAAAAGTTTAAAAGACGGCGAGACCAAGTTCCTACCGTAATCGCCAAAAAGCTATGAGTGCTCAAATTGTGATGTGTGAAATCATGAAAATTTTATGTTGATTAAATGACAAATAAACCTATTAAAAACTAAGTGTGATCGCCAGAAAGCTTTTGACTAAAAATCTTCAAAAGATAAAAGGATGATTGCTTACCTATTTTGAAGTTGGAAGATTGTTGAATTCTTAATTCCTTCTCTTCAGCCGGCTGAAGAAAAAGAGCCCTTCTAGTGCTTCTGTTCTGGCTTTGATTTGGTGAATTTGGGGATCTTCCTTTCTGCTCCAGTTCTTTTTTGGATGATGATCTCTACTTGATTTGAAGAATTCCTTTTGATGTTCTTACAGAGAAATAAAGAAGAAGAAAAACTAATAAGAACTAATGGAGTGTAAAATCTATTCTAATCAGAATTTTAATCATGCAACTAAACGGAATCACGCACTTGTTTTGTAATCTTTTAAACTCCTTTAGCATGTGGGTTAGAAATTATGAATGTTGTGAGTGTGTGAATAGCATGAAGTGATGATTATGAAATTATGATACTAATGATGATGAAAACAAGGGAAAGAAAGAATGAAGTTGAATGGCCTCTGGAAGTCTTGGTCTTGAATGAACAAAGAAGATGAAAAAAGGACAAAGCTCTTCTTTCAAGACTTCTAGAAGTAGTCGTGCAACGCGTCGATCTTTCGTTAACTCTTTCAGCGTTTGGAGGTCGTCTCTCCCTTGAATTCTTTCAATCCCTTGTTCATAAGCTTGTGTATTTATAGACTTAAGTTCAAGACTCTCACGTGCATCCGCGGTTACTTATGGATTGACATGAAAGAATTTAGAGTCAATCCAACCAAGAAACAGATAAATACAGGCTAATTTATCATTATATGTAATTACCTAAAACGCGTCGCCCAAGGGAGACGTCTTTTAGCTTAACAAGATAAAGATAAACTCAGGAAGAAGAAATAGAAATTTTTTAGGACACCTAAATGGCATCGTTCTAGGCAGACGCCTTTTAATCAATTAATAAATTAATTAAAAATCAAATTAAAGATCGAAATATAATTAAAATACTAAATTACGTCTGCAGAGGCCGACGTATTTTAGAATTTTTCATATTCGATTAAAAATCTGAGTTAAAGTCAATTTCATTAATAAACTTAAATGATGTCTTCTTGACCCGATGTTATTCAGACAATTATTTTAGAAAATTAATAAAAATTAACCAATGATTAAATATCAGATTATTTTGATGTATTATTATATGACATGAAATTTACTCAAAATAATGTTAAAATTAGCGTGTCTACAAGTGTGTGTGTATTTTCTTAAATTAGTTCACTTAGTTAGTTGTTTTTGTTGTAGTCTTGGTTGTTTTAATTAATTAAATTGTTGTGTGATTAAATACCTAAGTAGTTAATGCAAATCATCAATTATCTTTTTAGATCAATCAAAACTCAAAGTTTTCAAATATTAAGATTCAATTTCCCTGTGGATTCGACTTGGACTCACCGTTACTATTATTAAATCTAATTTGAATGAGCCGATTAAATATGATTGTTAGCTTTGATTTTTAACGACATAATCTAAAGTTATCAATAACACAAAAATTCTACGAAATTAAAAACTGAACCCAATGAATAGTAAAACCACTCTTAATGGGCCGAGTCCAATAATACTTTTTGATTTTTAATTTTTTTTTATCATTCAATCGGAAATTGGATTGTGTGGATGGGTGGAACATGTGAGGTCCAACTTATCTTTTTTTAAATTATATTTATTGTATTGCCCCATAGTGCAACACCCGGATGTTGCAATAAGCATTACTCCTTTTCCTTTTAATGGAAGATGTGTAAATACTTGAGATGCATTTTGTAACATGTCACAGCTACTTAATAATGCAGTATTAAGTTGTTAACTTTCTCAGTATTGTATTTTTATGCTTAGAAAATCATTTGGCTCTCTACAGCATAGGCTATTCCAAACTTTTGACTCTGAGAAAATCCCATGACAATTTTATTTGGCAACACTTCGACCAAGATTTTCTTACCATGTGTGTTGCAAAATGCCCGTAAAACATTGTCAATAGCTTTAAGATAACAATTTTCTTATTTTAAATTATCATAAATTATTTTACATCACTTTTTCATATGTTTGCAGTGTTGTAAATTACCATATCCCAAAACCACTTGATCCGTTAACCAAAACTGGAGATTTTAAAATCAATAATTTTAAGTCAAGATTTTATTTCTGCTGGTTTCGAAATCAAGATTTTACAACATTTTCTGACACACCAAACAAGTCCTAAATAAAAACAGTAGACAAGAAACATTAAGGACACACTCGCGGATTGATTGACAGCGCAGTCCTCTAAACCAATCACCTTCCTCTCTACCACACCACGTTCTTTGATTCCAACTGGATGGGTTTACATAGCCCTTAATGAATTTTGCCAATATCAAAAGATAATGGATACTGACAGAATCAAAAGTAAAGTGGCACACTAATCGAATAGCCTGTTTCCACAGAGAGGAGATTATACATGAAGTTTCCTACAACTGACCCTCTCACATTTACCGACTCCGATCAGTAAGCATACGAAGAGAATCTCAACTCGTTTCCAAACAAGGCCTATGAGATGACGTTGCATTCAACGATCATTTACATTTTCTACATGCATTTTGTCAAAATAAGGAATCTTCCAGGGTTTCCTATGCAAAAATCCCAAGAGGGAAACTAAACAAAAAGAGTTAGATAACTAGTCCGTTGAGTGCATGATGGGCATCATTTTAAAGCAAAGATGAACACCCATGCACATGGATTACATACAATCTCACATATTTCATCGCCACTTACATGAGCTTCCAGGCCTCTTTATTCATCAAAAGCTACCCGCAGGGAGGATGTTGCCCTCAAGAGAAGTCATCAAGTGACAAGTTCTCAATGGATCCCAGACTTGGAACAGATTCCAGAGTGGTAGAGCTGTCCATTATCTCATTAGACAAACCCACTGTTAAGTCAGCAGAGAATGCATAAGTAGCATCCATTGCCAAGCATAGCTCATCTGCCATGGGACAGTACACATCTAAGTAGCCAGCATGGTCCTCAGAATCGGGCACCCGATGATCTTCACCATGGCTGGCCTTGGAGGTGGCATTCCCTGCAGAAGCAGAAGATGTCTCCTGGTATGGGGCTTTCTTGGCTTGAATGACCTGCGCACAACAGCTCATGTGAAATCAGCAGGCCAAGCTACAAGGGAGGCAACCTGTAGATCACTACATTAGGCTTCATGGAGAAAGATGAGAGGCTTAGGATGGTGGTGCAGTACATATCTCTGCCGGTAGTCATCTCTGTATAGCATGACAAAGTCACCAAGCTTTAAGCCATGTCTCCTTACAAAACCTCCTGGGGAAATGAAGAAAAATTACTAAAAGAGCACAAAAGATTAACTTCATAAAAGAAATAGGTTGGAGAATGTAGAGGTTACCAGTGTGCTCCAGGATATACATGCGACTCTTGTTATTAGGCCAATATCTGTGAGGGATACCAGGAGGAAAAACATAAGCTGGTAGATGTTGGAAGCATTGGAGTAGCTAATCAGATCATCAACAGACAAACCGAAAGGATGAGTAGGCAGAAAATAGGCCATTCTTTTTTTTTTCTTATCAGTCAATCTCTTGTTTCAAGTGGATTCACACAGGGCATAGAGTCTGCTTATCAAATTGGGAGCCCTTGGACATAATCTGCAGCAAGACAAGGATGAAGGTGAAAGCACGACAAGATTAAAATGCGTCATGCTCTTCAGACATTGATATACAAGGGACTATTTATTTATCCATTTTCAGATTATTTGGACGGTACAATAGAGCTGTCCATCATCGCATTTCTTAGCTTCTTCTGCAACATAGGAACGGCTGTGTGACAAAACAAATGACCTAATATGAAGAGTTCATCCAGCTTAATAGGAGTAATATAGATAGTATCCGGCCTAAATTTCTGCAAAAGATACTCACCAATAAATAGTTCAGTGATCCCGATGTAAGAGAGGAAGAACTGATCAATTAGATGAAGACAGTATTTATGGATATTGAATCAAGAACAAAGGCTACGTGCAAGATGTCTATATTGCATTGAAGATGCAAAAACATCATCTTTCAGAGATGAACTGAAAGAACTTGAACCAGAGATGTACCAAGATGCCTCTGCCTGTAAATAACATATCCCTATCCAGCTTCAAGAAAACATGACCCGTCATCCACTCCTAAGCTCACTTTGATTAGATTGTATGTCCTATAGCAACATGAGATCAGACCAGAAAACCCAGCATAAATTTGGATTAACATTGAGCAAGTGTGACCCAGGTCAGCCCATATCTTGGCCCAATAGCACAACTCGTCCACACTTCTTAATAAACATTCACAAACATTAAGCATATGCATACAAAAACAGAAAGATGTTTAGGGTTCATGCACCTTGCTTATATGTATATAAAACAAATGGCACACGTTACTGGTACTCATTGATTGATTGTCAAATATTTACTGCCAATTTCACGTAGTGGTTGGAAAGAGGAGAGTGATCTGTGGCATCTAACTAGCATGTAGGCACTTTGCTTTGATTACAACCTTTGTAAGCCAACCCAAACCAACCATTGTTCCACATTTTAGTCCAAAAAAAGCTACGACGCTAAGTACATGTTGATTTGGCTAACCATAGTTTGCTTGGACTAAACAAAACTGATCTCGGCCAGATACAACACTGCACCACTTGAGGATAAACTCATCTATCATTAATGTTAACATTGTTGAGATATGCTCAAGAAAAGAGACATTGAAGGAGGGTGAAAAATTGAAACTCCAGCACAAATGATTAGGAAGAAATAAGAAGTTTCTACAGCAGCTATGCAATTGAGTAGAGAAGGATTGCCCACATCTACTCAAACTGAGAGAGTCTTTGTGCTAAAGCAGAGTCACATAACAAATACAATTGATGATAGTTACTAAGAGTACAGCACTTGGTTTCTGTGGTCTATGCATCAATGTGGATTTACAAAACCAGCCTCTACAGAATAAGCAGCTCAAACCATGTTGATATCCCTAAAACTATAGCCCCTGGAGATGCAAAAATGTGCAAAAGTCACAGCAGAGAACAATACACAAATCAAAAAAGGCTTACAGGGTCTCTAAGTGGACAACTTCACACCTGTACTTGAAGGTCCATATATGTGGAGTCTCCATGTCTTCCATGCATATATAGATCCCTTCCCTTGCAACAAGGATCGGCAAATGGGCCTCAGCATCTTTCTGAAACGCAATTATGTTTGTCATGCCTGCCGTAGGTGCTTCAATACATAGTAGTGACTACTTTGAAACAAAAATGGAGAAGTATGACAGACAAGGAAACATACGCACACAGAGAATCTAAAGCATGCATACCAACCTTCGGGAGAACCATTCTGCCAAGAGACCCCACATCACTTTTTCTAAGTTCCTTTTGGAGAAGGAACCTCAGAAAACCCCTGCTTTGCTACATAAACAAATTAGAAGAAGTTATTTACTTGAAGTCCACCATATCCAGCACTGATCCATCAAAAAGAACTTACATCATAATAGAGGCCAGGGCTCTCAAAATCGATTTCGTTGTCCTATAAAAAAAGCATGAAATGAGCCACTGCCTTGAGGGGCTGGAAATAGTTACTCAGAATCTCAGAGAACCGAATTTACTGGTTGGGGTATTTCTATCTCTGAAAAATTAGAGCATATGCATGTTGGACGATGCTTCGAAAATCTAACTACAAAATTCATTCACTTAACCAACAATGAAAAGATGGAAGGCTTCTGTTGTTGACCATTACTAGACACAGATGCACCAATGTCTGCACTGTATTCAGAAAAGCATTCATTTTCTAGACTAAAATCACCACTTGGTTATAACCACTGTTAGCTTTATTATGAACACTGCAAGGAACTTGGAAAAGAAAATTATGTCATGGTGTCGGCTAATCTGCAAATGACTCTACCCCATTGTGTAGAGGATATGCCCAACTATAAACTCGAGGAATATACCTTTTGAGAACTTTGTATAGTTAAATGTTTTATTCATATAACTAAACATGGTTATCAACATGGGCTAACTTACAACACAATTCCAAGGAGCAGGATGTGCAGTCTGACATGCCACTCCCCTATGGGCATTCCTTATAAACATATCATACATTTACCAACCAACCAATAAGGAGTGACAGGCAATGAAAATTCACATGAAGCAACACCCTAAACTATCACGAGGCACGTGCCATGACAAATTATCATGATCAGACCATCCAACTCTAAAATAAACACTACAGTAAAAGATTGAAAAAATCACATGTTCAACCATAATTGATAAATTACAGTGACCTAACCATCCAAGCAGGACTAGTCTACATCCTACGACGCGGTTGGCCATAATGCTCCCCCTCAAAAAGGGGGAATGCTCCTAATAGTACATTTTTGCCACCTTTTTTACCAGAGTCATTGGGAGCCGTCTGATCAACAACAAATCCTATTAAAGACTTTTTAGAATATCTTTTTTATGCAAGGGACATAATTAATAAAGGCTTTTGAATCAATGTGCCGAAGAGGTGGTAAAAAATGTAGTATAATATAATATGTTATCAAAGGCAATTGCCTCCCTCACCTAGGCGATCAAATAGGTTGAGGCAAGCCAAAATACCTCGCCTCAACTCGTTCGCCTCACTTACTTAGGCACTTGCTTATGATGTCTATGCCAAAATATTTATTGTTTAATTATGTGGTATTGCTTTTCCTTATTCTTAATTATTCTAGAGTGGCTAATGCATTTTTTTAACAATGTTTGGTACCCTTTTTCTCTTACATGCCGTGATATTTTTTCTTATTTTTGATGATTCCTAAGATCATCCACTACTTATATGAATAGTAGAAGGTCTTATAACATACATGTTGGACATGATATAATACTTCTCAAAGCCTTACATATGATTATCTTGAATGTTTTCTTTATTTTCTTTATATTACCATTTTCTTTCTTTATAATGATTTATGAGAGAACACATCAAGCTAAGGCGAACCCCTGGTCGCCTCGCTCGCCTCTCGCCTCTGACTACATAGACAATATTTTTGTTCTTTGAGAAGAGGAGGTCGCAAACTCAAAACAAACTAGGATTGAAATTGTGGACGCAGGTTGTGGTGGTGGTTGGGGTGCTCCTAGGAAACTATCCTTTACATCCAAGGAAACCATCCAAGCAAGTGCAAGATTTTGTACTTGAACCAGAAGGGTCTGATCTCAGGTAGTCCGAGGCCAGGAATAATCCCTATCTCCTTAATTACTCGCCTACATCATCTATCAAATCATCAAAACTAAAGCTCTACAGAACCATCAAAGCTAAGCTTAAGACAATTTATCCCAGAACGAATCTGGACGGTCCACACATACAGACCAAATCGATCGAAGTACACCTCTGGATGGACCCACCGCTCAAAAATCACATAAAAAGGCACCAAATCCGTAGCCTGCAAGACAAATCCATCTTAACCGCCGGCAAAACCCTTTCCGTCAGCAAAAACCAATTCAAAAATTCCATTTATCACAAGAACAGCAGCAAAGATGGCACTTTTAAGAGGTCAGGACATCGATTCTCACATTTGCGGCGGCGAAGCGCGGCAGCGGCGGCTCCCTCCACGCGCGCGGGGACGGGGACGCCGCTGCGGCGCCCGGACAGAACGGCTCCACTACCTGCCGCCGCTGCCTGGCCGACCTCTTCTTCCTCCGGCTGGGGCCGAACCCGTGGACGACGCGGAGGAAGCCCGCGTCCACGAGCACCCTACTCCCACTATCCCCACCCTTCCCGCTCGCCGGCTCCTCGTCCTTTTCCCTCCCGCCCTCCGCTCGGCGGGTGGCCCCGAGAATGCACGCAAGGAAGGCGTCGTCCCCCTCCGACGGGTCCTCCATGGCAGCACAGCGCCCCGCTACTCGCCCCTGTCACCGCCGCCGCCGCCGCTGGCGTCCTCGCGCGCCCGCGCTGGAAGACGAGGCCGCAGAGCCGTATTGAAGGAAGCACCCACAGCAGAGGGAGCAGCGACGACAAGGGAGAGAAATTTGTCGACTCCGAAGACGATCTGGAGCTCCCCGTGGCCCCTGCGCTCGGAAAAATCCATTTTTTCGCACACTCCAAAGGAAAACAAGCGAAATTTCCTTTTTTTTCTTCTTTTTTTTTTTCGATTTCTTTTGTGGGTAGGATGGATTCTTGCGGATTTGGAGCTCCAGGTGTTGCAAGAACTCTGACCACCCCGCCAGCCTCCACTACAGCGGCCATCAATGGCCTTCTCCCTTGGGGTTTTCGGAGTTACCATCCCTCGGAAAAGGGAGGGAAAGGAAGGGCCTTTGGCCTCTTTTGGGAGCTGTTGGGATTGGTGGTGGCATGGCAGCTCCGTAAATATGTGGATTCCTCGGGGGCGGATTTGGGTGGACGCCATGGCCAGTCGCCTCCGCTTTCTTGTCAACCCACGCTGGACTGCACCAGTCGCAGCGGAGCGAGCAAGTCCGCCAACCGCTCACGGTAACCTCACCGCCTCGCCTCCGCTCCGGCCGGATCCCCAGCGCCGCCGCTAGGTAGCGGCTCGCTCGCCCTCGCCCCCGCCCTCGCCCCGGCCGGTGACGGTAACGGGTCGGTCCGGAGGCGGCAGCTCCATCAGCACGGCTTGGTTTGGCGTGGAAAACAGAAGTGTCCTTGGCGCAATGCACCAATAGTGTCTGACGTGGCGTCTTGGTAATGGTGGGGCGCACGTACCAGGCCCAGAGAAACATTTTTTCCTCGCTTTTCTTCGGTGCCCGTGGGGGTCCCCTTCTCCCTCCGCACCGCGTCGTATTCTGCTGCCTACGGCCTGTTTTGGGCCGTTGATGGGTTTTGGCTGCTTGTATCTTCGGGCTCGGGTGGGCACGAACTGCGAGGTGGGCTAACGGGGAGCGAGTGGGGGAGCTCCATTGGCGATCCTCGCCTGCTGCTGCTTTACACATCGCACTCCAGTAATACTTGCCGCACTGAGCGTGTAGGTAAATAAGAAAATTATTTTTAAAAAAGAAACTTTAGGTAATCTCCTATATATCTTATATGTCCATATAAATAGATGTTTAATTAAGGATATTTTTTACTGTTCATTTTGATTTTTAATTTTTCAATTTTTTTTAAGTTATCCAATCAGAGATCAATCTCTACAAATATATAGAATACTTTGAAGTTCACCTTAAAAAAAAAATTTAAAAATTAATTTTTTATTTATCTACTGCACTAAGAGATAGTACAAATGGCAACCCCAATACAACAAGTATTACTCATCTCACTCATTTTCTTTCTCTCTCTCTCTCTCTCTCTAAGATTGGCCTTGGCACGGTTCATCCCTCTGCATTCATCCATGGGTAATGCCCGACTGCGCAAAGATGTTACAACTATTTTTGACTTATTACAAAAGTCAACACTTTCATAATAATTTTATTTTTTCTTAAACTTAAAAATTTCATTTTGAAATTTTTAGTTGGAAGTTAAAATACAAGTAAAATACTATATAAATGACTTTCGAGATTAAATAGTTTTCACAAAAACTTACTAAGCAGGAGTGTAAAAATACTTTGAATTGAAAGCTGCCTCAAAAAAGGCCTTTAAGATTTTTACTCTTCACTTCTTATAATCTTTCAATATTTTCTATGAGCCCCTTCAATCTTCATATTTCCTTAAAAGCCATTAAAAATCTTTCAATCGTGGTTACAGATTTCCTCTCGAGGGGCATTTTAGGAAAGATTGAGGGACCTTTTAGGTATATTTTAAATAATTATAAGGACTAATAGGAAATATAAAAATTATAGAGATTTATTTAAAAGGCTTTAGGGATCGAAAAGTAGAAATTCCTTTCTTATAGCCGTTTGATCAATGGTAAATGATTTAATTTTGAGTTATCACATTAATGTTATCCAAAAAAGGCTATTAGAAGTCATATCAAAAAGTTATAAATTTTAGTAGACGATGGACCGGGAAAGTCTCATTGATTAAAGAGGTAAAAAGTAGATTTAAAGTTTTATTTACTAAACATCCTTACTTTTTGTTAATTTTTAAAAGATTTTATGGACATTTTAGTTCGTTCCTCATCAATGTATAGTTTTTAATCATTAGAATCTACTTTTTCTTAAAAACATATCTTACTCAGTTTTTGGAAAAAGTCTCTCTTCTTCTCCTAATGTATGTATCTCTCTCCTCTTTTTAAAATCTCTCTCCTCTTTTTAAAATCTCTGAAGATAACTGTAAAATTGAGATAAGTTTTATTCATTTAGAAATATCACTGAGATTCAAATCATTAGAATATAAGAATATGTCTTCTAAATGGGCCTAACTTTAAATTATTTGTTTAAAGTGTCGTCTGGTGCATCATAAGACACAGTAAAATGTCATAAATAATCATAAAATGATATTTTTCTTGTGTTTGGAATGTTATAAATTATTTTATAATATTTTTTTTTTTACATTTGATACATTGTAAATTACAGTGTTTCAAAATTGGTCGACCCTAAAAATCCTCCTTTTAACTTATTTCAATTTTCAGTTTAAAATCATCGTAAACCAAAACTAGTTATTTTAAAATCAAAATCTTATTTTCAGTAGTTTTAAAATCAATAATTTCAAAACTGAGATATGATGGCCTTAAAGATTGGATGGCCCAAAAAGTAAAAAGCCATGTGATTCGGTCCGACGTGGAGGTAGTAGGATAAGAATAAAATGGCTATGCTCGCACGACCCATCATGTCGCTCTCAAGTAGGGATTTAGAAATGGACTTTTTGATGACACTTATGTCTTAATCTATAGTGAACAAAACTATCAAAATTATTAAATGTTGAAAGTTTGATGAATGGTTGGAATGCGAATTTACGTGATTTGATAATTATATCCTCGATGGAGTATGATCCATGGATAAATATGATGGACGGCTGTAAAAAATGGACCATGACGGTGAGCGTGGTATCAGTAAGCGCATGACAAGCAATGGTAAGCAGCAAGGGTGCACGATGGAGTGGCAACCAGTAGCTAGGGATAATCAACAGTGGTGGGTGTTGAAGTGATGGGAAGCAAGGTGACAGACAATGAAGATGGGTGAATTGCGAATCGATGTGGGTGGTAGGAGCAGGTAAAAAGGAACATATATGCAACGACAGGTGGTGATCCATAATGGAGTGCAGTTCTTCGAGTTTGGATTGAACTCAGTCAGTACAGAAAAGGAAGGAGGGAGTCTTTCATAAAAACCTCTTCTCAAGGATGGAAAAAGCATTATATGAAGGATTTTTTTGAAACCTTCCCCTCTCTGTACTAACTGAGTACAGTCTAAACTAGATATAGAAGATCTCTATTCTCCAGAATGGGGCGGCAATGTGATGATGGATAGTTGTTGAGGGAGTAGGAACTAGGAAGAAGAGTGACAATGGGTGGCAATGCACAAAGCAATAGGCAAGCAACAATAGCATGAGGAGAGGAGATGGCGATGAGCGGTTGGCGGTGGGTGGTAGGGCAATGCAAGTGTAGAGGGGGGATTTGAGTAGTATTCTTTGTTTGTATGATCTCACCTCTCACTGATTATCACTTATTGGCTTTGTGGGAGAAAGAGAGGAAAGAACCTGTAACCACAAACACGTAGTTAGGGGATCCCAAATGATGTTCAAGACAAAAATCGTCTTATGCTTAAATTAGTCATTTAATTTGGAAGAGAATTTAGGACACTGGAGCATAGTTGTCAATCCCGTCCCGTCGTAGTTGAAATTAGCTGAAATGTTTCATCTCAGTGAGAAAACGGGACATGACAATTTCTTATCTGTCCCAATTAGTGTCCCGATCTATCGCGGTCCTGACCCATCCCAATTAGCATTATATTTTAACTTGATATTTTTCGAATTCTATAAGTTACTTGATAAATATACGCCTTTATAAACCATAAAGACACTTGTAATGCATCAGTTTTGTGTCATTCCTATATGATATGTTTATTTTGCTATTACTTATAGAATGCATACGTTCTATGTTTCTTGAATATGCATGAAAAAAAATTCGAAATGGGGTACTGGAATTGTCTAAGATACCGAGATATGCCATTCTAGTAGAAAAATAGGATGGAGACCAAGACGGGATTGACAACTATGTTCTAGAGTGCTAAAAGTTGTATACCTTGTTTTAGAGTCCTCTTCCTCTATTTAAAGAGGATCCCATAGAACAGTTTTCAAAAACTTTTGATAACAGTCACCTGTGATGGGCTTCCAACCTTTTAGGAGGATACGTGGTTATTTTTATGAGATTGTGGTTGCTTGATCTTCATCCTTAAATTGAGCATTATGGGGAGTTATTTCCCATAATTGGTAGAGTCATGACCTTAAAACAAGTTATTATCAAAGTGGGCACTTAATATGGAATTCTTTCGTATTTAGGGACCCTTGAGAGGTCAAGTAATGGACCGTCCGTTGGCCCTCTACACTTTGGTGAAGGCATGCGTTAGCAACATGATGCTCCCATGGGCTTACACAACCTATATGGGCCATGTGGAACCTTAGTGGGTTGATTTATCTTTACTCACTTCAGGTAGGAAGTACAGCGGCAGTAATAGTGGGAGTGAGGTCAGTGATAGTGGTGAGCAACATGTAGTAAGGTAGAAAGCTATAGTGGTGACATACAACAAAAAGTGGGATGGTGGCAACATGTGGGGGAAAAAATGATGGTTGATGATTAGTTGTGGGACGATATCGATAGGTAGTGGAAGAAGAGGCAAGGGCAATGGCAGGGAGCATTGGAAGGCAATGACAATATGGTCTTGTGGGTGGTGGCAACAATGAGAGAGAGAGAGAGACAGAGAGCGCAACAATGGGATGTCAAGAGTATCATAGTCAAGAGATGTTATGCAAATGTCTAGAAGAAGATGACGACCCCATACAATTTAATGGTTAATATATATTTTCATATATTTATATTTTTTTTAAAGATAAGATATTTTCTCGAGTAGTTTGCATGAAAAAAGTATCAAACCATGGTAATGGTCCTTAAGTCTTTTCATTGACTTGGTTAAAGAAAATGGTTTTATTGATAAACCATATAAGATCCATCAAATTAGAAAAGATGAAGTCCTTTACATCTTTGTGCCCATACCCTACTATGCTTTCACTTACATGGATAAAGAGAAAATGGGTCAATAAGATAAGAAAGCGTCAACCTAGCTCTTGGTTCATTTAAGTGGAGGTGCACCAGAACACAAACAAAGGAGCATAAAGAAATCTCATCTAGAATTGGAACTACCATGAACCATTTCATTGACCTAGTTTGCTAAAGAAATAGATCCCTAAAAGCTAGTCACATGTGATCGTTTGACATAATGATGTCCATGGGCTGGTGCAAGTGAGGACCCAATCACAACGTAATAGTGAGATTGAGGATTTGATCACAATGAGATTGTAATAATGAGATTAGTCTTCTATAAACACAAGTCCTAATAAGTATTTTTTGACATAAGATATTAAGAAGGACATCAAATGAGCTAGACAAATTAGTGCACATTGTACCCACTCATATGACGAGACTAATTAATCTTATAGTAATCTATATTAGGATATTAAGGTAAATGTGAAGGTGCTTATTGAAGAATGAGTTTATTAAACTAATCTACTGAGTAGTTCCTGAATGGTTATAATACTTGACTATCAATCAGGAGATTCTAAGTCATAGTGGTGTAGTTGATCTTGAGATCTAAGATAGTAAAGATGTCTTGCATGAGAATCAACATCCTTTAATGATTGTCTTATATATATTGGGCCCAATAGAACAGGTATAATATCTCAAATATTAGGCAATCATTTTAGTCTAAAAAGGTTGATTAGAGTGGATTTTATATAACTAATTTGGGTAGAAAATTTCTTAAAGTGTAGCATATTCTTTGTAGACCAAACTAAAAATTTTTGACTAAGTCCCAAATAATGGATTAGAAGACCTAAAAGAAAGTCGAATTTGACTGATTAAATTAGCGATAATTAAACTCAAATAAACTCTATAATTAAGGTTAACATAAGTCTTATAATCAAGTTTAAATTAAGTTATAATCGATTTAAAATAAGCTAAGTAATTGAGTTAAGATAACCGGGTAATGAAGATAAATATGTAACATCCTGAACCCCATGTCTAGTCATATCTAACTTTCTGCAGAATTCAGAGATGATACAGTTACAGAACATAGCGCATATATAACAGAAATGAGAGAATAAGAGGCCACAAGGCAATAACAGATAGTCATCCATCGTAAAATCTAAATAATAATAAGTCAACACAATCCACAAAAGTTTATAATAAATAATTGTCTCTGAATAACATAAACAATCTCTCTCAACGCCTTAGGATCTCTCAAATCACATAATAGATTCAAATACTTCTTACTATATCAATCTACTAAAATGAAAAGACTCATATTACTACAACTAGTCTTGAATCCAATAAGCTCCAAAATCCTCGTGGTCAGAATCAAAGTCCAACTCTCTGGTCACATCTTCTGAAAAAATTACTGAGTATAAAACTCAATAGGCATCATCCCCTCTATAGGCTAAATAAATAATAATTGAAATTCACATGATATCTAAAATTATAATATGACTGATTTATAATGCTACATATAATTCAAGTAAGAGAATGATATGAATCAAGATCTCATATATCTCATATCAAATCAGATGTATTTTTTAATAGTCTGAAACAAACATACTAATTCATAATACTTATCACATATATCAAACTTTCTTATTTTACTTGAAATCAGACTATTAGCCATAAACATATCTCATAATTTCTCTAACACATAGGGAGGTACATATCACCGAGCATATGATTCAAAATATCAACTAGTAGTATGGAATCAAATTACACATTTCAGAATTCAAATACATATTTAAAACATATTATAATAAACTTAAAATAGATCCAAATTAAACTCACTATGTGTCAAAAATTATCATATTCCACATATTATATGGACAAGCATTCTAACCATAACATAAAGAGCCACACACACATATCAGGTACTTAGGCAATAGTACTAAGTTTTGACTATCGTAGAATTGAAGATTACACATATCCCACTACTACACCATACTGAAGTTGGTTTCATAGATTTTACTCATTGCCCTTGGGTTACATAATATCCTATCCAACAAAGACGCTTTCATTGGAATTGAGCTAGATAATCCCCTTAAGATGGCAATATTCTTATCACACAATTTAGCTTAGATGGTACATATCTTGTAGAGATTGGAATTCATCATGAATCTATAGTTAACATTAATCACATAACCAATGATATACATATGCAAAAATAATACTTTTTTCATGAAAACAAGGTATTTTAAAGACAACACAATGTTATACTGCTAACTTTAAGGTAAAACTACTTCCAATAGATCACATATGCATGAAAAACATTACTACGAAATTTTCAAAATTTTTGGAATATGCCTCATAATTTTCACATATCAAAACCTATTTTTCTAAGTTGAAAATATATTAAATAAGGTTAATATTAGTAAAAAAACTCAAAAATTAATCAAATTAGTAAAGCATGATAATTAAGTCATAATTAAAGTGTTTGGAAAATTTTACTAAATTCGGAGATCAAATAAGTGGTTTCAATGTTCAAATAACGAGTTTAGGACTTGAGTCAAATTGAAATAAAAAAATAAATAGTAAGAAAATAGGAATAAATTTGTAAAAATTATAAACTTTTACCAGCAGGTAGAACATGTCAAAATCAAGGTGCAATCAAAATTTTAAGTCAATTGGCTAAAACAAAGGAGTTATAGTCAATCAAGGGTAAGCTAAACCGTACCACATATGTGTACTTAATCAATAGTTTAAATCGCGTCCAAAGTGGTGGATGTCTTTTACAATCAAACTGAAAGGATTCAGTCAAGTAGATGTATTTCAATAAGCAGCATCTGGTCTGGACGTCTTTTTAACCAGAAATTCCAGAACTAGTATATTTCATGAATTGGTCAAAGAATTGATGAATCAAAGTGGACTTGAAATCAGACTTATAGAATATTGTTTCATAAATATGTTTTGACCACTTTTGAAAATCAAAATCAAAATTTTTATATTAATACAAAATAATCTATGTTTTGAAAAATCATCACCTACCTCTTATGAACAAATTGATCTTCTCCAATGAGTCCCTCCAAACCTACTACGAATCTAGCAACTTCTTACCTTCCTTCTCCATCTCTAAGCCTCTTAGAACATGCCACAAATACGAGATTATTAATCCATAAATCATAAACCACTTTTTCTTCTTTATTCTTTAAGAATAAGAGCAAAATACCCACCTTCTTGCTTAAGTGAGGCTACTAGGGTTTAATGACGCATCTAAGCACCTTTATATAGAGCAACCACCCTAATTCTAATCCCACACGACCTCCATAGTCCACCTTTAGATCGAATTAATTTCTTTTTCCACTAATTAGAAAGAATCTTACTCCAAATCCGACTCCTCTTCCGTATCTCTACTTGCCTTATCTGAACATCTAATTTTTCGACCTAGTAAACGAAAGAAACTGTAAGCATAGTCTTCTACACAGTTGTAGATCTCTTCGAGATCTTTCCAGGAATACCAACCATGCCAAAATCTAAGTTATACGCTGAGATTTATCTTCAAATTACTAACCTACTGTCTTAGATATCCGAACCTAGAAATTTCCTGCAACTTAATGGGCTAAACTACCTATGAAACTAAGTTAATGGACTTATTCAAATAACTTAGTTATATTCCATTTGTCTCTTTAATAATTAATAAGTATTATTTATTATTATTATTTTTTTAAAAGTACTGGGTATTACATCCTCTCTCTCTTAAAGAAATTTCATCTTCAAAATTTACAATGCAAAGTAAAATATTGAATCACTTATCAAATAAGTTCGGATATCTCTTCTTTATATCTTCTTCCGCCTCCCATGTTGCCTCTTCCATTAAGTAATGCCTCCAAAAAACCTTAACCATAGGAATTGTCTTAGTCCTCAACACTTGCTCCTTGCGATTTAAAATACGAACATACTTCTCTTTATACGACAAATCTGGTTAAACTTCCAATGGCTTTTAATCTAGCATATGAGATAAATAAGCAACCTACTTTCTCAACATGGAAATATGGAATACTGGATGAATACTAAACAAATCTGGTAGCAAAGCAAGTATGTAAGCAACATGTCTAACATGTTTCAAAATCTCAAATAGACCAATATACTTTAGACTCAACTTTTCTTTCCTGCCAAACCTCATACCTCCTTTGGTTAGTAAAACCTTCAAGAAAATATAATCTCCCACTTCAAACACTAATTCCCTTCTTTTATAATCAGCATAGCTCTTCTATTGACTCTGAGCTATCAAAAGCCACTTCCTGATGATATCAATCTTATCTGAGCAATCCTATATAAGTTGTGGACCAATCAACCTTCTCTCTCCAACTTCTTCCCAACACAAGGGTGATTGACACGGTCTATCATACAAAGCCTCATACAGTGCCATACCAATACTAGTATAATAACTATTATTATATGTCAACTCAATCAACTTCAAATGATCATTCCAATTACCTTTCCGTTCAATGCTATAGACTCTCAGTATATCCTTAAGTGTTTGATTCATTCTCTCTGATTGTCCATCCGTCTGTGGGTAGAAAGCTGAACTGAATTTTAATTGTGTACCTAAGGCTACCTATAGACTCTTCAAAAACCAACTCTTCTAAAGAAGTCTTCTTATGCATAGCTAGGAAATGAGCAGACTTAGTCAATAAATAGAATCATGTTCCTAGTCAATGGCAATCATGTCACAAAATCTATGGTAATATATTCCCACTTCCATTCTGGAATATCCATGGCTTGCATCGGTCCTCCTGGTCTTTGATGCTTCATCTTCACCTGCTGACAAGTAAGACACTTGAAAACAAACTCTGCAACACCTTTCTTCATACCAGACCACCAAAATTTTCTCTTTATGTCCTTGTACATCTTGGTACTCTTTGGGTGAATAGAAAACTAGGACTTGTGAGCCTCATTCAATAATTCCCTTCGCAACTCATCATCCCGTAGAGCACACAATATGCCTCAAAATCTGATGACTCTATCTTCACTCTAAGAAATATCAACGTTACGAACCAACTCTTGCCTCTTAAGATATTTCTTCTGAGCTTCTATAACTTTCTCCACAATAGTAGGTCTTACAACCGATTGAGCTAGAAAATAGTACTCATTTTTGCCTTTTGGTTTACAAGCAATAGCATCCCCATCATATCCCAATTTGTAACACCTCGGTTTAAAAGATACTGAACCACTCCGGGTTGGCCCCTTTGACTCAACGTATGATGCATTCACGATCTAAATTCCATAGTTGTCTGGAGATAATTAGTGCAGAATAAAGAAAATTAACAAGTAGACATCATTCACAAATAATAAATATCTGATTCATTTATGTACAGTCCCACTCAATACAATAATATTCATAAAGAATTACAAAGAGTTAATAATAGATTACATGGCCACAAGCGTCAAAGTACATAAATCTTAAATGTAAATTATACCATCTAATCATGTTGCCGACCACCATGCTCGTGATGCGCCTTTAATCTACGAATAATCTGCACCCAAGAAGGTGCTGAGTCTATAGAAGAGAACTTAGTAGGGATCCCGCATCTACAAACGGTCTACGAAATTTTTACCTAGTGAAACACAAAAATATGATTTTCTTAAGGAAAGAGGTACTAATCAGATTATAGTTCATATCAAAGTCCACCAAGGTTCTTAAATTTCATGTCATCGATTCAAGGCTGATCAAACTAATCATCCATTGATCTTATTGAGTCATCTCACATGGAGGCAATACAAGAATCATATCGAGCCATGTCGTATAATCTTTAATCTCTATCATGTTCTATAAGTCACTCATGTCGTATCACTAGCATGGAGTCATTCATAGTTTACCTTACCATGTCCATATCATATATCATAGTTCAATTAACCAAACAACTTATTGGTGGAAATAGAATCACTATGATTGAATCATCTATAGACATGGTTCACATACAATGGGTTCCATTACATGCAGCCAATGTCAAGTATACCACATTATCACATTTCCTTTCACATTTGACCCATTTCAGGGTTGATTCACAAGTCATAATGCCATCCATGACTAAATCACATGAATCACATCACATAATAATTCTAGAATAATGGATACCTACACTAGCATCAATCTTATTCATATTCACATTCATATCTACATATGGGTTTGGACATCTCGAAGGATTCCTATCCGGTCTATGCCACTCTGCCCTTCTTAGATCTCCAGAAATCCTTGAAGGTGTGGCAAGGAAGCAAGGCCTTCTGAGGTTCATGATTCACACATCATGCAGTTCAGCCCCCAGTTGAGGTGTGCACACAAGTACACTCCCCTACTATGCTTGATTAGACAACAAGTTGGGTCCGAACATCTTGACCAAATCAAAGGCTAAGCTAAGTCTTGACCTAACCCAAACAAAAGGCTAAAACCTCTATCCTAAGGGATAGAATCAAGACGGTACTGTGAGTGCTCAAATTAGGGTTGTGTGATTATCATGAAAATTTATGTTGTTTATGTGACAAATAAACCTATTAGAAACTAAGTGAATGTGATCGTCAAAAACTTTTAACTAAAAAGTTCCAAAAGAAAAGATTGATCGCCTACCTGTTTTAGAATTAGGAGATGTTAGAGTCCTTGATTCTCCTCCTTCAGCCGGCTGAAGGAAAAGAACCCTTCTGACTTTGTTCTTGCTTTGGATGCTTATGGGGCTTTGAGGATCGTCCAGATTTCCTTTTCTTGTTGATTCTCTCCTCTTGATCTTCTTTCGTACCTTTGAACCTTGCAAGAAAGTAGAATGAAAGAGAGAAAGAACAATAAGAACTCAAATAGATATAATATCTATCTCAATATAAATTTTGATCATGCAATTTAAACAAAGAACTCACTTGTTTTGATGGTCTTTTAAACCCCTTAAACAAATAGGTTTGAAATTATGCTAGTGAGTGTGTGTTGCATGGAGTGAATGAGATTTTGAACTAATATGATGAAACAAGCAGAAATTAATAAAAAGAACTAATTTGATGGCCCTTGGGAAGCCTTGGTCTTGAAAGCTCTTAAATGGACGAATAACGGATGAAGAAAGGATGCAGACTCCGGGAAGTAGCAGCGCTTCGATCTTTCAACGTTTGGGCGTCGTCTTTCTCAAAGAATCGCACCGATTATCACTCAACTTTCAAGAATTATCACTAACTTTTTAATGGCCAAGGACTTGTGTATTTATAGGCTTAAGTTCACGCATCTGCGGTTACTTAAAGATTAATATGAAAGAGTTTGAAGTTAATCTAATTAAGAAATAGATAAACACAGCCTAATTCATCATTATCTGCAATTAACTAAAACGCGTTGTCTATGGGAGACGTCTTTTAGCTTAATTAAGATAAGGATAAATATCGGGAAGAAGAAACAGAAACAACTTAGGAAACCTAAATGACGTCGTGTATGGAAGACGTCTTTTAGTTTATTAATAAATTAATTAAAAATCAGATTAATAATCAAAATAAGAATATAACCCTAAATGGCGTCTACACAGGTCGACGTCTTTTAGAATTCCTCATATTTGATTAAAAATCTGAGTTAAAATGAATTTCTTTAATAAACTTAAATTATGTCTGTTTGACCGATGACATTTAGATAATTAATCCATAAAAATTAACTAATGATTAAATATCAGACCATTTTGAGGCATTATTATATGATATGAAATTTACTCAAAATAATGTCAAAATTAGTGTGTCTACAGCTGTCTCACCTTGGCATCGTCTTTGCAAGGGAGTGAAATGAAATGGAATGTACTGAAAAGGTGATGCCAAGGTATGATGAGACACGCTCTCAATATCATATGATTGAAATTTTTCTCAAAATTATCAATGAAGGTAATTCAAAGATATCAATGGTATCAATCCTGTTTGGATGAGATAGACAATGAAATAAAATAAGGTCGATCAACCTCCACAATTGGGAAGTACCCTAGGTCATAGATACTGCAGGTTTCATCATAGGGAGCGATTGCCAGCCAATGTGGACGTGCTGCAGCCATGATAGATCTTTAAAAAAAACAAAAAATGTTGGATAAAGAATCTAAGAAAAGACAGAATTCCAAGGATATCTTTAAGCGAACTCAAAGATAATCAAGATACTCAATTCAGAATGGAATATTTCATATCATGTTAGAATTATTTGATCAATGGTCACAATTATATCAAAGTCCTACATGATGCATGCTGGACTAAAAAAAAAAAAAAAATCAAATAAAATATAAATTAATCAAGGATAATATTGTTAAATTGTCATTAATGAGTCAAGATACAAATTCTTGCAATTCAGTACTAAGCCGAAGCTCATTTATCCACGCACTGTTTTACAAAAATGAAACTATCGTCCCCACTAACTAACAATCCAACGGCCTATCTGTGCGATCAAGAATTCCTTGGAATTATCACCGTTTTTGTTGAAGAAGAACTCAAATTCCAGTTTCATCAAAATCACAAGGTCCTTGACATAGTCGAATAAATATTTAACATATAGTAATGATGATGCAAATCAATTACATGAAAGAGTACAAGGGATAGAGATAACCGTCTTTTTAGCCACGGTCAGGACTCATAAACTCTCACAGTGGAATGTTCATGATATTTTCAACTTCATTGTCACTTCTTTGTGTGGGTTCTTTGACTTTTATACCTGTGTTCTGTACATTACTTAACAAACATGTTAAGTATCTATTCAAGCTTAGCCCCTTGCGTGGTTAAGTAACCGGCTACGTGATCTTATCCTTGGTAGAAGGGTCAAGGGGCATAGCCTTTATTAATAAAGGTAATAATAATTGAACTGAAGAAAATAACGGAGTAAGATGCAACATACAAGTATGCAAATGCTCGCTGAAAAAAATGAAAGGAATGAAACATATCAAATACAACAAGTAGATGCTAATTTAAATATTTTTAATTTTAAAATATTCATTTTTGTTTGGGTTTTGGAACATATATATCTGTTTTTTTTGGATTTTGAGATATGTATTTTTTGATTTGGAGATATGTATTTTTTTGGATTTTGAGATATGTATTTGTTTTGGATTTTTAAAATATGTATTTTTTTTTGGATTTTTAAAATATGTATTTTTTTTGGATTTTTGAAATATGTATTTTTTTTGAATTTTCGAAATCTGAGTTAAAATGAATTTCTTTAATAAACTTAAATTATGTCTGTCTGACCGATGACATTTAGATAATTAATCCATAAAAATTAACTAATGATTAAATATCAGACCATTTTGATGTATTATTATATGATATGAAATTTACTCAAAATAATGTCAAAATTAGCGTGTCTACAGCTGCCTCACCTTGGCATCGTCTTTGCAAGGGAGTGAAATGAAATGGAATGTACTGAAAAGGTGATGCCAAGGTGTGATGAGACACGCTCTCAACATCACATGATTGGAATTTTTCTCAAAATTGTCAATGAAGGTAATTCAAAGATATCAATGGTATCAATCCTGTCTGCATGAGATGGACAATGAAATAAAATAAGGTCGATCAACCTCTACGATTGGGAAGTACCCTAGGTCATAGACACTGCAGGTTTCATCATGGGGAGCGATTGCCAGCCAATGTGGACGTGCTGCAGCCATGATGGATCTTTAAAGAAAACAAAAAATGTTGGATAAAGAATCTAAGAAAAGACAGAATTCTAAGGATATCTTTAAGCGAACTCAAAGATAATCAAGATACTCAATTCAAAATGGAATATTTCATATCATGTTAGAATTATTTGATCAATGGTCACAATTATATCAAAGTCCTACATGATGCATGCTGGGCTAAAAGAAAAATATAAAATCAAATAAAATATAAATTAATCAAGGATAATATTGTTAAATTGTCATTAATGAGTCAAGATACAAATTCTTGCAATTCAGTGCTAAGCCGAAGCTCATTTATCCACGCACTGTTTTACAAAAATGGAACCATCGTCCCCACTAACTAACAATCCAACGGCCTATCCGTGCGATCAAGAATTCCTTGGAATTATCACCGTTTTTGTTGAAGAAGAACTCAAATTTCAGTTTCATCAAAATCACAAGGTCCTTGACATAGTCAAATAAATATTTAACATATAGTAATGATGATGCAAATCAATTACATGAAAGAGTACAAGGGATAGAGATAACCGTCTTTTTAGTCACGGTCAGGACTCATAAACTCCCGCAGTGGGATGTTCATGATATTTTCAATTTCATTGTCACTTCTTTGTGTGGGTTCTTTGACTTTTATACCTGTGTCCTGTACATTACTTAACAAACATGTTAAGTATCTATTCAGGCTTAGCCCCTTGCCTGGTTAAGTAACCAGCTACGTGATCCTATCCTTAGTAGAAGGGTCAAAAGGCATAGCCTTTATTAACAAAGGTAATAATAATTGAACTGAAGAAAATAACGGAGTAAGATACAACATACAAGCATGCAAATGCTCGCTGAAAAAAATGAAAGGAATGAAACATATCAAACGCAACAAGCAGATGCTAATTGAAATATTTTTGATTTTGAAATATTCATTTTTGTTTGGGTTTTGGAACGTATATATCTATTTTTTTTGGATTTTGAGATATGTATTTTTGGATTTTGGGATATGTATTTTTTTGGATTTTGAGATATGTATTTGTTTTGGATTTTTGAAATATGTATTTTTTTTTAATTTTCGAAATATGTATTTTTTTGGATTTTTTTTGAAATATTGTGCAAACTAAAAGACCAGCATGGTACCCAGATCAAAAGAACATATTCATTTATTAACTTAATTCCCAAATTGTTCTTTAATAATCTAACCTAGACTCATCGTGCTTGAACTTGTGTTTCCATTCGTGATCCTATTTGATGATTTGATCCTTAATCAATCTAGGCCGTTCCTTAAACTTGGAGTACGCCTCTTCAGAAAGAAAGAGAGAATTAGTTTAGAAAGTCCATGAGAAGGTTCCGGAGACCCAAAAAAGATGTTCCTTTCTTACCCTAATATCTGTTGGGGTTCGGTCATTTTCTTTCCGGGGTATTTATCGACCTTGCATTCCCTTTTATTTCACTTCATGGCCTTGATGTAGCGTTTGTTGTGTAATGGCCTTTTGATTTGACATTTAGCTTTTGCTTTTTCTTTTTCTTTTCATGGGACGGATCTCCCCTTTTTTTTTTTATGATGGCCTCCTACTAAGATGTCGGGTATTCTTGGTAGTTTATTCTAAGCCTCGTTCCGACATCATGGGCCGAGTGTAAAAATAGAATTTTTATTTAAAAAGAATGAATTGCACTTTTACACTCTCAGTCAAGCTTTCGGTATTCCTTCGGATTTCACATCTTTTGTTACTCACGAAGCAAACGTATCAGTATGTGTAGTAATGTGTTTGAATTAAATTATTCAAACTGATAAGGGAATTTGAGTTTCTAAATTTTCTGATTCTACTGGTCTTTGCACTATGCTGATCGACTCTTTAACCTAAGGGTACTATTTCTTAAGATACAGACCATTCCAGGGGTGAGCTAACTCTTGTCCTTCTGCATTAACTAGACGGTAAGCGTTACCAGGAAAAGTATGCGATACAACATAAGGTCCTTCCCAATTGGGTTGGAGCTTAGAACGCGGACCACCAGGTTTTACAAAGATTCTTTTGGCGACCATTTCACCAACTTTGAACTTACGTTTAATGACTTTCTTTTGATAAAAACGTGCTAATCTATTTTGATAAACTCTTGCATGATTAGCAGCTGACCATCTTTTCTCGTCTAAGAGTTTCAATTGAGCAAGGAGTGCTGAACGGTGTTCATCAATAGAAAATTTCTTATTCAATTGTACTCTTAATGACGGTATAAGGATATCGTATGGAACTACCGCCTCCATTCCAAATGTTAAGGAATAAGGAGTCTGCCCGGTGGGCGTGCGGATTGAAGTTCGGTATGCCAATAAGCCTCAATCAATTTTTCTGGTCAATCTGTGAATTTATTAGACCTGCACGTCTTTTTGATGATTTTTATCAAAGTCTTGTTAGTTGTCTCTGTTTGGCCATTATCTTGCGGATAATAAGGGGACAAATGATGCAATGCAATTTTGTACTTGTTGCAGAGATCCTTCAGTTCTTGTGACACGAACTGCGGTCCATTGTCGGTGATGATGGTGCTTGGAATTCCAAATCTTGTGATGATGTTCTTCATAATGAACTTGCAGACGGTTGATGCTTTGACCTCCGTGTACGCTTCAACTTCCGCCTACTTGGTGAAGTATTCCGTTGCCGTGAGAATGAAGGACTTCTGCTTAATGTCGGAATCAGGATTGCCAAGGGGTCCAATGACATCGAAAGCCCACATGGAGAAAGGCCATGGAGAGGAAACATGATAGAGTGAATATGTAGGAGAATGGATCTTATCGGCATGAAGTTGACACTTGGCACATCTACGGACATATCCTACACAATCTTCTTCCATGGTTGACCAATAGAATCCTTGTCTAAGGATTTTCTTTGCTAACATTTGTCCATTAACATGGCCACCACAAACTCCAGTATGAGCTCCTTCCATAGCCTTCCAAAGCTTATCTTCGTCTAAACATCTTATAAGAACTCCATCAAAACCTCTTTTGTATAATACTCCCCCAACTAGGATGTATCTTTGAGCAACTCTCCTGATAGCCCTTTTCTCTTCAGCTGTGGCTTCTTCAAGATATGATTGATCTTCACAATATTTAGCAATTTCATAATACCATGGTTTCTGCTCATCATCCATCTCTTCTAACAGCTCCATTAACATAATCTCTCTCTTTTCCACAATATTTCCATCTTTGACCTTCTTCAGCAGCTTCTCTTTAGTCCTAAGGAATGAAGGGTCTTTTACGGCGGGTGAAAGACGCCTATGAACGATGATTGATTCGGATTGTCTGTTGATTGGAAAATTGAGGGATGATGCAAGTGAAGCTAGAGCGTCAGCTAAGATGTTCTCATTCCTAAGAACATGGATGAAGATCAATTTTGTGAAAAGTTTAGCATAAGCAGAAGTGAGTTCTTGATAAGACTTGAGTTTGAGATCAAGAGTTCGATATTTGGTTAACACCTGGCGAAGAATCAATTGGCTATCACCTACAATTCTGAGTTTGGTGGCACTATGGAGATGAGCAGCCTCGAGGCCAGCAAGGAGTGCCTCGTATTCAGCTATATTGTTAGCGACTGGAAAGTCAAGCTGAAAGGCTTGTGGAATGGTGACACCTTCAGGTGATAACATAACAATGTCGATACCCTTTCCATGGGAATTATGAGTTCTGTCAAAATGCAGAGTCCACATATCATTTTTGATTCGGTCTATGGACATCAGTTCCTCATCCGGAAACTCCGATCGGACTGGATCAAAACGAGGAAGGGGGTGATGAGCGAGATGTTCTGCTATGACATAACCTTTGATTGCTTTCTGCTGAATGTAAGTGATATCAAATTGAGATAGAAAGCTTTGCCATCGTGCTAACCTATCAGTAAGGACAGATTTCTCAAGGAGAAACTTGATCGGATTCTTCCTAGCGATGAGATGAACATCATGGGCTAGAAAGTAATGCTTCAATTTCTGAACCACGTAGACCAATGCTGTACATGTTTTCTCCATCGCTGTGTATCTCTGTTCAGCGGGGTTGAGAAGTTTAGAGAGATAGTAAGCTGCCCTCTCCTTTCCTTCTTCATCCTCTTGTGCTAGGATAGCCCCCACCGCATCATCCATGACAGAAATGTATAGTATCAAAGGTTTGCCCGGAGATGGTGGTCTCAAAACAGGAGGACTTGCCAAATAATTCTTCAATCCATGAGTAGAACGGCTTACACCTTTGTGAGTGTTGGGAGACAAACAACGAATAAATTACAACCTCCCAATCAATCCTCTTAACTCTTTCAAGTTCTTAGGAGGTGGCATTTCTCTAATAGCCTTTACGTTGTTGGGATCAATCTCAATTTTCCGTTTACTGACAATGAATCCAAGTAATTTCCCTGAGGATACCCCGAATACACATTTCTTAGGGTTCATTTTCAACTGATATTCTCTTGATCTTTCTAACACTTTTGCCAGAACTTTGGCATGCTCAGCCTTAGTCTTAGATTTCACTAACAAGTCATCCACGTACACTTCTAGATCGATATGCATCATGTCATAAAATATTGCCATCATAGTCCTCTGATAAGTTGCTCCAGTGTTTTTTAACTGAAAAGGCATGACGACATAACAATATGTCTCCCAAGGTATAGTGAATGATGTCTTTTCTTGATCTTCTTCTGCCAATTTGATCTGATTATATCCTGAGAATCCATCTATAAATGATAAAGTTTCATAGCCAGCAGTATTATCGATGAGTACATCAATGTGAGGCAATGGAAAATCATCCTTAGGACACGCCCGGTTCAAATCTCGGAAGTCAATACAGATTCTGACCTTCCCATCTTTCTTCATAACCGGGACTATGTTGGCCACCCATTGTGGATAAAGGATTACTCTAATGAATTTGGCTTTATGTAACTTAGCGACCTCTTCCTTCATCTTCAAAGCCATTTGTGGGTGGAATCGCCTTAACTTCTGTTTAACCGGGCGAGCTCCATCCTTTAATGTCAACCTGTATTCTACTAGTGATGAATCTAACCCCGGCATATCCTCATAACTCTAGGAGAAAGTATCCTTATAATCCTTGAGAACTTGTACTATTACCTTCCCATCCACTTCAGAAAGATTCTTGCTAATGAGGACAACCTTAGGTTCGTCTTCAGTCCCTAGATTGATCTCTTTGGTGGGCTCTTCTACGGCAGCTGAGGGTTCATCGAATCTTTTTACTCCACTAGCATATGCCTCAGCTACGTCCTCGTCATCTTCTTCATCTTCAACAATGGGGTCTTTTTCGTGTACCAATTCATACACCCCATATCCACTATTGACTGTCTCATTATCTACACAATCTTTTGGCATCTGAATAGGGTTCTCTAATAGCTGAGGGATCATAGAGCAAGAAAGGCATTTAAATGCTAAATCCTGGAGGTATCTTATCTGGAATTTGTTTACCCTTAGATTTTCTAGACTTCCTAACCTGACTAACCTGCCTAGAACTAGACTCCCTAACTTTGCTAGACTCCCTAACTTCACTAGACTCCCTATCCTAGCCTAATGAGGACGAAGCAGAATGAAAATTATAGGATACAGGCGAAAATATAGGAGAATCCTCCTGAGGGGAGGGGCAGAGTAGATCTAGAAGAGAATCTTGACCGAATAACCTGCGCGATGGGGTACAATTGGACAAGTAGGAAGTTTCCTCAATGAGGATCTGAGAGAAATTTGTTGCCAAATTGGCGTTTTTTTTTAGAGAAAAGATGAATTAATCATAAAACAAGAATGAAGGTGAATAGGAGGAGAATGTGATGAAGGAAGCGGCACCAAGGCCAAAGGATTGGGGGGATCATACAGTAGTATGTCCCAGATTAAATCATAAATCCTCTCTATATCGAGAGGAGGTTGATGGATAAAGTCCCGTGGGGACAGGGTGATCATGATGGGCGGAGCCCTTGGAATATCTTCAGTAATGACCCGCGACCAAGTCGGGGTCAGAAGCAGAGTGCGGAATAAGGTATGGAGTGTGAAAATGTAAGAGGGATAAGTCCCCCTCCAAAGAAGATCTGTGGTATAACCAGCTTCGTAGGGGTCATCTGGCTCCCCTTCATCTGTTTCCTCAGATAGCAGTATTCTTTTATCAAAAATGGCACCAGGCCCTTCAATCAGTTCATCTATTTGTGGCGGCCACTTCGGCTATGAAGGATTAAGAAACAGTCTATTCAATGCAATATACAGATCCCTTAAGTCAAACTATATGTACCATTCACACTCAGGGTCTTGAAAGTTCCTCCTTTTCATTGGCCGCAGAGCCTCCAAGGACTGGTACGTTAGTAATTCTGAACAATGTCTGGCCAGGTCTCTTCCATATATGTCATGGAGATCAAAACAGGAAGTGATGACCACCGTGTTATCATGACTGATCACGGGTCCCTTGACGAAATGTGTGTATAAAGTCCATGTTAAGGGGTCCCGACCTTCTTTGCATGGTGTAGACATTGTTTCCCAAACCTTCTGGCCGTCTTCATTTTCTTCCTGCTGGGTAATGTCGTGCCTCACTTTTCTTGACCTATAGCCCAAGCCATTTCCAGGTGTCCTTCGATTGTCCTTGAGGGGCGTGGTTCTGCCTTGTAATTGCGTGCCTAGGCCTTTTCCAGGCTGATAACCACCCTTCATCATTATTTTCCAACTAGGGGTACTCATGCACTTCCCCCGCTTTATGGCATTTAGTGGATAAGGAGTAAGAGTGGCGGCCTTTAAAGGATCAGCCACCGGACGGTAGACCTATAATACCGATAGAAAAAGTTGTCGGCCAGATGAAGAAGTTGGCTTGATATTCAAGGAATGAGCAGCAGCAAGGATTGGCATGCTCGTAACTTTAATGATTCATCCTTTGTAGAGAAATTTGAGGTATTGATGATTCGTAGAGGGAATCGCCTCAAGGGTTTTAATATAAGGACGGCTCAAAATAGCCTTCAAGGAAGGATCGATTTCCAAGATGTGAAATTCGACCTCGGCATGACATACTGGGCCTAACTCTACTTTTAAATAGACCATTCCCAGAGGGGAACGGGTGGAGTTATCATATGCTGTAACAGAAATGGGGCTAGGCAACCGTTTTTCCTTGGGTACACTACACAGTTTAAGGGTCTTCGGAGGCAAGACATTAATTGAAGTCCCTGTGTCAACCAGACATGTGTGTACGGCCTTTTTGCAGATATTGACCGTAATACTCAGAGCCATGCTCCTGGCTGCTAGTGGTGCTAGTTCCGAAGTATGAAATAAGATAGAGGGCTAATCCCCCTGGAGAACTAGTAGTGTGGTAATCTTCTCTACTGGCACATCTTTGTTGACCATCACTTTTTGTAGATATTCCATCAGAGCTTCCTGATGGGTCTTCGATCTCTTTATCAACTATAGTACAGAGATTCGTGCCAGTGTTCTGTTCAATTGCTTCAGCAGGTCGTATTGAGTGCCTGGTGCACTTTCATCGTTATGAGCTTCCTCTGGCAGCTGTGATGGGCCATCTCTGACTGTTGATTGAGGAAAGACTTTATTGAAGATACTCCCACTCCGGAGTGCATGTTCTTCACTAGTGGAAGGGCCGGGTGATAACTTGAGCACCGTAAGGTTGGTAGATGGCGTAGATGGTGTGGGTGGTTGGTATACAGGTGATGGCGTGGGGTTAGTTAATGGTGGCATGGTGCGAATGAGGGGTTTAGAGGGTTGGATAGTGGTGTGGTAAGTGGTTGGCGTAGTTGAAGTGGGGAATGGTACGCTGAGTAATGGTTTGGATGGTTGTATGATATTTGGGTAGGCGTTGGTGGTGGTAGACGATGTGGGGAATGGTACGCGGAGCAATGGTTTGGATGGCATGAGGGGTGCGTAACTAGCTTGAGGTAGGTTATTTGATGGAGGTGTGGTGGCGTGGAGGGTAATGGATTTGAGGAAGGCAGGCGGTGGTGATGGGTTAATGGGCGTAGGTAAACGGTATGCGGGTGTTGGTACTGGTGTGATGGTAACGGGTTGTGGTTTAGGTACATGGAGGGTGCGGCGTGGTGGTTGCTCAGTGGTGCTCGGAGTGTGACCCGTTGAATAAATAGAGGAAGAGTCCTCTATCTTCCACTGTTGCCCTCAATTAGCCTCAGACCGGCTATTTGTTAAAATGGGGGCAACTTGATTTTGGTGTTGGTGTTTCGGAAGTAGGTTCTGCACTATACCCATGTTTAGAGGTGTTGCTGCCTGTGCCAGCACTCTTGGTTGTTGCTGTTGTTGGGGTTGTTGTTGTTGTTGCTGGGACCTTCTTGCCTTCAAGGCGGATATATACTTCTTCATTTCTTCCCAATCAATGCCTCCCTGCTCGTTGAGATCATAGATATAATCTCGAAATTGGTTGCAGGCATCTATTGTGTGTCTAGGTTGTCTATGGAAGTAACAATACCTATAAGTGTCGGCATGTTGGGGCAAAACTGTTTTTTCTCTTGGCAAAACTAAGGCATTGGCTGTCATTAAAGCATTGAAGATATCTGACAAGGATTCTGGAAGGACTGGATATTCTGCCCTTTTTGGGCCTGAAGGCTTTCTCTGCTGGTTATAATCAGCAGGAGGAGGTACATTATGGTACGTCGGCGGTACGTGCGGCTGGTACTGTTGTTGTTGTGGGAGCTGGTACTGTAACTGCCGTTGTGGCTGCTACTGTGGCTGCTGTTGTGATTGCTGTTTAGGCTGCTGTGGCCGCTGGTACTGTGGCTGTTGATATTGTGGATTTGGCTGCTAGGGTTGCTGATACTGTGACTGCTGTTGTCTATAACCCTACTGGTTCGATGGTCTTTGGCCTGCGAACTGTGATGGTGGCTGGTTCCTCACGAACTGGGGCTGATTGTTGTTCATGGTGCTAATCTGCTCATGAGAGAGCGTGCCCTCAGTTGTTGGACCCGTGCTAGGAGAATTTGGCATGGCTGGCTTCCGAGGTGGAGGCCTGGTAGGTCGGTGATGATCAAAGACACTAGAGAATGTAGCATCCTTGAAGGCATTTTGACAGTAACGCGCCCTTTCATAGAGTTATGCCATGATGGTCAAGTTGTTCAGGGCGAGGACTAGCTTAAACTGAGGTGTAACATTGGAAATCAACATCTTTACTTGCTCGGACTCAGACAGATGATCATTAACTTTTTCTATCATGCCCCTCCATCTATCAGCAAAACTGACGAATTCCTCGTCGGGCTTCATTTTTTCTACTATCAGGTCAGTAATGGACAGAGAGGGTGCAACTCTATCTTGGTATCGTTGAATAAACTTTCTGGATACGACACCATAGTCCTCTACTTCAGATGGCTCTAAAGAAAAGAACCATTCGAGGGCTGGTCCCTCCAAGGATTTCCTGAACAAAAATGCCAACGACCTCTTGTCGTTTTACCAAAAAGATGACTCATACATGAATTCTTTCAAATGAGTGAAGGGGTTACCAGTACCGTTGTATTTTCGGTACACTGGCATTTCGAAGGGCGACAAATGGAATACAGACAGACTTGGCAGGTTAATCTAAGGTGCAGCTTTAACTCCCATCATTTTCTGAAAATTATTGAACTGCTCATCCATACGTTCCATCTTCGCGAGCAGAGCTTGAGTCGTCGGATCGACTGGAGGAGGGGGAGGTGGAGGTACATGATAGACCTGTTGCCTAGAGTATGTAGGGCATGGGGGACAATAGGGTTGAGGTCCGGCAGAGCTTCCGCCATGCCTGAGGGCATTTTGATATGTTGGCGTAGACAGTCTAGCCGGTTGCCTCGAGGAGGACAATTGTGGCCCAACTGGCCGAGAAGTTGAAACTTGAAGGCCTTCCATGACCTGATGAATGAATGAAGCATGATGGGGAGGTGGTTGAAGAATAACAGGGGGAGCCGCAAGATTTGGCTCGGCAGACTGCATGGGCATCTTCCCCTTCAAAATAGACTGGATTGCCTCGAGCTGGTGAGGATCCAGATGGGAGGCCAGAACTCCCAAGGCGTTGACTAGATCAGATGGATTGGAAAATGAGGGCTCATTATTCGGGTTCATGGCCCCCTCAAAGACAGGATTAGAAACCGCATGCACGTGCGGAGGAAGATCAGCACCAGAATTGTGTTGATCAAGGACAAAAGGAGGAGGGATATGAAGGTTTCCCTCATGTTCAAATGGATAAGAATGAGGATCATGGGGGTGTGAGTGCTTAAAATGAGTGTGTGATTATCATGAAAAATCTATATTATTTAAGTGCAAAATAAAACCTATTAAAAAGAAACTAAGTGAAGTGATCGCTAGAAACTTTTGACTTAAAAGTTCCAAAAGAAAGAGTTTGATCGCCTACCTGTTTGAACGTGGGAGATGTTGAGCTCTTGGTTCCCCTCCTTCAGCCGGCTGAAGAAAGAGAGCCCTTTCTTGTCTTTGTTCTTGCTTTGATTGCTGTTGAAGTTGAGAATCGTCCAGAGTCCTTGTGATTTGCTATTGATTTCCTTCTTCTGATTCTCCTTTGTATCTTGCAAGAAATAGAAAAGAAATAACGATGATGAGAACTTAGGCAAAAGTAGTATCCATTCTAAACAGAGTTTTAAACATGTAACTAAACAGAAAACTCACTTGTTGGGATGGTCTTTGAAACCCCTTTATCAAATTAGTTTTGAAAATAATGCTAGTGTTGTGTGTGTTGCATGGAGTGATGTGATGAAGAATGCAAGATAAATGAAGATGTGAATATGAAAAGAATGCAGAAATGAAGAGAATGCAGAAATGAATTGAAAGACTTATGCCGAATGGATGAAGAATGGAAAGTCTTGGTCTTGAATGGGATGAAGATTGGATGAAGAACGGATGCCGACTTCTGGAAACAGCAGCACTTCGACGTTTGGACGTCGTTGCTTCGATCTTCAATTCGATATTGCTTCAATCATTAACTTCTTCAATCACTAATTAATCACCAACTCTGTCACCCATTCAAGAGGAGGGTATTTATAGACTTCTTCTGCGTCCGCGGATTTACATGGAGAAATTTGGGATTTATCCATCTTAACCAACAGATAAATACAGATTAATTCATCTTTATCTATAACTATCTAAAACGCGTCGCCCATAGAAGACGCCTTTAATATTAATTAAGATAAGGATAAACATCAGGAAAAAACTTATCTTTATCTGCAATTAGCTAAAACGCGTCGTTTATGAAAGACGCCGTTTACATTAATTAAGATAAGGATAAACATCCGGAAGAGAAGTAGAAATAACTTAGGAAACCTAAAACGCGTCTCGCCAGGAAGACGCCTTTTAGCTAATTAATCAATTGATTAAAATTCAAATTTAAACGTCAAAATAAGAATAAACTAGAAACGGCGTCTACACATGTCGACGTCTTTTAGACTTCTTCATATTTTAACTGAAATTTGAGTTAAAATCAATTCAATTGATTAACTTAAATAATATCTGTCTGACTCGACACTTTTTAGATAATTAATTTAAAAAGATCAATAAAAATTAACCAATGATTAAATATCGGACCATTATGAGGCATTATTATATGATATGAAATTTACTCAAAATGATGTCAAAATTAGCGTGTCTACAGCTGCCTAACCTTGGCATCGTCTTTGTAAGGGAGTGAAATGAAATGGAATGCACTGAAAAGGTGATGCCAAGGTGTGATGAGACACGCTCTCAACATCACATGATTGTAATTTTTTCTCAAAATCATCGATGAAGATAGTTCAAGGAGATCAATGGAATCAATCCTATCTGGATGAAGTAGACAAGGAAATAAAATAAAGTCGATCAACCTCTACGGAGTGGGAAGTACCCCAGGTCGTAAACACTGTAGGTTTCATCATGGGGAGCGATTGCCAGCCAATGTGGACGTGCTGCAGCCATGATGGATCTTAAAAAAAAACAAGAAATATTGGATAAAGAATCCAAGAAAGGATAGAATTCCAAGGATATCTTTAAGCGAGTCTCAAAGATAATTAAGATACTCAATTTGGAATGGAATATTTCATTTCATGTTTGAGATTATTTAATTAATGGTCTGAAACTTAATCAGTAATTAATCCTTATCACAGTGATTTCAAAGTCCTATATGATGCATGCTGGGTTAAAAGAAAATATAAAGTCAAATAAAATATAAATTAATCAAGGATATTATTGTTAAATTGTCATTAATGAGTCAAGATACCAATTCTTGTAATCCAGTGCTAGGCCGAAGCTCGTTTATCCACGCACCGTTTCACAAAAGTAGAACCATCGTCCCCACTAATTAACAATCAAACGGCTTATCCATGCGATTAAGAATTCTCTGGAATTATCACTGTTTTTTTTATTGTAGGGGAACTCAAATTCCAGTTTCATCAAAACCACAAGGTCCTTGATATGATCTAGTAACTACTTAACATATAGTAATGAGATTATGCAAATGAATTACATGGAAAAATACAAGAGTAGGAATAACCGTCTTTTTAGCCACGGTCGGGACTTCTAAACTCCCACAGTGGGATCTTCTTGATATTTTCCAGCTACACTTGAATTTTCTGATTTTCCTGCAATCAAAATCATTAATAATTCCAAACAAATATTTAATTTAAACATCAAAACCACAGAACTTCGGCTAAATAATAGAAATGCTGAAACGTGTCAGGTCGAGCCGACGCCCTTTAACTGTCTAAAATGCGGCGGTGTCCCTCGACGTCTTTTCATCACAGAAACAGGTTTCTGGCTGTTCTCTAGTCGGATTCCAACTCTTCCAATGCACATCCCTTTTCCAATCCGGAAAAATCTTCCTAGGATCACAATTCCTTCTATATAAACACCATTAAGTTGTTCCCAAGCAATCCTACCATAATCTAAAGATCCAAGGTTGAGTTTTCCTTCAAGGTTTCAAGGTTTTCCAAAGTCTCCAAGGTTTTCAAGCTTCAAGGAGGAAGAAATCCGAAAAAGAGGATGAGTTCTTCAAACAAAAGGATGAAAAGGTCGCTGGAGAAGATCTCCGACGTGGAGAATCACCTTATTGGAAGGGATCCTAATCTCCACGTAAGTTGAATTAACTTCCCTTCAATTCTTCTTCTTGTTCCTTCATGTTCTTCGTGTTCTTCAATTGATCTTGTTCTTCAAACTCTTCATTTTGTTTTCAGACTTACCCCATGTTTTCCGGCCCAAGGAGATTCACCTCTCTCCCTTGGATTCGTAAACTTGCAAAAAGTGTTAAGCTTTCCATACAAGTTTTCATCTCCAAGTGGAACCTTCAAGGACTGGTGGTGCTTGCCAAATACTACAAGAGCTCGAACGTAGATTGGGCGGCTATGGGTGCTTTGATCGAGCAGTGGCATCCTCAAACCCATACGTTCCTCTTCCAACAATTCGAGTGCACCATCCTTTTGGAGGAAGCGGAGCTCCTATTGGGTCTCCCAAAGACCAAAGATAAGATGGCTTTGATGAGAGAGCGGATCACCGGTCAACAATTGTTGACATCAATCATGAAGGATCCTTCAAAAGCTAAAGGATGCCTTACCAATAAAGGGATCAACCTCGCAAAGCTCGCTGAGTGGACTTTGTACGAGATCGATGATCTAAGGGAGGACGAAGCTGAAGACGTGACGAAAGCCTTCGTCACGTGCCTTGCCGGTGCTTTGTTCTTTCCCGTGCAAGACAATATTCTAGAAGATGATCAGGTCAGTGCTATCTACACGATCTTCGAAGGTAAATCCATTAGCACTGCGATCTTGGCTTATCTCTACAGCGGTCTCTCTGCGGCATCCACGGGTCGTCCTCCTTACGGGTGCATGCTACTCTTCGCCCTGTGGGTTGAACTTCACTTCAAATTCGAGTATTGCACGAGGATGTCTCCAAGACCGTCTCAAATTTACATGAATAGTCCGATCCACTGCATTGCCAACATCGTAAAGTTCAACGAGCGCATGGTCAACAAGGTACCAAAGCTCAAGACCCGGGCCGACTAGAGAGAGCATCTGAGATGCATGTCGTGGAACATGTTTGACTCTTCTCTACTCGCTCTTGTTGGAAAGCCTATCAAAGTACGCCGTGCAGCGGGAGCGGATCTCAAGTTGATCGGGGCCACCGAGTTCGTGTTATACAATCCTCATCGGTGCCTTACTCAACTTAGCTTAAATCGTCATGAGTTCCCCGAGTTCTCCTTCACATCCCCGATCAAGAGGCGTGCTTTAGAATCCGATGAAGACTATGAAGCCACAGAACTTATTACCACTTTGTGGAACCTTGGCTTCAGTTACTGTGTAAAATCCTCTAAAGATAGAGATAGAGGACTGAAATTTCCATACATTCAAGGTCTTCATGAAATTCTTCCTTAAGTGTCATCTTTTCTTTTCTTTCTCTTTTTGATGTAACAAAATATTTTATTGAATAAAGAGTTATTTTTCATACCTTGAAATCTTTCCTTAACCCCTTGTGATGTGCCCATGATTTTTCCTTTAGTAAAAACTAGATTTTTCCTAAAAATATGACAGTTCGGGTTCTGTTAATACAAAACGCGTCTACTCATAAAGACGCCTTTCAAATATAATTTATTTTCCAGAAATTCAATTGATCCTCAAAATCCTGATTTAATCTTAAAATGCGTCTGCCATACCAGACGCCTTTTTCTTACTTTTTCCAGGACTCTGCCATTAATCCCGTGATTAATCCACTAAAAAACGTCTTTATGTAAAGACGCCTTTCATCATCATGCTGCGTACGGTTCTGATCAGAATTGGCGGTAACCTGAAATGCGTCATCCCAGGTGGACGCCTTTCACTCAATTTCAAACAGTTGGCCTTGCCGTCTCAACTTATGTGCCATAAAATGCGTCTACCTGAGTCGACGCCTTTCAACCTTTCGCTTACAGACCCGCGAAAGCCCCCTTTCTTCCTCACTTTCTCCCTTGCTTTCTCTCTCTTCGAACTCCGGCGGCCGCCGACGATCTCTCTCCTTCAAGCTCCATGGAACGCGGTGAAGGCTCCCGCAAGACTAAGGCCGTAGCCAAGAGGCGGAGAACGGCGGCTCCCGTGGAAGAAGCCCCCGAAGAGGTGCCGGCCGCTCTCGCCGAGGCGGCGGAGTTCTTGGAGGAAGAAATCCCCCCACCGGCGGCGGTCGAGGGAGGAGAAGAAGAGGAGGAAGCCTTCTACTTGGTAAGTTCTCTTGTGGTTTGAATGGGGTGAGGAAAAGAGGGAAGAAAGGGGTTCTTGAAGAACTCGGGATTCGGCCTTGAAAGGCGTCCAGACCAGGTGACGTCGTTCAAACGGCGTCGCCCTGGTCCGACGCCATTCAGGGCTAAATTCCTAATTTTAATTAGGCAGAAAATAATTTCAAATCGTGTCAGGACATTTGGACGCCTTTCAATAGACGTCCATGTGTGTCGACGTCTTTCAATCCAGAAATATTTTACTAATGAAATTCCTTGTTTTCAATTGCAGGGAACTATGAGGGCGAGGATTTCCTGGGACTTAGTGATAGGTGCCTATAGGGGACTCCCGGACTTCCAGAAGGCGCGCCTGCGCCGGATGGGGTTCGGGGAAGTCTTAGATATCGAGCCATTTTGGCTCGATCTAGTCCTCCTGCAGGCGCTGCGGGAGAGGTGGCATGCGGAAAGCCGGGCTTTCCTAATGCCGTGGGGACATATGGTCCCCACCCTAGAGGATGTGGTCAGGATCACTGGCCTCGGGGTAGAGGGCCGACCGGTAAGTGGGGTGACTAACCCCAACTACCAGGGATTGGCAGAGGCATTATTAGGTATAGAGGTATCCAGCCTAGGCAGGGAGTCTAGGATGGTCCCTAGGGTAGAGGTGGAGGCTGCCCTAGGACTGGATGAGCCCCGGCGTCGATCTGATGAATCCCGGGAGGAGTTCAGAGATAGATTAGCTGAGTCTTCCTTCGTCGTATATTGTAGCGACCCTAGTCAGGGAGAGGAGGTAGATAGACAGCTGAGGGTCTTTTTAGTTTTCTTCTTCGGTCGGTTACTCTTCGGTACGAAGGGCGACCATATCCACTGTAGATTCTTGTATCTGTTAGATGACTTAGAGAGTCTAGGGGAGAATGCCTGGGGTGCGGCCCTTCTGGCCCACCTCTTTGTTGATCTTTCTGCGGTCACGCCGGACCGTGAGACCACCGTCAGCAGCTTCTCGCCGTTCCTTCAAGTATTAAGTTGTTTTATTATTTATTTATGCAATGCGATGTAATGAAATGATTTTTCTAACCTATATGTTCGTGTATGTAGGTTTGGGACTATCATTACTTTTCGCTCGGTAGAGCGAGGATCGCGAGACCGGGCGCTATCCCATTGGCCTGCCGCTGGCAGCCAATTGTGGATACAGCGCCACAGCACCACCAGCTGACGGCCCTCCGCCGTCAGTTCCTTGATTATCCCGAGTTGCTGGTGAGTTCTTAACTTGTTTTAATTTTATTCATTAAATGCAATCTTTCCTAAATGCAAGATTATTTATATGAATGCATCTAACTTATATGCAGGTGATCTGGCGCCTGTACCTGGGTATGGGCGAGGAGGGTCAGCCGTGGGTGACGGCTGGCCGGAGGCGGTTCGGCAGGCAGATGTGGCTGCACTGCCTGAACGAGATCAAGCCCCTTCGTCTGCGGCTCGTGATGAGGACCCTGGGCCTCCACCAGGAATGGATCGACGAGGAGGTCCCGGCAGATGTCGGGAGGAGCATGAGGGATAGGCAATCCCTCACCGATTGGCGTGCCAAGTTCCCGGAGCAATACGAGGACTGGCACCACCGAGGCGTTTGGGTGGAGTCCCGTGCGGAGAGTAGCGAGGCCTACCTCCAACAGTACCGGGCCCACTACGCCGATCAGCTTCGGCTCCTCCGACCACTCGATGTAAGTATGCTTTTATGCGTCTTTCATTTTATTATTATCTTTAACTTATATTTGTGAATGAATGTTTGCATGTGCGATATGCAGGATGCACGTGATGCGGTCATCATCGACCTTCGGGCCCGTCTACATGATGCGGAGGCCCAGCTGGAGCAAGTCCAGAAGGAGCTCTTCGATCTGGTATGTATGCATGTTTATGAATGAATGTTTTGATTAATTAATTGTTTTGGTGATTAACGACTGACGGTTATCTTTTGGTGCAGTGAGCCGTCTACACCCAGGCGGCTCCTCCTACACATGGAGCATCATCATCCTTTTCTTCCGCTGCCCATGAGGCTGCTCTGGCTGACCTCCAGAGCCAGCTTGCCTCCGCCATCCACCGAGGTTCCCTTGCGGAAGAGGACCGTGTTGCTCGGGTAAGTTCGGTTACTTCCTTTGATTTCTAAATCTGATTTTGATTGCTTGATTGCCTTGGACTAACAATGACTTCTCCTGCAGGTTGCTGAGCTTCATGAAGCCCTTCAGAGGGCTGAAGCGGATGCGGCTCGGGTTCGCGATCTCAAGGAGCAGGTGGCTCGCCTCTCCACCGGGGATCTTCCTCGTGAGTTCTCACGCCTCCAGTCTCGACTGGAGTTCGTTACTGAGGAGCGAGAGCGGGAGAGGCAGGAGCGGCAGAAGATGGATGCTGAGATGACTGCTCTCCGGGTCCAGCTTGGCATTGCAGAGCACGAGCGACGCAGCGTGGAGGAGCGTTACCAACGTGCCCGGCAGCGAGCGCAGGAAAGGGGGCACGGGAGTGCGTTCACCGCGAGCGTGGCCATATCATCAGGCCAAGCTGGTTCGAGTCTGATGGGACCACCACCTCCTAGAGCTCCACTACCGGATGCGCCTGACGAGGCTCAGAGTCAGTTCGACGAGGGGGCGGGAGAGAGTCAGCCTTGAGGGCTCATGTATTTTTGACTTTCTTTTGTATATCATGTAAGAAACATCTTTTGACATATATACATGAGATTTTTGGCCTTCAACCTTGCGTTCCATGTGTTTGCCTTGCATCCTGTACGTCACTTAACAAACATGTTAAGTATCTGTTTAGGTTTAGCCCCTTGCCTGACCAAATGGTCGATCAATCTCTTTCTTAATGGAGGGTCAAGGGGCATAGCCTTTATTAACAAAGGTAATATGAATAATCAAACTGTAAGCAAATGAAAATAAAAGGAATGAGGCATACCAAGTGCAATAAGCAAATGCTAATTGAAATATTTATGTTGTTTTGAAATATGTACTTTTTTTGAATTTTGACATGTGTATTTTTTTTTTGCTTTTGAAATATGTACTTTTTTTTTGGATTTTGACATATGTATTTTTTTGGATTTTTGAAATATGTATTTCTTTTGGATTTTGACATATGTATTTTTTTAGATTTTTGAAATATGTATTTCTTTTGGATTTTGACATATGTATTTTTTTTGATTTTGACATATGTATATTTGAACTAAAAGACCAGCATGGTACTTAGATCAAAAGATCATATTCATTTATTAACTTAATTCCCGAATTATTCTTTAATAATTTAACTTAAACTCATTGTGTTTGAACTTTTGTTTTCATTCGTGATCCCATTTGATGATTTGACCTTCAGTCAATCTCGGCCGTTCCTCAAGTTTGGAGTACGCCTCTTTAGAAAGAAAGGAAGAATTGGTTTAGAAAGCCCACGAGAAGGTTCCGGAGACTTAAAAAGATGTTCCTTTCTTACCCTAATATATGTTGGGGTTCGGTCATTTTCTTTCTGGGGTATTTATCGACCTTGCGTTCCCTTTTATTTCATTTCATGGCCTTGATATAACGTTTGTAATGTAATGGCCTTTTGATTTGACATTCTGCTTTTGCCTTTGCTTTGTTTTTCTTTTCTTTTCCTTTCTTTGGGACGGATCTCCTCCATTTTTTTATGACGGCCTCCTACTAAGATGGCGGGTATTCTTGGTAGTCTATTCTAGGCCTCGTTCCGACATCATGGGCCGAGTGTAAAAAGAGAATTTTGCTTTAAAACGAATGATTTGTACCTTACACCTTCAGTCAAGCTTTCGATATTCCTTAGGACTTGGCATCTCTTGTTACTCACGAATCAAACGTGTCAGTGTGTGTAGTAATGTGTTTGAGTTAAATTATCCAGACTAATAAAGGAATTTGAGTTTATAAATTTTCTGATTCCACTGGTCTTTGTGCCATGCTGATCGACTCTTTAACCTAAGGGTAATATTTCTTAAGATGCAAACCGTTCTAAGGGTGAGTTAGCTCTTCTCCTTCTGCATTGACAAGACGATAAGCGTTACCAGAAAAAGCGTGCGATACAACATACGGTCCTTCCCAGTTGGGTTGGAGCTTAGAATGTGGACCATCTAGTTTTACAAAAATTCTTTTGACAAGCATTTTACCAACTTTGAACTTACGTTTAATGACTTTCTTTTGATAAAAACGTGCTAGTCTATTTTGATAAACTCTTGCATGATTAGCAGCTGATCATCTTCTCTCGTCTAAGAGTTCCAATTGAGCAATGAGTGTTGAACGGTGTTCATCAATGGAAAATTCCTTGTTTAATTGTACTCTTAATGACGGTATGAGGATCTCGTATGGAACTACCGCCTCCATTCCAAATGTTAAGGAATAAGGAGTTTGCTCAGTGGGCGTGCGGATTGAAGTTCGGTAGGCGCATAGAGCCTCAACCAATTTTTCTGGCCAGTCTGTGAATTTGTTAGATTTGCACGTCTTTTTGATGATTTTTATCAAAGTCTTGTTAGTTGCCTCTGCTTGGCCATTGCCTTGCGGATAATAAGGAGACGAATGATGCAATGTAATTTTGTACCTGTTGCAGAGGTCCTTCAATTCTTGTAACACGAACTGTGGTCCATTGTCGGTGACGATGGTGCTTGGGATTCCAAATCTGGTGATGATGTTCCTCATGATGAACTTGTAGACGGTTGATGCTTTGACTTCCGTGTACGCTTCGGCTTCTGCCCACTTGGTGAAGTATTCCGTTACCGTGAGGATGAAAGATTTTTGCTTGATGCCGGAATCAGGATTGCCAAGGGGTCCAATGATGTCGAAAGCCCACATGGAGAAAGGCCATGGGGAAGAAACATGATGGAGTGAAGATGCAGGAGAATGAATTTTGTCGGCGTGAAGTTGGCACTTAGCACACCTACGGACATATCCTACACAGTCTTCTTCCATGGTTGGCCAATAAAATCCTTGTCTAAGGATCTTCTTTGCTAGCATTTGTCCATTAACATGGCCACCACAAACTCCAACGTGAGCTCCTTCCATAACCTTCCAAAGCTCATCTTCGTCTAGGCATCTCAGAAGAACTCCATCAAAACCTCTCTTGTACAGTGCTCCCCCAACTAGGGTGTATCGTTGAGCAACTCTCCTGATAGACCTTTTCTCCTCAGCTGTGGCTTCTTCAGGATACGATTGATCTTCACAATATTTGGTGATTTCATAGTACCATGGCTTCTGTTCATCATCCATCTCTTCTAACAGCTCCATCAACATGATTTCTCTTTTTTCCACGATATCTCCATCTCTGACCTTCTTCAGTAACTTTTCTTTGGTTCTCAGAAATGAAGGGTCTTTCAAGGCGGGTGAAAGACGCCTATGAACTATGATTAGTTCAGATTGCCTGCTGATTGAAAAATCAAGAGAGGATGAAAGTGAGGCTAGAGCGTCAGCTAAGATATTATGATTCCTAGGGACATGGACAAAGATCAATTTGGTGAAAAGCTTTGAATAAGCAGAAGTAAGTTCTTGATAAGGCTTGAGTTTGGGATCAAGGGTTCGATACTTGGTTAACACTTGGCGAAGAATCAATTGGCTATCACCCACAATCTTGAGTTTGGTAACACCATGGGAATGAGCAGCCTCGAGGCCAGCAAGGAGAGCCTCGTATTCAGCTATATTGTTGGTGACTGGAAAGTTAAGCTGAAAGGCTTGTGGAATGGTGATACCTTCGGGTGATAACAGAACAATGCCAATACCCTTTCCATGGGAATTCAGAGCTCCGTCAAAATGCAGAGTCCACATATCATCTCTGATTTGGTCTATGGACATCAGTTCCTCATCCGGAAACTCCGATTGGACTGGATCAAAACGAGGAAGGGGATGATGAGCGAGATGTTCTGCTATGGCATAGCCTTTGATCGCTTTTTGCTCAATGTAAGTGATATCGAATTGAGATAGAAAGCTTTGCCATCGTGCTAATCTATCAGTAAGGACAGATTTCTCCAGAAGAAATTTGATCGGATTCATCCTAGCGATGAGATGGACTTCATGGGCTAGAAAATAATGCTTCAATTTCTGAACAACCCAAACCAATGCTGCACATGTTTTCTCCATCGCTGTATATCTCTGTTCAGCGGGGTTGAGAAGTTTAGAGAGATAGTAGGCTGCCCTCTCCTTTCCTTCTTCGTCCTCTTGTGCTAGGACAGCCCCCACTGCTTCATCCAGGACAGAAATGTAAAGTATCAATGGTTTGCCTGAAGATGGTGGTCTCAAGACAGGAGGACTTGCCAAATAATTCTTTAATCCATTGAATGCCTCCTGACACTTATCATCCCAATCGAATTTGACTCCCGGCTTGGTAAGCTCGTAGAACGGCTTACACCTTTGTGAGTGCTGGGAGACGAAACGGCGAATAAATTGCAACCTCCCGATTAATCCTCTTAACTCCTTCAAGTTTTTGGGAGGTGGCATCTCTCTGATAGCCTTCGCCTTGTTGGGATCGATCTCAATTTCCCGTTTGCTGACATTGAACCCAAGTAATTTCCCTGAAGATACCCCGAATACACATTTCTTGGGGTTCATCTTTAACTGATATTCTCTTGATCTCTCTAACACTCTTGCCAGAACTTTGGCATGCTCAGCCTTTGTCTTAGATTTAACCAACAAGTCATCCACATACACTTCTAGATCTATATGCATCATGTCGTGAAATATTGCCATCATATCCCTCTGATAAGTGGCTCCAGCATTCTTTAACCCAAATGGCATGACAACATAGCAGTATGTTCCCCAAGGTGTAGTGAATGATGTCTTCTCCTGATCTTCTTCTACCAATTTGATCTGATTGTATCCTGAAAATCCATCCATAAATGATAAAGTCTCATAGCCAGCAGTGTTATCAATGAGTACATCAATATGAGGCAATGGAAAATCATCCTTAGCACACGCCGGGTTTAAATCTCGGAAGTCAATGCAAATCCTGACTTTCCCGTCCTTCTTCATAACCGAGACTATGTTGGCCACCCATTGTGGATAAAGGACAACTCTAATAAATTTGACTTTATGTAATTTGTCGACCTCTTCCTTCATCTTTAGAGCCATTTGTGGGTGGAACCGCCTTAACTTCTGCTTGACAGGGCTAGCTCCTTCCTTCAATGTCAATCTGTGTTCCACTAATGACGAGTCTAACCCCGGCATATCTTCATAACTCTAGGCGAAAGTGTCCTTATAGTCCTTAAGTACTTGTACCATTGCCTTCTCATCTTCCTCAGAAAGATTCTGGCTGACGAGGACAACCTTTGGTTCGTCTTTAGTCCCTAAATTGATTTCTCTGGTGGGCTCTTCTACGGCAGCTGAGGGTTCATCGAATCTCTTCACTCCACTGACATATGCCACAGCTGCGTCCTCGTCATCTTCTTCATCTTCAATAATGGGGTCTTTTTCATGTATCAACTCATACACCCCATTCCCATCATTGACTGACTCATCGTCCATACAATCTTCTGGTATCTGAATTGGATTTTCTAATAACTGAGGGATTAAAGAGCAAGAAAAGTATCTATTAGCTAAGTCCTGGAGGTATCTATCTGGAATTCGTCTACCCTTAGACTTCATAGACTTCCTAACCTGACTAATATGTCTAGAGCTAGACTGTCTAACTTCACCAGACTCCCTATTCTGACCTAATGAAGATGAAGCAGAATGAAAATCATGGGATACAGATAGAAATACAGGAGAATCCTCCCAAGGGGAGGGGCAGAGTAGATTTAGAAGAGAATCTTGACCGAAAGACCCGCACGATGGGGTGTAATCGGACAAGTAAGAGGTTTCCTCAATGAGGATCTGGGAAGAATTTGTTGCCAAATTGGCGTTTTTTTTTGGACAATAGAGGAGTTAAGCATAAAACAGGAATGAACATGAATAGAAGGAGAATTAGATGGAGGAAGTGGCACTAAGGCCAAAGGATTAGGGGGATCATACAGCAGTATGTCCCAGATTAAATCATACATCCTCTCTAGATCGAGAGGAGGTGGTGGAATGAGGTCCCGAGGGGACAAAGTAATCATAACGGGCGGGGCCCGTGGAATGTCTTCAATAATGACCCGCGACCAAGTCGGGGTCAGGAGCAATGTGCGAAACAAGGTGTGGAGCATGAAAACATGAGAAGGATAAGTCCCCCTCCAAAGCAGATCCGTGGTGTAGCCAGCTTCATAGGGGTTATCTGGCTCCCCTTCATCAGTCTCTTCTGACAGCAGTATCCTCTTGTCGAAAATAGCGCCAGGACCTTCAATCAGCTCATCGATCTGTGGCGGCCACTTGGGTTCTACAGGATCTAGAAATAGTCTGTTCAGTGCGATGTAGAGGTCTCTTAGATCGAACCACCTGTACCATTCACATTCAGGATCTTGGAATTTTCTCCTCTTCATAGGCCGCAGAGCCTCCAAGGACTGGTACGTGAGTAGTTCTGAGCAGTGCCTAGCCAAGTCTCTTCCATATATATCATGGAGGTCAAAACATGAAGTAATGACCACCGTGTTGTCATGGCTTATTATGGGCCCCTTTACAAAATGAGTGTATAGGGTCCATGTTAGGGGATCCTGACCTTCCTTGTGCGGTGTAGACATCGTCTCCCAGACTTTCTGGCCGCCTTCATTCTCTGCTTGCGGAACAATGTCCTGCTTCATTTTTCTCGGCCTATAGCCCAAGCTGCTTCTAGGTGCTCCTCGGTGGTCTTTGACAGGAGTGGTCCTGCCTTGCAATTGTGTGCCCAGACCTCTTCCAGGCTGATAGCCATTCTTCATCATTATTCTCCATCCTGGGGTACTCATGCACTTCCCCCTCTTTATGGCATTTAACGGATAAGGAGAAATAGTGACAGTTTTCAGAAGATCAGCCACTGGATGGTAAACCTGTAATACCGACAGAAAAGGTTGTCGGCCAGGTGAAGAAATGGGTTTAACATTCAAAGAGTGAGCAGCAGCAAGGATCGGCATGCTCATAACCTTAACGATTCGTCCTTTAAAGGGGAATTTGAGTCATTGATGATTCGTGGAGGGAATCGCTTCGAGAGTTTTTATGTAAGGACGACCCAAAATGGCGTTTAAAGAAGGGTCGATTTCCAGGATGTGAAATTCGACCTCTGCATGACTTACAGGGCCTAGCTCTACTTTCAAATAAACCATTCCCAGAGGGGAACGGGTGGAGTTATCATATGCTGTAACGGAGATGGGGCTAGGCAACCATTTCTCCTTGGGCACACCACACAATTCTAGGGTCTTCGGAGGTAAAACATTGATTGAAGCCCCGGTGTCAACCAGGCATGCATCTACGGCCTTCTTGCAGATGTTGACTGTGATGCTCAAAGCCATGCTTCTGGCTGCTGGCGGTGCTAGTTCCGATGTATGAAATGTAATGGAGGGCTGATCCCCCTGAGGAACTAATAGTGCTGCAATCTTTTCTACCGGCACGTCCTCGTTGACCATCACCTTCTGCAAATATTCCATCAGAGCTTCTTGGTGACTCTTCGATCTTTTGATCAGTTCAAGCACGGAGATCCGTGCCGGTGTTCGGTCCAGATGTTTCAACAAATCATATTGAGTGCCTGGTGCACTCTCTTCATTGTGTGCTTCCTCCGCCGGCTGTGATGGGCCGTCTCTAATTGTTGATTGAGGAAAAACTTTGTTGAAAATCTTCCCACTCCAGAGCGCGTGTTCCTCAGCCGTGGAAGGTCCAGGTGATACTTTGAGTACCGCAGGGTTAGATGGTGCGGATGGGGTGGAGTGTTGGTATGTAGGTGATAGTGTGGGGTTAGGTGGTGGTGGCGTGGTGCGGATTAAAGGTCTAGACGGTTGGATGGTGGATGGGTAAGTGGTTGGTGTGGCGGGCTAAGTAGGGAATGGTACGCGTAGTAGTGGTCTGGATGGTTGGATGGTATCTGAGTAAGCGGTAGTGGTAGCGGGTGAAGTAGGGAATGGTATGCGTAGTAGTGGTCTGGATGGTAGGAGGGGCGCCTAGTTGGTTTGCGAGGGGTTATTTAGTGGAGGTGTAGTGGCGTGGGACGTAATGGGTTTAAGGAAAGCGGGTGGTGGTAGTGGGTTAGCGAGTGCGGGTGAGTGTTATGCGGGTGTTGGTATAGGGGTAATGGTAATGGGCTGTGGTCTGGGTATATGGATGGTACGGCGTGGTGGTTGTTCTGCGGTACTCGGAATGTGACCCGTTGAATAGATAGAGGAAGAGTCCTCTATCCTCCACTGTTGCCCACGGTCAGCCTCAGACCGGCTGTTTGTCAGAATAGGGGCAACTTGGTTTTGGTTTTGATGCTCCGGGAGCGGGTTCTGTATTATGCCCATATTCGGTGGTGGTGCTGCTTGTGCTGGTGGTCTTGCTTGCTGCTGCTGCTGCTGCTGCTGTTGTCTTCTTGCTTTTAAGGCTGATATGTATTTTTTCATTTCTTCCCAGTCTATGCCGCCCTGCTCATTGAGATCATGAATATAATCTCTAAATTAGAAGCATGTGTCAATAGTATGCCCAGGTTGCCTATGGAAGTAGTAATACCTAGACGTGTCGGCATTTTGGGGCCAAATCGCCTTTTCTCTTGGCAGGACTAAGGCATTAGCTGCCATTAGAGCACTAAAAATGTCCGCCAAGGACTCTGGGAGGACTGGGTATTCTGCCCTCTTTGGGCCTGGAGGTCTTCTCTGCTGGTTGTAGTCAGCAGGAGGAGGGACATTATGATATGCCGGCGGTGCGCGCGGCTGATACTGCTGCTGTTGCTGATACTGCAGTTGTTGCGGTGGTTGGTACTGCAATTGCCGTTGCGGCGGCTGCTGTGGCTGTTGCTGTTGTTGTTGCTGGCTCGGCTGTTGGGGCTGCTGATATTGGGGCTGCTGATATTGAGGGTTCGGCTGCTGCCTGTACCCCTGCTGGTTCGGCTGCGGTGGCCTCTGGTACTGTTGTTGACTCCTCACGAACTGGGGCGAATTGTTGTTCATACTACTGATTTGCTCATGAGAGAGTGTGCCCTCAGTAGTTGGACCTGTGTTGGAAGGATTCGGCACTGCAGGCTTCCGAGGTGGAGGCCTGCTAGGTTTGTGAGGATCAAAGACGCTAGAGAACGTAGCGTCCTTGAAGGCATTCTGACAGTACCGCGCTCTTTCATAGAGCTCTGCCATGCTGGTCAAATTGTTCAGGAAGAGGACTAGCTTGAACTGGGGCGTGGCATTGGAAATCAGCATCTTCACTTGCTTCGACTCGGACAAGTGATCTTTTACTTTCTCGGCCAAGCCTTGCCATCTGTCGGCAAAACTGACAAACTCCTCATCAGGTTTCATCTTTTCTGCTATCAGATCAGTGATGGACAAGGAGGGAGCAACTCTGTCCTGGTATCGTTGAATGAATTTTTAGGAAACGATACCATAGTCCTCTACTTCGGAGGGTTCCAAAGAAAAGAACCACTCGAGGGCTGGTCCTTCTGAAGATCTCCTGAACAAAAAGGCCAACGACCTCTTGTCGTTTTGCCAGAAGGATGATTCGTACATGAACTCCTTCAAGTGGGTGAAGGGGTTACCAGTACCGTTGTACTTCCGGTACACTGGCATCTCGGAGGGTGGCAGGTGGAACACTGGCAGGCTTGGTAAGTTGATCTCTGGTGCAGCTTTGACCCCCATCATCTTCTGGAGGTTGTTGAATTGTTCATCCATGCGCTCCATCTTGGCCAGCAACGCTTGCGTGGTCGGATCAGCCTGGGGAGGAGGAGGAGGTGGAGGTACTTGATAGGTCTGTTGCTTAGAGTACGTCGGACAAGGAGGACAATAAAGAGGAGGTCCGGTAGAGCTTCCGCCATACCCGAGGGCATTTTGGTAAGCGGGCGTCAGCGGTTTGGCCGGTTGCCTGGAAGATGAAAGTTGCGGCCCAGCTGGCTGAGAAGTGATATGGAGGCCTTCCATGGCCTGGTGAATGTAGGGAGGATGAAGAGGAGGTTGCTGAGGGATGGCAGGGAGAACCGCAGGATTCGGCTCGGCAGACTGCACAGGCGTCTTCTCCTTCAGAATGGACTGGATCGCTTCGAACTGCTGAGGATCCAGGTGGGAGGCAAGGACTCCCAAAGCATTTACAAGATCCGAGGGATCAGAGGATGATGGATCATTCTGATTCATGTCTCCCTCGAAAATGGGATTGGGAACCGCATACTCATGCGGGGGAGGATCAGAGTATTGCTCATGAGGATGATAGAGAGGGGTTCGGACATTGCCATCATGTCGAACTAGAACAGGGACAGAATTACATGAGGCATCAGCATCTCTCCCGCTCTCAAAATTGTAATCATAATCGTGAGGGGCATTAGCATCTCCCTCGTAGTTGACAATGGCATATGGAGCCATACTCAAGTCCCTGTCCGATCGGAGTAGCATGATGTTAGATTTTTTTTTTTCAAAGATTGGCAAACAAGTTGTACAGAGATTTAAACAAACAAGTGGATGTTTAACGTGATTTTAGGATTCCTTGTTGGGTTATTTGGATTTAATTAAACCACAAATTCGCTCAAGGGATAGGATCCTAGTTTCAATTCAATGTCCACCGTTATATTTTATGGCTTTCTCTCACAGCGTTTATGGAATCTAACCGGGACTTCAACTGGTACAACCAGCCCGATGATCAAGGAGGAGTACCTTGATTTTGGGGACTTACGGAGGCCTTAACGCCAACTACTCTAGTCTGATCGAGGGACCGACCCAATCAGAGAGAGTTGATGACGTCAAGAAGAGTGTTCCTAAGAAAAGGAGGGTGTTAGCCTCAATGCGTATGACCTGTAGCCTGGATGGCCTCTAATGCTTAATACATAATGGGTAATTAGCACATAGATCACAAAAATCTCAGAACTGAAGAAAAGGTAAGAAACTGCCTTAATCGCGTCGATGGTGGTCGACGCCTTTCAAACAGAGCCTTAATTTTTCGCAGAAACTCAGATAGCAGACAACAGAGAAATGAGACTAAAAGGCGTCTGGGTTAACCGACGCTGTTTGAAATGCGTCGCTTATCCTGGACGCTTTTCAAGTCGCAGGTTCAGTTTTCCAGGAGGAATTTTTGGATTGATTTCCCATCAAACAGGGTAAAAACGATAAATAATCAGCTCATGCAAAAGATTTTTTTTGTTTCAGGTTTTAACAGGATGATTTTACCAACTAAACAACTAAGATATCAGTCAATCACACATCATTTCGTTAAAAAAACAACTTTTCAACTAATCAACGGGGAGGGCAAGATCTTGCCGCAGGGGTGTGCACGTGGTGCACGTAGGAAATTAACTAAACTAAAAACACTCACCAATTGTTGAGGACGTGTCGAGAGACACAAGTGGTGCACCGTGGGTGCCCGATTGATAACAGCAAGAACAAAAGAACTAAAAGATGGCGAGACCAAGTCCCACCGTGACCGCCAAAAAAGCTGTGAGTGCTTAAAATGAGTGTGTGATTATCATGAAAAATCTATGTTATTTAAGTGCAAAATAAAACATATTAAAAAGAAACTAAGTGAAGTGATCGCCAGAAACTTTTGACTTAAAAGTTCCAAAAGAAAGAGTTTGATCGCCTACCTGTTTGAACGTGGGAGATGTTGAGCTCTTGGTTCCCCTCCTTCAGCCGGCTGAAGAAAGAGAGCCCTTTCTTGTCTTTGTTCTTGCTTTGATTGCTGTTGAAGTTGAGAATCGTCCAGAGTCCTTGTGATTTGCTATTGATTTCCTTCTTCTGATTCTCCTTTGTATCTTGCAAGAAATAGAAAAGAAATAACGATGATGAGAACTTAGGCAAAAGTAGTATCCATTCTAAACAGAGTTTTAAACATGCAACTAAACAGAAAACTCACTTGTTAGGATGGTCTTTGAAACCCCTTTATCAAATTGGTTTTGAAAATAATACTAGTGTTGTGTGTGTTACATGGAGTGATGTGATGAAGAATGCAAGATTAATGAAGATGTGAATATGAAAAGAATGCAGAAATGAAGAGAATGCAGAAATGAATTGAAAGACTTATGCCGAATGGATGAAGAATGGAAAGTCTTGGTCTTGAATGGGATGAAGATTGGATGAAGAACGGATGTCGACTTCTGAAAACAACAGCACTTCGACGTTTGGACGTCGTTGCTTCGATCTTCAATTCGATATTACTTCAATCATTAACTTCTTCAATCACTAATTAATCACCAACTCTGTCACCCATTCAAGAGGAGGGTATTTATAGACTTCTTCTGCGTCCGCGGATTTACATGGAGAAATTTGGGATTTATCCATCTTAACCAACAGATAAATACAAATTAATTCATCTTTATTTGTAATTATCTAAAACGCGTCGCCCATAAAAGACGCCTTTAATATTAATTAAGATAAGGATAAACATCCGGAAAAAACTTATCTTTATCTGCAATTAGCTAAAACGCGTCGTTTATGAAAGACGTCGTTTACATTAATTAAGATAAGGATAAAGATCCGGAAGAGAAGTAGAAATAACTTAGGAAACCTAAAACGCGTCTTACTAGGAAGATGTCTTTTAGTTAATTAATCAATTGATTAAAATTCAAATTTAAACGTCAAAATAAAAATAAACTAGAAACGGCGTCCACACATGTCGACGTCTTTTAGACTTCTTCATATTTTAACTGAAATTTGAGTTAAAATCAATTCAATTGATTAACTTAAATCATATCTGTCTGACCCGACACTTTTTAGATAATTAATTTAAAAAGATCAAAAAAAATTAACCAATGATTAAATATCGGACCATTTTGAGGCATTATTATATGATATGAAATTTACTCAAAATGATGTCAAAATTAGCGTGTCTACAGGGGGGCATTAGCATCTCCCCATTTTCATAGTGATAATTGGATTCAAGAGGGGCATTAGCATCTCCTTCATAGTTGACCATAGCTTCCGAAGCCATGCTCAAATCTCTACCTAATCGAAGTAAGATGATGTCAGATTTTTTTTCAAAGATTTGCAGACAAGTTGTACAGAGATTAAGCAAACAAGTGGATGTTTAACGTTATTTTAGGATTTCTTGTTGGGTTATTTGGATTCAATTAATCACAAATTCACTCAAGGGGTAGGATCCTAGTTTCAGTTCAATTTCCACCGTTATATTTTATGGCTTTCTCTCACAACGTTATGAAAATCTAACCAGGACTTCGATTGGTACAACCAACCCGATGAACAAGGAAAAATTCCTTGATTTTGGAGACTTACGGAGGTCTTTAACGCCAACCACTCTAGTATGATCGAGGGACTGACCCAATCAGAGAGAGGTGAAGACGTCAAGAAAAGTGTTCCTATGAGAAAAAGGGGGGTGTTATCCCTAGTGCGTATGACCTGTGGTCAGGATGGCCTCTAATGCTTATTAAGTAATGTGTAGTAGCAAGCAGATCAGAAATCTGAGAACTGAAGAAAAAAATAAGAAACTGCCTGAATCGCGTCACTGTGCCTCGATGCTATTCAAAACAGAACCTAATTTTCCTCGCAGAAGCCCAGGCAGCAGACAGCAGAGAATTTAGCCTGAAAGGCGTCTGGGTAGGGCGACGCGGTATAAAACGCGTCGCTGCTCCTGGACGCTTTTTAGGTCGTAGAATCAACAATTCAGGGGGAATTTCTAGATCGATTCCTCCTGGAACCAACAGAATAAAAGCGGTAAATAATTGGCTCATGTGAATCTTTTTTTATTTCAATTTTTTAACAGGATGGTTTATCATGTGAACAACAAAAACATTCAATCAATCACACATTCTTCTTATTACAATCACAACTCTTCAATCAATCAAACGGGAGGGCAAGATCTTACCGCAAGGGTGTGCACGTGGTGCACGTGGGAATAACAACTAAACTAAAAACTCACCGATCGGTGAGGGCGTGTCGAGAGACACAGGTGGTGCACTGTGGGTGCCCGATTGATAAAAGTAAGAACAAAGATTAAAAGATGGAGAGACCAAGTCCCACCGTGATTGCCAAAAAACTGTGAGTGCTCAAATTAGGGATGTGTGATTATCATGAAAATTTATGTTGTTTATGTGACAAATAAACCTATTAAAAATTAAGTGAATGTGATTGCCAGAAACTTTTAACTAAAAAATTCCAAAAGAAAAGATTGATCGTCTACCTGTTTTGAAATTGAGAGATGTTGGAGTCCTTGATTCTCCTCCTTCAGCTGGCTGAAGGAAAAGAGCCCTTCTGACTTTGTTCTTGCTTTGGATGCTTATGGGGCTTTGAGGATCGTCCAGATTTCCTTTCCTTATTGATTCTCTCCTCTTGATCTTCTTTCGTACCTTTGAACCTTGCAAGAAAGTAGAAAGAAAGAGAGAAAGAACAATAAGAACTCAAATAGATATAGTATCTATCCCAATAGAAATTTTGATCATGCAATTTAAACAAAGAACTCACTTGTTTTGATAGTCTTTTAAACCCCTTAAACAAATAGGTTAGAAATTATGCTAGTGAGTATGTGTTGCATGGAGTGATGTGATGAATGAGATTTTGAACTAATATGATTAAACAAGCAGAGATTAATAAAAAGAACTAATTTGATGGCCCTTGGGAAGCCTTGGTCTTGAAAGCTCTTAAATGGACGAAGAACGGATGAAGAAAGGATGCAGACTCCGGAAATTAGCAGCGCTTCGATCCTTCAGCGTTTGGACGTCGTCTCTCTCAAAGAATCGCACTGATTATCACTCAATTTTCAAGAATTATCACTAACTTTTTAATGGCCAAGGACTTGGGTATTTATAGGCTTAAGTTCACGCATCTGCGGTTAGTTAAAGATTAACATGAAAGAATTTGAAGTTAATTCAATTAAGAAATAGATAAACACAACCTAATTTATCATTATCGGTAATTAACTAAAATGCGTCGCCCATGGGAGACGTCTTTTAACTTAATTAAGATAAGGATAAACATCAGAAAGAAGAAACAGAAACAGCTTAGGAAACCTAAATGACGTTGTGTATGGAAGACGTCTTTTAGTTTATTAATAAATTAATTAAAAATCAGATTAATAATCAAAATAAGAATATAACTCTAAATGGCATCTACACAGGTCGACGTCTTTTAGAATTCCTCATATTTGATTAAAAATCTGAGTTAAAATAAATTTCTTTAATAAACTTAAATTATGTCTGTCTGACTGATGACATTTAAATAATTAATCCATAAAAATTAACTAATGATTAAATATTAAACTATTTTGAGGCATTATTATATGATATGAAATTTATTCAAAATGATGTCAAAATTAACGTGTCTACAGGTACATGCTAGTGAGTAGTCATTCTAGTCAAATCACAAGAACGAAAGACATCTCTATGAAATTCTCTAAATAAATAAAGTATCATATGTGAAAACTTAGTCACATGAGAAAACTACTCAAATACCATTAATTAAGTCCATCTTAATCACAAATCATGATTTCAATATTAAAGCACGAAGACTAGGGGTCAAACAGGGTCATTCACTCTTAAAATCATGTTTCTGGGTCAAATTGGTCGACCCGCATTTGAAATAGGTCAACCTTTTTAGGCAAATAGAAGCTAAACCAAATTCTTAGGTTTACAGAGATTAGAAGAATCGGATGATCAGTGCTTTGGGTCAGTCGACCATTTTGCACAGTAGTTTTGACCTGAGAGAGTTCAACAAAAAATTGTTATAATACCTTTAACTTCAAACACATGCTATTTAAAATCTACACATTCAAATCAAGATCCATTTTATTTTTATGAAAGTGGATTAAGTAAGCTACAACATATTTAAAAATCAAGTTAATTGGAGCATTATATAAACCATGATAATTAAAACACTCACTAAATATCTTATTTTCATAGTCAACCACACACCTATGAAAATGGGGTTAGATCTCCCTCAAACCAAGGTCAAAAGCTGCAAAATTTAAACTAAAGAAACTAGACATATGGAACTCCAAATTTGAAAACATGCATATTATTTCATTCACTACATTGATCGAATCAAGCACAAAAATCTATTTCCGAACTGAGCACATCATGCATGCAATTCCTATGAAATCTCAATCTAAAATCCATCCTTATAACCAAATTAGAATATGGATGATAGGATCATCATATTAAGAACCAATTTGAACCCATGCATGTCCAAACAAACATCTAAGACCAGCATGCACACAAGGATCCCAAGTAAGCTAAAAGGACATCACCTTATCTTAAACTTGATTCCTCCAAATCCAGAAGGCCTTCTACCCTTTAGGATCATCCAAGAGAGAGGTAGAGGAAGATAATGTTGGTGAATATCCATGAGCTCCTTGCTCCCTTGGTCATCCTCATCCAATTGACTTTCTTGATTCCAACAAGAGCCTCCAAAGAAGCCCACAAACTCCCAGATATCCTTCAAGTAGGCCTCTTCCATCCCCATAGCTGTCATGAAACCCAAGGATCTATTCTCCAAGGTGGAAGGAAGAAGAAGAGAGCTGGAGAGGGAGAGGAGAAGATATGGGGTCGTGCTTCCACTCACCCTTATATATAAATCAAGTGGGAGTTTGCAAACCATACCCACTCCCATATACACTCAATAGGCCAACTAAAGTCCACTTTCTAAGGTCAAACAATTCTTATTTGGGTCCCAAAGTCCAACCCATTAATCCAAACCACTTCAAAGTCATCTAACTACAACACCAAATGGGTTAAATCCACTAAACTCATAGAACTGAGCCCAAAACTCACTAAACGATGAAATAAAATCTTAAAGCCCAATGAGCCTTATTAGGCCTAACATAATTACATATTAATCACATGTCAATCACTATAAGAGCCAATTAACTAACATAGGTCTAATTTAATAAATTTAAGTCAATACATCATTCGGTCAAATCATAATCAAACTAGGTGGTCGAACCCTTTCCCCCTTAAACAAATTTCATCCTGAAAATTTCTATCTCTTACTAAAACTACTCATTCTCGCTCAACCTATACACGCTTGAACCTATAACCACATATGTCAATGGACAATTTCATTACTTGATATGGGTGTCCACAATAACACTTACTCGTCTAGTACTTTACTTAGAAAAGATGCTATCACATCATGTGATAAAGAACACTTCATATATTTCATTTATTTAATCTATTATGGATCCCTATCGAAGTTCCTTAACACAAATTATCATCCTAAGTCATAAGAGAAAACTTATACTTAACCACAATCATTGAAACACTCCTTAGGGCAGCATTACGAATTGATAGCTATATCCCACACACTCTATATAACAATGGCATTCTCAATATTAGATCTATCTGTTGGGTCATTCTATAAATAGCATATTCCCAAGATTACGAAAGACATTCTATTTCTTATTAAAGCACTTACAATCCTTAACTCATTACTCAACATAACGCTCTTTCTGTTGTCTTAAATTTTGATCATGTCACCAATCTCGAACATTGCAGACAATGCTCTTGCCGATTCTAGTAATAATTATACTATAGCACTTAGCTTTCATTCACAAATGTTTCCTATATCTTGCCTTGATGGTCTCACTCTACTATTGCTCAAATCTAGACGGTCTATATCCTTCCTATCTGATTAGTTTCTCTTATAAAGTGTCACTCTCTGCTAGTCGATCTCATAATCGTTAGTCAAGTTATGCCAATATAAGACATAGTTTAAGTCACGAATTACCGATTGTCTTCTTTTACTTAACCGAGAAATCTTGAATTTTCACTTTCAATCTCTAGCCTATCCTAAATAGCTTTGGATTGACTTCGATTCAGGTCTACGTGTTCTTAATCTTTCAAATTCTTTCTATTACTCACAAACTCTTGATTTAACCAAACTTTAGGTTAAATACTTATCACTTCACGAACTTAATTCACTTTAATCCAAGGGTCTAAGGTTACTTCTTATCCATGTCTTACCCAATTCTATTTCTTTATATTACTTAAGTCACAAAGTCCTCGTCGGGTTTCATCTTTTCCATTACAGATCGAATAGCGTGGGTGTCATGGTGGTTATGTGGCTAAAATGGATTATGAATTTCTTTGAGACCATGTCGAAGTTGATGAGGTCCGTAGACGAGAGTGCAGAGAACCACCGAAAGGCTTTGCCTTCAAAGGATTTCTAGAATAGATGAATAAGAAGGACCCTATCATATAGCCATTGATGGGAGTCCATCAGGAAACCCGAGAGATGATAGTGAGGATTTGTAGTCCCATCATACTTACTGTATTTGGGAACCTTGAAGCCTAAGGGAAAGTAAGTCGGGAGAAGCTTGCAATAGTTAAGAAAAGAATGAGATGACCTCGACGTGAGGTTCTCTGCCATGATGTGACGAATACAAGCCTCGATGTCCTATTTGGACAGGAACTCCGCTTGTTGAGGATGAGTCGTTGTCTGAGTAAGAGGAGGTTGAGGAATAGGTAGGATCATGGGGGTTTGTCCTAGTCTGGAGACCATGGGTTGAGCCCCTAGTTGGAATTGAGAGGGTTGCCCCAAGACAAAAGCAGGTTGTACCCGTTGCGGAGTTTGGGGTGGCTATCCTAGGATAGTGGGGTCAAAGATGGTGGGTTGCACCACTTAGAAGGGTTGCCCAATGGATTGGAGGTTTGGGTTTCCCCAGCAAGACTGAGCCTTGTTAGAAGAACCCTGGAAGGGTGTCTTTTGATAAGTAGGAGATACATGCATCTTGCCACGGGATAGGAGTTGAATGAGCTCCTCAGGTGAATATCGAGACATGACATTGATAAGTTTAATGTCCTCATTAGGGTTAGGAACGGACCTCCTAGAAATTATAGGTTCATTCTTAGTGGACGAGGAATCATCAGTGTTTCCTTCTTTATGAACCTCTCAAGCTTGAGAGGCCTACAACATTCCTAAGAAAATGTGTTGGGGATCCTCCTCTATCTCGAATAGAGGGTTCTGCTGTGTGTTAGTACCAAACTCAATCATGTCATCAAAAATAGAATTTGCAAGGACATGGTCCATTCAACACTCAATCTTCAACTTTTAGAGTTCAAGTTTGAATGTTAATTCAGTAGGTTATGTTATGTTGGTGTCTACACAAGCAATGTGAATCCCTTAACGTCCCTTTCGACTTCCATAGAGTGTTCAGAGTGAAATTTTCCTTTAATACCTTGTTTTGGGTGGACTTAATACACTCAAGACTCCTAAAGGAAGGCTTTTAAGGTAGGGTTCTTAATGAACACTCAGTCAACCCTTGAGGAACTTAATAGGTGGTCAAGGTACAACCTACTTGGCGGACAAATGGGAACCTTTGGCTCGTGGAGACTCACAGAGGCTTCCCTCCAAAAAGAACTAGTCACACACAGTGGGAATCCTCAAGTGGAGAGTCCAATACAGAGAGAAAGATGTCACTAAAAGTTTGATGCTGGCTCTGTCCTAAGAAGCCCCTACGCAAAAATCTCGAAAACATCCCTGAATAACACACAGTAGACAACGAGCAAGAATCCTATAAATAGAACACAGTAAACGGCAGCCCAAGTTGCCGTTCAGAAACAAAAGACTACAGGAATGTCTGCCATCAGCAACAACTAGATGACAGTATACTCTGCCATCCAAGTATGTGGACGACAACATAAGCTACCGTTGACTGTACGAACTCTCGATAGTGAACAGAAAACTACATTAAAATGCAAAATCTTACCTTCACTTACCTAAGGATCAGCGTACGGCGAGCTCCAAGTGTCCCACCGTGATTGCTAGACGGTTGTGGACACCCGATTGGCCACCCCATGTTTCTCTTCTCAACTGCCATATCCTTCTGTGGGGCTTGTGGTGTCTTAGTAACGTCACCCCGTCGATTCACTCAGAATGGTGGCTTGTTCACTGTGGCACTTAACACACAATTAGAACGAAAATGAGGTGATCGCCAGGAGCAATACTTACGTGCTCTGCAGGGTGAGATGATAACGTGAAAATGAGCGGGGAATGTCGGTTCTTCTCTCCTCCTCCTCTGACCGGCCAGGGTTAAGGGCTCCGAACTCTAATCCTTAGGTAGTGGTTGCAAAAAAAGACACGAAATGGAATCCAATTAGTGTTATGAAGTGTAGTTTCTATCCATGCAAAATGTTAAAATCAAAAGCAAATGGAGGGGAACACACTGATTAGGTCGAGAAAGGAAGGGATGGCGAGGAGATGTGGCCAGGGCATGTCGCGCGGTGGGCCAATGCTCTGTCGACCGGTGGTGGTCGCGTTGGCCAGTGGTGGCGCCGTCCACTAGGGTCATTGCTAGCGCTACTGTCAATAGTAGCAAGGGAGGACGATATGATACAGGGGTGGGGAAGAGACAGAGAAAAGGTGGGGGGAGGCCGACAGGGAGGAGGATGGCAGCCGGGCACGTCAAGAATGAGCGTGAGGGTCTCGGGAAGCGGTACTGGTCAGCGTAGTGGTTGTTGTGGCTGTGGTTGCCCGATTGGTGGCAGCCCTAGGCGTCCTCGTCACTAGAGAGGACGAGAGAGAGAGAGAGAGAGAGAGAGAGAGGCATGAGAGAGATAAGGAGATAGAAAGAGAGACGGAAAATGGGGGGGGGGGAGGCACAACTGCAGCCGTAGGTGGGCCGATGGGAGACCTCCTAGATGGTGGCTAGGCATCAGTGGTTGGTTGGTGGGGAGAGAGGCAGGTGTTGGGGGGGTTGTTAGTATTAGATGGTCTCAAAGCCAATCCGATACTGTGTATATATTCAGATTATTAATAAATGGCAATAATTCATTGTGTGTAATTAATTCTATCTCTGTTTATCGTATCACGATGAAGTCTATGAACATGTGCAATAGTCTTCGGATTATGATGAGATCATAATTACGAGACCGAAGACTTATAAACACATGTTCTTAATTATTCCTAGTCATAGGATGTTTGAGATAGGACATCGAACATTCGGATAGACTAGTATAGGTTACTTCAGCTCAGATGATGAGGGTGACTGATCCCATAAGTCACTTGTGTGGAGACACTATGCTGGACCTGTAGGTGCTCATTGGTGAATAAGTTCACTGAATTGATCCGACTATGAATCGCTGGATGGTAAACACCTCACTGTTAACCAGCTTGATTCTTTTGTCATGGTTGCGTGGATGATCCTTAGACCTGAGACGCCAAAGATATCTTGTTGGTAGGTTTCTGAACTTTGACCTTGACTAATGAATCCCTAACCATGGGTTATCAATAAGTCAAGCGATCGGGTTCAGGGAAATGCCCTCGAAGGTAATTGTGTGTTCAATACGGGATCATCCGCTTTCGGTAGTTTGAGAGAGAATGTTCCGGGAATGATGCGCTTAAAGTCCTTGGCCAGGGCGGACTCTATATTCGATAAGGAGTTATCGAATTCATATTAGCGGCATCTGATTCAAGTGAATTGACCGAATAGGGTTTAACAGTAAACCATATCCTAGGTCGATTCGGGAACATTGCACGGATGAAAGATTATATCCGCGCGCTAACCGATGATAGAAAGGTTCCAATTGAGAGTTGTGATAACCCTAGTGCCATCTAGGATCACGCGATGTTGCTTGGCATCCAACGTGATCGGAAGTCAGTCCGAATTTATTATGGGTAATTAAATTCGGCTGATTAATTGAATATAAGGATATTAATTAATTCAGTGGGTCAGTAAAGGGTTACTGGACTTAATGGGCTATTAACTGGACTGGTATTTGGGCCTAGAGGGTCACACGCAAATGGTTTTCAAGTCGATGGATAATTCGACAGGATTTCGGATAAGTCTGGGTTTTTATGAAAAATTGCAAACAGACTTATTATAGAAGAACGGATTCTACGTCGGGGGCCAACAACCCTCACCTAGCCGTCGTTCTTTCTCTCTCTTTTGGGCGTGCGACACGAGGCGGCCATCTGGAGGCTCCGCTTCGATTCCCGACTGCTCCACCTTCCGTCCGACGGGAGATTCCGAATCCGCATGTCGCGGCGGATTACGCGCAGCCAGACGGGATCTATGAACGCCGCAGTGAGCGAGGGAACGAGGACGATCCATCGCGAGGAGAACCGTGTGGATACCGCTAGAGGTCGGGCATTTGCGCGACTTGTGGCATCGCTTCGACGGAATCGGAAAATGAACGCGGATTCGAATCCGCGCAAGGTAAATCCGATTTACTCCGGTCTTGTTTTATCGACCGAAACGGGATGGATCCGATCCCGAAATTTAATTTTATTCCGCTGCGTTTTCGGTCGGATCCCGACACAGCGATCCTAACAGGGGTGAGGGCTATCGGGGAAGAAGGGGAGAGCAGTGGGTGGTGCGGTGGCTGTGGTAGATAGAAGTAGAGTAGAATTGTGGGGGGAGGGCAGATGTTGGTGGGTTGTGTGCGAAGAGGGAGGGGTCAACGTGCTTACAAGTTGCTGCTGCCAATAATGATGTGACTGGGCACCACGGTGGATGGCGGAGGCAGTGTACGGCTTCGAGGATCCGGAGGTCATGAGAATGCCACCAAAACTTGGCTCTAATACCAATTTGATGGGGGATGACGGAGGGCGGTGGGGTGAAGCGGAGATTGAGATGACGACACGGACTCATGCACATGGCCTCACACTGGAACCTCTCTTAAGTAGCCTCCAAGGAGGGAAGAACTCTCATTCCCACTCTAGAAGAGATGGCACAAGCAACATAATCTTCTTTCGTTCAACCATTGGGGTTACAAGAGAGGGGATGGCCACCTTATATAGGGAGTGGTAACCCTCAACATGACCAAAATGACCCTATCCCAAAAGAAAAATATTAAGCCTATCCTAAAGGGCACAAAATGACATGAAAGCCCTCAGGGCTTAACTAAAAGACTCTACTAAGTGTAGCAATAGGTGGACATGCCTTTGCTAGTCCAAATTAAATAGAAAAATACATAAATAAGAACTAGAATCGATCCTAGATATGGAGCTTGTCGCCAATCCATAAGGACGCATGCATAACACATAATATGGTGTTTGTGTTGCATGGATTCTAGATTTCTATATGATTTTGGGCCTGAAACGAGGCGCATTTAAGCAGTGTGGTATAGTTTACAGGGAAATACCTTCTGCACTATGACACATTGCAGTGCTGTTGGATTGCGTCCCACGTGTTCTAAGCCATTGGATCACACATGGCATGGTCCCCCTTTTTTTTTTTTGAATTTTTTTTAACCATTTGCTTAAAAAATGGGTGGTTTGGATAGCTCTTTAGAGTTGTTCTTATCTCTTGAGGTTTTATTTTCTTTTATTTTTTGAAAAACATTGCCCTGCGCACAGCTATTCAATTGAACTGATTGGATGGTGAATTTGGTGTCAATGCAACACTGTTGCACTGAGAACTCGGGCTTCATTTGAAGATAACCTAATTCTTCTATGGGCCCACTTATCTTTTAACATTAGAGAAATAAAAAGTAGATATATGACCCCACCCATTTACTCATTAATATTATTGGTCTATGCTGGTATACTTGATTTGAGTGCAAGTCTACCAAAACCTGTTCCATTTATAGCCCTCACATCAATTAGGGTTGTCATTGATCCATATAATATCCGAATTTGATTTGCATCTACATCCGATTAGTCATAAATTTATCCAATTAGAACATTTGCCAGTATATCTGCATATCTTTTTAAATATCTGCTTAATATTCAAAGCAAAAATAAAAAATAGATATCTGCTTCGATTATTATCTGACTAACTGTATTTTCGATAAGTTCTTCTAAGGTTTATGTGTTTAAATAAACTATTTGATGTTTTAAGAATGTGTAATGGATGTGTATAGGGAAAATGATGGACTTTATTGTGAATTGTTTTTTATTTTAGTAATTTCATTTATTTAGATAAATTGTTTAAGTCATATGTTTGTTATTATCTAAGATATATTTAATAGAATATTTGAGTGGCACTTATCAAGATATTTATAACTTTATATTTATTAATTTAAAAAATATCTTTGAGGCTTATAGTCTATCCCTTTTATGAATAAAATTTATAAGTCATTAAGTTATAGATCAAATTTAAAATAATTAGACATTCAAATTATGATCAAAATTTGAATATTATTTGATGTAGTTGAACTTAGATTGAAAAAATTATTATCGTTAGATAATACTCAAAGTCGAATATTTGGATAACTTTAAATTGAATAGAATCAGATAATGTGACATCCACTCTGTACTTACTCCATTCACAACTCTAACATCAATGTCATAAAAACCTGCCCCATATACATCTGACACATTTTTAGATAATCCTATTGTTACTATGTTATAACAGTGTGATCATTAGCTTTGGCATCATAATGTAGAGTAACACTTGTTGCACTGACCTAATGCTGCAATGAGGGTTAGTGTAGTGAGTTAAGTTTTTTTATTTTTTTATTTTTTTTAGATGGACCCTAAAGTCCTGCATATCCATACAAGCTGATCTTCGATCGGACAATCTAAAAGATATGAAAAATAAAAAATCGAGTTCTAGTGAATAGTAAAAAATATATTTCCCAATGAATAGTAAAAAAATGACTTTAATGGGCTGAGCACAATAAGTGTTTTTAATCTTTTTATATTTTTTAAATTGTCCGATTAGAGATCGGCCTATATTGATCTGTAGAGTACCTTAGGCTTGACCTAAAAAGATTTAAAATATATCTTTTTTTTACTCCACTTCATTACAGCACGAGTCAGTGCAACAAGCCTTACTCCAAAACGTAACTTTTTTGAGCTAAATTAGGCATTTTACTCTGGTTTTCCCACTGGATATTCTCTCATTTCGGAATCGAGAACTTTATCAATGGTTGTAGTGTTTACAGCAATAATGATGCTGATGATGACAAAGAAGAACGAAGGTAAAGCAAGAGGAGACATGTTAAGATAGACGCGTTTATAAGCCAGCCCCTTTAAGTTGTGCATTTGTGCCTCTCAGCTAAGACTCCACTCTATTTTGTTTCACGAGAAATACTTACCGCAAAACCTCTTAAACATTATAGTATGACCACCATCTCAGTAACAGATCAGATCAGATATGACAGTGTAACACTGCAATAGCTATGTGTCATGGATCTATTGATTAGACAACAGCTACAATACAATGTCTCTGTAATAAGGGTGGGTTTGGTTGGGTTTGAATCATGTATATCTCGTCTCATACACAAGTGAGTTGCCCATTTGAGGGGGCACTCCCTGTACACCATGCATGTTGCAGGTTCGAGCCCCCTGTGGGCAATGTTTAAAGAGCAATTCGGCATGGGCCAAGTTCGATTTCATAGGCATAGCAGCACAGGACAACATTCCTGGCCACATGGCTAAGAGCATACAATTAGCAAAGGAAAGATCACCTAGTCCCCAAAGTCTTGAAGCACATACCATGACGTCGTTTTCTTTTCTAATTGTTAACAGTTGTGCATGGAAGTCGTCATGCTATGCCCACGTGGGGCTGAGGAGCGGGGACATGGGAGTGGGAATAATGGTACGTGGATGCCGATGTACTTGAGAACATGTGTAATGCCGTTTCTAAAACTACACCAACTTCATTCTCTTCTCTAATTGTTCTCTCCTTGAGTTGAAAGGGTTAAGGATGGTTTATAAATAAGAGAAGTGGAAAAAACGGGAAACATATTTTGAGAGTCTCATCTCAGTACACTCCTCTATCTCTACACTCTTTCTTTCTCGTCGAGTTGCTCTCCAAAGAAGTCATCACCATAAACTTGGGATCTATTGCGTGGAATTTAAGAAGAAGCCTGTCTCGTGATTCTCCTCCTCGTTCTCTTAGAACTATCGCCGCCCATCCACGAAAGTCGTCGTCAAGATATACTCTCGCCGTGATCTATCTCCATGCACGCTTCCACTTGTCTTATTTGGTGCATGGAGATTGTTTTATCAACACTAATCTCCATTGGCAATTTGCTCGTTTCTTAGTTCAGTGTTTGCAGTTAGGAAGACAAAGCCCCAGTGTGATTTAGACCATTGGACCCTTCAAGCGTGGCTCAATATCCTTCGCTTTTTTGTGCAAAGATGATTAAAGGCTCCACCCTTGCGAAAAAGAGAAAATACCATTCACCTCACCTAGACCAAGATTGCATCCTTTTCTTCTGTACGTATTTTAGAAAATCATAATCGATGGTGACATCTTCTTAGATCTTTTGTACGTATGATGAGATGCAGAAATTATGGCGGTTTACGTTTAATACTATATTTATGAAGGATGTTTAAAAGCTTGGAGTCGAAGGCTTTAAATTTTATTTACAAAGAGTGAATTATCAGATTATGTGGTGCCGTTTGATATCAAGATTATTATATCTAAGGGCTGAAATTGGGCGGGCCAGCCCATGGCTCAACATCACCCAACCCAAGTATCTTAAAGTTGGGTGCCCAAATATGACTAAATTGGGTTGGGGTAAATGTAGACTGGCCTGGTAAAGAGTTGAGCTGGGTTGAGCGCAAATTGGCCTGGCCCAATTTCAGCTGGTGTTTGAAGTACACCTAGCCCAGCAAGGCCGTGGACGGCACAGTCCAACTCAAATCCAGTAAGATGGAAATTAATTAGAGAGAGAAAATTAAAATGAAAATTAATATGAGAGAGATAGGACTTCAATTTGGGCCAAGTCATGCTGACCCAACCCATCCCAGCTCAACCCGAATGAGCCAAAATTGGGTGGGCTGTTTTTGATTTTGGGCTGGCCCAAATTTAGTTTTGGCCCGCTAAGGCCACCAAAGTTCCACCTCTAGTTATATCTCGTCACCCCACTGAAAGTGGATTAAGATCCTCCCTGCTAAGGGTAAACGGATATCCACACTAGGGATGCAAATGATAACCAGTAATCTGACTGGTTTGGCAATTATTAGTTTATAGGTTAGTTAATGGACAATTTTCCTAAATCAGTGTACATACAAGATAAGGTAATGAATAAAAATCTTTTCTAACCTAATGCATGTCGTGTGCTGATAATCCAATTATCCGGTCGAATTATTAATTTATAAGTCAATTGATAAATGATAATTTTAAACCCACAGCATAGCGGATAAAGTTGTAGATCTATCTTAGACCCACACCAAACCTGCCTTGGCAACTCCCTTCCACTGCAAGTGGAACGTAGACAAACTGAAGTACTCCTCGGAAATCCAGTATGCTTGGTGCAAGTCCAAGTAGATGTAAAGTCTAAGACGCAACATGGGTATGGATCCGATAGTTGTTAGGTTAATGGGCGTGCAAGTTGAGTTTAATATTGAAGTCGAATAGACTTAAGAAAGAATTCATTTCTCTTAACTCTGTTGTCTCTAATAAAAGTATCATCTCAAGTTCGGTAGACAGAAATCTATATGATTTCATTTAAAATAGGATAAGAGGTCTACTAGTCGATAAATGCGCACGTATGAACTCGAACTAGTGGGTTTAAATAGCTGCCATATTGGATCTGGACCTGTTTTGACGGCCGCTATCAGACTCCGAGTAAGCTTTAAGGAATGTTTTTTGTACGAGTAATATTTGCTGCTCCTTCTATAGGGTTTGAGCTGTAAGAGCAGTGAACAATGTTTTTTTTTTTTTTTTCTGAACATCCAGAGGGTAGAAGTAATTTTAAGGGAATCATCTATACCGTTTCAACTTTGATCAGATACTTACAAAAATAAAAAAAGAATAGACAATCTATTTTTTTTCTTTTTTTTAACAATGGATGACTCCCGGAGGATTGCCATCATCCCTTGAATTAAAAAGATAAAAAACACACTTGCTGCTACAGTTGTCAGATCGAACTTAATCGGACAGTTACCTACTTGTGGTGCAATAAGAATACTTGTTTGTGTTGTGGCTGCACTATATTTTTTTGGATCTTCTAGGTCGGTCCCACATGCCCTCATGTCTATACAATCTGGTCTTTAACGGATGGCGTAAAAAATTCTAAAAATAAGAAACTGGGTTCCAATGAATGGGAAAAAATGTCTTTAATGGACTAAACTTAATAATAGTTTTTGATTTTCTAGAATTTTTAATGTCACCTGATCTAAGATCAAATTGTATGAACATATGGAATCAGACTATTTTTTTTTCGAAAAGTATAATTGTACTGCCAAACAGCGTAGCTATACATGGCGGTGCAGTAAGTTTTACTTTTAATCTTTTTATATTTTATAAGATTTTGAGTCATCAAGTTAGTAAGTGCATGATGACATTAGCTGGCTTAGTTCAATTTGTACCTCATGACCTTTCTAAATGAGGAGATCATAGGTCCAACTTCTGCCAAATGCTTACTCTCCACATAATTAGGCATGACTTATAGGATAACTTCTTTTGATGCTGGGATTGGCCTGAACTTATCATCAAATTAGATAAAAAAATTATGTTCGATGTAGAATTATCTCTAATGGGGAGATTCGTGAGATTCAACCTCTATCACTTGGGAGGCACACTGAGCCACTTATCTAAAAAAATGCCTGATGATCATTCCATCATGTATTTTGAGAACATAATAACCTCCAAAATTTTGGAACGAGTGCTGTTTTTGATAATAGCAAGTGCTGACTGAGTTTCTGTGCAGGTGTGGAGTGACTTATTAGGAATATTTAATCAGAAGAAAATTGTAATTGCCCGTACCATACGATTAATTGTGAGTGTAAATTACTTCCATTGTTTGGCCTTAAACTTTAAATGGATATCTCTGTTAGAGAACTACATAAATGATCCTTAGAACAAATATTTTTCTACTATTTCAATGGAACATAATGGGAAACAAATGGTGAAATAAACGAAAATCTCTTATTGTAAGGAACGTGCAGACAATGGCATTGCTTCGATATATAGGGTGAGTATATAATCAAATTCAAAGAGATACGTAATTAATCAATATGCAAAAATATTTTGAAAAATTGACTATAGTATAAATACCTCTTGGTAGTGCAACAAATGTAAATCCGTAACTTTCATCAGTGAATTCAACAAAATTGTTCACGGACATGAGATTCTTAGGTGTTTATATATAACTATTTAGGGTCTAATTAAAGTTATTCTTACACGTTATATGTTATTTTATTTTAGAATTTTGATGAAAGCTTTTACAATAGACATAGACATATTTGCCCCCCGGCCTCTCAAATAGTTCTGGCTCCATAGATGCTCAGAATTAAGATGGCTTCCCCTCGTGTCAAACTTTAGCCTGCCTTCCTCATCATCATCATCACCATTTCATGACTTATCCTCTAATTTAACCATCATCATCATGTCTTATCCGATCAATCTTAGGTCGGGTGGCAAAAGGTTTAGAAGGTCGGCCAAGTCCTGCAGCTATCAATTCGTTTGTCCTTTTTCATATCATTAATTTGTCTGCAAAACCCTCTCAGGTGGCACCCTGCAGATTTCATCTGTTTTCTTTAATCGTCTCTGGCTCAACCCCATGGTAGGTTTGCAGCTGGCAGGTGATTTAGACCCATCAAGAATGGCTCCATTTCACTCCTTGTCATGTTTAATGATGCAACTTGCATCTAAAAACTCTAAATTTGAGAGCTAAGGGATAATCTAGGGATAATAGGTTAATAAAGCTAAAAGAATCGAACAGTAATTTTTGTGTCCAAATGAGAATTTGGGTGGTGCACAACTTCTAGTTGGAATCACTACTAAATTACTACAAGCCATGTATATTTTTTAAGTAGTTTTGGACTTCAGCCAAAAGCTTGGAGTTGGAGCTTTCTAGCTTGACGTATAAAGAGAGCTATTAGAGAAGGTTTATCTTGACTAACTACTCAAAATTGATTATAACCATTCTATGTTCAATATATATCATTTTAAAATCAATACTGAAAATCAAAGACAGTTTCAAGAGAGAAAAATCGCCGGAATTGGAGGACTTGTTGAGCTCTCCCGCGGATCTCTCAGCTCGCCTCTGTGGCAGTTGGTCGGATGGAGGGGAGTCCCTTCCGGGAGCTCCCCCCCATCCCCCAAGTTCCTTCCCTCTTCCTTTCTCCTTTCTTGCTCTCCCTCCTCCCCTCTCTCCTCATCTCCTCTCTATCGCAACCCCCTTCCGTCCTTCTTTCCCTTACAGAAAAAAAGGGAAATAGAGTGGACCTTTATCTTGGATAGTTGAAATTGAATCTAATGGAGCCCTGAGTGTGCATACTCAAGTTTAGGTCAGATATTTAAAAATGAGAAATGTTTGGTGCAATGCCTCTTATGCATTTGCAGTGTAACTGTTAATAACGTCTAATAGATGACATATACTAGCTGCGCTCTCTCACATGTAGGAATGCAAATGGGTCAAATTGAGTGAAGACCTAAGATAGATCCATTATGCAATCGATTTAGAAAGACTACCGTTAACTGTCTTATAAACTAATAATCCGTCAAATAATTAGCTTATTAGTCTATTACGTGTATTTGGTTAGAAAAATGTGTATCTATTACATTACTGGCTATGCATATCAATTTAAAAAAATTATCTATTAACTGAACTATAAACTAACAATCGGTTGAATAATTAGATTATCGGTTACCATTTGCATTCCTACTCACAGACGGTGAAGTACACTATGATGCAATGTCCTAAATGGCATGTGCTGTCTATCACAATATGTAGAAGACATTGCAGAAAAAAATTTCTCATAAAAAAGTGACCATGAAGCCCTAGTCGGGTTGAGGCTGGTCCAATCTCCAGCGTTGTCCATTGACAGGTCTAGTAGAAGACATGTGATGAGAAATGCTTAGTGCACCCAGCGATCCTGCCTTGATGGTTCGGGTTCCATCAGGATGAGATTATGCTTTTTTTTTTTTTTCTCTTCTTCTATCCTAGTGGTAGAAAGACTGCCTTAAACCTCTGCCCATTAGGAATCGAACCTTGGTGGGCGTGGGGCATACGGACGAATGAGACTATTTATTTCCGAACTTGAAATTAGAAAAGGCATCCAATTGTTCATCGAAGTGGCATTGCATTGGCTGTGACCGTACAGCTACACTATTTCTCTGTCTCCTCTTCAAAAAATTGTATTTCTCGGGGTGATAATACATAGTCAAATATGCAAAGAACGACGTCATCAAATGAGTTGTTTGGATGTTTATGTCAATCGTTCGTTTAGTTTGTAAAATTGAAGTGGCAAGTGTTTGCATAATTCGTAAAGTTTAAGCTTCACCTAGTATTGAACACTCATTTGATGGGGAAGGGTAAAAACAACAAGAATATCTAACTTGCACACTTAGCCACATGTGATGCATTCGTGATTTCAGAAGAGAAGACACTCTACAATGTGCCCAACGTTGAGTCGAGGCAAATTTTTTGCTCCATCATGGGTCACTTATTGAGACTAAAGGACAAATAACTACTAACCAGTCAAGCATGGCTGATTTGTCACAACTTCTAGATTTTTCACTGGATCTAGTATAGTCTAGTCATTTTAACTTGGACACTTGTATGAGCCAGCTCTTTTGATTTGTGCATTTTGTTCCATCCCTTTCCTAATCACGAATGAGATTTCCCTTTCGCATCATCTTTGTCTCCAAAGCACTCAGCCATCGTAGGCATTGGTTTTAAGGTGATGCCCGACTCTCATTAACGAGTTCGACTTCTCAAATTAATACCAGCTCGGCTTTCGACCTGTCAACGTGAGATTGGACATCAATTGAAATGTCAGCTAATCTAACTTGTATTGTAATAATTTCGTTGGTTTCCCCCGGCCAGCCATAGTTGGCTCATTGCTTTAGTTCAGCACGTGCAGCTGGAAGCTTGGTAGATTTGGGCCCATTAACCATGGAGTAATACTTGTTGCAACCCTCACGTGGATTGCAACGCCAGCGGCAGTAGTCTTTAGATTTAAAAGATCAGACAGCTGCATAGTGCACTGCTCGGGTGGGTGGGTGACGGCTTTTTATTTAATTTTTTTAATTTGTTTTGGAACATCTGATTAAAAATTGGACAATAGAGTCAGGTCATTCGTGTCGGCCTCGATTGATAAATTTCTTTTAAAAATATTTTTTACACGTAAATCGAGGTATCAAAAGTTATATATATATATATATATAATCGGGTTGGAGTCGATTAGATGACCTGATGTACCGGCCGATTTTTGATCGGATGCTCTAAAAAAATTTAAAAAATCTGAAAAAAATAAAAAATCGACACCCACTTACTTGAGCAATGCGCTATGTGTCCGTCCGAAGGATCGGACAGCTGCTGCCACTGGCATTGGAATCTACGTGGATTGCAACACTAAGGCACTGGAATCTACGTGGATTGCAACACTAAGATGTTGCAGCAGATATTATTCTTAACCATCCCTCCATCCCCTCATTGTATTGTTCGATGATGTTAAGGTTCGCCCTTCTTGTAAGAAAGAAATGAAATGCGCCTCACCTCCATATATATACGTACCTGATATAAACTTATGTTACATAAGTGGTGTACAGTCTTTATTCTCACATATTATTATAATTAATTTTGACTTCTTAAAAGCTATTACAGTTACATCTTTCCGTAAAACTAAACATTGTGAATTTCAATCAAATATGTTAAAACTAGTTTAATAGTTTTCCATATATGTTCTTAACTTCTTAATATTTTTGCATTTATACTCTTAACTTCACTAGAATTAATAGAATCTTTTCAATATATTCAATTGGAATTCAAAACGTTTTGATGGAGTAAGACTTATAATTACAGTGAGTGCTATTGATAAGTATAAAGGTAAGTAAATATTCATTTGCAAATGTCATAGGAATATATTGCCAAATATTTCTTTGGTTGGTATGAATGGAACAAGATTTTTGGACTGCAAATGTCATTTTTTTTAAGATCAAAATGTCTCTCAAAGCAAGAACAGTTATATGGGAGCCTTTATGATAAAAGGATTGACTTTGACTGCTAACACACTTTTTCTCTCTTAATAGTACAGATCCTCGAATACTTTTTGAGATTCTAAGGTACCTTTTTGAAATATTTTGGAAGCCTACTTTTTTCTATCACATGCTACACATTACTATCACTTTTCCACCTACCACTTTGTTGACTCTACAAGAACATTTTACTTAGAATGTTTTTATCCAAATGACATCATATAGTACCCTACTAGCCAGTGCACCATAGAACAAATGCTAGGGATTCAAAATGTTATAGATTGCTTTATATATTTAAACAATTGAAAATTGTGTAAAATCTTCCAAGCTTGTACCTAACGGTTAGGACTTTATTTTGAACCCTATAAAAGTGAGAGTGGTGGCAGGTTTTGGTCCAAGCTCTTATAAGGAAAAATGTAAGAGTTTTTGAGAGAGCTTTTTGTGTGTTTATTATCATCTTCTTATGCTTATGTTCTAACTTTTAAGATGACATTTTTTCTTGTGAGCTTTTCTCATATGTGTAGGTCAAGGAAGAAGATTTAGCTTTATGGATCTTTATCATCTTTTTGATCAAGGCGAAGACCAAGATCATAGGAAGCTTCTTCTGCAAAGTGTCTACTTCTTCTAAGAAGATTTTGGTAAAGCTTCTCAAGGACTGGTAGGAGGATTTAAAAGAGCATCATCTAAATCAACTCATCTTGTAAAGCAAAGACACTACGAGAAGGGAGTTTACAACTTGAGCTTTCTTTATTCATTTCATGTTATAAGACTTAAGAAAGCAAACATTGTTTTGTGTGTGGTGTGAGTTAGAAAGTTATGATTTCTGTCTTTCTTTTATTTTTTATTGTGCAGCTTCCTTAGTAGAAAATGTCAATCTTTGAGAAGATTGCAGGTTGTATGCCTTCTTTGGTGAAAGAAGGTCAATCCTTTAGAAGATTTGAGGACATTATATCTAGGAAGAACCTTATTAGAAGTCTTATATTTAGGGAGAGCTTAGGTAGAGGTTTGATATATAATGTGTTTGATTTGCTAGGACTGAAATGTGTTTGATTTACTAGGACTGAATTTACTAATGGTGTACTAGAATTAAAATTCTTAGTGAAAAAGTCCAACTTGATTGACGAGTAGACATAGGTCATTATTTGGTAGACGAAACCATTATAAATCTTAGGCCTCTTGTATGATTATGCTTAACCTTTATATCATTTTGATTATCATTATGTGCATCGCGATAAAGTTCATTGAGGGAGTTTAAGATTATCGAAAAATTTTATCACCCTATTCACTTCCCTCTAGGATGATTGCCATAACTCTAAATCTACAAAGAATATAACCTTTTTGTAAATATCATTGTTATTTATAATAATATGCGGGTCAGGAATGTACATACAAATATAGTAGTTTGTAAGATAATACATAGAAAAATTCCAAATGATAATTTATTATGTCAGTACACGTTTGAAGTTCTTTCTCTTTTATTTCCTAATAGTAACAATAATAATAAATGTTAGAACTTTCAATTTATGTTGAATATAGATTTATTTATGATGGAAGAAAACATTTTAAAAATTTTAAACTCCAAGTCTGCATTTGGCCATGAGATACTGAATTAGAGGCTTGTCTGACCTTAGGCATCAAGAACTATTGGACAATCGGAATATTTGGGAGGTTAGAAAAGATGTTTAAGGAAAACAATAACCACGAGCCTTCTTATTGGGATTTTCCTTCCAACGGAGGAACAGAAGTCCAAGATCGTGCCCTAATGTCAAATCTCTTCTTATTTCAACCATCTTTTTTGAAGAAAATATTTATGAACGATGGAACAAGTTTTACACGGTCAAACATTCTTAAAAGATGCTCATATATCATATTCTATTTAAAGTGCCGTGCCCTAAAACTCCCAATCTTATCTATACTATACTAATAAAATAGAGTTTCTAACTCAGGTGAGGTGATACTGTCATATTATTCTCTATCAAAAAAATTATTAAACAATTCTAAGAAAAAAATTAAAATAGTCATAGTCCTATTATGATTATTTCTTTTTCTTCTCATCTTCACTCATTTTGAAATAACTCATTAATGGTCATAATTCTCATCCCATTAATAGTCATAACTCTCTCTCTCTCTCTTTCTGAGGCAAACGTAGTGGGAGGCCATGAACCCTCCTAAAATTAAGGAACTTCTTCAGTAATAAAAATATTAATTTATTTATATTAGAATAAAATATTATATAATAAAATAAAATTTTAAAATTGTATTATTATTAAATGTAAAATAAGTTATTCCTAAATATTCGTCTTATTCTATTTTATTTAACTTATCTTATAAATTTATTAAACCCATATGCTATATAATTTTTGTCGTATACTATTCATATGTATTATTTATTATGTTAATTTTTATATTAATAATTACTATATCATATAATATTTAATATTTTTAGTCACATATAATATTTTTTAGTTATAAGATTTTTAGTTATAATATATAACATATTAATGTTTTTGGATATATTAACATATATAATAAGCCAGCTAGCAAAGAGGACAACTCAAAATCCTAAAGTTAGAAGAGTACCTTCTATACCTTTACTTGATGTCAGCCATTGTACTTGAATAATGTTTTACCTAATTTGCACATTCTTATGGTTTCGTCTTAGTCCTCATACAAAATTATGTTTATACTTATTTATTTACTACATGTTACTATTTTCTTTTCAATACTACTTTGAATCTCCTGAAATCTCTCCATTGAACTCAAGTTAGCACTAATACAATTTAGCATGCAAGCGAAATGCTTTCAGATTATAGTCTTTATTAACCAAAATTAAAAGTAATATTCCTCATGTAAAATTATCTTTATACTTGATTTTTTACTTAAAATAAAAAATTATTAAAATAAAGTTATTTGAATCAATATAATATTTTTATCTAAAAATTAAATTTAATATTTTTAAAATAATTTCACATAAATGCAATGCATTGCATGGGTTTGAAACTAGTTGAATTAATTAGAAGATCAATAAACATATTCATTTTTTAACATGCAATATTCAATACTTCATTCAATATGTTATATGCTTTGATAAGAAACTTTAACTTTTTTTGTTAAATCTCATAAATCATGAGATTATATAATCAGTTATATAATCAAAATTTTATCTTTCATTGATAAAAACTCATAATCTTATGAAAATTTCTTTTTTATAGAGATATATTCCTTCTTCCAAGAACATATGTGCTTTCGTATCACTTGTTATGATCTTTCGATTGTTTGATTGTCTCATTCAAGATTTAGGTCAAATTAAATTGGAACATATTTTTGCTGTCGCGCATCAAAAGTCATAATGATTTCTTTATAGACAATCTTTTTAAAATACTTTTAACACATTCCCAAGGTATGATGTACTCCTTGATTTATTTCACTTTATTTTTTGAAAAACATTCGATTTAAATATCAGACAACGGTATATGAATTCAATGTATCATATCTTTCAAATTATGGCATCTTGACATTCTTCTCTTCTTTAAATATGAGAAGCAGTGTCTATATCTTAGATAGTGGATAGAACTCTACCCATTGCTCGCTCCAACTTGATGTTGAGAAGGTTCAAAGATTATTGGGCTTTTTGGATATCCATCCTTATAATGTAGCAAATCAAAGTAAATCTAGATACATATTTTGATATTAGTCAATATAAATTTAATATAATTTAGTAATAAATTCTTTCAGTTAAGAATCATTTAAAAGAAACAAATATATATGAAATTTTCTTCAAACCAATAGACAGATGAAAATACTTGAAATGGCTTTAAAAAATGAATATTGAGCATGAATGAATAGTAAAAAATGACTTTAATATAGTGGCGGATGTAGCATATGACTAGTAGGGTCTGGTGACCCACTGGATTTTGTAAAATATGTGAAGGCCTACTAATCTTGGCTTATTAGAGTATAGATCCATTGGTCTCGGTCAATTAGAGTGACCCCATTGGTCCACTGATTCTAACTTAATAGAGTGGCCCATTGGCCTACTGTCTGAGTTATCCTACTAAATAAAATTTTTGCATCCACCACTACTTTAATAGGTCGCACCTAATAATAAAATTTGATGTTTTCGATTTTCTTTGGATCATCGGATCTAAGATCATGTTGTAGAGACACATGGGGCATAATTGGGATAATCTAAAAAATTATGTTTTTTATTTTGGCTACACTAGCAGCCTGTACAACTTCTCGGTTGCCGGTGCAGTAAGTAAAACTCAAAATTTAAACAGGAGTATCGATGACTTTTCTAGAGTGAGTTAAATTTAAACTCAAATTTAATTATAATTGAATTAAGAAAAATTGACGGAAGTAAATAGTAAGAATTAAAAATTAAAAAGTTTAAATATACAAGGACTAATATTGAAATATGCAAGATATAAAGAGTTATTTCAAGTTCACCATGTTTATAGGAATAGATGTAAAAAAAAAAAAAAAAAAAGCCCATGACTATTTTTCAGAGACTCTTCTTACGTTGAATTGTTAGATTTTTTTTTCCTCAGAAAGTTGCATTGAGAATATGTCAATTGTTAGTGGTTGATGGTAGATTGAGTTTTTTCTACCCCCTGTGCTAGATAATTGAGATAATTTTATATTAACTACTCTTGTATGTTAAATTTAAAAAAGATTGTACTTATTTTCATATTATCTTATACACCCTTACAAGTTAACATCTATCAAATATGAGTAACACTTGCTGCACTACATGGGGTGTAGTCCAAATTTTTTATTTTCAGAAAATTTTTTATGGTTGGCCCCATACATGCCTGTATAATCGATCTCTGATCGGACAATCTAAAAAATTAAAATTAAAAATAAAAAACCAGACCCAATAAATTAATGGGCCAAGCCTAACAAATTGGGGCTTGACAAATATGTCAAACATGATGGAGCCTAACATAACAACTTTTAGGGCCAACCAATATGAGATTGGATTACACAAATATGTCAAACAAATAAAAAATAAAAAATTAGTTTGCACCCCATATGGTGTATTCACATGATGCAGTAAGTATTACTCATCAAATGTATCATTTCAGTGATATATATGAAACATTATGCACATGAAACATGTCATCAAAGTGGTAATTTTTGAAATATTGTATATATCACGATGCCACATAGGTAGTATGTAATCAAGCATGACATTTATATTAGTCTCCAGAAACTTTTGATATTCTACATAACTCCTCCTAATTTGACTGTTTACAAAAAAACCTTCAAAATTTTAATTTTCTTACAAAAAAGTCTTTCTAGCCACCTTTTGTGAAACTTAGGGAGGACCTTTAACAACAGTTTTTGTGACACTTAGGGATCTTGAATCAATTCACAGGATATTGTTGGGACTTATTTGTAAATAGTCATATTAAAAGTAAATACACTATATTTTTAGAGATTAAAGTTTAATTATATTTTTAGAAATTTCACGGTTAATGTGAAATTATTTCTAGATAATTTGCTTTTGTTTCCCGTGTACGTGATTATGATTCATCATGCACATCTTTCCTTGGCCAGGTTCATTGCACCAAGTGACAGGAGATTTGGTTCCGATGGGACCCTTTCTCCACTCCACGACGGCTTGCTGCTTTGTAGGGCACCGCTGCCGGGTGGCGACACTCCTTCGCCGCTCCCACCACCTTCCTGTAGCATCCCCTGTGCGTACATTGCTTCCTCCTCAACTTCTGCTTCTATGCTTAGCCACACACAGAGGCGCCCACCGACCTCCTACGTAGAGAGAGAGAGAGAGAGAGAGAGAGAGACACACACACACACACACTGGAAGGAACCCACATGTGTGTTGGAGTTGGGGTCGCCCCCCCATAAGCAGAGGGAATGAATGGTCGCTTCCAATGGAGATCCCACACCGCACCAGCGACACCGATCTCTTGCCACCCCCCGGAGGAACAAGCCTTGGACAGATCTGAAGGCCCCTCCCCACATCTTCCACTGTTCCTTGCCCCTCCCTCCCAATCCGCCATTAATGGCGGCAGCGTCTTCATCTGCTCCTGGACGCACCCAAGTCCGCATTGGGGGTTGGTGGGCGTGGAGGCCTCAGCCGGCCATGGCCTCCGCACACTTTTTACTTCCGCGACTTGAGAAGTGAAGAACGGTCGTCTCCCCACCCGCCGGTTGCTGCGGGATTTGCCGCGGGCGAGCAGCGGTGCAAAGACGAGTCCCTCAGTGGTGTCAAGTGTCGGAGGCAGAGAAGAACTGTTCGTCCTGCCCACATGTCCACCCCGTTTCTTTCTTCCATCCATGGTCGGATGGATGCATTGCAGAAGTTTTGAGAGTGATTCCACTCTGTCCGGTATATTCCTGCAACTCCATCTTTGGTTTAATGATTTTCAAAAAAATAAAAAAATAATAAAAAATGAATTCCATTTTATTGAGCAGGACCCATTAAGAATGTCTTCTTATTTTTCATTGGAATTCAATTTTTTATTTTTTATTTTAATTTTGTGATTAATGATCAAAATATTGTATGAACATGCACACTGAAGTCGACCAATATAAATTTTAATTTTTTTAATCTTCAATCTTTTGAAATTTTTGATATTACAAATAACTCATAATCTGATTATTTATAAATAAACCCTCACAATCTTAATTTTCTTACAAAAAATCTCTTTTCAAAGACTTCTTTGTAACACTCTCAAGAACTTTTTCGTAACATTTTGGTGTCTTGCATTAATTTTCTGAGGACTTATAAATAAATAGTTAGATTAGAAGATCTTTTTTATAAGTACACTATATAAATTTGCAGGGGTTAAAACATAATTATTTATTTATTTTTTTGAGTTGCCTGCGGTGCAGACACATGGTAACCATAACTCTTTCTGTATACTCGTGCTTGGTTGTTTTATATAATTAACATACACGAGCTTGCAATAAATTTGAGAGAGCCTGCAACATAAATCAATTTTTAAGTATGTAGCTGAGATATGAGAGTAGTATATAAGTATGTGATCAGCAGCTAGTCGAGCTTAAATAAAATGGATAGATAATTAGATTAAAAAATAAAATATTTTATTCTTATCTGAAGTTATCTAGATACAGATATACGCTTATCCTACAATCCTCAAAAGATATATCTCTTTTAAGCTAAATACATAGATATCCGGGTACCATTGACGTCCCTACCTACGTGGGGAGGTCCCAAGATACTCTCCTTCACTCCCACTATGAATGGAAACGAGTAGGATCTTCTCTACACTCTACTGGAGGGTGCGTTAGGCTTCTTTGTCACTCTACAATAAAGTCCGATTTGATAGTCATCTCTTAGAATGAGAAGGCACGGTACATTAAAAAGCGTGGCACATAACACTTTCTACTAGAGAAGAGATCTTCTCGGTACACGTCTGGATCTAAGTCTAGTAGTACTGAGAGAGAGGAGGATCTAAGTATTTGTCAATTTTTGAGATCATATGAGAAGTTTTTTTTAATATTTAGCCTCTCTCTCATTCTCAGTCCTACTGGATTCTGATACAAACATGTATTGAGAGGACCTCCTCTCCTACAAGAATTGCCTGATATGTCTACTAGAAGGCTATTTTCAGAAGTGTCTTTAGCACATTCTTAATGTGTTTAATCTTTTTGTCTGTCCATGGAACTTCAAAGAAGCTCCTTTTAGAAAGACCTACAATACAATTTTGATGTGCTTTTAGTTCTCTGGTCCATCAAAAGTACTTTTAATTAATTAGGAAAGGCTGCCGATAAAATGATCTATTAGCTCGGGACAAGTATGCATGGCTTGTGATATGCTTGGATTCCTCTGCATGCATGGTAGTGCTCTAGTTGCGTTGTTTCAAAACAGAAATGTGAGGATGTTGAATGCCGGCTAGTTTATGAGGAAGAAAGAAGGAAACTAGGGGGTCCTTTAGCTTTGGATATTTATGGTGCTCTTGGAGAAAAGTGCAATCAGCCCCTTTTTTGTCCGTTGTTGCCATCAATCATGGTGCTTTATCTAAATGTTCTCTGTTTCGCCTGTTATAAACAGTTAATATTCATAGCAGGGTTGCTATGTGAAGCTTTTCAAATGGTCCCCCCAAAAGATTGGATGACTTCCATCTAATTGCAAATTCTCCGGAAATACTTTCTTCACGCAACGCATGATTCGATTATATCTTGACAGAAGAATACTTGGATACACCCCCCCCCGCGCAGTTGGTTGACAAATGACAGTAGTTCCCCTTCACCCCTAAGGGGCTTCCCCAAACTTTAAGAGAGAAGTAGAGAATGAGATTGAGAGTGCCTTAGTGAGAGAACGTGGCTGGTTCATGGTAGTTCTTCACATGATGCGTGAAGGACTTTGCATGGGGATTCATAACAACGAGGTGTGCGTGGGAGATCGTTTCTGCCGTGCCTAGGTGAGACACATCGAGTTCTTGTGTTCTTGGGCGCTAGTTGAGAGGCAACTGATGACTAGCCCAATACCATAGCTATTTTTTTGTAAAGAAAACTTATTTTCAATGGTATTTTCCTATCTACTATATATAAGAAGATCTAAGTGTTGAATTGGACGAAGTATGATATCTTACTACAGGAGGAGGAGATTTGTCAACGAATATATGTCGACGGCTAAAGATAAACGTCGATAAAAGAAATATTAGTCAACGGCTAAAACATGACCGTCTATAATAGTACTATATGTCGACGGCTATGACTACCATTTACATATATTTAAGATATATCAACGACTAAAAATATAGCCATTGACATATGTTGTATATGTCAACGGCTATAACTCTAACCGTTGACATATGATAAAAATAAAAAATAAAAAATAAATATACTTAAGTTATATCAACAGTTACACTTGTAGCCGTTGACATATTCTTTTATATGTCAACGGCTACAAAGTAGCCGTTGACATCTCCTCCTTATGTCAACGGTTAGATTTGTAGCCGTGGACAAAGACCCTGTAAGACCTGAGCCCCGTGCGTCCTTCCCTTTCCTTTTCCCTCTCCCTCTCTCCCTCTTTTCTCCCTCCCGTGCCCTAATCGCTGCCCCCCTCCCCCCCCCCCCCCAGCTCGGCTGGCCACCGTCGTCCGCCCCTCTGGTCGCCTGCCGCCGACCGCCATCCTCCCCTGCTCCAGTTGCCGACCTCTGACTGCCATCCTCCCCCGCTCCAGTTGCCGACCCTCTGCCATCCTCCCCCGCCCTTCCCTTTCCATCTCCCCCTCTTTACCCCCTCCCATGCCCTAATCGATTGCCGCCCCCCTCCCCCAGCTCGGCTCGAGTCGTCCGCGGCTCTCGTCGTTGCCGCTGGCCTCCTACTCGGCCGGCTGTCGTCCGTCGCTCCCCTCCTGCTCGGCCTTCTTTGGGCCATTGCCGTGCCATCACCACCTCCACAGCCTTCGGCATCACCTTCCTCCATCAAGTCAACCCAAAAAACGGAGATGAAGCCGCCATGGCCTCCCGCAGCGACCAAAAATCTTGTATCCGTCGGGCGTTGCGCATCCGCGGCGTATATCTTGGCGAGGGAGGGATCGTAGAGCATTCCCCCAGTGAGCCTGAAGCCCATGATCGAGGACGACGGCGACGATGACGGAAGGGCCGAAGGGTTTCCGGGGGCACCGTCGTAGGCATATTGAAGGACGGAGGAGTCCACGTACGTCGGGGAGGGGGGTTCGAGCAGGGTGCCGCCGCTGGCATCTTCTTCGGTTCCGGCAGGAAAGGAGGGATTTGGAAGACTATGATCTCAGTTATCATTCAGAGATATGGCGGCGGCGGTGGTGATCCCCGACGACTTGGTGGCGCTCGTGGCCGCGCAGGCCCTACTCGCAGCGACGCTCAGGGTCGGTGCGGCGGGGCTGCTCGTAGGCTCCGTGGTGCTCGGGGGACTTCAGGAGTCCGATTGTTCGGAACCTAGCAACTTGTTCGACAAAATGCTCCTTGGAAGTTTCCAGTTTATTATTCTGGTGAGGTATGATGCACCATCATTCTAAATTGACCTTCTAGTATCTGAGAAGGGAGCAAGCCTGTAGGTTTTTTCAAAAAGACAGATGGATATGATATGGTTTGAACGTAAAGTTACTCCTGTTGCTAATAGATGAAAAGCATCAGAGAGAAAATGTATCACAAGCTCTTAAGGTGATCTTGCACTTTATCTCTTACCTATTTGTTCCATCATTTTTCTGCCATATTCCACTTTGGAACATGTCTCTTGTACCATTCCTATCTTCTATTTGCTATGCTTTTCTTATTGCTCTAGACTCATGCCTCATAGTGAGATCAATGCATTAGCCAGCTGCACGAGTACCCCCAAATCGGAGCACCAGTAATTTTTATCGAGTTGGCCATTTTTTATCCGAACACCCACGAACCCTTTAAAATTTTTCTCTTTTATACCACTAACGAAATGTTTTGAAAATTTTCTGCTTTTGGCTTACTGATTTTCTGGTTTTAATTACGTTTTTAAGGTTGCTGTGTAATTTCGTCACCTTCAGCTAGCCATGACAGAACTTGACCCAGTGTGGGAATTGTGTCAGCATCCCACATGGAGCGCTTGGAAAGGCTTTTATTATGGATGCTTCCACCAACCATGGGATTATGTGGGAGGACACAAACGAATATTTTAGGAGGTTATGGTTCAAAGGAAGAAATTGAAGACAAAATAGAAAGGAAAGGCTTTCAAGGCAATGCATCTGCAATTCAGGTAAAAGAGCAGATTGTATTTATGGTGGTCTATATTTGTATGGAATCACATTGTTAGATTACATTGTAACTTACACTGGAAGTTGAGAAATGTGATACTCAGTTGGGGTGACGCTCTACGTTGTCATCATCACATTTCTTAAGACCTTATTTAGGTTAATTTGGAAACGACTTGGGACTTGAGATTCTTGAAGGGTTGAACAAAATGTTTTAGACATCCCTTTTGTTGCATTATGTATGTAACGTGACAAATGCCAGATTGTGGGGGATCTTACATGGTAAATAGGATCAAGCATATTCTTAATGGTGTTTCCTTTCATGGGAACTTTTATCTTACCTTGATATCAAATTCATATCCTTAATGACTTTCCATTCATAAGAACATGAATTTCAAGTCCTCCGGCAAGAGCAATGGCGGCATCACTCATCACCAACATCTACCAGCAGTGGAGGCAAGTGAAGTAGTGGAGGACGTCGAACGGTTGGGCGGGGAGAGGGAGAGTGGGCGGTCCCAGGCAATGTGAGGGTAGGACAGGGGGAGGATAGACGAAGATGGTGGCAGTGCAAGACTGGAAGCAGAGGAGGGCGGTGGCGACGCCAGCACTGTGGAGGAAGCAAAGTGCAGCGACGGAGGCGGGCAGATGTGTCGAGCAGAGGGAGATGCAAAGAGGTGAGGCAGCGACGCACTGGGAGATTTCTTAGATAAAGGTTCCCTTTCGAGGGAAGAAAATTAATGCCTGAAAAAGAAAAAATAATCCTACAGTTACTTAAAATTTAAGAGGGTTTTTTTATACTAAAACTAGAATTAAACATTATTTTAGATGTATTACCAAACAATCAATCTAAAGTCGAAATTGTCTGAAAGTATCAGATTTAAGTAGTTGAATAAGTACTATCAAACAGGCCCTTAGTTATTTGGCAGGGATGATTGAGTCACCACAATCCCTTACTTTCATCTCAAGCGAAATGATAAGATGCAAATCGTGAGCTTGTGCCTGAGCTGTTCGAACTATTGAGCTAACCACGGTTTGGAAAAAATGATTATGATAGAGAACTTGATTGATCTCGCTATATGGATGTGTCACCATGGACTTTCAGCTATAAATCTCTCATTTAGTTATGCGTTTGATATTTATTTTGGTGATTCTTTGACAATTCTTTTTTGAGCTTGAATTTTATTGTGTTTCATTCAATAGTAGTTTTCGTGGGCTTTTATAGGTATGAGATCCCCATTGAATTCTCATATTTAAGAATTCAGTTTAGGTTCTGAGAGGAAAAATAATATTAGGGAGAGAGTCTGTTATAGCTAGGACTTGCTGGTGCTTAGTGTCTTTGTTGGCTTGACAGGGTGCATTGATAGGACTGTTCTTGTGTTTTGAACCTTTTGGGGAACAATTGAGCTTTTTAATAATATTTTCCTGTACACTATAGCTTGTACATTATAATAATGGATGGATTTTGAACTAGTGTCGCCACGAGTCAAATTCATGGACCCAGTGTGATGGATGGATGTGCTTATTTGTGTCTATGAATGCTATCTACAGGTTATTATTGTGTATGGATGTGCTTATTTGTGTCTATGAATGTTATCTACAGGTTATTGTGTATCTGCAGATTTTTGTGTATTATTTAATTATTTAATATATTTTTTAAATTAATAATATTTGTCAGCGACTTAAATCGTTGACAAAATCTTCTGTTGAACATATGTCAACGGCTGCAGAAACCGTAGACATATAGTATTTGTTAGCGGCTATAGCCGTTAACATATGCACATCATATGTCCATGGCTAAGGTCGTGGACAAATGAAATATTTGTCAACGGCTATAACTGTTGACATTAGCCACATATGTCAGCGGCTTGAGCCGTTGACATATGATTTATATGTCCATAGCTACCGTAGCCGTTGACATATGTCTCATTTGTCTACGGCTAGTAGCCGTGGACATATGTCCCATATGTCAGCGGTTGTTTTATAGCCGTTGACAAATATTTGCCAATGGGACTTTTGTCCACGGCTTTGTCAACGACTCTCTAGCCGTTGACATATCCTTTAGTTTATGGTTTTCTGATATTTGTCAACAGTTCTTAGCCACTAACAAATTCTATATTCCTTGTAGTGTCTATGGACATGTTTTGTTTGAGTTCTTGCTGTGAGTCTACGTGAAATTATGATTTTTGTTGATAATCTAGAAGCCTAGGTTTCTATCTTAAAACGCGTCGATATAGGGTGACGTGATTTGTGAATCACGTCCACCTCTATGGACGCGTTTCAAGTTGACGTGATTACGTGAACAATTCATGCAAAATTCACATGATATGATCGTCGATGCTGAATGGCGTCCATGATCGATGACGCGTTTTACAATTCATGTCCACATGATGGACGCATTCAATGTGTTAGCAGACTTTGGGAATTTTATGATAAAGACCACGCTATATTTAAAATTATTTTGATTAATCTGATGCTATGTGCTTTTGTGTAATCTGTTGACATTGGTTTTGCAGCCTACAATATGTTTAGATTGGTAGTAGCATGATGATAATCATATTTAGTAAAAAATAAGGCAATGTCGAGTCTTTGAAACATGATAATATGTAGATCCCTGCATGTTTAAATTATGGAGAGTATTCATGCTATGCATAAGTCCTGTCTTAATTCGATTATTGAGCATTTAAGATGATAATAACATGTTTACGTTTAAGGATTTTCGAAAATTCATCCATATTATTTTTATGAAATTGTTCTTGTTTAATGGTCTAAAAGGCGTCGAGATAGGAAGACGCAATTGCTAATCACGTCTTTTGATAGTGATGCAATTTAGAATTGTCAGAACACCCGAGAGTAACCTGTTTTAGGATAATTTGTATGTTTTTAAAATCTATATTGTGTTGTTAAGTTCTACATTACATAGTAGTTATTGCATGCATGAAATTAAGATGTTATGATGTAGATGCATCAGCCGGTAGTGTGGGACCTAAGTATCACATGGACCAAAGTGCTACAATAGGGTAGCTGCCTCTTGATTCCCTCAGGACCAAAGTGGTACATGATGGAAACCATCTCTTGATTCTATGGAGGCCATTTTTAAGTTTACATATCTACTCGGTTAATGACTATAAGGTTATGGATGAATCTGAGGCACACAGGTAAATCCTATAAGTGTGTTTATATGTTATTTAGGTGAGATTTGATAGCGTCCCCCGACTGCATAGCTGAACACTTAGTGGGTTTTACCTTACCACTAGGTAAAGAAGAAGATGATACCTCTATGTCATGTTATGGTTGATTGTCCCATGATAACATAGTGATAAGATAATGATATGTGTGATCATGATGAAGTATGATAAATAATACATGTAAAAGATAAGTTTATGTCCAACATATGTTAAGAAACATGCATGCTCATGTTCATGATAGATACACATGTTTTAGTTAAGTATGTTTAGTTTCATGTGTCATGTTGAATGTTAAAGAAGTATATTTAGGATGAAGCCTATATATATGATATGATTATTCATTATGAATAATAGATATTATGCGAGTTTCTTTTATGTTACATGGCATGCAAATCTTTTATGATATGATTATTCATATGTGTATAGTTTTTAAATCTTCCATATGAATTTTAAATAGTGAAGGTTGGAAGTAAAGAATCTAATGTGAAACGGTTTTCTATTTCTGGAATGGCTATCTATCAAGAAATGTTTGACTGTTTTAAATAAAATAGTCGACCAAACTAAAAACAGTCGCCAAACAGTCAACCATTTTAAGAGAAACAGTCAACCGAACTAAAACTTGTTCAGTTTTGGTTTCTAGAAGACCAAATAGTCGACCATTTCGTTAGCATCGGTCGACTGTTTGTATCCTGAGAATGATTTTGAATTGCTATGAATCCCATTGACCCCGAATTTCGTGCATTGATGGTTAACTCTTGTTGTATAGATTATAGTAGATACAATTAAAGTGAATGGTATGAATTTCATGTGTAACTATATGTTATTCATAATGACTAGTTGTACAAATTGATTTTATTTGGCTAGTGATCTATATTAAATTAGATGGATGACTTCATTAGCTTACTGATACCCATATGATGCACTCCTTAAGGAAGGAGTGGGGTTTTAGCTATGTGATGGGGTTAGGTTTGAGCCCTCTTGCCATATGATGGGGTCTAGATGTCCGGACCCGCCATTATTGGGATTATAAATTTCTGACAAAAGGTAGTGATAGGCGATTAACTCACTTGTGTGTGCACTTCGAACGAGGGCTTGGACTATGTAGCAGAACATTACGTCCTTCAGACGGCCTTGTTCTTTGCCACACCTTCAAGCATTTTTGGAGGTCATAAAAGGGAGGAGCGACATTGGACATATAAGGAATCTGACGAGATTACTGAATCCTAGTGATAGATGATTAATAGATGGCTAGTGACGGTTAAATCCCTGTCATTCCAAGATAATGTGAAGCTAATAAGATGACGATAATGATTAATGATTCGATATTGTTTATAATATTCCTATCTAGATGTGGATTGGAAACATGATAGATTCATGAATTTACATGGAGTCATTTAGTTATTTTTAACAATAGTTTATTTCATTTAGAATAGATTATTATGATTTCTGATGTTTAGTTGAGATTTCATATTCCTCCATATCTGCATGAGCGAAAGGAGTTGGAATTTATACAACTAGTTCAGGATAATATGATTGTGCAAGAATATGAGAGGAAGTTCAATGAGTTAGGCAGGTTTGCACCTCATGTCACTGGAGATGAGAAGAGAAGAGTGCAGAAATTTGTATATGGCTTTAAGAGTAATTTGAAAGTGAAGGTGGTTTCGACTAGATGCAAGACGGTAGCAACAACAGTAGATGTAGCAAGTGCAGCAGAAGTTGAAACATGAATAGTTCCTAAGGGAACAAAGGCAGAGAGGAATGACGAATGGTAATGGCAAGTCATCTTCAACAACCCCTGCCATGTTGTCTACAACTTCTTCTGCCTTAGGTTGTAGGATGAAAGGTCTATTCAAAGGAGGATTTCAAGGAAGTTTTAGAGGAGGATTTTAGAAAAGTAGTGGTAGTAAAGGTTCATTCCAACAATATCAGAAGGCTCAATCGGAATAGAGTGTGACTCAAAGCTATGGAAGATGTGCTCGTACTCATGCAACTCAAGATTGTTATCTAGTCACCAGATAGTGTTTCAATTGTGGTTAGTGATGGATATAGGTGTCCTTTAAGCCAATCATAAGGCACCTATTTCAATCTAGTTCACTAACAAATGACATTAGATTTATTATGTAGATTGGCATATTTGTAATTACGCATAATGAAGTCCATGAATGTGTGTAATAGTCATCAGATTATGATGAGATCATAATAATGAGACTGATGACTTATAAACATATATTCTCAATTGGTTCTAGTCGTAAGATGTTTGAGAAGGACATCAAACATCTGGTAAGACTAGTACAGGTTATTCCAGCTCATATGATGAGGGTGACTGATGTCGTTAGTTACTTGTGTAAAGACACAATGGTAAACCTGTAGGTGCTCATTGAGAAATGAGTTCACTGAACTGATCCGACATGAATCGCTGAATGGTAATTTGCTTGACTGTCAACCGGCTTGATTCATTGTCATAGTTGCGTGGTTGATCCTTGGACTTGAGACACCAAAGACACCTTGTCGGTGGACTTCTGAAATTTGACTTTGACCTACGAATCCTTATCCACGGGATCTCTAATAGTCAAAGATCGGGTCCAGCGGAAGACCTTCGAAGGTGATTGTGTGTTCAATAAAGGATCGTTCGCTCTCAGGTAACTAGAGAGAGAATGCTCTGGAATAGATCCGCAGGAGTCACTGGCCAGAGCATAAACAATATTAGAAAATGTGTTTTCGGATATTGTTCAGCGGAATCTAATTCAAGTGAGTTAACCATCTAAGTCCCGTTTAGTATCGGGATAAGCCAGGGATAAGGCTTGTATATCCCCGTTCCTCGTTTGGCATTGCAAAAAGTTACGAGGATAAGAGGGGTTAAGGGGGATAGGGATAAGGGAGCTTAACCCCATGTTTGGGGTTAGATATGTGGATAACTTATTCCACCAAAAAGGTGGAATGACTTATCCTCGCCCCTTAACCTCATTTGCCCCTTCTCTTGGTTCATAAAATAATAATATATTTAACTCTAATAATTACTTTATTACTATCTAATGACGTTAAATATATTATTAAATAAAATTCTTAATCAAATCGATACCACCTATAGAATATATTATTATATTTATCTTATATATCATTATCTTTAAATAGTGCTAATAAGTATTTTAAAATATTATTATATATAATATAATATCATATATTATTATCTTAAATTAGTATTTGTACTTAAATTATTAGTATTAGTACTAATAAGTATTAGTATTACATCAGATTCTTAAAATAGTAATATAATTAACTCTAATAACAACTTTATTACTAGTTAATGACATTATGTCATTAAATAGAAATCTGAATCAAGCCAATATGGATGGAATATATTATTATACTAAATAATAGTAATAAGCATATTTAATATATTATTATACATAATATAATAATATATATTATTATCTTAGATAGTACTAATAAGTTTTCTAATATATTATTATATATTATATAATAACATATATTATTATCTTAAATTAATACTAGTACTTGTATTAGTAATATTAGTACTTACATACTAATATTAGTATTAATAAGCATTAGTACTACATTGGATTTATAAAATAATATACTTAAATTCAATAATGACTTCATTACTAGCTAATGACATAATGTGTCATTAAATAGTAATCTCAATCAAACTGATATCCATGGAATATATTATATAAAATATAATAATATATATAATACTTAAATAAATCTATAAGCATCTTTAATATATTTTTATATGTAATATAATAATATACATTATTATTTTAAATAACACTAATAAATATTTTAATACATTATTATATATAATATAATACATATATTATTATCTTAAATTAGTATTAGTACTTACAAACTAGTATTAGTACTAATAGACATTAGTATTATATCGGATTTATAAAATAATAATATAATTAACTTTAATAATGGCTTAATTTACTATATTGAATAATACTAATAATATTTAATATATTATTATATTCTAATTATATGTTAATTATGTGTAGTATAAATTGAGTGCCTTTAAAATATAATTAAATTCAATAACTTGAATTAAGTATGTTTAGTGTATCATGATACGAGTAATAAAAAATAAAAAAATATTTACACTTAATATACTACATATATATTGAATATATAGTTATATTACATAAAATAATATAATACCCATGTTACTTTAGATTAGAAGGGTAGCAATGCCTTTTTCACAACTTATCTTCCGTACTGTGCTCATTTTCACCAAATAGAGAATAGGATTAACTTTTTTCTTATCCCCTCACATACCAAACACATCATAGAATAGGGATAGGGATAAATTAATCTAGGTTAATTTATCTCTATTCTTCCTTTTTTTTATCACGATACCAAACGGGACCTTAGGGTTTGAGAGTTGACCATATCCTAGGTTAACTCGAGAGCATTGTGCGAACTAAGGATTATAGCCACGTGGTAATTGTAGACGAACAAGTTCCATGAGTGTTGGTAGAATCCGATTCGGCCCATTAAAATAAGCCCAAACCCCGGTCAGCCCAGCAGAGGCAATCAAAAGCCCACTGGGAGCCTTCGGCCCGTAAGCGGCATAGAAGCCCTCGGCCTAGCAGGCGTCCCAGTGGTCTTCGGCCCATCAACGGCCCAAAAGCCCTCGGCCCGTAAGCGGCATATAAGCCCTTGGCCCAGCAGGCTTCGGCCCGTCAGCGGCCCAACCCCCTTCGGTCCAACAGCCGTATCCGGACCACTCCCGTAGAGGACTAGGCATTATGGCGGTTTACCAGTAAGCCCAGAATATAGTCCTATATCGGCTATCATCGTTAACCATCCTTTATCCTCCGCAATAAATGCACCGCTATTTATTGCCAAAGGTATCTCTGGATGACCCTCAAGGACCATAGTCCAAATAGCAATGAAGCTACTCTTCGTCTTCTGAATCGAATCATCTTCAGAAGCTAACTTAACCGTCGGAGGGGGTTCCTAAGGGCCGAAGCCCGGGACTCCTGCTGACCGGTTTCTTCTTCTTTCCCTCCTGTAGGGGCTCGGTTCGAATCATCGCCGACCTCCCCGAGTCGGTCTCGGCCGCCGACCTCGGACTCCTCCCTCCGGTCTCGACGCCCTTCGCCGGCTGTTCCTCGTCCGAAGGTGACTCGGTTCCGCACCGCCTGCCCGTCAGCCGGACGGAACGTGGCCACGCCTTCCTGAGACAAACCGACATCCGACCGAGCGACCCTCGGCCTCGGATCCTCCGCATCTCTGCCTTCGTCGCCTTCCTGATCCTCGTCGGGCCTCTCCACCGATCCGACCCAGCTCCGGATCCCCGAAACTTCGGATTCCAGCTTCGGAATCCGGTCGTGATAGCTTCGGCTACATCACGTGGCACCGTCTGTGGGAAACAAACAAACAAGTCATGTCTCAACGACCTATGACCCGGCGATCCGGACAGAGCGAAGCGGAGACACGGGAAGCCTCAGCGCAGCTACTGCCCTCCGAAGGCGCCCCTTCTGCTCCACCGAGCGCGGCTCTGCCCGTCATACTAGAGTCCCTCGCTGCGGAAGACCGGGTGGGAGTACTCCAGCAGCAGATGGCGACGTTAGCCGCTGCCGTCACCTCCCTCGCGCCTCTTCAGGAGATGGTGTCCGCCATCGCCCAGCGCATGGGATTGCTGGGACAGCTTCCCCAGCAAGCACCGCTCCCCCCGCTCTATCCTGTCCAAGATGCTAGGTTCCGGCCTGCGCCCACCCCGGTTTCCTCCGACGAAACCGCTACGGCACGCAGCGAGCCCTCGGCGCTACCTGCCCGAGCCCCTCGCGCCGACCGCATAACGGAGCAAGGCTATGCTTCGTCGGAATTCCGCCCGGCCAAAACCGGAGGACAATCAGTCACCACCTCGACCGCCCCGGACCTGGACCGGCGGCTGACGGCGATGCGAAAGGAAATGCAGCAGATGGTGTCTCGGCCGTACGGGGCGCCCCTTGCTAGCAACATCCTGGAACAAACCCCGTTCACGCTAGAGCTCCTGGCTACCGAGGTACCTCCCAATTTCAAACTGCCGAAGGGCCCTCTCTACGACGGGATGACAGATCCGGTCTGTCATTTCCAGAGATTCAACACATACCTCTCGGTTCGAGGGGTCGCCGAGGCAGTCCGCTGCCGCCTTTTTCCCCTCACCCTTGAGAAGACTGCCCTAACTTGGTTCGAGACACTGGCCCCCAACTCCATCCACTCCCTAGTCCAGTTGGGCTAGCTGTTTATCGACCAGTTTTATGACGCCACCCGGCAGTGTAAAACTTCCGCCAGCCTGCTAGCCATTCGGCAAGGCCCCACTGAAACTCTCCAAGAGTATTTCACCAAGTTTCGGACCGAGGCCGCCCAAATCCCAAACCTTGATAGCTCGATTGCAGTCTCAGCCGTGATCAGCGGGTGTCGGGACGAAGGGCTCCTCGGTTCCATCGGGAAGCGCCATCCCCCTACCTTTCAGGACCTCGTAGCCCGGGCCCACAAGTATATCAATCGGGAGGCCCTGATGATGTCCAAAGGCAAAGGCGTAGCCGAAACGATCTCGGCACCTGCCTCCCAAGTGGTCCGCCCTCGGCCTGAAGACCAATAGCCCTCCCGAAAGCGATATCGCAGGGAGGAGTGGGACCGAGAGAGGCGACGGGATCTGCAACCGCGGTACCTACCGCTGCCCGCACCCCCTTCCCGAATGCTCATGGAGGTGAAGGGCATGATCTGGCGGCCGGAGCGCATCAAGACGGATCTTCGCCGAAGGGATCCCGTCAAATACTGCGAGTATCACCGGGAGATCGGCCATACGACTGATGAGTGCCGACACCTTCGGGAGGAAATCGACCGCCTCATCAAGGAAGGCAGACTGCCACAGCTTCGGCGAGAGCAGCCCCAGCAGCAGCGGAACAGGGACGTCCCTGAGACGGCCAGGCAACAGCAGCCCCCGAAAAGAGAAGCTGCTCCTCCGCCAAAGATCACATCGGCCCCAGTGGAAGCATCTCATCAAAGACCCAGCTCTGGGTCCATCATGATGATATCCGGGGGGCCGGGAGAAGGATCAAGGCGCCGGCAGCACAGCTCTGCCACCATAGCAACGATCGACGTTGAGCCGAAGCGGCCTTGCCAAGAAGATATTACTTTCGGCTCAGAGGACCTGATTGATATTCAGGTCCCTCACGACGACGCCCTCGTCATAAACGCTGTAATAAACAGTTACGATGTACATCGTATTTTTGTTGATAATGGAAGCGCCCCGAACATATTATTTTACGATTGCTTTGTAAAAATGGGATTGAGTGAGGCTAATATGAAGCCTCACCGAGGCCCCCTCTTCGGCTTTAACGGTTCGCCCTGCCGAGTGGAGGGCATTGTCCGACTCCCTGTAACCTTAGGCTCCGCCCCCCGGCAACTAACCGTAGAAACGGATTTTGCCGTTGTAAAAATCGATTCAGCCTACAACGCCATCTTTGGCCGAAGGCTAATCGGCGGCGTCGGAGTTGTGCCTTCGTCTTTCCATCAAAAGCTAAAATTCCATACTAGCCACGGAATAGGCGAGGCCAGGGGAAATCAAGAAGCAGCCCGGCAATGCTACATGATTTCGGTCAAAGGGAAGGCTGCAGCCGAGTCCCTGGCGATCGAATCATCAGCCGAGGCATCCCCGGGAGAAGAACTCGTCGCCATTCCGGTTCCGGGAGGCGAAGGACGAACCCTGATGATAGGCTCCGGCCTGGAGAAAACCGAAGCGGAGAAGCTCACCGATTTCTTGAAAAAGAATCTCGACATCTTCGCCTGGTCTCCGACAGACATGCCCGAGGTCGACCCGGAAGTAGCAGAACACCGACTACACACCGATCCTAACCAGCCCCCGGTTAAGCAGAAGCGGCGTACCTTCAATCAGGAAAGGAGAGCCGCCATCCAAGCCAAAGTGCAGAAGGGGCTGGATGCCGGGCACCTCCGAGAGGTGCATCACCTAGACTGGATCGCTAATGTAGTGATGGTGCCGAAGAAGGATGGTAAGTGGCGAATGTGCGTGGACTTCACCAACCTTAACAAAGCCTGTCCGATGGATAGCTTCCCGCTACCTCGGATAGATCAGGTGGTGGATGCAACCTCCGGCCACGAGCTCCTGAGCTTCCTCGATGCCTATTCAGGCTATCACCAGATCCGAATGCATCTGGATGATGAAAGCAAAACCAGCTTCACGACCGATCTAGGTCTGTATTGCTATACCCGGATGCCCTTCGGCCTGAAGAATGCTGGCGCGACATATCAGCGCCTTGTCAATAGAGTGTTCGCCCCGCAGCTCGGCCGCAACATGGAAGTCTATATAGACGATATGTTGGTCAAGAGCCGCGTCGCTGCAGAACATTTGGCCGACCTGGCCGAGACATTCTCCGCCCTCCGGCGATACAAAATGAAGCTGAACCCAACCAAGTGCGTCTTCGGGGTAGCCTCCGGAAAGTTCCTCGGCTACATGGTCACTTACCGGGGGGTAGAAGCTAACCCCGAGAAGGTTTCGGCCATCATACAGATGCACCCTCCGGCTAACCTCCGAGAGGTACAAAAGCTAAATGGAAGGATCGTAGCCCTGAGCCGCTTCATGTCAAGAGCGGCGGATCACTGCTTCCCCTTCTTCAAACTGCTGAAGAAGGCCAACAGCTTCACCTGGACGGACGAGTGCCAGGCAGCCTTCGACCAACTGAAGGCCTACTTCTCCAAAGTCCCCATTCTGTCCAAGCCAGTCCCTGGGGAGCCTCTGAGCCTTTACCTCGTGGTATCCGAGACAGCTATCAGCGCCGTCCTCGTCCGAGAACAAGACGGCATTCAGAAGCCAGTCTACTATACCAGCCGATCCCTTCAAGGAGCAGAACTCCGGTATCTCGCTCTAGAAAAATTGGCTTTGGCCCTCGTCTCGTCCGCGAGGAGGCTCCGGCCCTATTTTCTTGCTCATTCGGTAAAGGTCCTCACCGACCAGCCTCTGAGGCAAATTCTCTCCCGGCCGGAGGTGTCCGGCAGACTGGCGAAATGGGCGATCGAACTAGGAGAGTTTGACATCTCCTACGTACCTCAGGTAGCGATAAAAGCCCAGGCACTAGCCGACTTTATTGCCGAACTCACTCCCGAAGCTTCCTCGGCACCTCAGCCGGAAGCCGGCATATCCGAAGCCGAGGACACTTCGGCTCGCACACCGGCGGACGAGTGGCAACTCTATGTAGACGGCTCCGCATGCTTCACGGGGAGCGGCGCCGGATGGATCCTGGCATTGTCCGAAGGGGTTGTTACGGAGTACGCGCTACGCTTCTCCTTTCCAGCCACCAATAACCCCGCCGAATACGAAGCCCTCATTTCTGGCCTCCAGGCCGCAAGAAAGCTCGGTGTCCGAAACCTAAAGGTTTTTAGCGATTCTCAGCTGATCGCCAGTCATGTTTCCGGGGAATACGAAGCTCGGGATGCGACAATGGCATCCTATCTCCAGGTGACTCTCAAGATGCTCACTCAGTTCGATTCATGTGTAATCGTGCGGATCCCGAGAGCCGAGAATGCCCGAGCCGATGCCCTTTCCCGGCTGGCATCAACCCAAGACGGGGGAGGAGGCCGAATGATCCTAGTAGAGGAACTCGCCGAACCAAGCCTCGGCGAGCCTGAGGTCATACAAGTAACCGAGGCCGAAGCCGAGACCTGGATGACTCCCCTTGTCGCTTTTCTCCTCCAAGGAGAAATCCCGCCCGATTCAAGGGAAGCGAAGCATGTTCGGCAGCGCTCATCTCACTTCCTTCTTCTGGACGGGCTGCTATATAAGAAGTCCTTCGGCCGACCGTTATTACGGTGCCTCGGCCCAACCGAAGCCGACTACGCCATACGAGAGGTACACGAAGGGGTATGCGGAGCACATGCGGGAGGAAGGGCCCTGGCTCATAAGCTTCTAAGGCAAGGATACTGGTGGCCGACACTCCGAGAGGATGCATTAGCCCTCGTACGGCGCTGTGATCAGTGCCAGAGGTTCAGCTCCCTCATCCACCAGTAAGCTACCCTTCTGACCCCTTTATCCGACCCCTGGCCTTTCGCTCAATGGGGAATCGACCTCCTGGGGCCTTTTCCTATCGCCACCGGCCAAAGGAAATTCCTCATTGTGACAGTAGACTACTTCACCAAGTGGGTAGAAGTCGAACCCCTCGCGTCCATAACCGATAGCAATGCTTGGAACTTCGTATGGAAGTCCATCATCTGCCGGTTCCGCATCCCCCGGGCCATCATCTCAAACAACGACAAGCAGTTCGATAGCCGTCGGTTCAGCGATAACTGCGCCGACTTCGGCATCCTTCATAAGTTCACTTCGGTAGCACACCCTCGGGCAAACGGCCAGGTCGAGGTCACCAACCGAAGTCTGTTGCGAGGACTAAAAACCCGCCTCGGCGAAGCCAAAGGCCGATGGGTAGAAGAGCTACCAAGTGTTCTTTGGGCATATCGGACTACGAGCCGAACCCCTACCGGCGAAACTCCATTTCGCATGGCTTATGGGATAGAAGCCGTCATTCCTGTAGAAATCGGCCTTCCCTCTCCAAGAGTCATTACTTACAATCCAGAGGCCAATGAAGAAGTCTTGAAGGATAATCTTGACCTCATAGAAGAAACCCGAGATAAAGCTCGCGTTCGGCTGGCAGCTTATCAGCAGCGTATGGCCAGGTACCACAACACTCGAGTGAAGCCCCGAAGCTTTGAAATCGGGAGCCTCGTGTTAAGGAATGCTCACGCATCTAAGCCAGCCGAAGCCACAGGGAAGCTTGCCCCCAACTGGGAGGGGCCGTATCGGGTAAAAGAGGTAATCAGACGAGGGGCTTATCGGTTGGAGACCCTCTCGGGCCAACCTCTCCCTCGCACCTGGAATGTGGAACGCCTTCGGCGTTACTTCATGTAAGTCACTTCTCCCGGAATTTAGCCGGAAGGCACGAATAAAGGTCTCTTTGTCAGAAAGGCATGATTTTCTATTCTAAGCCCGCAGGTAACCTGATCCGAGAGTGGCTTCGGCCAAATATACCGGATCGGGAAGCGGCACGGTATATCTCTAAGTCCGCGTAAACCGTACCGAGAGTGGCTTCGGCCATGCAAACCGTATCGGGAGCGGCATGATTTTTTATTCTAAGCCCGTAGGTAACCTGATCCGAGAGTGGCTTCGGCCAAATATACCGGATCGGGAAGCGGCACGGTATATCTCTAAGTCCACGTAAACCGTACCGGGAGTGGCTTTGGCCATGCAAACCGTATCGGGAGCGGCATGATTTTTATTCTAAGCCCGCAGGTAACCTGATCCGAGAGTGGCTTCGGCCATATATACCGGATCGGGAAGCGGCACGGTATATCTCTAAGTCCACGTAAACCGTACCGGGAGTGGCTTCGGCCATGCAAACCGTATCGGGAGCGGCATGATTTTCTATTCTAAGCCCGCAGGTAACCTGATCCGAGAGTGGCTTCGGCCAAATATACCGGATCGGGAAGCAGGATGGTATATCTCTAAGTCCGCGTAAACCGTACCGGGAGTGGCTTCGGCCATGCAAACCGTATCGGGAGCGGCATGATTTTTTATTCTAAGCCCGTAGGTAACCTGATCCGAGAGTGGCTTCGGCCAAATATACCGGATCGGGAAGCGGCACGGTATATCTCTAAGTCCACGTAAACCGTACCGGGAGTGGCTTTGGCCATGCAAACCGTATCGGGAGCGGCATGATTTTTATTCTAAGCCCGCAGGTAACCTGATCCGAGAGTGGCTTCGGCCATATATACCGGATCGGGAAGCGGCACGGTATATCTCTAAGTCCGCGTAAACCGTACCGGGAGTGGCTTCGGCCATGCAAACCGTATCGGGAGCGGCATGATTTTTTATTCTAAGCCCGCAGGTAACCTGATCTGAGAGTGGCTTCGGCCATATATACCTGATCGGAAAGCAGCACGGTATGTCTAAGTCCGCGTAAACCGTACCGGGAGTGGCTTTGGCCATGCAAACCGTATTGGGAGCGGCATGATTTTCTATTCTAAGCCCGCAGGTAACCTGATTCGAGAGTGGCTTCGGCCATATATACCGGATCGGGAGGCGGCACGGTGTCAAGTCCGTGTAAACCGTACCGGGAGTGGCTTCGGCCATGAAACCCGAGTCGGGAGCGGCAGGATAACCCCTTAAATCGTATAAACCATATTGGTGAAGGCCCCGGCCACATAAACCATACCGGTAGCGATACTTTTAAAAACTTCATATCCGAACCTACATCGGGTCTCGGCCGTGCGAGCTGCAACCAAAATGACGACAAGGTCTCGGATTCATGAAGAACCAGATTCGGTCGTTCATTCACAGCACCAAGATAAAGCCAAAAATACTTCCTATATATATACAGCAAAGTACAAAACCGGCCGTCCATCTGGCCGCAGACTTACAAAAGAAGAAGACAAACAAAAATCGGGACAGGCCCTCGTGTCAGCCCTCGGTATTCCCCCCATCAACTGGGCTCCGGCCAGGAGATGGAGAGGGAGAGTCAACGATCTGTACAGCTTCCGAAGGGGCGGCTTCGACAGGAGTCACCTCAGCTGGAACGGCCTCGTCGCCTTCCGCCGAAGCTGAGGCCCTCTCGGCCGCAAACCCCTTCCACCAGGACAGCAGCTCTTCCCCCTCCTCGTCCGTTGGCAGGGCGATACCGGACAGGTCCACGGTCGGATAGGCCTTCTGGGCGGCAGCCAGCCCAATGGTGAAGACCGAGGAGGCCGCCAGAAGCTGCGCCTGGATTATCTCCTCGGCGAAGTCTGGGCCAGCCTTGTAATCGGCCACGGCCGAATCAACAGCCTCCTCGGCCTTAGCTTCCAATTCCAGCTTTAGGGCCGACAGTTCCTCGGCGTGGCGACGGCTATCCGAGGCCCGCCGGGCGTCCTTGTCCTGGATCTCAGCCTTAAGGGCCTGATTTTCGGCCCGGACCGCCGCCAGCTCCTACTCGACCTTCTCCTTCTCCCATTCGGCCTTCGCCTTGGCCTCGGAAGAAGCTTGAGTCGCCGCCGCCTGCTCCTCTAGCTGGGCCCGCATTCGGGCATTCGCGACTAAGATCCAGTTAACACTGGACTCAAAGTCGCGTCCCGCCGAGGGGCCCTCGCCCGAAGCCGACGATGCCGACGCCCTCTAGGCATCCTGGAGTTGGCCTCGGATGGTCGCTTGACGATGAATCAGGACGCTACTCGTGACCGCGGCCTGCAGCCGAAAGCAAACAAGGGTCAGTAAACCCGAAACAGGCTAAAGGGAATGCTAGACTGGAGCACACAAGGAAGCTTTTTACCTGGACCGCCAATCGGGCGCTTATCAGCGCCAGTTCAGTGGCCGAATGGTCCTTCAGCTCTTCCAGGGCCGACGGGAGAGTTAGGCCGCGGAGCAGACGTAGGCACGTTTGCGAGTCCTCCAGACTATCGTCCCTATAGATCCCCAGGTCGGGGACCCATAGCTCGCGTTCCCGCACGCGAGGTGCCTGCGACCCGGCGCCTTCCTGGTCCTCCGCCCCTGCCATCATGGCCGGGGGAGAATCGCCCCTCGGCGCTTCGGGGGACGACGGCATCGGGGCCCTTCAGGCCGCAGCCGATCTTTTAGCCGGGGCGGGTTCTGCTTCGCCAGGCTCGTCCGCCCGGCTCCGCTTCGATGGACGACCGCCCCTTCGGGCAGCCGACTTGCTTTTCTGCTCCCTCTCAAGAGTGGCAGCAGCAGCACGGCCCTCAGAGGAAGCCGCTGTCATCATGACCCCGGCCCGGGCGCTCGGGGCCACGGTACCTCGTCCAGCCCCTCCTGCCGGTGGACGGGACGACTGGGGTAGGCCGCCCTGCTGGGAGATCCGGCTGAGGAGGCCCTTGATCCCAGACATTGCTGCGAACAGGGGAAGAAGTGTTAGGTGTTAATAACACGCAAAGGGCACAACTCAAGACCGACTTACCCTCGGCCGAAGCTTCAGCAACCTCTACGGCTGGAGGAGCTTCGGCCGGAGGCGTGACCTCGGCGTTCCCTTTGGTCTCCCGTGAAGTCTCCCCGGGGGGAAGATAAGGGAAAACCCGCAAAGGATCCTTCGTCGGGTCCGGCCACGCCCCGGCACCCACAAGTAACTCCGGCTTGCTGAAAAGCTCCGAGATATCATACGGAGCCGAGGCTTCGATGAGGCCCACGATGTTGCGCTGGGCGGAATTGAGGGTGGGAGGATCAGAAAGGCCTGCGGCCAGTGGTGCCCACTCAGTAGGAAAGGGCCACACGCTCCTCTCGTTCTCCGGAAGGGAAACCAGGATGAAATTCCTCTTCCAATCATGAATAGACGAAGGCTTCCCGGAGAAGATACCCCGGCCGAGACGAGGGACAAAACTGTACCACTCGGATCTCCCCTGCCGTTGAATTTTGAAGAGGAAGCGGAAGATGTTGACCGAGGGGATGATCTTCATATGGGCAAACACAGCCAAAAAGGCGTAAACTGTGCGCCAAGAATTGGGAAAGAATTGAGACAGGGCCAGTCCGTAAAAGCATAAAAGATTGATGACAAAGGTAGGGAGAGGAAGCCGAAAGCCCGCCCGGAAGCTTTCCTCGTAAATGGAAAAACTACCCGGGCGGGAAGAATTGGCCCTGGTGTTCGAACCAGGCCGATAGGGGGTCATCCAGGAAGGGAGTTGGTAGTAGGAAGCAAGGTAGCTGACCCCGTCGTCCGTGAGGGCGCAGACTGCCTCCGAAGCAGTCTCGGGACGACGACGTCCCGAGGAGGAAGCCTGGCCTGGGGTGTGAACCTCCTCGGACCCTTCGGCACCAGAGGCTTCGGCCTCGTCTGCCATAACAGAAGCAAGAGAGTCCAGAGAAAGAGGAGATGACAAAGAAGACTTAGGGGACTGGGACGGAGTATATTCCTCGTCTGAGGGAGTAATCTCACTCGAAGAAGAGCTGCGGGGCATGAGGTCGCGGTAATGAAGGAAGAAGATTGAGGCTTACCCTCAAAGAAAGAAGATCTCCTCAATTGAATACCGTCTCCCAAACCAAACAGACTTCCTAGGCAACAGCTCCGAGCTCCCTACAGCAGGCATCAACACGCTCGGAGGCACCTTCGAATGGCTTGTATGTCGCCGGAGAAGGAAGAATGCTCGGGCGATCGCAGAGAGGCACAGGCGCAGGAAGCAGGAAGAAGAACAGTGCCCTTGGAAGGGTCCCTATTTATCAGCTAAGTTCGAAACCCTTCCCACCGAAGCCAAGGGCCGGGATCTTCTCCTTCATCTCACCACTTCTCTCGGATGCGCGCCACGTATACTGTCCTTTGGTAATGATGACGGACAGACTCCGGGAATTGAAGCAGATTGATCAGCGGCCGAAAGCGGTCCGACCCTTCGGCTGATCGCTCGGATGCCCGCCACGTGTCCCGATCCGCGTGACGAGGAAGGAAGAGGCGGCAATCCGAGTGGAACCTCGGACAGAGAGCCGAGGTGACCCGCGATTCGCAAGCGGCCAGGATCTCTTTGTGTTTTTAACGGAGCGGCGGGATGCGCGACGCGTGTCCTGTGTTTCTTCACGAAATGACCGTTCTGACGGAAAAGCGATGCCCGTCCCGTCCATTTAATTAAGCCTGACACAAGTCAGAAGGCTCGGCCCTTCGCCGTTAGAAGTGAAGGCCTTCGTCGCTACATCCCGAATGAAGACGGATAAGTGACTGCTGGCCCTCGGCCGACCGAGGGCATCCTCTTCTTAAAAAAGAGAACGGAAAACATCGGGTAAACACCTGTTACGTTATTCCTCAAAAAGGCTTCAGGTTATACTCTCGCCATCTCAAAACTGAGGAAGACAAGAGTGGGGGGCTATGTGATGAGGCAGAATCTGATTTGGCCCATTAAAACAAGCCCAAACCCTGGTCAGCCCAGCAGAGGCAATCGAAAGCCCACTGGGAGCCTTCGGCCCATAAGCGGCATAGAAGCCCTCGGCCTAGCAAGCGTCCCAGTGGTCTTCGGCCCATCAACGGCCCGAAAGCCCTCAGCCCGTAAGCGACATAAAAGCCCTCGACCCAGCAGGCTTCGGCCCGTCAGCGGCCCAACCCCCTTCGGCCCAACAGCCGTATCCGGCCCACTCCGGTGGAGGACTAGGCATTATGGCGGTTTACCAGTAAGCCCGGAACATAGTCCTATATCGGCTATCACCGTTAACCATCCTTTATCCTCCGCTATAAATACACCGCTATTTATTGCCAAAGGTATCTCTGGATGACCCTCAAGGACCATAGTCCAAATAGCATTGAAGCTACTCTTCGTCTTCTGAATCGAATCATCTTCAGAAGCTAACTTAACCGTCGGAGGGGGTTCCTAAGGGCCGAAGCTTGGGACTCCTGCCGACCGGTTTCTTCTTCTTTCCCTCCTGTAGGGGCTCGGTTCGAATCATCGCCGACCCCCCCGAGTCGGTCTCGGCCGCCGACCTCGGACTCCTCCCTCCGGTCTCGACGCCCTTCGCCGGCTGTTCCTCGTCCGAAGGTGACTCGGTTCCGCACCGCCTGTCCGTCAGCCGGAGGGAACGTGGCCACGCCTTCCCGAGACAAACCGACATCCGACCGAGTGACCCTCGGCCTCGGATCCTCCGCATCTCTGCCTCCGTCGCCTTCCTGATCCTCGTCGGGCCTCTCCACCGATCCGACCCAGCTCCGGATCCCCGAAACTTCGGATTCCAGCTTCGGAATCCGGTCGTGATAGCTTCGGCTACATCAAGTGGGTTGCTGAACCCCATTACCTTCCAAGAGCATGCGGTGTTGCTTGGCACCCAACTTGATCGGAAGTCCGACCGAATTTACATGAGATGTTAATTCGGTTAAGTAATTAGTTAATATCTAGATATTAATTAATTACAATAAGTCAATAACTAGTTATTGGACTTAACAGGCTAAAAACCGGATTGGTTAATGGGTCTAGAGGGTCACACGCAATAAGGTTCTCAGTCGGTAGTATTTAAGTGGGATTTATATTAAGTCGAGGACTTTTGTGAAAAGTCGCGCCAACTTAATACGTACGCGCTGTTGAGAAACCTTGGGCCAAGCTCCAGGGTTTCCCCATACTAGTCGTCCCTCCTTTCTCTCTCCTCCTCCTCTGGGCACCCCAGTTCGAGGCGCCAGCACAGTCTCTGTCTCTGCTGCGCGCCATTCCCGAAAGTCGGGAATTCCTGTCCGCGGATTTTCGGACATCGTTGCGGCGACGGATCTTCAGCGAGTGAGTTGATACGGACGAGGGAGCGAGGACGAACCACCGCAGAGGATCGCGTGGATACCGTTGGAGGCCACATGCTTGTGCGGCTCGCGGCATCGCCTCGACGGAATCGAGACAGAAGCGGATTCGAATCCGCGCACAGTGATTTGATCATCCCGTTTGTTTTTCGTTTTACCGCTTTCATTCCGAAATGGATCTGCGGGCATCGGGCAAGAGTTTATTTTGTTTCCGCTGCATTCTTCGCGTCCCACCCGGATCCCAACAATTGTATTAGAGCTAGGTTTCGCTTTGATCTGTTTCAGGACGACGAAATTTCTATTCTAAAATTTATTTCCATGCCTGTATTTATTTTTCTCTTGCAAAAATTATTCATAAGATGAATGTAAAAATTTCAGATTTATTTTCTGTGGATAAATTTAAATTAAATGGGTTTTTCGAGGTGTTCTTCATAGAGATGAAGAACCGGACTTTGAGGGTTTTGTAGAGGATTCCATGGTGGTCGTAGACCTCTTTTACATCGCTGGTATGACCAGCAAAACTTCTTGACCCCAGAAAATCCCTTTTGTGATCGGCCGCTGGCAACGGAGCCTCCTATTTTTCTATTTTTCAAAGTGTTGGAGTTGGAAGAACGGGAGGGCAAGGTTTGCAAAAACCCCTCTTAATCGTCGGATTTGGGGGGCTCCCAGTGACTGGGAATCGCCGGCCGGCCATCGTTGTAACCGGGGATGGAAAGGGGGGTTGACCCCCTGCAGCCTCCGACCGCCACTGGCAGCGCCACAAAGCCTGCAACAGGAAACGAAAAAATGGGGGGGAACCCTAATTGCAGGGCCCGGCCGAACAGGCGCTGGGCACCTGAACTGGCCGGCTCCACACTGGTTCAACGGGGGGGGGGGTAGGCCCAGTCCAGGCGCACCAGGCGCTTGACCTGGCTGGGCCAGGCTTAGCCGAGCCCTGGTGCCCAAAGTCCGAGCCACGCCAAGCCTGTGGCCCGGGCCCAGGGCCCTATGGGCTAAGCCCATTTACTCCCTAGCTCTTAAATCCTAAATCCTTTTATTAACATTAAACCCCACCCTTATTAATTGAAAATTAAAATTTATTAAGGTTTAGAATATGTTTTGAACTTAAATTTTAATTTTCAGTTTATAAAGGGAATTCTTTTTAAGATATGATCTTAATGATATTTAACAAGTATTGTTAAATAATTTTATTTAAGATGTGAACTTAAAATTAATTAACAAGGGCTGTTAATATATTTTAAGTCATGACCTTAAAAGATAATTAACAAATGTTGTTAATATTTTTTAATCAAGTGATTAAAGGGGTTTATATTTAAGATATGATCTTAAATTAATATTAACAAGTGTTGTTATTTGATTGTTTAAGTTGTGACCTAAATATTAATTAACAAATGTTGTTAATTAATTCTAATTATATGATTAGATATTTGATTTCCTAACAATTGTTGTTATAAAGTTAATTATTTAATTAAGGGACATTTAATAAAAGGTTATTAAGTGTTAAGTTAACTCTTTATAATTATTATGTAAAGAGTTAATTATTTCTTGAGAATTAACCTTAATAAAAGTTATTAAGGATTAATTAACTCTTAATAACAATTATTAAGATAGTTAATTAATATTCTTAAAGAATCTCTTACTTAAATTTTTGAAGTTCGAATCTACTTAAAAATGATTTTTTAATATAAGTTATTAAGAGATTAAATTAAGTCTAATTGTTAGACTAATTTTGATTAGAAATGTTCTAATTAATGTTTCTTAATAATTGTTATTGATAAATATTATTTAATAAAGGGAATACTTAACAAAAACTTGTTAAGTAAGTAAAATTGGAATTAGAAATTCTTTTATAAGTGTTATTTAGGAATTTTTAATTCTATCTAAATGTTAGATTGTTTCACATGGTAGACTGGTTTTGGAGATACGCATGTTATATATTTCGAATGCATGTGATTCATATCAAGATTTAGGAGTAGTAATTATTGCTTTACTTGTTACTGTTCCTACTGCTGTGTTTTGCACTTGTGGGTGTGTGAGTGGGCAGTGGGGATCGAAGGATCCCTACTGAGTCTTTTCGTTGAGACTCACCCATGCGGTTTTCAAATGAGGGTTCCAGACAGACTTAGCGGAGAGTGTGCTGCTGTGAGTTGCACGCCGTTAGTTGTTATTCCGGGGTATGCCCTGACGTAGTTGTTATCTTTATTTCTGGTCTGTACGCTTAATTATTTCTTCTCTGTTGGAATATGTAATTAATTGCTGTGTCGAGTCGCATTGTAATAACTTTTAATTCCTGCACTTTCCTTTTAATTCAATGCGATGTGAGTGTTTAGCTTAGTTTATTATTTATTTCCCAAGCTTATCTAGATCCTGGCTTGGTTCCAAATTAATGATTCGGTACCCATTTAGTAATCGGATCCCCGATTATAGGGTGGCGGGTCGTTATGGTTGGTATCAGAGCCTTCGGTCTGGCAAATAAATGAATAACTAGGTTAAATGTCGTAAGTCTGGAAAATAAGTACATTATCCCGTACAGGCACGGCGGTAGTGTAGGTTTTAGGATTCTAATTAGAACTTTTCGATTTTGTGATCGTAGGCGATTAGATGGCTTCTAGGAAGAGGATGCCGGTTATTAGAGAGCAGAGAGATGTCCCTAGTGGATCTGAGGTCGGTAGGCCGAGTGTAGAGCATTTCATGGAAGCTATGATGGACACGATGGCTAGATATCAGACCCGAGACCCTAGTGAGAGTTCCAGTACTCGGGGAGGGTCTTCTGCTACACTAGAGAGATTCCTGAAGCTGAGGCCGCCTCATTTCACTGGTCGTCCCGACCCTGATGAGGCTGTTCACTGGTTGAGGGAGATGGATAAGACTTTTGAAACTATGGATTGTGCAGCAGTTGAGAGGACTCCGTTGGCTACCTTCATGTTGAAGGATAGTGCCTACGATTGGTGGACCACTTTGAAGAGTCTGTCATATGTGGATAGGAGCCTCAGGGAGATTCCATGGGAGACTTTTGTGAAGGAATTCAATGCACAGTACTTCCCTAGGCATGTTCAGAGGGTAAAGGAGAGGGAATTCATGGAGCTGACCCAAGGAAGCATGACAGTGCTGGAATACCAAGCGAAGTTTGTTTCGCATGGGAGGTTTGTGCCTTTCATCTCAGGGGACGAGGAGTGTCAGACTGAGTGGTTTGTGGATGGACTGAGGTCCAGTCTGAGGAACTTTGTGGCATCTCACTGTTATACAGATTTGGCATCGGCAGTTAGGTGTGCCGCGGCAGTAGAGGCACAGCAGAATCAGTCAGCCTGGGAGAGGGGACTGACTGCCCAGGGACCAGCTCGGGGCAAGGGAAAGGCAGTGGCAGCAGCTCCTTCGTCCGGATCAGGATCGTCGTCACTCGGCTCCAGATTCAGGAGATTCTTTCGAGGCGGTGGCAGCAGTAGCGGCAACAGCGGTAGCAGCAGACCCAGGCAGGATCAGCAGAGCCAGTCGGTGTCCAGTGCTCAGCAGGAGACAGCTCAGAGGCTTCCGGCAGTTTGTCTGCATTGCGGTGGTACTCACGGTGGGACGGACTCAGTGTCCTATTTTTTCCGGGAGATGCTACACTTGTGGCCAGCAGGGCCACGTGGCGAGGTTTTGCCCGCAGGGGCGTGGTCAGAGGCAAGGGCCAGGCGATCAGAAGAAGCCAAGGACCCAGGGGAGAGTTCTAGATATCACCAGGAAGGAGGCTCGTGCATCCAACTTGGTGGAAGGTACACTTTCTGTCCTTGGGAACTCCGCACATGTATTAATTGATTCGGGTGCTTCGCATTCTTTCATTTCTGAGCAGTTCATAGATAATCTTTCTGCACCCGTTGATGAGCTATCTAATGGATTGATGGTAGAGGTTCCTTCTGGGGATTTCATGTTATCTTATAATTGTTTGAGTGATGTTCCTTTGACTATTAAGGGTCATGTGCTACCTACCCGGTTAGTTGTACTTGCTATTCGCGACTTTGATATCATCCTGGGCATGGACTGGTTGGAGGCTTGTTATGCTGAGGTGGACTGCCACAGGAAGAGGGTGCGTTTCTCTATTCCGGACATTCCGACCTTCTACTTCCAAGGTATTAGGCTCTCTTCTCGAGGTATTCTTATTTCTGCCTTTAAGGCCCAGAGGTTGCTTGTTGGTGGTTGTGAGGCCTTCCTCGCCTCTGTTGTTGTAGCTGATGTTAGTGGTAGTCCCAGTCCTTGGGAGGTACTTGTAGTGTGTGACTTTGTAGATGTGTTTCCTGAGGAGTTGCCTGGCCTTCCTCCTCAGCGAGAGGTTGAGTTTACCATTGAGCTTGCACCGGGTACGGCGCCCCTGTCTAAGGCCCCGTATCGGATGGCGCCAGCCGAACTCGTTGAGTTGAAGGCGCAGTTATAGGAATTGCTGGATAAGGGTTTCATTCGTCCTAGTACTTCTCCGTGGGGCGCTCCAGTTCTATTTGTCAGGAAGAAGGATGGTTCTCTGAGGTTGTGTATTGATTATAGACAGCTGAACTAGGTGACGATAAAGAATAAGTACCCACTTTCGAGAATCGATGATTTGATGGATCAACTGCAGTCTGCGAAGGTATTCTCAAAGATTGACTTGAGATCAGGGTATTACCAGATGATGATCCGTGAGGTGGATATTAGTAAGACAACCTTTAGGACTCGGTATGGACATTATGAGTTTTTGGTTATGCCTTTTGGCTTGACCAATGCTCCGGTAGCTTTTATGGATCTGATGAACCGAGTCTTCAGGGCCTATCTGGATCAGTTTGTAGTGGTATTTGTAGATGATATTTTGATATACTCTTCTTTTGAAGAAGAGCATGCCACACATCTTCGTGTAGTATTGTAGGTCCTGAGAGAACACCAACTCTATGCCAAGTTTAGCAAGTGTGAATTCTGGTTAGACAAGGTGCACTTCCTGGGGCATGTCAATTCTGGCGAGGGCATCGCAGTGGATCCAGCCAAGATTGAGGCAGTGATGGATTGGAGCAGGCCAACTACAGTGATTGAGATCAGGAGCTTCTTAGGGCTAGCAGGATATTACAGGCGGTTTGTTTAGGGGTTTTCTTCGATAGCGGCCCCCTTGTCAAGGTTGACTCGTAAGGGAGTTCGTTTTGTTTGGACCGAGGAGTGTGAGCGGAGTTTCATTGAGTTGAAGACTCGTCTCACTTCGGCTCCAGTGTTGGTGCTTCCATTAGGTTCAGGTGGGTTTGTAGTTTATTCAGATGCATTTCGTCGAGGCTTAGGTGCAGTTCTAATGCAGCATGGTAGGGTCGTGGCCTATACTTCTAGACAGCTGAAGAAGCATGAGAAAAACTATCCCACCCATGACTTGGAGTTGGCAGCTGTGGTATTTGCATTGAAGATCTGGAGACATTATTTGTATGGAGAGAAATTTCAGGTTTTTACTGATCACAAGAGCCTGAAGTATGTATTCACGCAGAGGGATCTGAATTTGAGGTAGCGCAGGTGGATGGAATTCATCAAGGATTATGACCTCGACCTTTCTTATCATCTGGGCAAGGCGAATGTGGTGGTAGACGCCTTGAGTCGGAAGACTGTCGTGTCATACCTTATGGTACGAGAATGAAGGTTATTTGAGCAAGTTGTGGAATCTTCCTTTCGGGTTCCACGGGAGGATGATAGAGCCGTGTTGGCCAGTTTGACTGTGAGGCCAGCAGTGTACCATGCCGTGATTGAGGCTCAGAGGGCAGATGTAGAGTTACTGCAGATTCTCCAGAGACCGGAGGTGGAGTTGTGGGATGATGGTACAGTCAGATTTAGAGGCAGACTCTATGTTCCGGCCGAAGAGGACGTGCGCAGGAGTGTCCTTGATGAGGCGCACTGTTCTAGATATGCAGTGCATCCCGGGACAACTAAGATGTATCATTGTTTGAGAAGGCACTTTTGGTGGCCTGGTATGAAGAAAGATGTGGCTGAGTATGTGGCTAGGTGCATGACTTGTCAGCAGGTTAGGGCTGAACATCAGAGACCAGGAGGGTTGTTGCAACCGCTGCCGATCCCGGAATGGAAATGGGAGCATGTGACTATGGACTTTGTGATGGGATTACCTGTATCCCCGGGCAGGAGAGACACGATCTGGGTCATTGTTGATCGACTGACCAAGTCGGCACACTTCCTAGCTATTAGGAAGGACTGGTCAGTCGGCAAGTTGGCTAAGCTGTTTGTAGATCGGATCATCTCTCTACACGGGGTACCCTTATCCATCGTATCAGATCGGGATCCAAGGTTTACTTCCAGGTTCTGGAAGAGTTTTCAGAAGGCCTGGGGCACGCAGTTGGCCTTCAGCTCGGCCTATCATCCCGAGATTGATGGGCAGTCGGAAAGGACCATACAGACTCTGGAGGATATGCTCAGGGCATGTTGCCTAGACTGGAGAGGTTCTTAGGAGTAGCATTTGCCTACAGTGGAGTTTGCCTACAACAACAGCTATCATTCTAGTATCGGCATGGCGCCTTACGAGGCTTTGTACGGGCGACCGTGTCGATCCCCTGTGTGTTGGTCCGAGATTGGCGAGAGGCAAATAGCAGGACCAGAGTTGGTGCAGTAGTGTGCGGAGGTTGCCAGAGTGGTGCAACAGAGATTGATCGCAGCTCAGAGTAGGCAAAAGAGTTATGCAGACATCCGTAGGAGACCGCTTGAGTTTGAGGTTGGGGACCACGTGTTTCTCCGAGTCTCACTTCCAAAGGTGTGATGAGATCTATGAAACGAGGTAAGCTGAGCCCGCGTTACGTTGGGCCTTTTCCCATTCTTGCTCGAATTGGGGAAGCAGCGTATCAGCTGGCCTTGCCGCCCAGTCTTGCAGGGGTGCACGATGTGTTCCATGTTTCTTTTCTGAGGAGATATGTTCAGGACCCGTCTCATATTCTAGATTTTTCAGAGTTGGAGATCGCTGAGGACTTGTCCTTTCCAGAGTTTTCAGTACGTATCGAGGATTGCAGGGAACAGGTCCTCTAGAATAAAGTTGTACCTCTGGTTAAGGTAATTTGGCAGTATTGCTCCGGGGGCGAGGCAACATAGGAACGCGAGGACGAGATGCAGGAGCAGTTTCCCTATCTTTTCTCGTAAGTTCTCTTGTATCTTTATGTTTCAACCTCGTTAATTGTGGCAGGTAATTTCGGGGACGAAATTCTTTTAAGGGGGGAAGAATGTAAGGACTGAGGTTTCGGGTAGATTTCGGGTCGGATCCTCTGGGTTGGACCCTGGGGGGGGTCTTCAGAGTTTCTTCTGAATGACGTCTGTCTTGCACGACGCCTTTCGAACGGCGTCTTTCTGGGTGGACGCCATTTAGGTATGTTGCCGTTGTGCCACGTGGGCGGGTTTCGGGCCGTTAGAGTACGGCCCCTGTCTTGTCGTCTGAACTGCGTCCGTGATGGATGACGCCATTCAGACTGCGACCCTGCGATGTCAGTGTACGGCCCCTGTCTTGTCGTCTGAATGGTGTCTGTGGTGAGCGATCTGTTTCAGAGCTTCTGTCAGTACGGCCTGTCCTGTCATCTGATAGGCGTCTGTCTTGCACGACGCATTTTACCCTGTTTCGGATTGACCCCGCGAGCCTTTCCTTCTTTCCCTCATTCTCACCCTCTCACTCTCTCTCCTCGCCCTCTCCACCCTCTGACCCCTCTCTTCCCCTTTCCTTTCCCTTTCTTCCTCTTCCACCACTCCACTACCTCTCTACCTCTCACCACTACCACCACCACTTCCTTCGCGGCGTCCCATTCTCCGGGCGGCGGCCGACGTCCCGGCGGAGTGGCGACGTCCTCGGAGTATCGGCGGCGGTCTGCGGTGCGACGATTTGGTGGTAGAGCCAGGAGGAGTTCAAGAACCGGTAGGGGGACGAACCTTGTATGGATTGTGATTGTTTTATCCGTGATTCCCATCGTAAAGCGTGATGCGTTTGGGGTAGAATGAGCATGTTAAGGAAGGGTCTTTCTTAGTGGAATGGCCGTGTTTATGAATGTGGAATTGTGGGTTTCATATGGTAGTTTGGTTTCCCCTCTTCCTCTTCTGTTTTGGTGTGTTTTTGGGGTGTTTGGGGTGAAAAGGGGGACCCTCGGGTAGAGCTGCAGAACCTGGTTTCTGGCGCTAAATGACGTCGCGCCTGGACGACGCCATTTAGAATGGCGACGGGCCAGCACGACGCCATTTAGGCAGAAATCGCCCCGATTGAGGTTTTGTCAGTTTGGGGTTCTAGCGCTAAATGACGTTGCGCCTGGACGACGCCATTTAGAATGGCGACGGGCCAGCACGACGTCATTCAGGCAGAAATCGCCCCGATTGAGGTTTCTGTCAGTTTCTGGTTATGTTCTGAATAGCGTCTGAGGACAGCGACGCCTTTCTAAAAGGCGGCTTCCCAGGACGACGCATTTTAGGCCATAGTCTGAGGCCGGGTTTAAATGAACCAGTTTAGGAGGCTTGAATGCCGTCGGCCTTGGGCGACACGATTCAAGACAGAACCACATTAATTCATACTATTAATATGTGTTTACACTGTTAGATAGTTCAGTTAATGCATGTTTTAAATATACTCGATGATGATGGATTATGTGTGACCTGATTACACTGCTTGTGTTTCGTGCGACTGTGGACTTTTCACGCGACCGGATCGCACTGTGCTGTGTTTCGTCTGTGGACCTAGAGTGACAGTTGTAGCGCTTGACATCCTGTGTCGGTGTGGGAGGGACACAGCGCCGGTGGGAGCAGTGGCGGGGTGACGCCTAGTGAGAGAGGGTCACCTGGTGAACCCCGGGGTTAGCTAGTACCGGTGTCGGAGTGGTACCTGTGAAGTGTCACTCGTGCTGGGGGAAGGAGTAACCACCTGAGCCAGTTGGGCCGGAGTAGCTAGCGTGCTATCCGAGGGGTTACTGTTTGGTCTCAGCGGGTCGGTGTTTCCCACCTTCGTTTGTGTGGTTGGCGTGTTTTGCCGAGACGTTGGTTGTGGGCTCCCTGGTAGACTGGTTTTGGAGATACGCATGTTATATATTTCTAATGCATGTGATTCATATCAAGATTTAGGAGTAGTAATTACTGCTTTACTTGTTACTGTTCCTACTGCTATGTTTTGCACTTGTGGGTGTGTGAGTGGGCAGTCGGGATTGAAGGATCCCTACTGAGTCTTTTCGTTGAGACTCACCCCTGCGGTTTTCAGGTGAGGGTTCCAGGTAGACTTAGCGGGGAGTGTGCTGCTGTGAGTTGCGCGCCGTTAGCTGTTATTCCAGAGTATGCCCCGACGTAGTTGTTATCTTTATTTCTGGCCTGTACGCTTAATTATTTCTTGTATGTTGGAATATGTAATTAATTGCTGTGTCGAGTCGCATTGTAATAACTTTTAATTCCTGCACTTTCCTTTTAATTCAATGCGATGTGAATGTTTAGCTTAGTTTATTATTTATTTCCCAGGCTTATCTAGATCCTGACTTGGTTCCAAATTAATGATTCGGTACCCATTTAGTAATCGGATCCCCGATTATAGGGTGGCGGGTCGTTACACCATGAATGTGTGTAATAGTCATCAGATTATGATGAGATCATAATAATGAGACTGATGACTTATAAACACATATTCTCAATTGTTCCTAGTCGTAGGATGTTTGATAAGGACATCAAACATCCGGTAAGACTAGTATAGGTTGTTCCAACTTATATGATGCGGGTGACTGATCTTATTAGTTACTTGTATGGATATAAAATGATAAACCTGTAGGTGCTCATTGGGGAATGAGTTCACTGAACTGATCCGACATAAATCACCGAATGGTAATTTACCTGACTGTCAACTGGCTTGATTCATTGTCATAGTTGCGTGGTTGATCTTTAGACTTGAGACACCAAAGACACATTGTCAGTGGACATCTGGACTTTGACTTTGACCTATGAATCTCTATCCACGGGATCTCCAATAGTCAAAGATCGGGTCCAGCGGAAGACCTTCGAAGGTGATTGTGTGTTCAATAAAGGATCGTTCGCTCTCAGGTAAATAGAGAGAGAATGCTCTAGAACAGATCCGCAGGAGTCTCTGGCCAGAGCAGAAACAATATTAAAAAAGGTGTTTTCGGATATTGTACAGCGGTGTCTAATTCAAGTGAGTTAACTATCTAGGGTTTAATAGTTGACCATATCCTTGGTTAACTCGAGAGCATTGTGCGAATGAAGGATTATAGCCACGCGGTAACTGTGGACGGACAGGCTCCATTAGTGGGTTACTGAACACCATTACCTTCCTAGATCATGCAGTGTTGCTTGGCACCCAACTTGATAGGAAGTCCGATCGAATTTACATGAGATGTTAATTAGATTAAGTAATTAGTTAATATCTAGATATTAGTTAATTACAATAAGTCAATAACTAGTTATTGGACTTAACGGGCTGAAAACCAGACTGGTTAATGGGCCTAGAGGGTCACACACAATAAGGTTCTCTGTCGGTGATATTTAAGTGGGATTTATCTTAAGTCAGGGACTTTCATGAAAAGTTGCGCCAACTTAATATATACGAGCTGTTGAGAAACCTAGGCCAAGCTCCAGGGTTTCCTCATGCTGGCCGTCCCCCCTTTCTCTCTCCTCCACCTCTGGGCGCCCCAATTCGAGGCGTCGGCACAGTCTCCGTCTCTACCACGCGCGATTCCCGAAAGTCGGGAATTCCTGTCCGCAGGTTTTCATATATCGTTGCGGCGATGGATCTTCAACGAGCGAGTTGATACGGACGAGGGAGAGAGGACGAACCACTGCGGAGGATCGCGTGGATACCGCTGGAGGCCGAACGTTTGTGCGGCTCGCGGCATCGCCTTGACGGAATCGAGACGGAAGCATATTCGAATCCACGCATAGTGATTTGATCATCCCATTTGTTTTTCATTTTACCGCTTTCGTTCCGAACTGGATCTGCGGGCATTGGGCGGGAGTTTATTTTGTTTCCGCTGTGTTCTTCGCATCCCTCCCGAATCCCAACAGTTAGAAGGGTCACATGCAAGGGATTGTCCTCGTGGCAATGATAATGGAAGAGGCGGTGGTGAACTATCAGAACAAACTAAGAAGCTAAAGATTCAAGGAAAGGTATTTGCTTTCATTAAAACAGATGCTCAAGATTTAAATGAAGTGGTTCAAGGTACAATCTTTATCCTTAGGCACGCAGCTCATATGTTGATTGATTTTGGTGTATTTCATTGTTTCATTTTGGAAGAATTTGTTAATATCTTAGTGTACTTGTTACTCCCAAATGTTCTGAGTTGGTTATTAGTACCCCTAGGACATATTGTTATCTTCTTGATATTTGGATAATGTTCCCATTGAGATTCGAGATCATATCCTAAACACAAAGTTATGTTTATTAGGTCTTTTTGATTTTGATCTCATTTTGGGAATGTATTTCTTGAAAAAATACAAAGCTCATATAGATTGTGCAAATCGGAAGGTTACCTTCATCAAACAAGATGGAGCTTCATTTATATTTATAGGTATAATTGACTCGCCTAGATGTGCTTTTGTTTATGTTCTTCAGAATAAGAAGTTGGTCTAGAAAGGCTATATTGCTTATTTAGCATTAATAGTTAGAATTCCAACATCATCCATGAATTTGGAGAATCCTAGAATTCAACATGTGACAGTAGTTCAAAAATTTATTGATGTGTTTCCTAATGATCTTCTCGGCTTACCTCCACACCGTGAAGTAAAGTTTCATATTAATTTGATACCTAGATCAACACCTATTTCAAAGGCACTATACAAGATGGCTCCAGTAGAACTAAAGAAACTTAAGACACAGTTTCAAGATTATTTGATCATGGTTTTATTCAGCCTAGTAAGTCACTGTAGGGAGCTCAAGTATTATTTCTAAAGAAGAATGATGGTTCCTTAAGATTATGTATCAAATACAGAATGCTGAATCAGATCACCATAAAGAATAAGTACTCATTACCAAGGATCGATGATTTGTTTGATCGGCTTCAGTTAGCTTTAGTTCCCCAAGATTGATTTGAGATCTTGTCATGCCCTTGAATTTAGACCCACTATAACTAGTTAATGGGCATGCTTAATTGAGCCCAATGTGATTAATTAATGGGTTATGAGTAATTGAGTCAAATTATAGTTAAGTATTTATTAAAAAATAAAAAATATATGAAAAATCCATTAGTTTAACCATTAGGCCTATTAAGCCATTAGTAAGCTAAGAAGGAACTAAACTAGTTCCAACACTTAACCAAATTCTAGGTTTCGGAGTTGTGTGACAGCAACTTGGTAAATCGGCGATGACTTTTTGCTTAGTGGACGAAAAATTATGATCTTGTTATCTTTGAAAAGAGAAAATTAAGATGTAAACTTTGTAGAAGAAAGGTTTTTCAAATTCGGACTATAACTAGCTCAAATTTGAAGATTTATAATTAAGGAAACAATTAAGTGTGGGAATGGAGTCCTAATTACACTAGGAAGTGATTTTTCCTTAGAGATTAAGCTATTCTTAGTTGGAGTCCGGATCCAGTATGGAAAGGAGGATTTCTTAGTTGTATTGTAAAGGAAATGGGCTATATACGACCTCTTGTATTCATGCTAGGACTTCTAGAGCCACTCTTGAACTCCTAAGGTAAGAACATGGTATTCTTAAGAAGAATTTGAGGAAATTTTAATTTATTTCTTCTGAGGATTGGTTCTAACACATATATTGTATTTTTGGATGATTAGAGGATGTACATGAAGCTCTAGAAGAGCAAGATTTCATGACTAGAGCATAAAGGATTGATTAGAGAATGATTTAGGAGACGTTTTTTGTGTTCTTCAGGAGGTAGGATATGAAACCCGTTAAATGATATTTTGTATGATATAAAACTTCATTTTGAGTTTTCAAAGTAGTCAAAACATCTTCGTGGAACCTTAGTCTATAAGTTTATCATCTTAGTTCCCACTTTGTTCTTTCAATTTTATGTAAATTATTTAAAATACTATAATTTTAGAATTTCTGTCTAAAAGACGTCGACCACAGTGGATGTCTTTCAAAAGACGTCGCCTCGACTCGACAGTTTTTAATGCTAGTAATCTAAACCCTCTTACAACTAAATTTTGAGTCTAAATGATGTCAGCAGTGGGCGATGTGATTTAAAAGACGTTTGCCTGCGTGGACGTGATTTAGACTGCTTAATTTGTTGATAGTTTGGGAATCTGATTCAACTTGTTTTGGCCATAACTCCATTGTTTCTTAGACAAATGACCTGAAATTTTGACCATAGTTTTGTTTTGATGAGTTATAAGTGTATATATTTTTTTATAATTTTTAAAAATTTATTTATGATTATTATGCTATATATTCTATTGTCTAAATTTTATTCAAGTTCTTTATATGGAACCTAATACTCTAAATCACTCAAATAATGTCCGATTTATCAAAAAATTTGTTCACATGCTTAATTTAATCTATTTGACATGTCCAGAAAGTTTGATAATTTTTTGAAACTGTTTGTTATTTTTGGTCTTATTGTTTAATTTTCCAGCTCTAAAAATTAGTTTTATTAGTCAAAAATTATAATTCTTTGTCTAAAAAATCTGAGAAAATTTTAGTAGTATAGTTTTCTATCCAGTAACCTGTTTGTACTAGTTTTTTTTAGAGTTTCTATTTATATGCCCATGTTGGCTCTTTAAGTGGTTATTTTGTATGTAAAAGTGTGTATTTTGAGTTCAAATTATATGTAGCACTTTGATGTTACAAATTCCAGATGTATGTTCATTCTTTGTATTAATTGATCTCTGCTAATCTGATTGTGTCATAATTATTTGATATTATTTGGACATTGTTATCTTAAGGAGATATTTGGCTTAATTCTATTATAAGCATCCATATTGGATATGACATTTTGGTTTGGAATCCGATGGCAAATAGATGAAATCTTGATTTTCAACTGGCTAAACTAAGGGACGGCGATACGTAACACCCTAGTGCTTTAGAATTAGGTGAGAATTAGACTCTCTAGTTCTATGTAGTAATCAAGACCTCTGCATCATTTGTCTAGATGCTTTGGTATTTGTTTTGTTCGGCTCCTTATGTTGTGATTTGGGAGCATACCTGTTATGATATGTTCGATTGACACATAAATCTAAAATCTTTACTTTGATATGTTTATTTGAATTCAGCTTAGTCATTTGGATCATTTGATCATTTTGATTAGCTATTTCTCTAGAATCATATGAATCTGTCTTAATATTATAATCCATGATATGAATATGATTTGATAAGCTATTATACCATAATCTTTGACAACCTGATATTTGATATGCTCAGGGGACGACGATACATAACGCCTTAACAATTTGATAATTTGATATGTCATGTTCAATATGTGATACGTTCTAATCATGGCTAGTAGAATTTGATCGTGCCATGTATGTTATATGTTTAGTTGATCCATTCATGATTATTACAAAAAAACATTTGATTTGATAAATTTACATATGATCATGTTTTGTATCATGTTCTTATTTTATATATATATATATATATATATATATATAGATATATATAAACGAATCATGATTAGTTAGATATCACTTGATTTCAACTATTATATTGTTTAGCATTTGGTGGATCTCATTTTATAATGAGTGATTGTAGTCATATATCCTATTAACATTTTCATAATCTCCTGAAGAGGAGGAGTTGGACTCTTGATTGGTAGAAATGTTTGGATTAGAAGACTTCCACAGTTATCTAGATAGATTTGCTTAGAAGATTTATATAGTAGGGATTAAGAGAGAGATATACTTTTCCATTTCTTTAGTGAGTATGGATACTTGGTATATTTAAGATTTTGGTATTGATGTAATATATTTGTAGAAGTATGATATTAGCAATGAAAATTTTATAAGATTATTTTGATGGTAACTTATATATTGGATTAGAGGAGTAACAGATGTGGATACTATCCGATCAGGATTTAGAAAGAAGATGTACACATGAGAGCATTTAGAACTCGATATGGCTACTATGAATTTTTAGTAATGTCATTTGGATTGACGAATGCACCTGCAACATTTATGGATATGATGAATCGAATATTTTGTCTTTACATAGATTAGTTTGTGAAGAAGAACATGCTTACCATTTGAGAGTTATTTTTGCAAACTTTGAGGTAGAATAGACTATATGCTAAATTTTCTAAGTGTGAATTCTGGTTCAGAGAAGTTCAGTGTAAGGATCGAGACTTTTGGATCCGGTTTTCGGGTCGGACCCTGTAGTTCTAATCCTTGAGAGGGGCGGGGGTTCTAAGTCGAATCGCGTCAGGACCCCGAGACGCGTTTTAAACGGTGTCCACCGTGGCAGACGCGTTTCAGGTTCTGCCACGTGGGTGCCACGTGGACTAACTTTGGGCCGTGAGAGTACGGCCCTGTCAGGTCGTCTGAACGGCGTCCGTGTGGGTCGACGCCTTTCAGACTGCGACTCTGGGTGTGTCAGAGTACGGCCCTGACAAGTTGTCTGAATGGCGTCTGTGTAGGACGACGCGTTTCAGAATCTTGTCAGAGCGGCTGTCATGTCACCTGATAGGCGTCCGTGCATGTCGACGCGTTTTAGCCAGTTTCTGGTTAACCCCGCGAGCCCTCCTTCTTTCCCTCATTTTCTCCTACTCTCCTTCTCTCCTTCTCCTCCGGCGACCGGCGGCGGCCCCCTCCTCCTCCCTCTCTTCCTCACGCCATTTTGCCTCTCCCTCCACTCCATCCTCTACCTGGCTCCTAACCCTACCACCCCCACTTCCACTGCGGCGTTCTGCTCTCCGGACGGCGGCCGACGTCACGGTGGGGCTAGGACGACCTCGGTGGTACCGGCGGCGGCGTGGGGAGAGACAGGCGGACGGCTTGGAGCTCGGAGGCGTTCGAGTGTCCGGTAGGGTGACGTTCCCCATAGCATCGTGATTAAAACCATGTTTTTCCTCATTTATGCATGTGGAAGATCTTTGATTTGGGGGTTAGAATGAGCATGTTTAGGAGTTCGTCTGATGATAAGGGGGATTTCCACGAATGTATTGCTTATGGATAGTGTTGTTTCTCTTCTTCCCTCCGTTTTGGGTTTGTTTGGGGTTGGAAAGGGAGCCCTCGGGTTTAGGGCGATCCTGGTTCCTGGGCTTGAAAGACGTCGTGCATGGACGACGCCTTTTTGAAGGGCGTCGGGCCATCACGACGCCTTTTAGACAGGAATCGCCTGACAGGCAGTCTGCCAGGTCGGGAATTCAGAGCTTAAAAGACGTCATGGGTGAACGACGCATTTTTGAATGGCGTCAGGCACCCACGACGCCTTTTAAGGCAGAAAATCCCCTGAGTAAAGGTCTTGGAATTTCCAGATTTCCGTGTTGAATGGCGTCTGGGGATGTCGACGCCTTTTAAACGGCGTCCTCTGGTGTCGACGCCTTTTAAGGCCAGATTCTGAAGACTGATTTATATGAACCTATACATGGAGCTTGAATGGCGTCGACCTCGGTCGACGCGATTCAAGACAGAATTCCACTAATTCATGCCAGTAAAACGTGTTCATACTGTTAGATAGTTGGTTAGCACATGTTTTAATGCACCCGGTAGAGATGGATTACTCATGATCGGATGGTTCTATGTGTGTTATGCGATCGCGGGCTTTTCACGTGACCGGATCGCACTGTGTTGGGTTTTCAGTTACTGTGGACCTGGAGTGACATTATAGCACTTTATCACCCTGTGCTGGTGGGGGCGTGAGCACAGCGCCGGTGGGGGCGTGGGCGGGGTGACGCCTAGTGAGAGAGGGTCACCTGGTGAACCCCGGGGTCAGCTAGTACCGGTGTCGGAGTGGTACATTCGGAGAGTCACTCATACTGAGGGAAGGGGTAGTCACCTGAGCCGGTTGGGCCGGAGTAGCGAGCGTGCTATCCGAGGGGCTACTCCTTGGTCTCAGCGGGTCGAGGTTTTTCCCACCGTTGTTTGTACGGTCGGCGAGTTCTATCGAGACGACAGTTGTGGGTTTTCTAACGGTTGATTTAGAATGTGCATGATTATTATATTTCGACTGCAGGTGTTCTCACGTAGAGAATTAGATATCATACCTGCCACTACACTTGTTACTCTATTGTTAGCTGTACTTTACACTTGTGGGTGTGTGCGTGGGCAGTGGGGATCGAAGGATCCCTACTGAGTCTTGTCCTGAGACTCACCCCTGCGGTTTTCAGGTGAGGACTCGCAGCAGACTTAGAGCGGCGTGTGCGGCCGGGTGTGGTGTGCCTTCAGCGGTTGTTCCGGGGTATGCCCCGATGTAGTTGTTATTTATCTTTGGCCTGTATGTTTAATTATTTACTTCTGTTGGAGAATGTAATTATTTGCTGTATCGAGTCGCATTGTAATAATTTTAATTCCTGCACTTTTATTTCAAGTCAATGCGATGTGAATGTTTAGCTTAGTTTATTATTTATTTCCCAGACTTACTAGATCCTGGTTTGGTCCCAAATTAATGATTCGGTACCCATTTAGTAATCGGATCCCCGATTATAGGGTGGCGGGTCGTTACAGTTGGTATCAGAGCATACGGTCTGGCAAATAAATAAATAACTAGGTTAAATGTTGTAATTCGGCAAATAAATATATTATCCCGTACAAGCACGGCGATAGCATAGGTTTTAGGACTCTAATTAGAACTTTTGATTTTGTAATTGTAGGCGAGTAGATGGCTCCCAGGAAGAGGATGCCAGTTATTCGAGAGCGGGGAGATGCCCTAGTGGGTCTGAGGCAGGGAGGCCGAGTGTTGAGCAGTTTATGGAGGCCATGATGGATACTATGGCTCGATATCAGACTCGAGATCCTAGCGAGGGTTCTAGTACTCGGGGAGGGACCACAGCTACACTTGAGAGGTTCTTGAAGCTGAGGCCACCTCACTTCACCGGTCGTCCCGACCCTGACGAGGCCATTCATTGGCTTAGAGAGATTGAGAAGACTTTTGATACTATGGACTGTGCAGCAGTAGAGAGGACCCCATTGGCTACCTTCATGCTGAAGGATAGTGCCTATGACTGGTGGACCACACTGAAGAGTTTGTCTTATGGGGACAGGAGTCTTAGGGAAATTTCTTGGGAGACCTTTGTCAAGGAATTCAATGCACAATATTTCCCTAGACATGTCCAGCGAGCCAAGGAGAGGGAGTTTATGGATCTGACGCAGGGGAGTATGACGGTACTTGAGTACGAGGCGAAGTTTGTTTCGCTGGGACGGTTCGTGCCTTTCATATCTGGGGACGAGGTGCGTCGCACGGAGAGGTTTGTGGATGGGCTTAGGCTCAGTTTGAGGAACTTCGTGGCGTCCCATTGTTGTACAGACTTGGCGTCAGCTGTTAGGCGTGCAACAGCTGTGGAGGCTCAACAGATCCAGTCGGCCCGAGAGAGAGGGCAGACTGTTCACGGGCCAGCGCGAGGAAGGAGTAAGGCAGCGGCACCGGCTCCTTCTGTCGGATCGGGATCGTCTTCTCTCGGCTCCCGATTCAGGAGATTCTTCAGGGGTGGTGGCAGCAGTAGTGGCAGCAACGGCAGCAGCAGGCCCAGGCAGGGTCAGCAGAGTCAGACAGTGTCCAGTGCACAGCAGGAGCCAGCTCAGAGGCTTCCGGCAGTTTGTCAGCAGTGTGGTGGTGCCCATGGCGGGACTCAGTGTCCCAATCTTCCCAGGAGATGTTTTACTTGCGGCCAACAGGGCCATCTGGCGAGGCAGTGCCCGTAGGGGCATAGTCAGGGGCAGGGTCATGGCGATCAGAAGAAGCCGAGGACTCAGGGGAGAGTGCTGGCTATCACCAGGAGGGAGGCTCGCGCGTCCAACTTGGTGGAAGGTACACTCTCTGTCCTTGGGAACTCTGCGCATGTGTTGATCGATTCAGGTGCTTCGCATTCTTTTATTTCCGAGCAGTTCCTAGACATTCTTTCTGCACCCGTTGTTGAGTTGTCTGATGGTCTGATGGTTGAGGTTCCTTCTGGAGACTTCATGATATCTTATAATTGTTTGAGGGATGTTCCCTTGACCATTGAGGGTCATGTGCTACCTGCCCAGTTGGTCGTACTTGCTATTCGTGATTTCGATATCATCCTGGGTATGGATTGGTTGGAAGCCTTTTATGCGGAGGTGGACTGCCACAGGAAGAGGGTGCGCTTCTCTATTCCGGACATCCCGACCTTCTTCTTCCAAGGTATTAGGCTTTGTTCTCGAGGTATTCTCATTTCTGCCTTTAAGGCACGGAGGTTGCTTGCTGGTGGCTGCGAGGCTTTCTTAGCCTCTGTTGTTGTTTCTGATGTTCGTGCTAGTCCCAGTCCTTGGGAGGTGCCGGTTGTTTGTGAGTTCGTAGATGTTTTTCCTGAGGAGCTGCCTGGCCTTCCTCCTCAGCGAGAGGTCGAGTTTACCATCGAGCTTGCACCAGGTACGGCGCCCTTGTCTAAGGCCCCGTATCGGATGGTGCCAGCCGAACTCGCTGAGTTGAAGGCGCAGTTGCAGGAGTTGCTGGATAAGGGTTTCATTCGTCCCAGTACATCTCCGTGGGGTGCTCCAGTTCTGTTTATCAGGAAGAAGGATGGTTCTTTGAGATTGTGCATCGATTATAGGCAGCTGAACCAAGTGACAATAAAGAATAAGTACTCGCTTCCTAGGATCGATGACTTGATGGATCAGCTGCAGACCGCGAGGTTGTTCTTCAAGATCGATCTGAGATCTGGGTATTATCAGATGAGAATCATGGATGTGGATGTTAGTAAGACGGCCTTCAGAACTCGGTATGGGCATTACGAGTTTTTGGTTATGCCCTTCGGCTTAACCAATGCTCCGGCGGCCTTTATGGATCTGATGAACCGAGTCTTCAGGACCTACCTGGACCAGTTTGTGGTTGTGTTTGTTGATGATATTCTGATCTATTCTTCTTCTGAGGAAGAGCACACTGCTCATCTTCGGGCAGTGTTGCAGGTCCTGAGAGAGCACCAACTTTATGCCAAGTTCAGCAAATGTGAATTTTGGCTGAACGAGGTGCACTTCCTTGGGCACGTTATTTCTGGTGAAGGCATCGCAGTGGATCCAACTAAGATAGAGGCAGTGATGGACTGGAGCAGGCCGACTTCAGTGGCTGAGATCAGGAGCTTTCTGGGGCTTGCCGGATATTACTGGCGGTTTGTTCAGGGATTTTCTTCAATAGCGGCCCCCTTGTCGAGGTTGACTCGAAAGGGAGTTCGTTTTGTGTGGACTGAGGATTGTGAGCAGAGTTTTATTGAGCTAAAAACTCGTCTCACGTCAGCCCCAGTACTGGTGCTTCCATCTGGGTCAGGTGGATTTGTGGTTTACTCAGATGCGTCCCGTCGAGGTTTGGGAGCAGTCCTTATGCAGCATGGCAGGGTAGTGGCTTATGCTTCTCGGCAGCTGAAGAGGCATGAAGAGAACTATCCTACTCATGATTTGGAGCTTGCAGCTGTGGTGTTTGCACTGAAGATCTGGAGGCATTATTTATACGGAGAAAAATTCTAAGTTTTTACAGATCACAAGAGCTTGAAATATGTGTTCACTCAGAGAGACCTAAATCTGAGGCAGCGGAGGTGGATGGAGTTTATTAAGGATTATGACTTCGACCTTTCTTATCATCCGGGCAAGGCGAATGTGGTGTTAGACGCTTTGAGTCGGAAGACGGTCATGTCATACCTCATGATTCGGGAGTGGAAATTATTTGAGCAGGTGGTGGAATCCTCCTTTAGGGTTCCACGTGAAGAGGATAGAGCAGTACTTGTCAGCTTGACTGTGAGACCGGCTGTGTACCATGCTGTGATTGAGGCTCAGAGGGCAGATGCTGAGTTACCACAGATTCTCCAGAGGTCTGAGGTTGAGTTGTGGGATGATGGTACCGTCAGATTCAGAGGCAGACTCTATGTCTCGACTGAGGAAGACGTGCGCAGATGTGTTCTTGATGAGGCGCACCGTTCGAGGTATGCAGTGCATCCCGGGACAACAAAGATGTATCACTGTTTGAGGAGGCACTTCTGGTGGCCCGGTATGAAAAGAGATGTGGCTGAGTATGTGGCTAGATGTATGACATGCCAACAGGTTAAAGCCGAGCATCAGAGACCAGGAGGGTTGCTGCAACCCTTGCCGATTCCTGAGTGGAAATGGGAGCATGTGACGATGGACTTTGTGATGGGATTGCCTGCATCCCCTAGCAGGAGAGACGCTATCTGGGTTATCGTTGATCGGCTGACCAAGTCGGCACACTTCCTAGCCATTAGGAAGGACTGGTCGGTCGGCAAGCTGGCTAAGTTGTTTGTGGACCGGATTATCTCTCTGTACGGGGTACCCTTGTCCATTGTATCGGATCGAGATCCGAGGTTTATTTCCAGATTCTGGAAGAGCTTTCAGCAGGCGCTGGGCACTCAGTTGGCTTTCAGTTCGGCCTAACATCCAGAGACTGACGGGCAGTCGGAGAGGACTATTCAGACCTTGGAGGATATGCTCAGGGCGTGTTGCCTAGACTGGGGAGGTTCGTGGGAACAACACTTGTCCACCGTGGAGTTTGCCTACAACAACAGCTATCATTCTAGCATCGGCATGGCGCCTTATGAGGCTTTGTATGGGCGGCCGTGTCGATCTCCGGTGTGTTGGTCCGAGATCGGCGAGAGGCAGATAGCAGGACCTGAGTTAGTGCAGCAGTGTGCTGAGATTGCCAGGACGGTTCGGCAGAGGTTGACCGCAGCTCAGAACAGACAGAAGAGTTATGCTGACATCCGACGGAGACCACTTGAATTTGAGGTTGGGGACCACGTGTTTCTCCGAGTCTCACCCTCCAAGGGTGTGATGAGATTCGGGAAGCGAGGCAAGCTGAGTCCGCGATATATTGGACCTTTTCCCATTCTTGCTCGAATTGGGGAAACCGCGTATCAGCTGGCCTTGCCGCCCAGTCTTGCAGGAGTGCACGATGTGTTCCATGTGTCCCTGCTGAGGAAGTATGTTCAGGATCCCTCCCATGTGTTGGATTTTTCAGAGTTGGAGGTCGCTGAGGATTTGTCTTTCCCAGAGTATCCGGTTCGTATTGAGGATCGCAGAGATCAGGTCTTGCGGAACAAGGTCGTGCCGTTGGTCAAGGTGATTTGGCAGTACCGCTCCGGAGGTGAGGCAACCTGGGAGCGAGAGGATGAGATGCGGGAGCAATTTCCTTACCTCTTTTCGTAAGTATTCGCGTGAACTTGTATCCCCGTTGTGACCTTGATATTCCTAGCAATCAATTTCGAGGGCGAAATTTCTTTTAAGGGGGGGAGAATGTAAGGATCGAGACATTCGGATCCGGTTTTCGGGTCGGACCCTGTAGTTCTAGCCCTTGAGAGGGGCGGGGGTTCTAAGTCGAATCGCGTCAGGACCCCGAGACGCGTTTTAAACGGCGTCCACCGTGGCAGACGCGTTTCAGGTTCTGCCACGTGGGTGCCACGTGGACTGACTTTGGGCCGCGAGAGTACGGCCCTGTCAGGTCGTCTGAACGGCGTCCGTGTGGGTCGACGCCTTTCAGACTGCGACTCTGGGTGTGTCAGAGTACGGCCCTGACAAGTTGTCTGAATGGCGTCTGTGTAGGACGACGCGTTTTAGAATCTTGTCAGAGCGGCCGTCATGTCACCTGATAGGCGTCCGTGCATGTCGACGTGTTTTAGCCAGTTTCTGGTTAACCCCGCGAGCCCTCCTTCTTTCCCTCATTTTCTCCTACTCTCCTTCTCTCCTTCTCCTCCGGCGACCGGCGGCGGCCCCCTCCTCCTCCCTCTCTTCCTCACACCATTTCGCCTCTCCCTCCACTCCATCCTCTACCTGGCCCCTAACCCTACCACCCTCACTTCCACTGCGGCGTTCTGCTCTCCAGACGGCGGCCGACGTCACGGTGGGGCTAGGACGACCTCGGCGGTACCGGCGGCGGCGTGGGGAGAGACAGGCGGACGGCTTGGAGCTCGGAGGCGTTCGAGTGTCCGGTAGGGTGACGTTCCCCATAGCATCGTGATTAAAACCATGTTTTTCCTCGTTTATGCATGTGGAAGATCTTTGATTTGGGGGTTAGAATGAGCATGTTTAGGAGTTCATCTGATGATAAGGGGGATTTCCACGAATGTATTGCTTATGGATAGTGTTGTTTCTCTTCTTCCCTCCGTTTTGGGTTTGTTTGGGGTTGGAAAGGGAGCCCTCGGGTTTAGGGCGATCCTGGTTCCTGGGCTTGAAAGACGTCGTGCATGGACGACGCCTTTTTGAAGGGCATCGGGCCATCACGACGCCTTTTAGACAGGAATCGCCTGACAGGCAGTCTGCCAGGTCGGGAATTCAGAGCTTAAAAGACGTCATGGGTGAACGACGCATTTTTGAATGGCGTCAGGCACCCACGACGCCTTTTAAGGCAGAAAATCCCCTGAGTAAAGGTCTTGGAATTTCCGGATTTCCGTGTTGAATGGCGTCTGGGGATGTCGACGCCTTTTAAACGGCGTCCTCTGGTGTCGACGCCTTTTAAGGCCAGATTCTGAAGACTGATTTATATGAACCTATACATGGAGCTTGAATGGCGTCGACCTCGGTCGACGCGATTCAAGACAGAATCCCACTAATTCATGCCAGTAAAACGTGTTCATACTGCTAGATAGTTGGTTAGCACATGTTTTAATGCACCCGGTAGAGATGGATTCTTCATGATCGGATGGTTCTATGTGTGTTATGCGATCGCGGGCTTTTCACGTGACCGGATCGCACTGTGTTGGGTTTTCAGTTACTGTGGACCTGGAGTGACATTGTAGCACTTTATCACCCTGTGCTGGTGGGGGCGTGAGCACAGCGCCGGTGGGGGCGTGGGCGGGGTGACGCCTAGTGAGAGAGGGTCACCTGGTGAACCCCGGGGTCAGCTAGTACCGGTGTCGGAGTGGTACATTCGGAGAGTCACTCATGCTGAGGGAAGGGGTAGTCACCTGAGCCGGTTGGGCCGGAGTAGCGAGCGTGCTATCCGAGGGGCTACTCCTTGGTCTCAGCGGGTCGAGGTTTTTCCCACCGTTGTTTGTACGGTCGGTGAGTTCTATCGAGACGGCAGTTGTGGGTTTTCGAACGGTTGATTTAGAATGTGCATGATTATTATATTTCGACTGCGTGTGTTCTCACGTAGAGAATTAGATATCATACCTGCCACTACACTTGTTACTCTACTGTTAGCTGTACTTTACACTTGTGGGTGTGTGCGTGGGCAGTGGGGATCGAAGGATCCCTACTGAGTCTTGTCCTGAGACTCACCCCTGCGGTTTTCAGGTGAGGACTCGCAGCAGACTTAGAGCGGCGTGTGCGGTCGGGTGTGGTGTGCCTTCAGCGGTTGTTCCGGGGTATGCCCCGATGTAGTTGTTATTTATCTTTGGCCTGTATGTTTAATTATTTCCTTCTGTTGGAGAATGTAATTATTTGCTGTATCGAGTCGCATTGTAATAATTTTAATTCCTGCACTTTTATTTCAAGTCAATGCGATGTGAATGTTTAGCTTAGTTTATTATTTATTTCCCAGACTTACTAGATCCTGGTTTGGTCCAAAATTAATGATTCGGTACCCATTTAGTAATCGGATCCCCGATTATAGGGTGGCGGGTCGTTACAGTTGGTATCAGAGCATACGGTCTGGCAAATAAATAAATAACTAGGTTAAATGTTGTAATTCGGCAAATAAATACATTATCCCGTACAGGCACGGCGATAGCATAGGTTTTAGGACTCTAATTAGAACTTTTGATTTTGTAATTATAGGCGAGTAGATGGCTCCCAGGAAGAGGATGCCAGTTATTCGAGAGCGGGGAGATGCCCCTAGTGGGTCTGAGGCAGGGAGGCCGAGTGTTGAGCAGTTTATGGAGGCCATGATGGATACTATGGCTCGATATCAGACTCGAGATCCTAGCGAGGGTTCTAGTACTCGGGGAGGGACCACAGCTACACTTGAGAGGTTCTTGAAGCTGAGGCCACCTCACTTCACCGGTCGTCCCGACCCTGACGAGGCCATTCATTGGCTTAGAGAGATTGAGAAGACTTTTGATACTATGGACTGTGCAGCAGTAGAGAGGACCCCATTGGCTACCTTCATGCTGAAGGATAGTGCCTATGACTGGTGGACCACACTGAAGAGTTTGTCTTATGGGGACAGGAGTCTTAGGGAAATTTCTTGGGAGACCTTTGTCAAGGAATTCAATGCACAATATTTTCCTAGACATGTCCAGCGAGCCAAGGAGAGGGAGTTTATGGATCTGACGCAGGGGAGTATGACGGTACTTGAGTACGAGGCGAAGTTTGTTTCGCTGGGACGGTTCGTGCCTTTCATATCTGGGGACGAGGTGCGTCGCACGGAGAGGTTTGTGGATGGGCTTAGGCTCAGTTTGAGGAACTTCGTGGCGTCCCATTGTTGTACAGACTTGGCGTCAGCCGTTAGGCGTGCAACAGCTGTGGAGGCTCAACAGATCCAGTCGGCCCGAGAGAGAGGGTAGACTGTTCAGGGGCCAGTGCGAGGCAGGAGTAAGGCAGCGGCACCGGCTCCTTCTGTCGGATCGGGATCGTCTTCTCTCGGCTCCCGATTCAGGAGATTCTTCAGGGGTGGTGGCAGCAGTAGTGGCAGCAGCGGCAGCAGCAGGCCCAGGCAGGGTCAGCAGAGTCAGACAGTGTCCAGTGCACAGCAGGAGCCAGCTCAGAGGCTTCCGGCAGTTTGTCAGCAGTGTGGTGGTGCCCATGGCGGGACTCAGTGTCCCACTCTTCCCAGGAGATGTTTTACTTGCGGCCAACAGGGCCATCTGGCGAGGCAGTGCCCGCAGGGGCATAGTCAGGGGCAGGGTCATGGCGATCAGAAGAAGCCGAGGACTCAGGGGAGAGTGCTGGCTATCACTAGGAGGGAGGCTCGCGCGTCCAACTTGGTGGAAGGTACACTCTCTGTCCTTGGGAACTCTGCGCATGTGTTGATCGATTCAGGTGCTTCGCATTCTTTTATTTCCGAGCAGTTCCTAGACATTCTTTCTGCACCCGTTGTTGAGTTGTCTGATGGTCTGATGGTTGAGGTTCCTTCTGGAGACTTTATGATATCTTATAATTGTTTGAGGGATGTTCCCTTGACCATTGAGGGTCATGTGCTACCTGCCCAGTTGGTCGTACTTGCTATTCGTGATTTCGATATCATCCTGGGTATGGATTGGTTGGAAGCCTTTTATGCGGAGGTGGACTGCCACAGGAAGAGGGTGCGCTTCTCTATTCCGGACATCCCGACCTTCTTCTTCCAAGGTATTAGGCTTTCTTCTCGAGGTATTCTCATTTCTGCCTTTAAGGCACGGAGGTTGCTTGCTGGTGGCTGCGAGGCTTTCTTAGCCTCTGTTGTTGTTTCTGATGTTCGTGCTAGTCCCAGTCTTTGGGAGGTGCCGGTTGTTTGTGAGTTCGTAGATGTTTTTCCTGAGGAGCTGCCTGGCCTTCCTCCTCAGCGAGAGGTCGAGTTTACCATCGAGCTTGCACCAGGTACGGCGCCCTTGTCTAAGGCCCCGTATCGGATGGCGCCAGCCGAACTCGCTGAGTTGAAGGCGCAGTTGCAGGAGTTGCTGGATAAGGGTTTCATTCGTCCCAGTACATCTCCGTGGGGTGCTCCAGTTTTGTTTGTCAGGAAGAAGGATGGTTCTTTGAGATTGTGCATCGATTATAGGCAGCTGAACCAAGTGACAATAAAGAATAAGTACCCGCTTCCTAGGATCGATGACTTGATGGATCAGCTGCAGACCGCGAGGGTGTTCTCCAAGATCGATCTGAGATCTGGGTATTATCAGATGAGAATCAGGGATGTGGATGTTAGTAAGACGGCCTTCAGAACTCGGTATGGGCATTACGAGTTTTTGGTTATGCCCTTCGGCTTAACCAATGCTCCGGGGGCCTTTATGGATCTGATGAACCGAGTCTTCAGGACCTACCTGGACCAGTTTGTGGTTGTGTTTGTTGATGATATTCTGATCTATTCTTCTTCTGAGGAAGAGCACGCTGCTCATCTTCGGGCAGTGTTGCAGGTCCTCAGAGAGCACCAACTTTATGCCAAGTTCAGCAAATGTGAATTTTGGCTGAACGAGGTGCACTTCTTTGGGCACGTTATTTCTGGTGAAGGCATCGCAGTGGATCCAGCTAAGATAGAGGCAGTGATGGACTGGAGCAGGCCGACTTCAGTGGCTGAGATCAGGAGCTTTCTGGGGCTTGCCGGATATTACAGGCGGTTTGTTCAGGGATTTTCTTCGATAGCGGCCCCCTTGTCGAGGTTGACTCGAAAGGGAGTTCGTTTTGTGTGGACTGAGGATTGTGAGCAGAGTTTTATTGAGCTAAAAACTCGTCTCACGTCAGCCCCAGTACTGGTGCTTCCATCTGGGTCAGGTGGATTTGTGGTTTACTCAGATGCGTCCCGTCGAGGTTTGGGAGCAGTCCTTATGCAGCATGGCAGGGTAGTGGCTTATGCTTCTCGGCAGCTGAAGAGGCATGAAGAGAACTATCCTACTCATGATTTGTAGCTTGCAGCTGTGGTGTTTGCACTGAAGATCTGGAGGCATTATTTATACGGAGAAAAATTCTAAGTTTTTACAGATCACAAGAGCTTGAAATATGTGTTCACTCAGAGAGACCTGAATCTGAGGCAGCGGAGGTGGATGGAGTTTATTAAGGATTATGACTTCGACCTTTCTTATCATCCGGGCAAGGCGAATGTGGTGGCAGACGCTTTGAGTCGGAAGACGGTCATGTCATACCTCATGATTCGGGAGTGGAAATTATTTGAGCAGGTGGTGGAATCCTCCTTTAGGGTTCCACGTGAAGAGGATAGAGCAGTATTTGTCAGCTTGACTGTGAGACCGGCTGTGTACCATGCTGTGATTGAGGCTCAGAGGGCAGATGCTGAGTTACCACAGATTCTCCAGAGGTCTGAGGTTGAGTTGTGGGATGATGGTACCGTCAGATTCAGAGGCAGACTCTATGTCTCGACTGAGGAAGACGTGCGCAGATGTGTTCTTGATGAGGCGCACCGTTCGAGGTATGCAGTGCATCCCGGGACAACAAAGATGTATCACTGTTTGAGGAGGTACTTCTGGTGGCCCGGTATGAAAAGAGATGTGGCTGAGTATGTGGCTAGATGTATGACATGCCAACAGGTTAAAGCCGAGCATCAGAGACCAGGAGGGTTGCTGCAACCCTTGCCGATTCCTGAGTGGAAATGGGAGCATGTGACGATGGACTTTGTGATGGGATTGCCTGCATCCCCTAGCAGGAGAGACGCTATCTGGGTTATCGTTGATCGGCTGACCAAGTCGGCACACTTCGTAGCCATTAGGAAGGACTGGTCGGTCGGCAAGCTGGCTAAGTTGTTTGTGGACCGGATTATCTCTCTGTACGGGGTACCCTTGTCCATTGTATCGGATCGAGATCCGAGGTTTACTTCCAGATTCTGGAAGAGCTTTCAGCAGGCGCTGGGCACTCAGTTGGCTTTCAGTTCGGCCTAACATCCAGAGACTGACGGGCAGTCGGAGAGGACTATTCAGACCTTGGAGGATATGCTCAGGGCGTGTTGCCTAGACTGGGGAGGTTCGTGGGAACAACACTTGTCCACCGTGGAGTTTGCCTACAACAACAGCTATCATTCTAGCATCGGCATGGCGCCTTATGAGGCTTTGTATGGGCGGCCGTGTCAATCTCCGGTGTGTTGGTCCGAGATCGGCGAGAGGCAGATAGCAGGACCTGAGTTAGTGCAGCAGTGTGCTGAGATTGCCAGGACGGTTCGGCAGAGGTTGACCGCAGCTCAGAACAGACAGAAGAGTTATGCTGACATCCGACGGAGACCACTTGAATTTGAGGTTGGGGACCACGTGTTTCTCCGAGTCTCACCCTCCAAGGGTGTGATGAGATTCGGGAAGCGAGGCAAGCTGAGTCCGTGATATATTGGACCTTTTCCCATTCTTGCTCGAATTGGGGAAACCGCGTATCAGCTGGCCTTGCCGCCCAGTCTTGCAGGAGTGCACGATGTGTTCCATGTGTCCCTGCTGAGGAAGTATGTTCAGGATCCCTCCCATGTGTTGGATTTTTCAGAGTTGGAGGTCGCTGACGATTTGTCTTTCCCAGAGTATTCGGTTCGTATTGAGGATCGCAGAGATCAGGTCTTGCGGAACAAGGTCGTGCCGTTGGTCAAGGTGATTTGGCAGTACCGCTCCGGAGGTGAGGCAACCTGGGAGCGAGAGGATGAGATGCGGGAGCAATTTCCTTACCTCTTTTCGTAAGTATTCGCGTGAACTTGTATCCCCGTTGTGACCTTGATATTCCTAGCAATCAATTTCGAGGGCGAAATTTCTTTTAAGGGGGGGAGAATGTAAGGATCGAGACATTCGGATCCGGTTTTCGGGTCGGACCCTGTAGTTCTAGCCCTTGAGAGGGGCGGGGGTTCTAAGTCGAATCGCGTCAGGACCCCGAGACGCGTTTTAAACGGCGTCCACCGTGGCAGACGCGTTTCAGGTTCTGCCACGTGGGTGCCACGTGGACTGACTTTGGGCCGCGAGAGTACGGCCCTGTCAGGTCGTCTGAACGGCGTCCGTGTGGGTCGACGCCTTTCAGACTACGACTCTGGGTGTGTCAGAGTACGGCCCTGACAAGTTGTCTGAATGGCGTCTGTGTAGGACGACGCGTTTCAGAATCTTGTCAGAGCGGCCGTCATGTCACCTGATAGGCGTCCGTGCATGTCGACGCGTTTTAGCCAGTTTCTGGTTAACCCCGCGAGCCCTCCTTCTTTCCCTCATTTTCTCCTACTCTCCTTCTCTCCTTCTCCTCCGGCGACCGGCGGCGGCCCCCTCCTCCTCCCTCTCTTCCTCACACCATTTCGCCTCTCCCTCCACTCCATCCTCTACCTGGCTCCTAACCCTACCACCCCCACTTCCACTGCGGCGTTCTGCTCTCCGGACGGCGGCCGACGTCACGGTGGGGCTAGGACGACCTCGGCGGTACCGGCGGCGGCGTGGGGAGAGACAGGCGGACGGCTTGGAGCTCGGAGGCGTTCGAGTGTCCAGTAGGGTGACGTTCCCCATAGCATCGTGATTAAAACCATGTTTTTCCTCGTTTATGCATGTGGAAGATCTTTGATTTGGGGGTTAGAATGAGCATGTTTAGGAGTTCATCTGATGATAAGGGGGATTTCCACAAATGTATTGCTTATGGATAGTGTTGTTTCTCTTCTTCCCTCCGTTTTGGGTTTGTTTGGGGTTGGAAAGGGAGCCCTCGGGTTTAGGGCGATCCTGGTTCCTGGGCTTGAAAGACGTCGTGCATGGACGACGCCTTTTTGAAGGGCATCGGGCCATCACGACGCCTTTTAGACAGGAATCGCCTGACAGGCAGTCTGCCAGGTTGGGAATTCAGAGCTTAAAAGACGTCATGGGTGAACGACGCATTTTTGAATGGCGTCAGGCACCCACGACGCCTTTTAAGGCAGAAAATCCCCTGAGTAAAGGTCTTGGAATTTCCGGATTTCCGTGTTGAATGGCGTCTGGGGATGTCGACGCCTTTTAAACGGCGTCCTCTGGTGTCGACGTCTTTTAAGGCCAGATTCTGAAGACTGATTTATATGAACCTATACATGGAGCTTGAATGGCGTCGACCTCGGTCGACGCGATTCAAGACAGAATTCCACTAATTCATGCCAGTAAAACGTGTTCATACTGCTAGATAGTTGGTTAGCATATGTTTTAATGCACCCGGTAGAGATGGATTCCTCATGATCGGATGGTTCTATGTGTGTTATGCGATCGCGGGCTTTTCACGTGACCGGATCGCGCTGTGTTGGGTTTTCAGTTACTGTGGACCTGGAGTGACATTGTAGCACTTTATCACCCTGTGCTGGTGGGGGTGTGAGCACAGCGCCGGTGGGGGCGTGGGCGGGGTGACGCCTAGTGAGAGAGGGTCACCTGGTGAACCCCGGGGTCAGCTAGTACCGGTGTCGGAGTGGTACATTCGGAGAGTCACTCATGCTGAGGGAAGGGGTAGTCACCTGAGCCGGTTGGGCTGGAGTAGCGAGCGTGCTATCCGAGGGGCTACTCCTTGGTCTCAGCGGGTCGAGGTTTTTCCCACCGTTATTTGTACGGTCGGCGAGTTCTATCGAGACGGCAGTTGTGGGTTTTCTAACGGTTGATTTAGAATGTGCATGATTATTATATTTCGCCTGCATGTGTTCTCACGTAGAGAATTAAATATCATACCTGCCACTACACTTGTTACTCTACTGTTAGCTGTACTTTACACTTGTGGGTGTGTGCGTGGGCAGTGGGGATCGAAGGATCCCTACTGAGTCTTGTCCTGAGACTCACCCCTGCGGTTTTCAGGTGAGTACTCGCAGCAGACTTAGAGCGGCGTGTGCGGTCGGGTGTGGTGTGCCTTCAGCGGTTGTTCCGGGGTATGCCCCGATGTAGTTGTTATTTATCTTTGGCCTGTATGTTTAATTATTTCCTTCTGTTGGAGAATGTAATTATTTGCTGTATCGAGTCGCATTGTAATAATTTTAATTCCTGCACTTTTATTTCAAGTCAATGCGATGTGAATGTTTAGCTTAGTTTATTATTTATTTCCCAGACTTACTAGATCCTGGTTTGGTCCCAAATTAATGATTCGGTACCCATTTAGTAATCGGATCCCCGATTATAGGGTGGCGGGTCGTTACAGTTGGTATCAGAGCATACGGTCTGGCAAATAAATAAATAACTAGGTTAAATGTTGTAATTCGGCAAATAAATACATTATCCCGTACAGGCACGGCGATAGCATAGGTTTTAGGACTCTAATTAGAACTTTTGATTTTGTAATTGTAGGCGAGTAGATGGCTCCCAGGAAGAGGATGCCAGTTATTCGAGAGCGGGGAGATGCCCCTAGTGGGTCTGAGGCAGGGAGGCCGAGTGTTGAGCAGTTTATGGAGGCCATGATGGATACTATGGCTCGATATCAGACTCGAGATCCTAGCGAGGGTTCTAGTACTCGGGGGGGGACCACAGCTACACTTGAGAGGTTCTTGAAGCTGAGGCCACCTCACTTCACCGGTCGTCCCGACCCTGACGAGGCCATTCATTGGCTTAGAGAGATTGAGAAGACTTTTGATACTATGGACTGTGCAGCAGTAGAGAGGACCCCATTGGCTACCTTCATGCTGAAGGATAGCGCCTATGACTGGTGGACCACAGTGAAGAGTTTGTCTTATGGGGACAGGAGTCTTAGGGAAATTTCTTGGGAGACCTTTGTCAAGGAATTCAATGCACAATATTTCCCTAGACATGTCCAGCGAGCCAAGGAGAGGGAGTTTATGGATCTGACGCAGGGGAGTATGACGGTACTTGAGTACGAGGCGAAGTTTGTTTCGTTGGGACGGTTCGTGCCTTTCATATCTGGGGACGAGGTGCGTCGCACGGAGAGGTTTGTGGATGGGCTTAGGCTCAGTTTGAGGAACTTCGTGGCGTCCCATTGTTGTACAGACTTGGCGTCAGCTGTTAGGCGTGCAGCAGCTGTGGAGGCTCAACAGATCCAGTCGGCCCGAGAGAGAGGGCAGACTGTTCAGGGGCCAGCGCGAGGCAGGAGTAAGGCAGCGGCACCGGCTCCTTCTGTCGGATCGGGATCGTCTTCTCTCGGCTCCCGATTCAGGAGATTCTTCAGGGGTGGTGGTAGCAGTAGTGGCAGCAGCGGCAGCAGCAGGCCCAGGCAGGGTCAGCAGAGTCAGACAGTGTCCAGTGCACAGCAGGAGCCAGCTCAGAGGCTTCCGGCAGTTTGTCAGCAGTGTGGTGGTGCCCATGGCGGGACTCAGTGTCCCACTCTTCCCAGGAGATGTTTTACTTGCGGCCAACAGGGCCATCTGGCGAGGCAGTGCCCGCAGGGGCATAGTCAGGGGCAGGGTCATGGCGATCAGAAGAAGCCGAGGACTCAGGGGAGAGTGCTGGCTATCACCAGGAGGGAGGCTCGCGCGTCCAACTTGGTGGAAGGTACACTCTCTGTCCTTGGGAACTCTGCGCATGTGTTGATCGATTCAGGTGCTTCGCATTCTTTTATTTCCGAGCAGTTCCTAGACATTCTTTCTGCACCCGTTGTTGAGTTGTCTGATGGTCTGATGGTTGAGGTTCCTTCTGGAGACGTCATGATATCTTATAATTGTTTGAGGGATGTTCCCTTGACCATTGAGGGTCATGTGCTACCTGCCCAGTTGGTCGTACTTGCTATTCGTGATTTCGATATCATCCTGGGTATGGATTGGTTGGAAGCCTTTTATGCGGAGGTGGACTGCCACAGGAAGAGGGTGCGCTTCTCTATTCCGGACATCCCGACCTTCTTCTTCCAAGGTATTAGGCTTTCTTCTCGAGGTATTCTCATTTCTGCCTTTAAGGCACGGAGGTTGCTTGCTGGTGGCTGCGAGGCTTTCTTAGCCTCTGTTATTGTTTCTGATGTTCGTGCTAGTCCCAGTCCTTGGGAGGTGCCGGTTGTTTGTGAGTTCGTAGATGTTTTTCCTGAGGAGCTGCCTGGCCTTCCTCCTCAGCGAGAGGTCGAGTTTACCATCGAGCTTGCACCAGGTACGGCGCCCTTGTCTAAGGCCCCGTATCGGATGGCGCCAGCCGAACTCGCTGAGTTGAAGGCGCAGTTGCAGGAGTTGCTGGATAAGGGTTTCATTCGTCCCAGTACATCTCCGTGGGGTGCTCCAGTTCTGTTTATCAGGAAGAAGGATGGTTCTTTGAGATTGTGCATCGATTATAGGCAGCTGAACCAAGTGACAATAAAGAATAAGTACTCGCTTCCTAGGATCGATGACTTGATGGATCAGCTGCAGACCGCGAGGTTGTTCTTCAAGATCGATCTGAGATCTGGGTATTATCAGATGAGAATCATGGATGTGGATGTTAGTAAGACGGCCTTCAGAACTCGGTATGGGCATTACGAGTTTTTGGTTATGCCCTTCGGCTTAACCAATGCTCCGGCGGCCTTTATGGATCTGATGAACCGAGTCTTCAGGACCTACCTGGACCAGTTTGTGGTTGTGTTTGTTGATGATATTCTGATCTATTCTTCTTCTGAGGAAGAGCACACTGCTCATCTTCGGGCAGTGTTGCAGGTCCTGAGAGAGCACCAACTTTATGCCAAGTTCAGCAAATGTGAATTTTGGCTGAACGAGGTGCACTTCCTTGGGCACGTTATTTCTGGTGAAGGCATCGCAGTGGATCCAACTAAGATAGAGGCAGTGATGGACTGGAGCAGGCCGACTTCAGTGGCTGAGATCAGGAGCTTTCTGGGGCTTGCCGGATATTACAGGTGGTTTGTTTAGGGATTTTCTTCGATAGCGGCCCCCTTGTCGAGGTTGACTCGAAAGGGAGTTCGTTTTGTGTGGACTGAGGATTGTGAGCAGAGTTTTATTGAGCTAAAAACTCGTCTCACGTCAGCCCCAGTACTAGTGCTTCCATCTGGGTCAGGTGGATTTGTGGTTTACTCAGATGCGTCCCGTCGAGGTTTGGGAGCAGTCCTTATGCAGCATGGCAGGGTAGTGGCTTATGGTTCTCGGCAGCTGAAGAGGCATGAAGAGAACTATCCTACTCATGATTTGGAGCTTGCAGCTGTGGTGTTTGCACTGAAGATCTGGAGGCATTATTTATACGGAGAAAAATTCCAAGTTTTTACAAATTACAAGAGCTTGAAATATGTGTTCACTCAGAGAGACCTGAATCTGAGGCAGCGGAGGTGGATGGAGTTTATTAAGGATTATGACTTCGACCTTTCTTATCATCCGGGCAAGGCGAATGTGGTAGCAGACGCTTTGAGTCGGAAGACGGTCATGTCATACCTCATGATTCGGGACTGGAAATTATTTGAGCAGGTGGTGGAATCCTCCTTTAGGGTTCCACGTAAAGAGGATAGAGCAGTACTTGTCAGCTTGACTGTGAGACCGGCTGTGTACCATGTTGTGATTGAGGCTCAGAGGGCAGATGCTGAGTTACCACAGATTCTCCAGAGGTCTGAGGTTGTGTTGTGGGATGATGGTACCGTCAGATTCAGAGGCAGACTCTATGTCTGGACTGAGGAAGACGTGCGTAGATGTGTTCTTGATGAGGCGCACCGTTCGAGGTATGCAGTGCATCCCGGGACAACAAAGATGTATCACAGTTTGAGGAGGCACTTCTGGTGGCCCGGTATGAAAAGAGATGTGGCTGAGTATGTGGCTAGATGTATGACATGCCAACAGGTTAAAGCCGAGCATCAGAGACCAGGAGGGTTGCTGCAACCCTTGCCGATTCCTGAGTGGAAATGGGAGCATGTGACGATGGACTTTGTGATGGGATTGCCTGCATCCCCTAGCAGGAGAGACGCTCTCTGGGTTATCGTTGATCGGCTGACCAAGTCGGCACACTTCCTAGCCATTAGGAAGGACTGGTCGGTCGGCAAGCTGGCTAAGTTGTTTGTGGACCGGATTATCTCTCTGCACGGGGTACCCTTGTCCATTGTATCGGATCGAGATCCGAGGTTTACTTCCAGATTCTGGAAGAGCTTTCAGCAGGCGCTGGGCACTCAGTTGGCTTTCAGCTCGGCCTACCATCCAGAGACTGACGGGCAGTCGGAGAGGACTATTCAGACCTTGGAGGATATGCTCAGGGCGTGTTGCCTAGACTGGGGAGGTTCGTGGGAACAACACTTGTCCACCGTGGAGTTTGCCTACAACAACAGCTATCATTCTAGCATCGGCATGGCGCCTTATGAGGCTTTGTATGGGCGGCCGTGTCGATCTCCGGTGTGTTGGTCCGAGATCGGCGAGAGGCAGATAGCAGGACCTGAGTTAGTGCAGCAGTGTGCTGAGATTGCCAGGACGGTTCGGCAGAGGTTGACCGCAGCTCAGAACAGACAGAAGAGTTATGCTGACATCCGACGGAGACCACTTGAATTTGAGGTTGGGGACCACGTGTTTCTCCGAGTCTCACCCTTCAAGGGTGTGATGAGATTCGGGAAGCGAGGCAAGCTGAGTCCGCGATATATTGGACCTTTTCCCATTCTTGCTCGAATTGGGGAAACCGCGTATCAGCTGGCCTTGCCGCCCAGTCTTGCAGGAGTGCACGATGTGTTCCATGTGTCCCTGCTGAGGAAGTATGTTCAGGATCCCTCCCATGTGTTGGATTTTTCAGAGTTGGAGGTCGCTGAGGATTTGTCTTTCCCAGAGTATCCGGTTCGTATTGAGGATCGCAGAGATCAGGTCTTGCGGAACAAGGTCGTGCCGTTGGTCAATGTGATTTGGCAGTACCGCTCCGGAGGTGAGGCAACCTGGGAGCTAGAGGATGAGATGCGGGAGCAATTTCCTTACCTCTTTTCGTAAGTATTCCCGTGAACTTGTATCCCCGTTGTGACCTTGATATTCATAGCAATCAATTTCGAGGGCGAAATTTCTTTTAAGGGGGGGAGAATGTAAGGATCGAGACTTTCGGATCCAGTTTTCGGGTCGGACCCTGTAGTTCTAGCCCTTGAGAGGGGCGGGGGTTCTAAGTCGAATCGCGTCAGGACCCCGAGACGTGTTTTAAACGGCGTCCACCGTGGCAGACGCGTTTCAGGTTCTGCCACGTGGGTGCCACGTGGACTGACTTTGGGCCGCGAGAGTACGGCCCTGTCAGGTCGTCTGAACGGCGTCCGTGTGGGTCGACGCCTTTCAGACTGCGACTCTGGGTGTGTCAGAGTACGGCCTTGACAAGTTGTCTGAATGGCGTCTGTGTAGGACGACGCGTTTCAGAATCTTGTCAGAGCGGCCGTCATGTCACCTGATAGGCGTCCGTGCATGTCGACGTGTTTTAGCCAGTTTCTGGTTAACCCCGCGAACCCTCCTTCTTTCCCTCATTTTCTCCTACTCTCCTTCTCTCCTTCTCCTCCGGCGACCGGCGGTGGCCCCCTCCTCCTCCCTCTCTTCCTCACACCATTTCGCCTCTCCCTCCAGTCCATCCTCTACCTGGCTCCTAACCCTACCACCCCCACTTCCACTGCGGCGTTCTGCTCTCCGGACGGCGGCCGACGTCACGGTGGGGCTAGGACGACCTCGGCGGTACCGGCGGCGGCGTGGGGAGAGACAGGCGGACGGCTTGGAGCTCGGAGGCGTTCGAATGTCCGGTAGGGTGACGTTCCCCATAGCATCGTGATTAAAACCATGTTTTTCCTCGTTTATGCATGTGGAAGATCTTTGATTTGGGGGTTAGAATGAGCATGTTTAGGAGTTCATCTGATGATAAGGGGGATTTCCACAAATGTATTGCTTATGGATAGTGTTGTTTCTCTTCTTCCCTCCGTTTTGGGTTTGTTTGGGGTTGGAAAGGGAGCCCTCGGGTTTAGGGCGATCTTCCTGGGCTTGAAAGACGTCGTGCATGGACGACGCCTTTTTGAAGGGCGTCGGGCCATCACGACGCCTTTTAGACAGGAATCGCCTGACAGGCAGTCTGCCAGGTCGGGAATTCAGAGCTTAAAAGACGTCATGGGTGAACGACGCATTTTTGAATGGCGTCAGGCACCCACGACGCCTTTTAAGGCAGAAAATCCCCTGAGTAAAGGTCTTGGAATTTCCGGATTTCCGTGTTGAATGGCGTCTGGGGATGTCGACGCCTTTTAAACGGCGTCCTCTGGTGTCGACGCCTTTTAAGGCCAGATTCTGAAGACTGATTTATATGAACCTATACATGGAGCTTGAATGGCGTCGACCTCGGTCGACGCGATTCAAGACAGAATTCCACTAATTCATGCCAGTAAAACGTGTTCATACTGCTAGATAGTTGGTTAGCACATGTTTTAATGCACCCGGTAGAGATGGATTCCTCATGATCGGATGGTTCTATGTGTGTTATGCGATCGCGGGCTTTTCACGTGACCGGATCGCACTGTGTTGGGTTTTCAGTTACTGTGGACCTGGAGTGACATTGTAGCACTTTATCACCCTGTGCTGGTGGGGGCGTGAGCACAGTGCCGGTGGGGGCGTGGGCGGGGTGACGCCTAGTGAGAGAGGGTCACCTAGTGAACCCCGGGGTCAGCTAGTACCGGTGTCGGAGTGGTACATTCGGAGAGTCACTCATGCTGAGGGAAGGGGTAGTCACCTGAGCCGGTTGGGCCGGAGTAGCGAGCGTGCTATCCGAGGGGCTACTCCTTGGTCTCAGCGGGTCGAGGTTTTTCCCACCGTTGTTTGTACGGTCGGCGAGTTCTATCGAGACGGCAGTTGTGGGTTTTCTAACGGTTGATTTAGAATGTGCCTGATTATTATATTTCGACTGCATGTGTTCTCACGTAGAGAATTAGATATCATACCTGCCACTACACTTGTTACTCTACTGTTAGCTGTACTTTACACTTGTGGGTGTGTGCGTGGGCAGTGGGGATCGAAGGATCCCTACTGAGTCTTGTCCTGAGACTCACCCCTGCGGTTTTCAGATGAGGACTCGCAGCAGACTTAGAGCGGCGTGTGCGGCCGGGTGTGGTGTGCCTTCAGCGGTTGTTCCGGGGTATGACCCGATGTAGTTGTTATTTATCTTTGGCCTGTATGTTTAATTATTTCCTTTTGTTGGAGAATGTAATTATTTGCTGTATCGAGTCGCATTGTAATAATTTTAATTCCTGCACTTTTATTTCAAGTCAATGCGATGTGAATGTTTAGCTTAGTTTATTATTTATTTCCCAGACTTACTAGATCCTGGTTTGGTCCCAAATTAATGATTCGGTACCCATTTAGTAATCGGATCCCCGATTATAGGGTGGCGGGTCGTTACATTTAGTTTCTTGGTTATATAATTTCTTTAGAAGGTATATCAGTTGATCCTTCTAAGGTAGAAGCAATGTTAAAATGGAAAAGGCCGAAGATGGAAACGAAGATTCGCAGTTTCCTTAGATTGGCAGAATCCTACATAAGATTCATTCAATGTTTCTCTTCCATTGCAACACCCTTAATGAGATTAACTCGAAAAATAGTGAGATTTGTATGGGGTGAAGAATGTAAACATAGCGTCCAGGAATTAAAAGTTTGTTTAACTTCAGCACCAGTATTAGTGTTGCCATTCAGATTAGAAGGATTTGTAGTGTATATTGATGCTTCTAGAGTGAGTTTGAAAGCAGTGTTGATGCATAATGGTAGAGTTGTTGCTTATGATCATCAACTAAAGATTCATGAACAAAATTATCTTCCTCATGATCTAGAACATGCAGCAGTTGTTTTTGCCTTAACATTATAGAGACATTATTTGTATGGAAAAATATTTGAAGTATTCACTGATCATAAGAGTTTAAGGTATTTGTTTTCACATAAAGACCTTAACTTAAGGCAAAGAAGATGGTTGGAGTATTTGAAGGGTTATGACTTTCAATTTGTCTACCATCCGGGATAAGGCTAATATTGTAGCAGATACTTTAAGTTGGAAAGCAATAATAAACAATTTGATAGTAAGAGAATAAAATTTAATTGAACAATCTTCAAATGTTTCATATTGGATTCCCAAGGAAAGATCAATGGGTATTATGGCTAGCATAGTGTTGAGACCATCATTGTATTCCCATGTTGTGGTGGCTCAAGTTGTAGATCTAGAATTGCCTCGTACTTGCAAATGATCGATGTAGTATTTTGTTATAATAACATAGTAAGATTCAGAGGCAGAATGTATGTTCCAAATGATGAAGAGTTAAAGAAGGAATTACTTGACGAAGCTCACAGATCTAAATGTTCTTTCATCTAGGAGAAACCAAGATGTATCGAAATTTAAAATAGCAATTTTGGTTGCCTGGCATGAAGAGAGATATAATAAGTTATGTAGCAAAACGCTTGATATGACAACAAGTAAAAGTAGAACACAGAAGACCAAGTAGTTTACTACAGCCATTAGAAATTTCTTTTAAGGAGGAGAGGATGTAATATCCTGACTCTTCGATTCACGATTTTCAAATCGAGTTACCAAGTTGACCAAATTTAATGTGGATTTAGATCGTTTGACATTTGATTTAACTTAGTGGTTATGATGAATTATATGATTTATGTTCATTTAGAAGAAAAATTAAGATTTAGTGGTAATTGGGTAGCTTTATAATGACTTGAGTTAATAGGCTTGACTTTGGACCCCAATTAAGAGCTTTTGGGCCTTAATAAGTGGTTTTTAAGTGGCCTAGTAGGTGTATAGGGGTATGAAAGCTTATTTTTGAAGGGTTTTTTTGTGTGTGTGTGGGTGGGGGGGGGAGGGTTATTTTGAAATTGGAATTGGTTAAGAGTAATACTTGTTGCACTGAGGGTGCCAATTGCATCGACCATCAATGCAATAGGCAAATAAAAAAGAAAATTATTTTTAACAATTTTTTTGGTGGGTCCCGAGGTGCCTTACATGTTCATATAGGCCGATCTCCAATCGAACGACCCAAAAATTATAAAAATCAAAACTCGAGCCCCAATGAATAGTAAAAAATGCCCTTAATGGGCTGAAATTTTCGATTTTTCATTTTCTTTTGGGTCGTCTGATCGAAGATTGGCCTATACAGATATGTATGGCACCTTGGGGCTCACCTAAAAAAAATTTTAAAATAATTTTTTATTTACCCATTGCATTGAGGGTTAGTGCAATTGGCACCCTCAGTGCATCAAGTATTACTCTCGGTTTAAATGATGGGAAGAGAGAGAACTTGAACCCATCTCTCCCATTTCTCCCCATGCTCTCTTCTCTTCCTCTTTGATTCTCTCTCATGGTTTTAGAGGAGATCCCTTGATGCATGTGGGATATCATTTACTTGGAAAGTTTCTTGGGTCATCTTGGTAGCTTGGAAGTCTTCGGAGATCTCTTCTTGTGGTTTTCTTGACAAGAATTGTCATATGGGAAGTCGTTTCTTAGTGGAAAAGCTTATATTGCTCTTCTTCTTCTCATTTAGAAGCTTAAATTGATTCTTAAAAACCCGTTTGGGTTGGTGGAATTCTATTTGAATGTAGGGTGATGCCATATTATGTTTTCTATTGTGATCTTATGTGGATATTGGCTTTTTGAGTTTTAATTGACTTGCATGTGTATAAATTGTGTTCCTCATGATGATTATTCCCATTGGACTCTTAATTGATGCAAAGTATTATGATTTAGATGGTAAACATTTTAATTTTTATGGTGGGAAGAGGATACTTTGAAAATGATAAATTTCTTTTAAGTTGTTATAATTACTATAGTCTCTATAGTGAGTGAACTGTCATGCATGTTATAGATATGGAAGAACTATGTGTCTATATACTATAGTATAAATTTTGTACTAATTGGAACTGATTTGAGAAAGATCCAACTGCATACGTATAGTTATGTGATTTTTCTCTAGATGATACGACAAAGTGGAATGGAATTGATGTGGTTTATATGTTGCTTTAATTGGCTTGATTTTAATGTTTGAGGTTCTTATTATAGTATTCTTTAAAATCCATGTCTGGCTTTTATATCTTCCATGTGGATTTTAAATGGTGAACCTTGAAAGTAAAGAATCTAGTGTGAAATGATTTCCTATTTCTGGAATTGTTACCTGTCAAGAACCCGTCGACTGTTTTGAATAAAATAGTCGACCGAATTGAAAATAGTCGCCTGTTTGGTTTCTATAAAACCAAAAGGTCGACCGTTTCGAGAGAAATGGCCGACCAAATTGAAACTTGTTTCTGGAAGAGCAAATGGTCAACCGTTTCGACAATATCGGTCGACCATTTAGGTCTTGAGAAAGATTTTTAATTGCTATGAATCCTATTGACCACGAACTTCATGCATTGATGGTTAACTCTTATTATATGTACTATAGTAGAGACAATTAAAGCCAATGGTATGAGTTTCATGTGTAACCATATGTTATTTCATAATGACTCATTATTTGTGGAAATTGATATTATTTTAACTAGTGATACTTATTAAATTGGATGACTTACTTCACTAGCTTACTGATATCCATGTGATGAACTACTTAAGGAAGGAGTGGGATTTTAGCCATGTGATGAGGATAGGTCAGAGCTCGGCTTGCCATATGATGGGGTCTAGATGTCTAAACTTGCCATTATTGAGATTATAGATTTCTGACCAAAGGCAGTGGCAGGTGATTAACCCACTTATGTGTGCAGCTCGATTGAGGGTTGGGGCTATGTAGTAGTGTGCTATGTCCCTCAGACGGCCTTGGTCTTTACCAGGTCTTTAAAGATTTTTGGTGGTCCTAGAAGGCAAAGCGGCATTAGATGGATAAGAAATCTAACAAGATTACCGAATCCGAGGGATAGATGATTGATACATGGTTAGTGATGATTAAGTACCTGTCATTACAAGATAATGTGAAATTGATAAGCTGACGATGATTATTCATGATTTGATATTGTTTGTAATATTCCTATATAGATGTGGATTCGAAACATGATGGATTCGTGAATTTACATGGAGTCATTTAGTTATTTCTGGCAATACTTTATTTCATTTAAAATAGGTTATTATGATTTCTAGTGTTCAGTAGAGATTCGTAGTCCATCATGGACACGAGATCCCTATCGAGTTCTTTTTTATGGAGATTCAACTCGCTGTATTTTCAGGTTATGATCAGCTAGAGGAGCCTTGAGGAGTAGAGCTTTGTGTTACTTTGGTGGTGATGCCTAGTTGCGTGTTTCGCTGGCAGGAGGATGCGGCTGTTATCTTTTTTTTTGTGAAATTCTTCGGCTATGTAATAACTTTTTGAACTTTATACTTTATTTTATTGTTATGGATATGTATTAAGTGGTCATGTGTATGAAACTTTATTATGCCTATGTGTATTTAATTCTATTCTTTATAATTCTAGCATGTTACCTTGAACGATATGATATGATTATGAAGGATTTCGACCTAGTAATACACTAAGTCAAGTGAGTCAACCCAGAATAGTTCAGTGTCTTTTGAATTGGGGTGTTAAAAATGCTACTAAGAGAACTTGGAGGATCACCATCTACATCAACATGCTTATTATGCAAGACACCACAAGAGAGGATCTAAAGGCTTGAGCTTTCTTTTCTTATATTATTGTCTATACTATTCAAGAAAGTCAACATTGTCTTGTTGGTATAGTTGGTTAGAGGTCTATGACTTCTATTTTTTAATCATTTTTATTATGGTCTCTTTTCTCAAGGAAGACGGCCAAACCTTGAGAGGATTGGGGATTATATTACGTTCCTTCAAATAAGATGGTCAATCCTTACGAGGATTGGTGGTTGTGTTACCTTCCATCTAGAAGAGGGTTAATCCTAAGGTAGGTTGAAGGTTAACCTTTTTAGAGGTTTGGTATCTAGGGAGAGCTTTATTAGAGACCTAGTATCTAGAGGGGCCTAACTAGAAGCTTGGAATCTAGGGGAAGCCTTGTTAGAGGTTTGATATTTAGTGTGTTTGGTTTGATATGACTAGATCTATTAATGTTATACTAGAATTAGATTTCTAGTGAAAAAAGTCAACAAAATTAGAGAGTGGACGTAGGTCATCATTTAGGAGACTGAATCATTATAAATCTTGAATCTCGGTTGTGCTTTGCATATCATCATCTATTTCTTCATTATGATTTTAAGTTTTCATCATGTTAGATAAAAATTTTCAAAAAGATTATCATCTTAATCATCCTTTATGCCCCCCTTAGGTGAAGCCATAGCTTTAAATCCAACATTAGTCTATAGGGTTGATCCCCTCTCTTGAGATTTTAATTTTGATCGTCAAAGAACGACGCACTTAATTAGACAACTCTGGTTGATTTTGTTGATCGGACAGTGAAAATTAAACTCAAAATGATGGGATCCAACCCAAAGGGAGGGGATACTTGAATATTTTAAAAATTTTCAAAGATTTTTATTTTTTTGACTTCGGGATAAGGGTTTTAGGGCACATTACATCCACTACATATATAGGGTGCTCTACTATAGCACGTGCAGTTTGACTGCATGTATTTTTTTAAACTTCATCTCTATATGAAGGAATACAATTTACTATAAAATTTTAAATATTCAGTTACCCTCGTTAGAGTTATTTTTATCCTTTGGGACTCTATTTTCACCATGCGATTCTGTCTGATCTTGAGACTCAATCGCAACTGTCCTTTAGGTACAATTTCAAATCTAAATTTTAAAAATAAAAAAAAATAAAAAAATTAATCAGATTTCCGTTAAGGCTGTTCTCATCTCCTAGTGTTTAGTATTCATCACCAATTTGCTCGCACTTGATTGGACCACTACAATCAATTTAGATACGCTCAGACGTTGAAAATTAAGTTCTAAGACATAGAAATAATCTTGGGAGTAATTGAATATTTAAATTAGAACTTTTTGATAAATTTTATTTTTTTAACATAGAGATAAGGCCGAAACATAATATTTTGTTTATCCGCACATATGCTAAAACCGCATCACAAGTGACGAAGTGCGATTTTTGCATATGTGCGGATAAACTGCACAATACTTTTTGGCTCTATTCCTATGTTTACAAAAAAAAATTACCATAAATTTATAAATATTTAATTACCTATCTATACTAATTTTCATCTTTTAGAGCTTAATTTTCACTGTCTGATCGTATTCGAATTGATTGTAGCCGTTCAATCTGGTGCGAACAAGTTGGTAATGATATTAAAATCCTAGGTGATGGGAACAATCTTAAGAATATTTTATTTGAACCAATTTCTTACTTTTTGACTATTTTTCATGATTTTTTGAAAACTAGATTTATAAGTATCAAATTGCTATCTATGATTCAGTTTCACAATCAGGCACGATCAGACGGTAAAAATAAAGTCCCATGTAAGGGAAACAATTTTAGGAGAGATAATTGAATATTTAAAAATTTTAAATAAATTTTATTTTTTAATATAAGGATAAGGGTCAAAACAGCAAACCACGTGTACTGTAGCATTCTTTTATATATATGCTGTCCATCAAGGTGTCACATGCAAACCAACACTATGAAAGTTATTTGGATATAAATTTTAACAAATTATTTATCTACATGATCAAATGACTCCTAATGAAATTCGCAAGAAATGAAAAGTGTGGCATACTAATTCTGCTTTTTGTTGATATGAACGTTGTATGTTTCTGAGTTCCTAGATATGTTGAGGGTTACTATTTAGGGAAAAGGAGATTAACCTATGAAATTGGATTGGGCCGAAAGAACGCTTTCGCATGTGTCACATACGTATTGGAAGCTAATTTCTACGTCCAAGACTTCATGGCTTGGACTTCATAGTTTCAATGAGTGGTCTATCTCTCACTGAAGCGCAAAAGAAGGATAGTAATATATCCATGATCAACTTGACATCCAATTATGTCCATAATATATAGAAGTGCTATCGTGCATATGAATGATCCTTTTATATATTTAATTATATGTTATTAAACGTGAGTAGGGATGTAAATTAGACGAATTGGGCTAGGTTACGTGATAATTTGGATCTAATCTAAATTCAAAATAATCCAACCTAATTTTAACTGAGTCCAAATTCAATAGTGAGTGAGTTGGCTTCGGTTTAATTGGACTGGTCCTATCTATAAATGATTTGTTAGAAGTGTTTTACATTTTGTATAAATTATTGTAAAAATCAATAAACTAAATTGGGCCAATCCGTTTTCAGTTCAACCTACCTCAGATGTAACTAATGTCAACTCAAATTTAACCTAATCCAATTTATATAACTCGAGCTAATCCAAATTTTTTCAATATAGGTTGAATTAGGCTGGACCACGGATTAGTCTGTACGATTGACATCCCTAAATGTGAGTGAAGTCACATTCCGTAAACATCAGGCTACCATTAAGAGCCTTGAGATTTGATGCGTGAAACTTTTGAACTACTCTGGTAATCACCCACGTGGACGAAGACAATCTTTTGCTTCCGCAAGACTAAGGTATGAATCCGCTCCTCATAGTTGTCCAACATATATACCTTAGAACATAGAAAGCTAAGTTTTCACATGATCAAAATATGTGAGACAGCTTAAATAAAAAGATGTTTCTTCTCTTATTACATTAGGGGATGGAAGAAATGTCACAAAGCTACAATTATGAGATAATCTTACATTTTCTGTTTTTAACTAATTTTAGGGACAAGAATAAATGCATTTAGCTTTCAGAGAACATTACTGTCCTTGCAAATGTTGAGAAGACAGTTTCAAGGCCTCATGTTTGGTTATTTACCTAATTAGTTGATTGCAAACTTTTTTCCTTGTTCCCATGCAACAAACATGTTATCTATTTATCATGTACGCTACCAAGAGCAATGAAAATCGAGAGGAAGTTAAGTGACATTTTTGGAGAAATGAATTAAAGTAAATGAGGACAAGTCTACCTATAACTGTATGGATGCCATCTCAAATCTCAGTGTCTTTCCTCACTGCATCTGTAGGAAGGAAGTGAAGATCCCTCGAGTGTACTCACAGTAGGTGTGGAAGGAGAAATTCGCAAAGAAAATTGAATATTTTTAATTCTGCATGAAAGATTTTTTTTTTTTGTAAATATTTGTACTCCAGAGTACATTCAGAGGATTTGCACTCGAAAGAAATATGTCAAAAATGCAGCTTGCAGAGAGCCACATTATGTGCACTTCCGTGACTTAGATATCCATCAGCAAGACATGGCAAACCAAGGTCCACGTTATATAATTAAGCTTCTGCGACTAGACATAGATCAAGAAAGGATGGCAAACAAGCCTAAGAAAAAGGTGAATTGAACAAGACAACGTGCCAACATGTGGGGGATATATACCAGCCTCGTATCTATGTATGTATCAATATTGACAGCCCATGCCTGATGCCTGCCTCCTATGGGAGATAACGACACCCATCTACAGTTGACGAATAACTGCACACCCGTCTCCCGCTCCCCCCAACCCCCAACACCCATATGCATTTGAGCAATGACTGCTGTGTGTGTGGGTGCAGACAACAACGAGTGGAGATCTTCTCAGTTTGGATCGGATTTCAATAGTATTGAGTGAAGAAAGATCTAAATATTTGTCAAATTTTGAGATCACATGATAAGATTCTTTTTGTAATGTTTGGTTCTCTACGGCCCCTCTCAATACTACTAATATTCGGTCCAAACGTTTACTGAAAGGATCTCTTCTCGAGAACATCTCATGCACTATGTGCACCGTGTTCTTTTACCCATAAAATGGCGTAACGTTGGAGGGAACTGTGACACCTTTCTATTCATGTGTGCCTGATCTCCATTCTTCTTCCTCTATCTCTATCCATGTATCTCCATCCATATGTATCAAGCTGCCATTTCTCCACCCGGCCACCGGAGGAAGGCTTACAGAAAGGGCACAAGACCAGCCACGAGGGCGTGCCCCTCCGCCGAAGGATCGGCCAGAGTGTGCAGGCCCCATCAGCCGCCGCCATGCCCAGCACTGCCTAGCAGCTTCTTGTCGGCTGGGCCAACTAACAGCACCCCCCACGCGCATACGCAAAGCTAAACGCGAGCACCCACTCGACTATGGGCGAGAAAGACTTCGTCCTTATCCACAATGCCGGAGGCAATGCCAGTGACGTTGGGAGGAAGGAGGTGGGCGACTCGACACCGATGTCATTTTCCGGTGCCGTAGAGGTGGGAGCTGTCGGAACGAGATCGACTCTAGCCTCGCGACAGGAGGGTGGATCTTTTGCAGTACTCTTCGATTGGGCGACTTCAGTCGATACTCATTTGATGTTAGATCATGCATATATATCTTAATATGCTACAAGAATTCTTTCCCATTTGCTTAATTAAGAGGAATATTAGTAACATGGAGATTCTTAAGTTGAGGGTGCACCACGCGGCCTCAAATAAGTACCAACTGAGGTGGGCTCGACCGGAGGCTTGGAGGCGCATTCATGCATGTGCTTGTTGGCGGGGCAAGCCAAAGTGGGGCTTTCCGGCAGTGGGTGGGGCATGGATGGAACATATCTCTGTTGCTGTCACAGGGCAGATCAAATTGGGTAGGATAAGACAGGACTTATGTTTAGCTTTTTTTACTTTTCCATTTTTTTAGTGGCACAGTAACTGAATGTGTACAGATATTTACAAGCGACCATATATTGAACCTGAGATATCCTCTAGGGATATTCTGCTCGTTGGTCAAGAAGTCTATCTAATTAGGTGAGAACTTCAAATCCGCCTGATTATTCAGAGAAGTAATCTCACGGATTAGGAGATAAAGACCCAATAACACTTTCGGCTGCATAGTTAGGAAGCTTTTAAGTTCCAACTATGATCAAACCTGAGACCTTCTAATTGAGAGGCAAGTGAGGAACCAACTGTTCTAAACAACAGGTTCAAGTTTGGACACACCGGTTTACTCATTGTTTTTGGACACAATTTATCCTACATCAATTAACCTTTTGACGATGTATGTCATACGATGTGTCCTTTTATGCAGTTTCGCCAACTGTGGCAAAAGACAGTGCTAGTGCGTATGTTATCTTCATCTCACGCTTACAGGGAAGTTGTATTTTATGTCTACAAGGGTGTCTAAATTATAAGATAGATCATGTTCAATTGACCTGTAATCCAGTACCATATATAAGGGCTTTCCTTGCGCTAGAGAGCTTTGGAACTAAATCTCACCTTCCATGGTACGCAAGGGGCAGAATTCTTAAAGACTAGCTTATGTTTGAAGTGGTAGGACTTGTGAAAAGATTATTACTTTTTCCGGGTCAGATGATCTTTGACTGTAGAATAATCACCCATAAAAGGCAGAACATAGTTGTAATTATGTGAGAAAAAACCCATGTTAAGGGAGATAAAACAAGTCAAGTGTCGGCATTTGATCTGTCTACTTAGGAGAATTGTAAATATTTGGACAATCTAGAACAATAACAATGGATAATGAGAGCAGAAAGGGAAAAAAGGATATTTGATAAAATGTCAATATATTCTTCATTAGACTTGGAGACATACCTAACTCATCAATAAATTTGATCTTGGCTAAAATGGCAATTTTACCATGGACGTGCCATGCATGTTGTTCAATCAAGAAGGTTGGACGAGTGCATGGATATTTCCAATACAAATAGGAGAATGAAATTATGTACATGATTAGGAGCACAGATTCTAATGTGATGCATTTTGATTCTATAACTGATCTTTTCATGTGAAATTGAATTGAACATTGTAACTCTTCATGGCTCCTAGATGGACTTGCTCAGAGAGGCATGCCATTTCACCTTGAAGAATTGCACGTTTACAGTGTGTTTCCTATGCAGTCGTTCCATCAAAGGGTTGAAGGGCTCACTAGATGCTTGTGTGACTTTGTAGACATCATATATATTAGACCTATTGGCAACGTTGCAAAATGACCTTTAAAACCTTATTAGGATGTTATAGGAATAAATAGGAAAAGGTGTAAAGGAGAGTTTTTGTCAATTTATTTAGCCCTTAATGAGGTGGAATTAATGAAAGACCTTGTGAGTCAGCACTCACTGTGGCTATGGTATAAGTACGACATTAGCTAAATAGACATAGAAAACATTGGCACACGCAACTATATTGAATGGGCATGAATCTTAAGATGTGGTTGCTTCACTTTACTTTGTTAGGTTGGAGCTTTGATTAGACAACTAATATAGTTCATCATCTTAATTATTAAGAGATTTTATTAATTGTAATTTAGAAAAGATGCTTTATTGTTGTTGATGATGTTAATTCAACGTGGATCTCATCATAGTTAGTTAAATACATTTACTATACATACCTTTACTTATGCATGAATTTTGAAGTAAAACTCCTGTAAATCTTACCAAATTCAAATATATGGAAAAATGTCTCTTTTACTCCTACCATTTTATTCATATACAATAAGAAGAATTTGATACTTCCCATTCAACATGCTACAATATTAAATACAATTAAAATTATCTAAATCCTGTAAAACATCAAATGGTATGATAAATGTACAGGATAAAAAAGGTGCCAACCTATTAAAGTCCATAAAGCCCTTAAGGCCCAAGAAGCATAAGCTAGGCTAGTCTACCTAGTTAGGCAATCTAGTAGTAGAATAGGTAGACCATGAAGGCTTAGATTGTAACCAGTTCAATGAAGGAACCAATAGAGATGCCCAATGTAATTAACTAGCTGCAGTTCTTGGGCACCCATTAGTCCCCTAGCAGTCATCCAAGGACCTTCTTCGAGTACTCGAGAACCGAGTCAAGAGCTTGATTTCATCAGCAAAAAAGCAAAAAAGAAAAGAAAAAGAAAGTCACTCCAGAACCTATGCAATAGTGTCGACATATGTTCCTAAGGACTAAAGCGTGATTAATACCTCACATGAGTCATGATACTGCACTACTCATACTTTAATCAGCCATTAACAATGATGACACTATCAATAATGCACACCTCCACTATCCATGCCGTGATTGGCTGATGTCCAAAAATGTTCGTCAAAGGAAAACACGTTTGCCTACCCACGGAAAGCTATAATGAGGAGAAAAAAACAACCAAGGAGGTATGCTTCCATTTGATTAAAAAGCATTCAAGTCACAAATTGTTGCTTGGGTTCAACTCTAACTTGAGAATTGGAGGATTTACACCTAGAATGAAACCTAGAGCCTTGTTCTTGCTTCACCCTTTGTTTGTAGGTTCTTACTTATCACATGGTTCTTTACTCATCATCAACTCAAGGGTAAAGAGATAATGTGATTGCTATCCTAAGCAGTTTTAGATATTTATATTTGTGAGTGCTTAAAATGAGTGTGTGATTATTATGAAAAATCTATGTTGTTTAAGTGTAAAATAAACCTATTAAAAAGAAACTAAGTGAAGTGATCGCCAGAAACTTTTGACTTAAAAGTTCCAAAAGAAAGAGTTTGATCGCCTACCTGCTTAAACGTGGGAGATGTTGAGTTCTTGATTCCCTCTCTTCAGCCGGCTGAAGAAAGAGAGCCCTTTCTTGTCCTTTGTTCTTGCTGTTGAGTTTGAGGATCGTCCAGAGTTCTTTGTGATTTGCTTGTTGATTTCCTCTCCTTTTGATTCCTCTTTGCAGCTTGCAAGAAATAGAAAGAAGAATGGAACAATGATGAGAACATAGGCAAAAGTAATATCCATTCTAATCAGAGTTTTAAACATGCAACTAAACATAGAACTCACTTGTTGGGATGGTCTTTGAAACCCCTTTAGATTGGTTTTAGAAATGATGATAGTGTGGTGTGTGTTGCATGGAGTGATGATGAAGAATGTAGAATTAATGAAGATGTGAATATGAAAAGTGCAGAAATGAATTGAAAAACTTATACCGATTGGATAAAGCCTTGAATTGGATGAAGAATGGATGAAGAATGGACGCCGACTTCTGGAAACAGCAGTACTTCGGCGTTTGGACGTCGTTGCTTCGATCTTCAATCACTAACTCTGATTCTAACTTTTTTTTTTTTTTTTTTTAACTTTCAAGATGCAAGGTATTTATAGACTTCTTCTGCGTCCGCGGATTTACATGAAAAAATTTGGGATTTATCCATCTTAACCAACAGATAAATACAGATTAATTCATCTTTATCTATAATTATCTAAAACGCGTCTACCATGGCTGACGCCTTTCAGATTGAGAAAGATAAAGATAAACATCCGGGAAAACTTATCTTTATATGTATTAGCTAAAACGCGTCTACATGTATAGACGTCTTTTACACTAATTAAGATAAGGATAAATATCCGGAAGAGAAGTAGAAATAGCTTAGGAAGCCTAAAACGCGTCATGCCTTACATACGCCTTTTATCTAATTAATCAACTGATTAAAATTAAAATTTAAACGTTAAAATAAGAATAAACTCTAAATGGCGTCCACACAGGTAGACGTCTTTTAGACTTCTTCATATTTTAACTGAAATTTGAGTTAAAGTCAATTTAATTGATTAACTTAAATATGTCTGTTCAACCCGACACTCAAAAAGATCAATAAAAATTAATCAATGATTAAATATCAGACCATTCTGAAGCATTATTATATGATATGAAATTTACTCGAAATGACGTCAAAATTAGCGTGTCTACAGCTGCCACACCTTGGCATCGTCTTTGCAAGGGAGTGAAATGGAATGGAATGTACTGAAAAGGTAATGCCAAGGTGTGATGAGACACGCTCTTAACATCACATGATTGGAATTTTTCTCAAAATTATCAATGAAGATAGTTCAAGGAGATCAATGGAATCAATCATGTCTAGATGAGGTAGATAAGAAAATAAAATAAAGTCGATCAACCTCCACGGAGTGGGAAGTACCCCAGGTCGTAGACACTGCAGGTTTCATCATGGGGAGCGTTTGCCAGCCAATGTGGACGTGCTGCAGCCATGATGGATCTTAAAAGAAAATAAGAAATATTGGATAAAGAATCCAAGAAAGGATAGAATTCCAAGGATATCTTCAAGCGAACCTCAAAGATAATCAAGATCCTCAATTCAGAATGGAATATTTCATATCATATTGAGATTATTTGATTTAATGATCTGAAACTTAATCAATAATTAATCCTCATCACAATGATTTCAAAGACCTATATGATGCATGCTGGGCTAAAAGAAAAATATAAAGTCAAATAAAATATAAATTAATCAAGGATAATATTGTTAAATTGTCATTAATGAGTCAAGACACCAATTCTTGTAATTCAGTGTTAAGCCGAAGCTCGTTTATCCATGCACCGTTTCACAAAAGTGGAACCATCGTCCTCACTAATTAACAATCTAATGGCCTATCCATGCGATTAAGAATTCTCTGGAATTATCACTGTTTTTGTTGAAAGAGAACTCAAATTTCAGTTTCATCAAAACCACAAGGTCCTTGATATAGTCTAGTAAATATTTAACATATAATAATGCAAATGAATTACATGGAATAGTACAAGGGTATAAATAACCGTCTTTTTAGCCACGGCCGGGACTTAAAAACTCCCACAGTGGGATCTTCTTGATATTTTCAGCTTCATTTGAATTTTCTCGGGTTTCTTGAATTTCCTGCAATCAAAATCATTAATAATTCCAAACAAATATTCAATTTAAGCATAAAAAACCAAAGAATTTCGGAAAATAACAGAATTGCTAAAACGCGTCGTGTCGCACAAACGCCATTTAAAATTGAAACGCGGCGCTGTTCCTCGACACTTTTTACTCACAGAAACAGGTTTCTGGTTGTTCTCTACCCGGATTCCAACTCTACCAATGCACATCCCTTTTCCAATCCGGAAAAGTCTTCCTAGGATCGCAATTCCTTCTATATAAACACCCTTAGGTTGTTCCCAAGCAATCCTACCATAATCCAAAGATCCTAGGTTGAGTTTTCTTCAAGATTTCAAAGTTTTCCAAAAGTTTCCAAGGTTTCCAAGGTTTAAGAAGAAAGAACTCCGAAAAAGAGGATGGGTTCTTCAAACAAGAGGATGAAGATGTCGCTGGAGAAGATCTCCGACGTGGAGAATCACCTCAACGGAAGGGATCCCAATCTTTAAGTAAGTTAAATCAACTTCCCTTCAATTCTTGTTCTCGTTCTTTCATATTCTTCGTCTTGTTCTTCATGTTCTTCGTCTTTTTTTTCTTTCAGAATTATCCCATGTTTCCTGGCCCAAGAAAATTCACCTCTCTCCCTTGGATTCGTAAACTTGCAAAAAGTGTTAATCTTTCTATTCAAGTTTTCATCTCTAAGTGGAACCTTCAAGGTTTAGTGGTGCTTGCCAAACACTACAAAAGCTCGAACGTAGATTGGGCGGCAATGGGTGCCTTGATCGAGTGGTGGCATCTCCAAACTCATACGTTCTTCTTCCAAGATTTTGAGTGCACGATCCTTTTGGAGGAGGCGGAGCTTCTATTGGGTCTCCCAAAGACCAAAGATAAGATGGCTTTAACAAGAGAGAGAATCACCGGTCAACAATTGTTGACATCAATCATGAAAGATCCTTCAGAAGCTAAATGATGCCTTACCAAAAAGGGAATCAATCTTGCAAAGCTTGCTGAGTGGACTCTATATGAAATTGATGATCTAAGGGAGGACGAAGCGGAGGATGTGATGAAAGCTTTCGTTACATACCTCGCCGGTGCTCTGTTCTTCCCTACGCAGGATAACATCTTAGAAGATGATCAGGTCAGTGCTATTTGCGCAATCTTCGAAGGTAAATCTATTAGCACTGCACTCTTGGCATATCTTTACAGCGGGCTTTCTGCGGCATCTGTGGGTCGTCCTCCCTACGGGTGCATGTTACTCTTTGCTCTGTGGGTTGAACTTCACTTCAAGTTCGAGTACTGTAAGAAGATGCCTCCAAGACCATCTCAAATTTACTTGAATAGTCCAATCCATTGCATTGCCAACATTGTAAAGTTCAACGAGCGCATGGTCAATAAAGTCCCAAAACTCAAGACCCAGGCCGATTGGAGGGAGTATCTGAAGCTCATGACATATGACATATTTGACTCTTTTCCACTCGCTCTTGTTGGAAAGCCTGTTTGGGTGCGCCGTACAGCGGGAGCGGATCTCAAGTTGATTGGAGCCACCGAGTTCGTGTTATATAATCCCCATCGGTGCCTTACTCAACTTAGTTTGAGCCGTCGTGAATTCCCCGAGTTCTCTTTCACATCCCCGATCAAGAAGCGTGCCTTGGAATCAGACGAAGATTATGAAGCTATAGAAATCATCACTACTTTGTGGAACCTTGGTTTCAGTTACCGTATAAAATCCTCTAAAGATAGAGATAGAGGATTGAAATTTCCATACCTCAAAGGTCTTCATGAAATTCTTCCTTAAATGTCCTCTTTCTCTTTTCTTTTTTCTTTATGATGTAATAAAAGATTTCATCGAATAAAGGACTATTTTTCTATGCCTTGAAATCCTTCCTTAACTCTCTGTGATGTGTTCATGATTTTTCCTTTAGCAAAAACTGGATTTTTCCTGAAAATATGACAGTTCGGGTTCTGTTAATGCAAAACGCGTCCACTCAGAAAGACGTCTTTCAATCATAATTCAATTTCCAGAAATACAATTTAATCCTCAAAAACCCTGATTTAGCCTTAAATTGCGTCTTTCATTCCCGACGCCTTTCAATTCTCTCTCATATTTTTTTTCAGGATTAATTCCGTGATTAATCTCCTAAAACGCGTCTTGACGCTCAGACGCCTTTCATCATCATGCTGCGTACGGCTCTTACCAGAATTGACGGTAACCTGAAACGCGTCATGGCACATTGACGCCTTTCACTCAATTTCAAACAGCTGTCCTTGCCGCCTCAACTTATGCACCCTAAAACGCGTCTATCTGAGTCGACGCCTTTTACCTTTCTGTTTACATACCCGCGAAGGCCCCCTTTCTTCCTCACTTTTCTCAAAACTCTCTCTCTCCTCACTCCTTCTCCGAGCTCCGGCGACCTCTCCCTTCTCTCTCTCAAAAACTCCCTCTTTCAGACCATGGAACGCGGCGAGGGATCAAGGAAGATTAAGGCTTTGGCCAAGAGACGACGGAGGGAGGCTCGTGAGGAAGAAGCCCCAGAGGAGGTGCCGGCGGCACTTGCCGAGGCGGCGGCCTTCTTGGAGGAAGAAATCCCTCCATCGGCGCCCATAGTCGTGGAAGAAGAAGAGGAGGGCGACCTCCATACGGTGAGTGTTCTATGGTTTGAATGGGATGAAGAAAGTAATGGAGAAAGGGGTTCTCCGAAGAACCCGGAATCGGGTCTTGAAAGGCGTCCAGACCAGGTGACGCCATTCAAAAGGCGTCACACTGGGCTGACGTCTTTCATGGTCAAATTCTGAATTTTAATTAGGCAGAAAATGGAAGTGAATTGCGTCAGTCCCTGTGGACGTGTTTCAAAAGAAGTCCATATGTGCTGACGCCTTTCAAAACAGAACTGTTTTTATTTATTACTGACCCTATTTTTATGTTTTTTTATTTGCAGGGAGTGATGCGGTCTAGGATTTCATGGGACCTAGTGGTAGGAGCATATAGGGGACTCCCGGATTTCCAGAAGGCGCGCCTGCGCTGGATGGGATTCGGCGAGGTCTTAGACATCGAGCCGTTTTGGCTCGATCTGGTCCTCCTGCAGGCGCTGCGGGAGAGGTGGCATGCGGAAAGCCGTGCTTTCCTAATGCCGTGGGGACATATGGTCCCCACCCTAGAGGATGTGGCCAGGATCACTGGCCTCAGGGTAGAGGGCCGACCGGTCAGCGGGGTGACTTACCCCGATTACCGAGGATTGGCGGAGGCATTGCTAGGAATAGAGGTGTCCAGCCAAGGCAGAGAGTCTAGGATGGTCCCCAGGGTAGAGGTAGAGACTGCCCTAAGACTGGATGAGCCCCGGCATCGGTCTGATGAGACCCGGGAGGAATTCAGAGATAGATTAGTAGAGTCATCCTCCCTTGTATACTATAGCGACCCTAGTCAGGGGGAGGAGGTAGATAGACAGTTGAGGGTCTTCCTAGTCTTCTTTTTTGGTCGGTTGCTCTTCGGTACGAAGGGCGACCACATTTATTGTAGGTTCTTGTATCTGTTAGATGACTTAGATAGTTTAGGAGAGTATGCATGGGGTGTGGCCCTTCTGGCCCACCTGTTTGCCGATCTGTCTGCGGTCACGCCGGACCGTGAGACCACCGTCAGTGGCTTCTCACCGTTCCTCCAGGTATTAAGTTGTTTATTATTTGTTTATGATATGCAATATGACATGATGCTTTACTAACCTATATGTTCATAAATGCAGGTTTGGAGCTATCACTACTTCCCGCTCGGCAGAGCGCGGATTGTACGACCAGGCGCTGTCCCGTTGGCCTGCCGTTGGCAGCCAATTGTGGACACCGCCCCACAGCACCATCAGCTGACAGCCCTCCGCCGTCAGTTCCTTGACTACCCCGAGTTGCTGGTGAGTCTTTAATTTGTTCAATTTTATTCATTAAATGCAACCTTTTATTCATTAAATGCAAGTTATTTATATGAATACATTTAACCTATATGCAGATGATCTGGCTCCCGTACTTGGGCATGGGCGAGGAGGGTCAGCCGTGGGTGACGATTGGCAGGAGGAGGTTCGGCAGGCAGATGTGGCTGCACTGCATGAACGAGATCGAGCCCCTCCGCCTCCGGCTCGTGATGAGGACCCTGGGCCTCCACCAGGAGTGGATCGATGAGGAGGTCCCGGAGGGCGTCGGGAGGAGCATGAGGGGCAAGCAAGCCCTCACTGACTGGCGTGCCAAGTTCCCGGAGCAGTACGAGGACTGGCATCGCCGCGGCGTTCGGGTGGAGTCCCGTACGGAGAGTAGCGAGGCCTACCTCCAGTAGTATCGGGCCCACTACGCCGATCAACTTCGGCTCCTCCGACCACTTGATGTAAGTATACTTTTATGCGTCTTTAATTTTATTATTATCTTGATTTATGTTTGTGAATGAATGTATGTATGTGTGATATGCAGGATGCCCGTGATGCGGTCATCATCGACCTCCGGGCCCGCCTACATGACGCGGAGGCCCAGCTAGAGCAGGTCCAGAAGGAACTATTTGACCTGGTATGTATGCATGAATATGAATGGATGTTTTGATTAATTAATTGATTTGGAAATTAACAATTGACGGTTGTCTTTTGGTGCAGCGAGCCGTCTACACCCAGGCGGCTCCCCCTTCTTATGAAGCTTCCTCGTCCACTTCTTCTGCCGCCCACGAGGCTGCTCTGGCCGACTTCTAGAGCCAGCTCGCCTCCGCCATCCACCGAGCTTCCCTCGCAGAGGAGGATCGCGCTGCTCGGGTAAGTTCTTCTCCTTTTACTTTTGAATTTGCTTTTGATTACTTGATTGCCTTGAACTGACAATGACTTCTCCTGCAGGTTGCTGAGCTTCATGAAGCCCTTCAGAGGGCTGAAGTGGATGCAGCTCGCGTTCGCGTCCTCGAAGAGCAGGTGGCTCGAGTTCGCGAGCTAGAGGAGCAGGTGGCTCGCCTTTCTACCAGGGATCTTCCTCGAGAGCTTTTGCACCTCCAGTCCCGACTGGGGTTCATTACCGAGGAGAGGGAGAGAGAGCGGCTGGAGCGGCAGAAGATGGATTCGGAGATGGCCTCCCTCCGAGTTCAGTTGGGCATCGCCGAGCACGAGCACTGGAGTGTGAAGGAGAGGTACAGGCGTGCTCGACAGCGTGCTCAGGAGCGTGGCTTGACGAGTGCTTTTACCGCTAGTGTCGCCATGTCTTCCGGCCAGGTAGGGCCGAGCGTGATGGGGCCACCTCCACTTCCCAGCCGAGGGCCAGCGCCGGATGCGCCCGACGAGGCACAGAGCCAATTTGATGAGGGTGGAGGGGAGAGCCAGCCTTGAGGGTTCATGTATTTTCTTTTCTTTCATGTATCATGTACAAAAACCTTTTGATGATATACACGAAACTTTTGGCTTGCAACCTTGCGTTCTTGTGTTTGCCTTGCGCCCTGTACATCACTTTAACAAACAGGTTAAGTATCTATTTAGGCTTAGCCCCTTGCCTGACCAAATAATGGTCGATTAATCTTTTCCTTCAATAAATGGTCAAGGGGCATAGCCTTTATCAACAAAGGTAATTGAACTATAAGTAAACTTAAGCAAAATACAACATACAAGCAGACAGATGCTCACTAAAAATAAAAGGAATGAAGCATACCAGATGTAATAAGCAAATGCTAATTGAAATATTTTTGTTGTTTTGAAATATCTTTTGTTTTTGGGTTTTGAAATATATGCTTTTTTTTTTGGTTTTGACATATGTATTTTTTTTTATTTATGTAATATGTAATTTTTTTTTTATTTTTGTCATATATATTTTTTTGGATTTTTGACGTATGTATTTTTTTTGGTTTTTGACTAAAAGATCAACATGGTACCCAGATCAAAAGATCATATTCATTTATTAACTTAATTTCTAAATTGTTCTTTAACAATTTAACTTAAACCATCGTGTTTGAGCTTGTGTTTTCATTCGTGATCCCATTTGATGATTTGACCCTTAGTCAATCTAAACCATTCCTTAAGTTTGGAGTACGCCTCTTTAGAAGGAAATGAAGAATTGGTTTAGAAAGCCCATGAGAAGGTTTCGGAGACCTAAAAGGATGTTCCTTTCCTACCCTAATATCCGTTGGGGTTCGGTCATTTTCTTTCCGGGGTATTTATCGACCTTGCGTTCCCTTTTGTTTCATTTCATGGCCTTAATATAATGTAATGGCCTTTTGATTTGACATTTGGATTTTGCCTTTTGCTTTTGCTTTTCTATTTTTTCTTCGGGACGGATCTCCCTCATTTTTTTTTTTTGACGGCCTCCTACTAAGATGGCGGGTATTCTTGGTAGTCTATTCTAAGCCTCGTTCCGACATCATGGGCCGAGTGTAAAACAGAATTTTGTTTTAAAAAGGGAATGATTTGTACTTTACACTTTTAGTCAAGTTTTCGGTATTCCTTAGGACTTGGCATCTCTTGTTACTCACGAATCAAACGTGTCAGTGTGTGTAGTGATGTGTTTGAAGTTAAAATATTCAGACTAATAAGGAAATTTGAGTTTATAAATTTTCTGATTCCACTGGTCTTTGTACCATGCTGATCGACTCTTTAACATAAGGGTAGTATTTCTTAAGATGTAAGCCATTCCAGGGATGATTTAGCTCTTCTCCTTCTGCATTAACAAGACGATAAGCATTACCAGGAAAAGCGTGTGATACAACATAAGGTCTTTCCCAGTTGGGTTGGAGCTTAGAACGCGGACCACCAGGTTTTACAAAAATCCTTTTGACGACCATTTCACCGACTTTGAACTTACGTTCAATGACTTTCTTTTGATAAAAACGTGCTAGTCTATTTTGATAAACTTTTGCATGATTAACAGCTGACCATCTTTTCTCGTCTAAAAGTTCCAATTGAGCAAGGAGTGCTGAACGATGTTCATCAATGGAGAATTCCTTGTTCAATTGTACTCTTAATGACGGTATAAAGATCTCGTATGGAACTACTGCCTCCATTCCAAATGTTAAGGAATAAGGAGTTTGCCCAGTGGGCGTGCGGATTGAAGTTCGGTAGGCCCATAGAGCCTCAACCAATTTTTCTGGCCAGTCTGCGAATTTGTTAGATTTGCACGTCTTTTTGATGATTTTTATCAAAGTCTTATTAGTTGCCTCTGCTTGGCCATTGCCTTGCGGAAAATAAGGAGACGAATGATGCAATGCAATTCTATACCTGTTGCAGAGGTCCTTCAATTCCTGTGACATGAACTGCGGTCCGTTGTCGGTGACGATGGTACTTGGAATTCCAAATCGGGTGATAATGTTCTTCATGATGAACTTGCAGACGGTAGATGTTTTGACTTCCACGTACACTTCGGCTTCTGCCCACTTGGTGAAGTATTCCGTTGCCGTGAGAATGAAAGATTTTTACTTGATGTCAGAATCGGAATTGCCAAGGGGTCCAGTGATATCGAAAGCCCACATGGAGAAATGCCATGGGGAAGAAACAGGATGGAGTGAAGATGCAGGAGAATGAATTTTGTCGGCATGAAGTTGGCACTTAGCACACCTACGGACATATCCTATACAGTCTTCTTCCATGGTTGGCCAATAAAATCCTTGTCTAAGGATCTTCTTTGCTAGCATCTATCCATTGACATGGCCACCACAAACTCCACTATGAGCTCCTTCTATAACCTTCCAAAGCTCATCTTCGTCTAGACATCTCAGAAGAACTCCATCAAAACCTCTCTTGTACAATGCTCCCCTAACTAGGGTGTATCGTTGAGCAACTCTCCTGATAGCCCTTTTCTCCTCAGTTGTAGCTTCCTCAGGATACGATTGATCTTCACAATATTTGGCAATTTCATAATACCATGGCTTCTGTTCATCCTCCATCTCTTCTAACAGCTCTATCAACATAATTTCTCTCTTTTTCACAATACTTCCATCTCTGACCTTTTTCAGCAACTTCTCCTTAGTTTTAAGAAATGAAGGGCCTTTTATGGCGGGTGAAAGACGCCTATGAACTATGATTGATTCGGATTGCTTGCTGATTGGAAAATCAAGAGAAGATGCCAATGAAGCTAGAGCGTCAGCTAAGATGTTCTGATTCCTAGGGACATGGACAAAGATCAATTTCGTGAAAAGCTTTGAGTAAGCAGAAGTAAGTTCTTGATAAGGCTTGAGCTTGGGATCAAGAGTTCGATACTTGGTCAGCACTTGGCGAAGAATCAGTTGGCTATCACCCACAATCCTGAGTTTGGTGGCACCATGGAAATGAGCAGCCTCGAGGCCAGCAAGGAGTGCCTCGTATTCAGCTATATTGTTGGTGACTGGAAAGTCGACCTGAAAGGCTTGTGGAATGGTGACACCTTTAGGTGATAACAGAACGATACCGATCCCCTTTCCATGAGAATTCAGAGCTCCGTTAAAATGCAGAGTCCACATATCATCTCTGATTTGGTTTACGGACATCAGTTCCTCATCTAGAAATTCTGATCGCACTGGATCAAATTGAGGAAGGGGATGATGAGCGAGATGTTCTGCTATGGCATAGCCCTTGATCGCTTTCTGCTGAATGTAAGTGATATCGAATTGAGATAGAAAGCTTTACCATCGCGCTAACCTATCAGTAAGAACAGATTTCTCTAGAAGGAATTTGATTGGATTCATCCTAGCGATGAGATGGACTTCATGGGACAGGAAATAATGCTTCAATTTCTGAACAACCCAAACCAATGCTGCACATGTTTTCTCCATCGCTGTGTATCGCTGTTCAGCGGGGTTGAGAAGTTTAAAGAGATAATCGGCTGCCCTCTCTTTTCCTTCTTCATCCTCTTGTGCTAGGACAACTCCCACAGCATCATCCAGGACAGAAATATAAAGTATCAATGGTTTGCCTGGAGATGGTGGTCTCAAAACAGGAGGACTTGCTAAATAGTTCTTTAATCCATCGAATGCCTCCTGACACTTATCGTCCCAATCAAATTTGACTCCCGGCTTGGTAAGCTCGTAAAACGGCTTATACCTTTGTGAGTGCTGGGAGACAAAACGGCGAATAAATTGTAACCTCCCGATTAATCCTCTCAACTCCTTCAAGTTTTTGGGAGGTGGCATTTCTCTGATAGCCTTCGCCTTGTTGGGATCGAACTCAATTCTCCGTTTGCTGACGATGAACCCAAGTAATTTTCTTGAAGATACCCCGAATACACATTTCTTGGGGTTCATCTTTAACTGATACTCTCTCAATCTCTCTAATACCTTTGCCAAAACCTTGGCATGCTCAGCCTTTGTCTTAGATTTAACCAATAAATCATCCACATACACTTCCAGATCTATGTGCATCATGTCATGGAATATTGCCATCATAGCCCTCTGATAAGTGGCTCCAACATTCTTTAATCCAAATGGCATGACAACATAGCAGTATGTTCCCCAAGGTGTAGTGAATGATGTTTTTTCTTGATCTTCTTCTGCTAACCTGATCTAGTTGTATCCTGAAAATCCGTCCATGAATGATAAAGTTTCATTGCCAGCGGTGTTATCAATGAGTACATCAATATGAGGCAATGGAAAATCATCTTTAGGACACGCCCGGTTCAGATCGCGGAAGTCAATGCAAATTCTGACCTTCCCGTCCTTCTTCATAACCGGGACTATGTTGGCCACCCATTGTGGATAAATGACAACTCTAATAAATTTGGCTTTATGTAATTTGTCGACCTCTTCCTTCATCTTTAGAGCCATTTGTGGGTGGAATCACCTTAATTTCTGCTTGACTGGGCTAGCTCCATCCTTTAATGTCAACCTGTGTTCAACCAAAGATGAGTCTAACCCCGGCATATCTTCATAACTCCAGGCGAAAGTGTCCTTATAGTCCTTAAATACTTGTACCATTGCCTTTTCATCCTCTATAGAAAGATTTTTGCTAACGAGGACAACCTTAGGTTCGTCTTCAGTCCCTAAATTGATTTCTTTGGTGGGCTCTTCTACGGCAGCTGAGGGTTCATCGAATCTCTTTACTCCACTGGCATATGCCTCAGCCGCGTCCTCGTCATCTTCCTCATCTTCAATAATGGGGTCTTTTTCATGTACTAACTCATACATCCCGTACCCATCATTGACTGACTCATCGTTCATACAATCTTCTGGCATCTGAATTGGATTTTCTAAGAACTGAGGGATTAAAGAGCAAGAAAAGCATTTATCAACTAAGTCCTGGAGGTATCTATTTGGAATTTGCCTACCCTTAGACTTCCTAGACTTCCTAACTTGACTAACCTGCCTAGAACTAGACTGCCTAATTTCACTAAACTCCCTATTATAACCTAATGAAGATAAAGCAGGATGGAAATCCTGGGATACAAGTGGAAATACAGGAGAATCCTCCCGAGGGGAGGGGCAGAGTAGATCTAGAAGAGAATCTTGGCCGAAAGACCCGCGCAATGGGGTGTGATCGGACAAGTAAGAGGTTTCCTCAATGAGGATCTGGGAAGAATTTGTTGCCAAATTGGCATTTTTTTTTGGACAATGGGGGAGTTTAGCATAAAATAGGAATGAATACAAATAGAAGGAGAATTAGATGGAGGAAGTGGCACCAAGGCCAGAGGATTAGGGGGATCATACAGCAGTATGTCCTAGATCAAATCATACATCCTCTCTAGATCGAGAGGAGGTGGTGGAATGAGGTCCCGAGGGGACAGAGTAATCATAACGGGCGGAGCCCGTGGAATATCTTCAATAATGACCCGCGACCAAGTCGTGGTCAGGAGCAATGTGCGAAACAGAGTATAGAGCATGAAAACACGAGAAGGATATGTCCCCCTCCAGAGCAGATCTGTAGTGTAGCCAGCTTCATAGGGGTCATCTGGCTCCCCTTCATCGGTCTCTTCCGACAGCAATATTCGTTTGTCAAAGATAGCACCGGGACTTTCGATCAGCTCATCAATCTGCGGCGGCCACTTGGGTTCTGCCGGGTCTAGAAACAGTCTGTTCAGTGCAATGTAGAGGTCTCTCAGATCGAACCACCTGTACTATTCACATTCAGGATCATGGAATTTTCTCCTCTTCATAGGCCGCAGCGCCTCCAAGGATTGGTACGTGAGTAGTTCCGAGCAATGCCTGGCCAGGTCTCTCCCATATATATCATGGAGGTCAAAACACGAAGTAATGACCACCGTGTTGTCATGGCTAATTATGGGCCCCTTTACAAAATGTGTATACAAGGTCCATGTTAGGGGATCCCGGCTTTCCTTGGGTGGTGTAGACATTGCCTCCCAGACTTTCTGACCATCTTCATTCTCTGCTTGCCGAACAATGTCTTGTTTCAGTTTTCTTGGCCTATAGCCCAGGCCGCTTCCAGGTGCTCCTCGGTGATCTTTGACAGGAGTGGTCCTGCCTTGTAATTGTGTGCCCAGACCTCTTCCAGGCTGATAACCGTTCTTCATCATAATTCTCCATCCTGGGGTACTCATCCACTTCCCCCTTTTTATGGCATTTAACGGGTAAGGAGAAATAGTGACAGTTTTCAGAAGATCAGCCACTGGATGGTAAACCTGTAATACCGATAGAAAAAGTTGTCGGCCAGGTAAAGAAGCAGCTTTGATATTCAAGGAATGAGCAGCAGCAAGGATCGGCATGCTCGTAACCTTAATGATTCATCCTTTAAAGGGAAATTTGAGGCATTGATGATTCGTGGAGGGAATCGCCTCGAGAGTTTTTATGTAAGGACGACCCAAAATGGCATTCAAAGAAGGGTCGATTTTCAGAATGTGAAATTCGACCTCTGCATGACTTACAGGGCCTAGCTCCACCTTCAAATAAACCATTCCCAGAGGGGAACGGGTGGAGTTGTCATATGCTGTCACTGAGATGGGGCTAGGCAGCCATTTTTCTCTGGGCACACCGCACAGCTCCAGGGTCTTCGGAGGTAAGACATTGATCGAAGCCTCTGTGTCAACCAGGCATGCATCCACGACCTTCTTGCAGATGTTGACCGTGATTCTCAGAGCCATGCTTCTGGCTGCTGGCGGTGCTAGTTCCGATGTATGAAATGTAATGGAGGGCTGATTCCCCTGAGGAACTAATAGTGCTGTGATCTTTTCTGCCGGCACGTCCTCGTTGACCATCACCTTCTGCAGATATTCCATCAAAGCTTTTTAGTGACTCTTCGATCTTTTGATCAGTTCAAGTATGGAGATTCGTGCCGGTGTTCGATCTAGATGTTTCAACAAATCATGTTGAGTGCCTGGTGCACTCTCTTCATTGTGTACTTCCTCCGGCGGCTGTGATGGGCCGTCTTTAACTGTTGACTGAGGAAATACTTTGTTGAAAATTCTTCCACTCCGGAGCGCATGTTCCTCAACCGTGGAGGATCTGGGTGACACTTTGAGTACCGCAGAGTTGGGTGGTGTAGGTGATGCGTGGTGTTGATATATAGGTGATGGCGTGGGGTTAGGTGGTGGTGGCATGGTGCGGATTAAAGGTTTAGATGGTTGGATGGTGGATGGGTAAGTGATTGGTGTGGATGAAGTGGGAAATGGTACGCGTAGTAGCGGTCTGGAAGGTTGGATGGTGGATGGGTAGGTGGTAGTGGTAGCGGGTGAAGTAGGAAATGGTACGCGTAGCAGCGGTCTGGATGGTAGGAGGGGTGTGTAATTGGTTTGCGGTGGGTTATATGGTGGAGGCGTAGGAGTGTGAGGCGTAATGGGCTTGAGGAAAGCGGGTGGTGGTAATGGGTTATTGGGTGCGGGTGAGTGATACGCAGGTGTTGGTAGAGGGGTAATGGTAATGGGCTGTGGTCTGGGTATATGGATGATGCGGCGTGGTCGTTGTTCTGCGGTACTCGGAGTATGACCCGTTGAATAAATAGAGGAAGAGTCCTCTATTCTCCACTGTTGCCCACGGTCAGCCTCAGATTGGCTGCTTGTCAAGATAGGGGCAACCTGGTTTTGGTTTTGGTGCTCCAGGAGTGGGTTCTGCACTATGCCCATGTTTGGTGGTGGTACCGCTTGTGCTGGTGCTCTTGCTTGCTGCTGCTGCTGCTGTGGTCTTCTTGCCTTCAGGGCTGATGTGTACTTTTTCATTTCTTCCCAGTCTATGCCGCCCTGCTCGTTGAGATCATGAATATAATCTCTAAATTGGAAGCAGGTGTCGATAGTATGCCCAGGTTGCCTATAGAAGTAGCAATACCTAGACGTGTCGGCATTCTGAGGCCAAACTGCTTTTTCTCTTAGCAGGACTAAGGCATTAGCTGCCATTAGAGCACTGAAAATGTCTGCCAAAGATTCTGGGAGGACTGGGTATTGTGCCCTCTTTGGGCCTGGAGGTCTTCTCTGCTGATTGTAGTCGGCAGGAGGAGGGACGTTATGATATGCCGGCGGTGCGCGCGGCTGATACTGCTGTTGCTGCTGGTACTGCTGTTGTTATGGCTGCTGGTATTGCAATTGCCATTGCGGCGGCTGCTGTGGCTGTTGCTGTTGCTGGCTGGGACCGCTGATCTTAAGGCTGCTGATACTGAGGGTTCGGCTGCTGCCTATACCCCTACTGGTTCGGCTGTGGTGGCCTCTGGTACTGTTGCTAACTCCTCATGAACTGGGGCGAATTGTTGTTCATACTGCTGACTTGCTCATGAGAGAGCGTGCCCTCAGTAGTTGGACCTGTGCTGGGAGCATTTAGCACTGCAGGCTTCCGAGATGGAGGCCTGCTAGGTCTGTGAGGATCAAAGGCGCTAGAAAACGTAGCGTCCTTAAAGGCATTCTGACAGTACCGTGCTCTTTCATAGAGCTCTGCCATGTTGGTCAGATTGTTCAGGGAGAGGACTAGTTTGAACTGGGGCGTGGCATTGGAAATCAGCATCTTCACTTGCTCCGACTCGGACAAGTGATCTTTCACTTTCTCGGCCAAGCCTCGCCATCTGTCGGCAAAATTGACAAACTCTTCATCAGGTTTCATCTTCTCTGCTATGAGGTCAGTGATGGACAGGGAGGGGGCAACTCTGTCTTGGTATCGTTGAATAAATTTTCGAGAAACGATACCATAGTCCTCTACTTCGGAGGGTTCCAAAGAAAAGAACCATTCGAGAGCCGGTCCCTCTAAAGGTCTCCTGAACAAAAAGGCCAACGACCTCTTGTCGTTTTGCCAGAAGGATGATTCGTACATAAACTCCTTCAAGTGGGTGAAGGGGTTACCAGTACCGTTGTACTTCCGGTACACTGGCATCTCGGAGGGTGGTAGGTGGAACACTGGCAGGCTCGGTAAATTGATCTCTGGTGCAGCTTTGGCCCCCATCATCTTCTGGAGGTTGTTGAATTGTTCATCCATACACTCCATCTTGGCCAGCAACGCTTGCGTTGTCAGATCTGCCTGGGGAGGAGGAGGAGGTGGAGGTACTTGATAGGCCTGTTGCCTAGAGTATGTCGGACAAGGAGGACAGTAAAGAGGAGGTCCGACAGAGCTTCCGCCATGCCCGAGGGCATTTTGATAAGCAGGCGTTAGTGGTCTAGCCGGTTGCCTAGAAGATGAAAGTTGCGGCCCAGCTGGCCGAGAAGTGATATGGAGGCCTTCCATGGCCTGATGAATGTAAGGAGGATGAATAGGAGGTTGCTGAGGGATGGCAGGGGGAGCCACAGGGTTCGGCTCGGCAGGTTGCGTAGGTGCCTTCCACTTCAGAATGGACTGGATGGCCTCGAACTGCTGAGGGTCCAGACGGGAGGCAAGAACTCCCAAAGCATTGACGAGATCCGAAGGATCAGAGGACGAGAGATCATTTTGATTCATGTCTCCCTCGAGAATGGGATTGGGAATCGCATACTCATGCGGGGGAGGATCAGGATATTGCTCATGGGGATGAAAAAGAGGGGTCTGGACATTCCCATCATGTTGAAACGGGACGGGGACGGAATTACGGGAGGCATCAGCATCTCTCCCGCTCTCATAATTGTAATTGGAATCACGAGGGGCATTAGCATCTCCCTCGTAGTTAATCATGGCGTCTGGAGCCACACTCAAGTCCCTGCCCGATCGGAGCAGCTTGATGTTAGATTCTTTTTTCAAGGATTGGCAAACAAGTTGTACAGAGATTTAAACAAACAAGTGGATGTTTAGCGTGATTTTAAGATTCCTTGTTGAGTTATTTAGATTTAATTAAACCACAAATTCACTCAAGGGACAGGATCCTAGTTTCAGTTCAATATCCACCGTTATGCTCTATGGCTTTCTCTCACAACGTTTATAGAATCTAGCCGGGACTTCAACTGGTACAACCAGCCCGATGATCAAGGAGGAGTACCTTGATTTTGGGGACTTATGGAGGCCTCAACGCCAACTTCTCTAGTCTGATCAAGGGACCGACCCAATCAGAGAGAGTTGATGACGTCAAGTAGGATGTTCCTAAGAAAAGGAGGGTATTAGCCTCAATGCGTATGACCTGTAGCCTGGATGGCCTCTAATGCTTAATACATAATGGGTAATTAGCACACAGGTCACAAAAATCTGAGAACTGAAGAAGAAGTAAGAAACTGCCTGAATCGCGTCGATGGTAGTAGACGCCTTTCAAACAGAGCCTTAATTTTTCGCAGAAGCTCAGATTGCAGACAGCAGAGAAATGAGACTGAAAGGCGTCTGGGTTGAACGACGTAGTTTGAAATGCGTCGCTGTTCCTGGACGCTTTTCAAGTCGCAGAAGCAGTTTTTCAGGAGGAATTTCTGGGTTGATTCCTCCTTAAACAGGATAAAAATAGTAAATAATCAGTTCATGCAAGATTTTTTTTGTTTCAGACTTTAACAGGATGATTTTAGCAACTAAACAACTAAGATATCAATCAATCACTCAGCATTTCATCACAAAAAGCAGCTTTTCAACTAATCAACGGGGACGGCAAGATCTTGCCACTGGGGTGTGCACGTGGTGCACGTAGGAAATTAACTAAACTAAAAACACTCACCAATTGGTGCGGACGTGTCGAGAGACACAAGTGGTGCACTGTGGGTACCCGATTGATAACAGCAAGAACAAAAGAATTAAAAGATGGCGAGACCAAGTCCTATCGTGATATCCAAAAAAGCTGTGAGTGCTTAAAATGAGTGTGTGATTATTATGAAAAATCTATGTTGTTTAAGTGCAAAATAAATATATTAAAAAGAAACTAAGTGAAGTGATCGCCAGAAACTTTTGACTTAAAAGTTCCAAAATAAAGAGTTTGATCGCCTACCTGCTTAAATGTGGGAGATGTTGAGTTCTTGATTCCCTCTCTTCAGCCGGCTGAAGAAAGAGAGCCATTTCTTGTCCTTTGTTCTTGCTGTTGAGTTTGAGGATCGTCTAGAGTTCTTTGTGATTTGCTTGTTGATTTCCTCCCCTTTTGATTCCTCTTTGCAGCTTGCAAGAAATAGAAAGAAGAATGGAACAATGATGAGAACTTAGGCAAAAGTAATATCCATTATAATCAGAGTTTTAAACATGCAACTAAACATAGAACTCACTTGTTGGGATGGTCTTTGAAACCCCTTTAGATTGGTTTTAGAAATGATGATAGTGTGATGTGTGTTGCATGGAGTGATGATGAAGAATGTAGAATTAATGAAGATGTGAATATGAAAAGTGCATAAATGAATTGAAAAACTTATGCCGATTGGATGAAGCTTTGAATTGGATGAAGAATGGACGCCGACTTCTGGAAACAGCAGTACTTCGGCGTTTGGACGTCGTTGCTTCGATCTTCAATCACTAACTCTGATTCTAACTTTTTTTTTTTTTTTTTTTTAACTTTCAAGATGCAAAGTATTTATAGACTTCTTCTGCGTCCGCAGATTTACATGGAAAAATTTAGGATTTATCCATCTTAATCAACAGATAAATACAGATTAATTTATCTTTATCTATAATTATCTAAAACGCGTCTACCATGGTTGACGCCTTTCGGATTGAGTAAGATAAAGATAAACATCCGGGAAAACTTATCTTTATCTGTATTAGCTAAAACGCGTCTACATGTATAGACGTCTTTTACACTAATTAAGATAAGGATAAACATCCGGAAGAGAAGTAGAAATAGCTTAAGAAGCTTAAAACGCGTCATGCCTTACATACGCCTTTTATCTAATTAATCAACTGATTAAAATTAAAATTTAAACGTTAAAATAAGAATAAACTCTAAATGGCGTCCACATAGGTAGACGTCTTTTAGACTTCTTCATATTTTAACTGAAATTTGAGTTAAAGTCAATTTAATTGATTAACTTAAACATGTCTGTTCGACCCGACACTCAAAAAGATCAATAAAAATTAATCAATGATTAAATATCAGACCATTCTGAGGCATTATTATATGATATGAAATTTACTTGAAATGACGTCAAAATTAGCGTGTCTACAATATTTTCATTGCCATCTTTGGGAACCATGAAACATGTCATAGCAACAAAGGACCGGTCTAGTCGGTGAGTGATGCCATCGAGTTAGGAGTTAGTTGTTTAGGGAGATTTAATGGAAAAATGGAAGAAGATAAAGTGATCCAAGAACCTATGAACGTAAAAGGAGGTTGCAACACCTTGATCCAAGAACCTATGAACGCAAAAGGAGGTTACAACACCTTGATCCAAAAGACACTGAACTGCTCTAGTCGATTCCTTGACTCGACATGTTACTAGTTCACAATCTAATTATAACTGGTTGTCTGGAGGTAATTACTGCAAATTAAAGAAACTCACAAGTAGAGGACAATTACAAAGAATTAATTGCTGAGTCATTCATACACTGTCCAAAATAAACAATTTATTTACCGAGAGTCAAGAATTACACAGCTATAGACATGATAAAGACTCATATCCAAAATACTTTCAAAATATAAATTATACCGTTACAACAAGCTGACCACCGCACCTCTCCTATGCACTCTGATCCATGAGTAACCTGCACCTAATAAGAGGCTGAGTCTCTAGAAGAGAACTCAATAGGGATCCTGAGTCTAAGAATGGCTCAATAAATGTTTACCGAGCGAAACATAATACTACTCATCTCAAGGAAAGTAGCACCGAATGGGTTATAGCTCATATTAATGCTACAAAGTTCATGAATCACATATCTTCTACTCAGCTTATGCACTAGGCGCATGATTAAATCATCAATTCTAGGTTTGTTGAACTAATCCATCCATGGATCTCATAAGACCATCACACGTGGAGGCGACACAAGAATCATATCAAATTACAACGTGCATTTAATGTCTATTCTCTATTTATGTAATGTAAGTCGGCCATGTCATATCACTAACATGGGATCATTCCAAGTCTATGCCACCATGTTTACATCATATTTCATAGACAATCTATTAAACATCCAGCTAACAGATATGGTTTAAAGTCCCAATTATCAATCACATGTCTTGTCATAGATCTATCACCTCAAATCACTTATCTATCAATATCTTAGATGATCCATTCCGAGGCAAGTTCATATTTACACATGTCATTGGCCTATTCTAGGGATAGTTCTTAATCAATCTCATGGTCAATTGTTATATGATGCTTTTAATATCTAGGAACGATATGGAACATAACACTAACATCAGCATATCATCATCATCTTTGAGTTTGGAACATCCTGAAGGACTCCTCACCGGATCAATGTCGCTCTGTCCTTCTTGAATTTTCGAAAATTCATGAAGCTGTAGTAAAGAAGCTAGGCAAACTAACGTATGTTATCACCACGTTACGTAGTTCAGCCTCTAGTTGAGGTGCATACACAAGTGGACTCCCCCACTGTCTTTGGGCAGACAATATCAACAAGCCAAATTTGGACATCTACCTGTCATATGGCTAAGTTGGGTCTTGACTTGACCCCATCATATGGCTAAGAGAAAAACCCTATCCATTTCTCAGGAGATACATCAATGTGGGTGTCATGCTAGTAAAGTGGTCATCCTAGTCAAATTATAGGAACGTCATTCATAACCGATCCTTACTTATAGTGTAACACCCCGAACTTCGTGTTTAGTCATATCCAACTTTCAACAGAACACAGAGATGGTACATATATAGAACATAGAACATATATAACAAAAATGAGAGAATAGAGTCCACAAGGTAATAATAAATAGCCATGCATCTCAAAAGTTTAAATAATAATAAGTCAACACAATCCACAAAAACTTTCATAATAAACAACTATCTCTGAATAACATAATCAATCTCTTTCAATTTACTAGGATCTTATAATTACAATAGACTTAAATACTTCCTACTACATCAATCTACTAAAATGAAAAGACTCAATTTACCACAACACATCTTGAATCCAATAAGCTCTAAGAACACCTAATCTTTGTGGTCAGAATCAAAGTCTAACTCTCTGGCCACCTCTCCTAAAAAATTATTTAACAAACTTACTGAGTACAAAACTCAGTAGGCATCATCTCCTCACAAGATAAACATATAATAATTGAAATTCATATAGTAATATCATTGCATGAATAATTCACAATACTACATATAGATCAAATAAGAAGATAATACAAAACAACATCTCAAATATATCTCATACCAAATCGGATGTGTTTTATAATAATATGAAACAAACATACTAATCCATAATACTTATCACATATATCAAAGTTTCTTACTTTACTTGAAAATAACTACTAGCCATAAGCATATCACATAATTCCTTAAATATATAGGGAGACACATATCACATAGCACATAGCTCAAAATATAACCAGTAGCATATAATCAACTTTAATTATTCAAATTTAAGATATCAAGTAATTTCACACGATTATAGCAGACTTAAAACAGATTAAAATTGAACTCATTATGTGTCAAAATTATCATATTTCACATATTAAATTGACAAGCATTCTAGCCACAACATATGGAGCCAGACACACATATACTAGGTGCTTAAGCAATAGTATCAAGTCTTGGTTACCATAAATTGAGAGTCACACATATCCTACCACTATACTATACTGAAGTTGGTTTCATACATTTTACCCATTACCCTCGGGTTCATATAATACCCTATCTAACAAGGATGCTTATATTGAAATTAAGTCACATAATCTGCTTAAGACGACAATGTGCATAATTACATATTTTGAAATAAATGGCACGTGAATTATAAAAATTAAAATTCATTATATTATTGAAAAGTCAAAGATTCACATAACTAATGGTATCATTTGTCAAAAATAATAACTTTTGAATGAAAAGAGACATATTTAAAAGAACCACATATCTTTACTACAAGTTTTTATGTAAAATAAATTCTAACAAGTTAAAAATGACCTCCTAAGTATTTTGAAACTTTACAGAATTTTCATACTTGTCTTCAAAATTTTCTAACATGAAACCTTATGTTTAAATGCTGAAACACACTATCTGTGAAACAAATACCAAATAGATTTAAAAATTACTGAAACTTGTCAGACATATGAAAAATATAATATGGACCATATTCTGCAAATTTTTATAATTTTTTGAACCCATGACTCAAGTTCAAACACAAAGTAAAATTTCGGTTTTAAGTTACACCCTCTATAGTGCGATAGATCCAAATTTAATATCAAATTTCAAAAATTACCAAAATTTAAATTCATAAACTAAACATGTCAGGGAACAATTTTTCAAATTTAAAAAGCATTTGGATTGAAAATGAATGAGTTATAAACTTCTGAACATAAGATAGGAAAAACTGGGGAGACAGATTATTATCAGATTGCATAGGTTGTAACAATGATTATCAGATAAATAATAAATAAATTAAAAAAATTATAGAACTTCGTAAGTAGAAACAAGACAGGTAAAATAACCCATAGTCCAAATTTCAAGTCATTCCGATGCTAGATGAGAGAGAACCAACCTCCGAAAGTCGAGACAAAAACCCTTATCAAACGGACACAAAGCCGGCCTTCTGACCAAACAGACGGCCACCTAGCTCGCCGCCTAATGGTCAGTCTGGTTGAGCATTAGGTGGCCATATAGCTTGCCATCTGATGCATCATACGGCCATTGAGGTGGCCATTTGATGCTAACGGCCACAATGGCCGTTAGGCCACCAGACGCACAGGAGCACACTGTAACTTAGATTTTTATGGGGTTTTGGGATTTTCCTCAAAACAAAAGATTTCAAATTAAAATGATAGCATTCTTATATAATTTTAGGATTTGAAATTATTAAAATATTTAGATTTTTCTTTAGATATAAGTTAAACCATGTGGGAGGGTAATGATCGCCAACATTGTGGGAGGGTAATGGTCGCCATCATTTTATGAACAAATTGATCTTCTCCAATGAAATCTTTCAACCCTACCACGAATCCAGAAACCTCTAACCTCTCTTCTCAATCTCTAGGCCTCCTATAATATGCTACAAATATGAGATCATTAATCTATAAGCCATAAACCACTTCTACTTCTCTATTTTCAAGAACAAGAATAAAATACTTGCCTTCTTACTTAAGTGCGGTTGCTAGGGTTTAATCACACGTCTATTCACCTATATATAGAGTAAACATCATAATTCTAATCATACACGACCTCTACAAATCACCCTTGGATCAGATTAAGCTCTCCTTCCACGAATTAAAGAGAATCCTACTCCAAATTAGACTCCACACCTGCATCTCTACTTGTCTTATCTGAACATTACATTTTTGACCTAGTAAATAATAGATAATCTATAAAACTTATCTTTTACAATGCTATACATCTTTTCGGCCTCTTCTAACGATATTAACTATGCTAAAATCCAAGTTATATACTAAAAGTTATCATTAAATTACTAACTGCTATCTTAGGTATCCGAACCTAAAAATTTCACTCAGCTTAACAGGTTAAACCACCTATAAATTATGTTAATGGGCTTATTAAGTTAACTATATTACACACTATTTGTCTTTTTAATTATTATTATTATTACTATTTATTTAATTATTATTATTTCTACTTAGAAAAATACTGTATATTACATTCTCTCCACCTTAAAGAAATTTCGTCCTCAAAATTTACAGTGTAAGGTGAAGTATAGAATCACTTACCAAACAACTATGAATATCTCTTCTTCATATCTTCTTCCACCTCCCATTTCACCGCTTTCATAGATTAATGCTTCCAAAAAATCTTGACCATAAGAATCGTCTTAGTCCTTAACACATGCTCCTTATGAACTAGAATACAAATAGGCTTCTCTTCATACAACAGATCTGGTTGAACTTCCAATGACTCATAATTCAATATATGAGATTAATCATTAACATACTTCCTCAATATGGAAACGTAGAATGTCGGATGAACACTAGACATATCCGGTGGTAAAGTAAGCTTGTAAGCAACCTGTCTAACACGCACCAAAATCTCAAATGGACTAATATATCTTAGGCTCAACTGTCCTTTTTTGTCAAACCTCATAACTCTTTTGATTGGTGAAACCTTTAGAAAAATATGATTTCCCACTTCAAACACCAATTTTCTTCTCTTATGATTAGCATTACTCTTCTATCAACTCTGAGCTATCAAAGGTCTCCTCCTAACGGTATCAACCTTATTTGAACAATCATGTACAAGTTATGGACCAATCAACCTTCTCTCTCAAACTTCTTCCCAATAAAAAAGTGATCGAAATAATCTACCACACAAAGCATCATATGGTGTCATATCAATATCAGTATGATAATTGCTATTGTAAGCAAACTCAATCAACTTCAAATGGTCATCCCAATTACCTTTCCACTCAATACTACAAACTCTCAACATATTCTCAAGTGTTTGAATCATTCTCTCCGATTGTCCATTCATATGCGGGTGTAAAGTTGAACTGAACTTTAATTGTGTATCCAAATCTTCCTGTAGACACTTCTAGAACCTCACTGTAAAACGGGCATTACGATATGAAATAATAGATATTGAAATTCTATGCAATCTCACGATCTCCTCAATATACATCTGAGTCAACTCTTCTAAAGAAGTCTTCTTATGTATAACTAAGCAATGAGCAAACTTAGTCAATATATCAAGAATCACTCAAATATAATTATACTTCTTCCTAGTCATCGGTAATCTTGTCACAAAATCTATAGTAATATGTTCCCACTTCTATTATGGAATATATATGACTTGCATTGGTCCTCCTGGCCTTTGATGTTCAATCTTCACATGTTGATAAGTAAGACACTTGGAAACAAATTCTGTAATATCTCTCTTCATACTAGACCACCAAAAACTATCCATGAATCAAAATAAAAAGACAATAAATATGCTCAATAGCTGCCATTGCCATTGTCACGATCCGTTTACACCATGCAGCCACCTCTTGTCACAGCATGTCCCTAGCATTGGTTGTTGCCTCCACTTGCCCTTGCGTCTTATTCTCTTACTACTAAGAAATTATAGTTTGAACTATTCTTGAGGTTTATACTGTCTTACCTAGTGGTACTATGAAACAAGTTATCATATTTTAAAATTATTATAGTTTTCGCAGTACATGTGGTTAGAGATGTTACTGTATAAATATTATCTTTTTTTGCTAAACTTTCTTGTCAATAAAATATATGGAAAACCATTTCATTACGAAATGTTCTGTTAGAGATTTGATATACTTTCAACTAGATGATCCCAATTCTATTTGGATTCCTCCACACTTGTCTATCTCCATCCAGTCATTCTGCTGCTTATGGTATTTCCACTACCTATAAAGGAAACACAAATTATATATACATGTCTAACATTTTTGTACTCTATTCCCAAGGATACTAATATTTTAACCCACAATGTCAACTTTTAATCACTGATCATACAAGACTAATTAACGACTTCAACGTATGCATAGACAGATCAAAGTATAATTACCCTATATCACCATTGTATCCCTAAACTATCCATGAATCAAAATAAGAAGGCAAGATAACTTTTTCTAACATTTTTCTCTCTCCTTGACAATCAAAGAAGTCTGATCTGAATTTGGATGACTTGTTCAAGTTATGCAACCTCGTTCAGTTTGGTAATTTCTTGGATCCATAATGGCAGGTTAACGTGGCTGATTCCCTAAAATAAGAAAAAAAATTGAATTATTTACTTTTAAATAGAATAGACTTTTAGTGGTATTTACCGTTAATGTATTCTATTTCTTTTACTTATGTACCTAATTTATTTTTATTATTCTAGGTAGAATAGTAATTCATTTATCAAATCGAAAGACCTTTAAGTCTATATAAGTTATTCCAAATTAGTTACACTAAACTAAGTGATCTGATTATCAAAGAAAATGCCTTTCCCAAAGGAAACACAAAAATATATATGCGAAATGACTTCATTGATGTAATTAGGTAAGTCGGATAATATTTTTATCCACACTAGTTGAGACTGTACATTAAGAAGGCTTGATGATTTGAAGACCAAACAATCTTGGTCACTTATATGCCAATTATTCCAGAAAGTTTTACGGAAATCCTCATCAACATTTTTTGGCCGCGAATCTGTACCGCTCTCAGTTGGCAAAATAGCCCTTCTACTTGTCCATTCTCCCATCCATTCGTGGAAGTAGACAGAAACCAGAATGGACAGAATGCTAGAGACGCTTAGTGGAGATGCATTTTGCCATTTATATTGCTAGCAGACCCTGTAGAAAGAGATAACGAGACATGAGAACCCCCTGAAAGGACTGATCATGCTGTGCTTCCGGCGCCTTCTACCGCTAGGGAGAAGCTATGCATGGGTCTTCTAGGATGCCCTGTCCTCAATCGTTATGACTTGCGAACTCACACACGCCAACCATGATGACAGTTCTGCAAAATTCCGAGGGAAGCATGTCCAAAAAGTTTGGTGAAAGCACCATCTCTTAGATAATAAAACAAGCAGTGGAGTGGTCAGTCATATCAGCTGCCTCCCCACCGTGCAGCATGAAGGCCCCTTATCACTTCTTCCCTAGAAATGGGATTTGATCCACAAATGGTGGAAGTTTCTCGGGCACATCCACACTAACGTGTGTGCATGCATACATATTTATAAAACTTGGAATCAGTTAACAATACACTTCGCAAGGGCATGGGATGCGTTTCTTATCTCATATGGGTTCCTGATCCCCCTTGTGCTTTCAGGCCATCGGAATGTCTCCCACCAAGCTGCAAAGAAAACATTTGTCTTGGATGGAATTAAGAAGTTCTTGTTAAACTGGTACGTTTATTCAATGTGGGATAAGGATTTAGAGCTCACTAGCTGGGGTTGTCCTGGGGACACGTGTGATCCTTCTGTGATAGCGAAAGGGATCAGCAAGAACAATATTGAAGGTGTATGTTAATTTTCTATTATTTTTATTAGAAATATATTTCATCAAACATATTTCAGGGGACTCCAACACTTTCCGGTGGTAAAACTGTTATCCACCTATCCCACTACATATGGGTTATGTTGTAGAAGCCAAATGGATAATTTGGAGTAGAAGTTCTAATCATAGGTGTACTAAGGAATTAAGATTCAAATCAAATTGGGCGCTAGCTAGAGAAGAATTTTCCTATGCATGTCTCTATCTGAGAAATACTAGCTGCATCGCACCAAGAGGCAGTCAAGCTGAACTGGAATGAGCGCTCCTATCCCGTTTTTTCATATGGCTCTTGTCCCCTTATTAAATGCATTCCAACGTTAGTTGCGCGTCAGCACACATGCCGAGGGTGAAATTTAAAAATAGAAAATATATCGTAACAAATTTTCAAGAACATCCTGGAGCACTCAAGCGCATCTTCAAGCGCTCGAGTGCTTCTTGAAGCTTCCAAGCGCATGATGTTCTGAGCATCATATGCTAAAAGGCTTCAGGATGCACTCGAGTGATTCATGATGCTCTCGAGGGCATGATGTTTTAGGATGCGCTCATGTGCTTACAATTTGAGAGTATCTTGAAGCGCTCAAGAGTATCCTGAAGCTCTCGAGCACACGAAGCTAACAGTTTCTGGATAAATTTTTTTATTTTTTTAATCCGACTCTCCCCATGTACTTTGACTTGCGACTGACATCATAATGCCCTTAATAGGGGAATAGGGACCATGCGGGCTTTCTAGATGGCACAAGGGGATAGGTGGACTCATTCCAACTCAGCTAGGGGCGAACAACAAAAAATATTACTCGTCTCCATCCTAGTGGTTCAACTTTGTTTGGCGCTTCTAAGTAAATGGGCCAACTTTAACCATAGGACAAAATTCTTTTGGTTAAATAGTGTAATTTGTGTAATACATGGCCCATTAGTAGGTTAGAAAAAGTCCATTAGTAGCCTAGATACCATTTTAGAAGGGTTGAGCGTGCCATCTTATAGCCTAGCCAATAGAGCTTATCCACGTCATACTATGCTGACGCGAATAAGAGGGGGTTGTATTCGCATCATATCATTCTGACGCAAATACAGAGTCAGACTGTGATGCGTACTATCTTGATTTATTTCCTTGTTTGATGCTTGTTTCCATATGGGAATCGATCTAGAGGCTATAAATAAGTTTCCTGAGTGCGTGAGAGAGAGTTTTCTGTGTTCTAAACCCTAGTTTGGCCGTGCGGGAGAGATTGATAGCATTCATCAGACATAGTCTTTACGCATGAGACGTTGCAGGGAGTTGGAGGAGTGCGGTTGCCTTGCATAGGTGACCTATTTTTGTTGGTTTTCGTTCTAGAGGCAAGTGATGACGAATCTTTATTTGTTCATAGATATTTCTACATAGGAAACATCTTATTTTCAACTAATTTGCTAGTAGGATATTAGTATGATAAAAATGATATTCTAGTATATTTTTTATGTGCTTAAGAAACTCCCATGCATGACCCCTTTTTCTTTCTTCACGTATTTTAAGAGAAATCCTAGAATAATATACAAAAACCTTAATTTGTAGGGTTAATGGCGTCATGATACCCTGACTCAAATATGAATTGGCAATAGGGGCCCTGATGCGATTAAGTCCTAATGGCCATGATGTTCTTATTGTTGTTCTTAGATTTGAGGTATAGTTTGATTTCCGTTATTAATATAAGTAATGTTCTGATACTATTTAATTGGTTGTATGATATGATTTCTATTTCGTGGTTATTTTCCTACGAAAAATTAGTTGATTTCATGCATGAATCCGTGTTGTATGAATGCATCCTATTTCATACATAAAAGACGATATTTAGTTTTATTTTTCACTGAGAAATCATCCATGTTTAACTTGTGATTTAATGGAAACCTGCTTGGATTGTCAAACTGGCGTCATAGGACCCTGACACGATTTTAAAGTGGCGTTAACTATATATGACATTAATTTGCTTGTTGCAGGACTGATGGCTGATGATTTGTATGTTGTACAACATATTTAATTTCTGTTATGCACTTTGATACCGACACTTTCACAGAGCATATTGCATGCATGTTTGCATGTATTAAGGCTGATTAACATGCTATAGACAATACTACTATGGGAGGTTAAGAGACCAACCCACAATAATGTCCTTGTGAGGGAAGACTAATATAAGATGTCAAAAGAGCTCGAGGCAACGAGTCAAAATCCTAGAAGTATGCTTACTTGTGGATACATCGACCCTAGGTGGGATATATCGGTCCCACGACTACGCAACCAAAAATCTAGTGAGCTTTGCCTTACCATTAGGTTATGATGATGAATAAGATGACCATGACTCCTAATAATATGGTTGGATGCATGTCCTATTATAAGGTGAAAGGATGATGAATGAATATGATGCATTGTTGTGATTTATGATGTACGACAATGATTCATGTATAAATGAATGATATTTCATAATATGCATCTTTTGAAGTTAGAAGAAGATCGGTAAGAAACCTATGCACATGTTGTTGGTGTATATATTTTCAAATGAGTATGTTTAGGACTTGAGATGCTTATATTTATATTATTGTTACAGCATGTTAGAAGTTTAATTATCATGTCTTTATATATGTTATAGTTATGCAAACTCGTGAATTGATGGTTGTTTTAAGTTTGTTGAGTTCTATGCAATTCACCTTTGCATAATGATGTTGATTTACAGCTAAAGGTGACCTTACTGAGGAGGCTTGAGGCAGGAGAAGATCAAGAGGCTTGAGGCTTGAGTTTGAGTTTGCGAGCAAATTTTCTAGAGTAGGTTTCTTTTCTATTTAAGTAGCAAGAGATGTATTAGGTCTTACGTATTTGGGCTTGGCCCATTAGTGACATTTTTTCTGTTCATTGGAGTTCGATTTATAATTTTTAAGAATTGTTTTGGGTCGTCCAACCGGAGATCGGCCTATACGGATATGTAGGACACCTCGGCTCCACCTAATTTTTTTTTCAAAAAATATTTGTTTCATTTACGGACTGCACTGAGAGTCAGTGCAATCGACACCCTCAGTGCAAAAAGTATTACTCCTAAACTTAATATAGTCGAGAGTGAATCGATCATTTGGTTCAAGAAAATTATTCATATCTCTTATAAGTGACGACACATGATGAGGCCAAAAAATCTCGTCTCTTCACTTTCTACAAAATTGGAAAAGGGAGAAGAACCGTTTATGACTGTTGTTTAAGTTATCATTTGAGTAGTCTACTGAACCATCTAATTGTTTCTGTTGTTAAGTGACTGTTAAAGAGTGGTCCATCGGTTAGAAGAGAGTGGTTGACTTCACTAACAACCAGGATGACCCAACGGTCAGCCAAAGTCAAACCCCAGAAAAGTCCACTCACCCACACAGATCAATCTTGTGGACTACACAAACCTTGCCAGCTCAGTTTACTCAGTTAACTGATGGGTCAACCAAGCCAACTTTAGTGAAGTAACCTAATTTGAAATACAATCCAATGCTTGGGTCAATACAACTGAAAAAAAACGAAAATAAAATTTTAAAAATACTCAACATCAATAAAGGCTCCGATTAGGTAATACGGGCAAATTGAATGAACAGTGGGTAAGTCTCATCTATCTATTAGAAGTCATCGATCACAAGATTGACTCCGGATTCAGGATCGCCCACTCCACTTCATCGACCCTTATTGCCTGATAAAATTTATGGTGATGCTGTAGAGACTTTCTTAAAGTAATGATGTTGTCGACATTAAAATGAAAAAAAATGCAAGGGGTTTATTACATATTTGACTTTCTAAATTGAGGTGGTACATTAACCGAGTACGATCAATGTAGAGAGGGAGTTATTTGATAAAAGAACCCTCATGCGAACCTGTTTCCCACTTTGCGTGAGGGTTTTTTGAGGAGTTCTTTTCTCTCTATCTGCACTGACTAAATTCGGTCAACTTAAGATAGAATAGTCTTACATCGAAAAAATGACAAAATAAAAAAGTGTTCAGTAGATGGTGCCTACTCCACTCATTGCTGTAAAGTTTTGAGTTGGATGACCCAATAACTTCAACAATTTAATAGTGAAAATATTTTAACATAAAATTATTTAAAAATAAAATATATTAAAATATTTTAATGACTTATTATATGGATTTTCCTTTTACCTTGCATGCAAGTAATACAAGTAAATTCATACAACTTTTACCTCCTCTTCTTCTGTCGGAACATGTAACTCTCCAATTCTTTAGGTATAACCTTCTATCTCCACCCAACTTTTCCCAGATAAAATCTCTACAAGTTTTTTCAATCCTTTACTTGCCTTTAGCTGAGAATGTTCTACAACCTAATTGTGGGGTAGTTCTAAGAGAATGTCTAGCCAACGTGACTCTTCCCGCCAGGTTGAATGATCCCTCCTTCCACCCTACCAGTTTGCTCCTCAGTTTGTTTAGAATCCTCTCCTCAAATGCCTATGTCCGGGACTCCTAAGTATCATGCAATTCCCTCTACTACCTATAATTTGAGAATTCTTTTAATTCTCTATGATCCCTACCTCACTACTTAGGATGATGGAAGACTTTGAATAGTTAATTTTCTAGCCAGATCTCTCACAGTAGTCATGTAGAATCCTCTTCAAGTCTTCCACTTCTTGTGGAATAGTCCTTGCAAAAGGTAAAATGTCATCCGCATAAAGCAAATGGCTAATGCTAGGTGCCAACCCATTCTCCTTGTAGCCTCTAATCAGCTTGTCGGAAATTCCTTGTCACAACCATGAGCACAACAATTTACTGCACAAGATGAACATGTATATAGATAATGGATCTGCTTGTCTGATGCCTCTAGTGGGATAGAACCATTCCCCCTCTACTCCTTTAGTCAAGACACTAAATGAAGTGGTTGTGATACAAGCCCTCTCAAAATAAAACACCAATCCAACCTGTCATAAGCGTGCTTCATATCCAACTTAATTGCCTTCAAATTTGTGTGCCTCTTGGAGTCCTTCATGCCGTGTAGGGCTTTCTGGGCAATCAGAATTGTTGGATTTTCTTATTCCAACGCACCAAAGAGAATTACTTGAAGATCGCAGTCAATGGAGACATCCTCGCAGTGTAGGGGAAGCATCTTCAAGATCGTCCTCATCAAAGTGGGGAGGCCACCAAAGTCCCGCACAAGATTCCATGAAGAAAGATCTCAAGCTCTATGGTGGTACCCCAAGAGAGGTAGAGAGAGGATAAGAGGCTCGATCGATCGAGAGAGAGAGAGAGAGAGAGAGACCACCAGCAATATTGCTCTCATCCTCTTGTATCCACTCTATATATAGAAGTGGGTTTAGAATCCTCTTCCCACATGGGGAGGGACTCTACTGAGTCTTAATCAAATTTCACCTCAGTACAATGCAATCCACAATTAATGTGGATGACCAGAGTTTGAGCTCATCTCAAACTCTATCTATATCTTTCAATCAAACACGTTGGTCAATAAAAAATGTCCTCTTTAATATCTAAATTAACGCTTCCTTTCATACGAGAAAATGACGTGTGCAACCAGACGAGAAAGATTTAAAGTACGGAGTGTTATATTAAATCATCACCTGACTAATGTAACATTACAACTCTAATTCTCATTTCATACCCCAAACCACAAGCTTACTCCAGGTCAAGTTGATTTGATTCTTCTGAGATTTTTATCTTGACCTCTTAAGCAATGTGTCTGCACTCATAGTTGTGTTGGATACATCCAATATAATTGCTCAGGTAATGAGGTAGAGCAACATTGGTGTGATATAGGCTGGCTTTTTTTACACGACACAAGCCAATCTACTTAGACTTGACTACTGTCCAGACATGCTCTATTGGACCGCATGAATCATGACCCTTGGATAACATATTAAAGGAGGTGCATAGTCCCAAAAGGCACAGAGAAAATAGAGGCTCATACAGTGACATAGAAGGATCCATTCTGTAAGGATTGAGGTTTCGGATCGGATTATCGGGTCAGTTTTCGGGGTCGGTTCCCTTAGTTTAGGCCATGGCGCGGTTTAAATGGCGTCCATCAATGTGGACGTGTTTTAAGTTGTGCCACGTGGGCGCCACGTGGGCTGGCCTTAGGGCGCGAGAGTATGGCCCCGGTCTTATCTTCTGAATGGCGTTTTATATGGACGACGCCATTTATAGTACGACCCTATTTTGTCAGAGTACGGCCCGATCTTGTCATCTAAATGACGTCGGGCTTGGACTACGCGTTTTCCCCAATTTCTGTTTGACCCCGCGAACCCTCCCTCCTTTCCCTCATTCTCTCCTTTCACTTCTCTCTCCTCTCTTCCCTCCGATCTCCGGCGAACCCTTCCCCCTCTCCTTGCTTTCCTCCCTCCATTCCATCTCTCCCTCCACTCCATCAACCTCCTAACTTCCACCACTACTACCACCATCTCCTCCGCGGCGTTTTTCTCTCTGGACGGCGGCCGACGTCCCTGTGGAGTAACGGTGTCCACGGCGGTATCGGCGGTAGTGTGTGCCGAGGCGGGTTGGCGGCTTGGAGTTAGGAGGAGTTCGAGTAACCGGTAGGGTGACGATCCCTGTTGTATTTCGTTTAAAAATCATGTTTTTTCCGCTTTGGAGCATGTTTAGGGGTTTTCTTGGGGTAAAAATACTAATTGCATGTAATGAGAATTTAAGTGTTTTAATGGGTATTTAGGTTCTTCTCCTCCTTCTCCACTTTTTTTGTGTTTTCACACGATTTTGGGGAGGAAATCCCACCCCATGGATTGGGAGATGGCGGAGGAAGAATCTGTCTGTGAGGGTTAAATGGCGTCGGGGGACAGCGACGCCTTTTAGAAAGGCAGCTTCCACCCGCGACGCGATTTAGCCCAAATAACAGACTCTGTCGCTGGACTCATGAGCGTTCAGGGACAGCGACGTCTTCTGAACGGCGATTTCCATGCTCGACGAGTTTTAAAGTGAAATCACCCCGAGGTCTGTCTCTGTTTCTGTAGTTATCAGGCGACTAGGGACAGCGACGCCTTTTAAAAGGCGGCTACATAGGACGCCGCGTTTTAGGCCATCTTCCGAGGCTAGTTTTTATATGAACCAGTTTCGGAAGCTTGAATGACGTCGGCCTTGGGCGACGCGATTCAAGCATGAATTCCATTAATCCCTGCAATTAACACGTGTTTACATTGTTAGATAGTTTACTTAATTGCATGCTTAGAAATGCACTCGATGACGATGGGTTCTATGTGATCGGATCGCACCGTGTTGTATTTTGTGCGATCGTGGGTCTAGAGTGACAGTTGTTAGCGCTTAGGCACCCTGTGTCAGTGTGGGAGTGACACGGCGCCGGTGTGGGAGTGGCGGGGTGACGTCTAGAGAGAGGATCACTTGGTGTACCTCGGGGTATAGTTAGTACCGGTGTGGGAGTGGTACATTCGGAGTGTCACTCATGCTGGGGAAGTAGAACCACCTGGAGCATGTCAAGTCAGAGTAGCCAGCGCGCTATCCGAGGGGTTGCTGTTTGGTCTTAGTGGGTCGGAGTTTCTCGCGTTCGGCCTTGTGGTTGGCGTGTTTTGCCGAGACGCTGGTTGTGGGCTCCGTGGTAGAATGATTTCAGAATTGTGCATGTTATATTTCGAATGCATGTATTTTATATTGAAATCTAGGAATTATGTTTACTGCTTTACTTGCTTAAATTATTTATATTTGTGTTGCTGCACTTATGGGTGCTTGAGTGGACGGTGGGGATCGAAGGATCCCTACTGAGTCTTTTCAATGAGACTCACCCCTGCGGTTTTCAGGTGAGGGTTCCAAGCAGGCGTAGCGAGGAGAGTGTTGCTTTGGGTCGCGCGCCAGGAACCGTTGTTCCGGGGTATGCCCCGATATAGTTGTCATTTTATTTTCTGGTCTGTATGCTTAATTATTTCCTTTCTGTTGGAGTATGTAATTATTTGCTGAGTTGAGTCGCATTGTAATAATTTTTAATTCCTGCATTTCCTTTTTAATTCAATGCGATGTGAATGTTTAGCTTAGTTTATTCTTTATTTTCCCGACTTATCAAGATCCTGGTTGGGCTCCAAATTAATGATTCGGTACCCATTTAGTAATCAGATCTCCGATTATAGGGTGGCGGGTCGTTATAGTTGGTATCAGAGCATTCGGTCTGGCAAATAAATAAATAACTAGGTTAAATATCGTAATTTCGGCAAATAATTATATTATCCCATACAGGTACGGCGGTTTTGTAGATTTTGGGACTCTAATTAAAACTTTTTCGATTTCTGTGATTGTAGGCGATTAGATGTCTCCTAAGAAGAGGATGTCAGTCATTAGAGAGCGGGGAGATGTCCCTAGTGGATCTGAGGCCGGTAGGCTGAGTATGGAGCGTTTCATGGAGGCTATGATGGACACAATGGCTAGATACCAAACCCGAGACCCTAGTGAGAGTTCTAGTGCTCGGGGAGGGCCTTTAGCTGTTCTGGAGAGATTCCTGAAGTTGAAGCCGCCTCATTTTACCGGTCGTCCCGACCCTGATGAGGCTGTTCATTGGTTGAGGGAGATGGAGAAGACTTTTGATACCATGGATTGTGCGGCGGTTGAGAGGACTCCTTTGGCTACCTTCATGTTGAAGGATGATGCTTACGACTGGTGGACCACTTTGAAGAGTTTGTCATATGCGGATAGAAATCTCAGGGAGATTCCATGGGAGACATTTGTGAAGGAATTCAATGCGTAGTACTTCCCTAGGCATGTCCAGAGGGCCAAGGAGAGGGAATTTATGGAATTGACCCAATGAAACATGACAGTGCTTGAGTACCAGATGAAGTTTGTTTCACTTGGGAGGTTCATGCCTTTTATCTCAGGAGACGAGGAGCGTCAAACTGAGAGGTATGTGGATGGACTGAGGTCCAATTTGAGGAGCTTTGTGGCATCCCATTGTTGTACATATTTGGCATTGGCGGTTAGGTGTGCTGCAACAGTAGAGGCACAGCATGAGTAGTCAGCTCGAGAGAGGGGACTGACTACTCAGGGGCTAGTTTATGGCAGGGGAAAGACAGTAGCAGCGGCAGCTCCTTCGTCCGGATCAGGATCGTCTTCACTCGACTCCAGATTCAGGAGGTTCTTTTGAGGTGGTGGCAGCAGTGGTAGTAGCAGACCCAGGCAGAGCCAGCAGAGTCAGTCGGTGTCCAGTGCTCAGTAGGAGGCAGCTCAGAGGCTTCCGGCAGCTTGTCGACATTGCGGTGGTACTCATGGTGGGACTCAGTGTCCTGCATTTTCTAGGAGGTGTTACACTTGTGGCCAGCAGGTTCATTTGGCGAGGTATTGCCCGCAGGGGCATGGTCAGGGGCAGGGACCAGGTGATCAGAAGAAGCCGAGGACCCAGGGGAGAGTTTTAGCTATCACTAGGAAGGAGGCCCGTGCGTCCAACTTGGTGGAAGGTACACTTTCTATCCTTGGGAACTCTGCGCATGTGTTAATTGATTCGGGTGCTTCGCATTCTTTTATTTCTGAGCAGTTCGTAGATATTCTTTCTGCACCCGTTGATGAGATGTCCGATGGACTGATGGTATATGTGCCTTCTGGGGATTTCATGTTGTCTTATAATTGTTTGAGTGAGGTTCCCTTGACCATTGAGGGCCATGAGTTGCCTGCCCAGTTAGCTGTGCTTGCCATTCGCGACTTTGATGTCATCTTGGGCATAGACTGGTTGGAGGCTTATTATGCCGAAGTGGACTTCCACAGGAAGAGGGTGCGTTTCTCTATTCCGGACATCCCAGCCTTCTACTTCCAAGGTATTAGGCTCTGTTCTTGTGGTATCCTTATTTCTGCCTTTAAGGCCCAGAGATTGCTTGTTGGTGGCTGTGAGGCTTTCCTGGCCTCTGTTGTTTTAGCTGATGTTAGTAGTAGTTCTGGTCCTTGGGAGGTGCCTGTAGTTTGTGACTTTGTTGATGTGTTTCCTGAGGAGTTGCCTGGCGTTCCTCCTCAGTGAGAGGTTGAGTTTACTATCGAGCTTGCACCCGGTATGTCGCCCTTGTTTAAGGCCCCGTATCGGATGGCTTCGGCTGAACTCGCTGAGTTGAAGGTGCAGTTACATGAATTGCTGGATAAGGGTTTTATTCGTCCCAGTACTTCTCCATGGGGTGCTCCAGTTCTATTTGTCAGGAAGAAAGATGGTTCTCTGAGGTTGTGTATTGATTATAGACAGCTGAACCAGGTGACGATAAAGAACAAGTACCCACTTTCGAGGATCGATGATCTGATGGATCAGTTGCAGTCTGCGAAGGTGTTTTCAAAGATTGACTTGAGATCAGGGTATTATCAGATGAAGATCTGTGAGATTGATGTTAGTAAGACGGCCTTTAGGACTTGGTATAGACATTATGAGTTTTTGGTTATGCCTTTTGGCTTGGCCAATGCTCCAGCGGCTTTTATGAATTTGATGAACCGGGTCTTCAGGGCCTACCCAGATCAGTTTGTGGTGGTATTCGTAGATGATATTTTAGTATACTCTTCTTCTGAGGAAGAGCATGCCACACATCTTCAGGTGGTATTGCAGGTTCTGAGAGAGCACCAACTCTATGCCAAGTTTAGTAAGTGTGAATTCTGGCTAGATAAGGTGCACTTCCTGGGGCATGTTATTTCTGGAGATGGCATTGTAATGGATCCAGCCAAGATTGAGGCAGTGATGGACTGGAGCAGACCGACAACAGTAACTGAGATCAGGAGCTTCTTAGGGTTAGCAGGATATTACAGACGGTTTGTCTAGGGTTTTTCTTCGATAGCGACCCCCTTGTCGAGGTTGACTCATAAGGGAGTTCGTTTCATGTGGACCGAGGAATGTGAGAGGAGTTTCATCTAGTTGAAGACTCGCCTCACTTCGGCTCCAGTGCTGGTGCTTCCATCAGGTTCCGGTGGATTTGTGGTTTATTTAGATGCATCTCGTCAAGGTTTGGGTGCGGTTCTGATGCAGCATAGTAAGGTCGTGGCCTATGCTTCTAGGCAGCTGAAGAAGCATGAGGAGAACTATCCTACCCATGACTTGGAGTTGGTAGCTATGTTGTTCGCATTAAAGATCTGGCAGCACTATTTGTATGGAGAGAAACTTCAGGTTTTTACTGATCATAAGAGCCTGAAATATGTATTCACGCAGAGGGATCTGAACTTAAGGCAGCACAGGTGGATGGAGTTCATCAAAGATTATGATCTCGACCTTTCGTATCATCCGGGCAAGGCAAATGTGGTGGCAGACGCCTTGAGTCGGAAGACAGTCGTATCATATCTTATGGTTCAAGAATGGAGATTATTTGAGCAGGTCGTGGAATCTTCCTTTAGGGTTCCGCGAGAGGCTGATAGAGCCGTGTTGGCCAGCTTAACTGTGAGGCCAGCAGTGTACCATGCTGTAATCGAAGCTCAGAGGGCAGATGCAGAGTTACCGCAGGTTCTCCAGACATCAGAGGTGGAGTTGTGGGATGATGGTACAGTCAGATTTAGAGGCAGACTCTATGTCCCAACTGAGGAAGACGTGCGCAGGAGTGTCCTAGATGAGGCGCACCGTTCTAGATATGTAGTGCATCCCGGAACGACTAAGATGTATCATTGTTTGATGAGGCACTTTTGGTGGCCTGGTGTGAAGAAGGACGTGGCTGATTATGTGGCAAGGTGCCTGACTTGCCAGCAGGTTAAGGCAGAACACCAGAGACCAGGAGGATTGTTGCAGCCCTTGCCGATCCCGGAATGAAAATGGGAACACGTGACTATGGACTTTGTGATGGGATTACCTATGTCCCCTGGCAAAAGAGATGCGATCTGACCAAGTCGGCACACTTTCTGGCTATTAGGAAAGATTGGTCAGTCGATAAGTTGGCTAAGTTGTTTGTGGACCGGATCATCTCTCTGCACGGGGTGCCCTTATCCATCGTGTCAGACCGGGATCCGAGATTTACTTCTAGATTCTGGAAGAGTTTTTAGAAGGCCTTGGGCACACAGTTAGCCTTCAGCTCGGCTTACCATCCCGAGATTGATGGGCAGTCGGAGAGGACCATTCAAACACTGGAGGATATGCTCAGGGCATGTTGCCTAGACTGGGGAGGTTCTTGGGAGCAGCACCTGTCCATAGTGGAGTTTGCCTACAACAACAGTTATCATTCCAGTATTGGCATAGCGCGTTATGAGGCATTGTACGGGCGGCCGTGTCGATCTCCTGTGAATTGGTCTGAGATTGGCGAGAGGCAGATAGCAGGGCCAGAGTTGGTTCAGCAGTGTGCTGAGGTTGCCAGAGTGGTGCAACAGAGGTTGACTACAGCTCAGAGCAGACAGAAGAGTTATGCAGATATCCGTAGGAGACCGCTTGAGTTTGAGATTGGGGACCAAGTATTTCTCCGAGTCTCACCCTCCAAGAGTGTGATGAGATTCGGGAAGCAAGGTAAGCTGAGTCCGCGATATGTTGGGCCTTTTCCCATTCTTGCTCGAATTGGGGAAACGGCGTATCAGCTAGCCTTGCTGCCCAGTCTTGCAGGAGTACACGATGTGTTCCATGTTTCTTTACTGAGGAAATATGTTCAGGATCCATCTCATGTGTTGGACTTTTCAGAGTTGGAGGTCGCTGAGGACTTGACTTTTCCAGAATTTCCAGTGCGTATTGAGGATCGCAGGGAACAAGTCCTGCGGAACAAGGTTTTTCCTCTGGTTAAGGTGATTTGGCAGCATCGCTCCGGAGGCGAGGCTACCTGGGACCGAGAGGATGAAATGCGGGAGCAGTTTCCCTACCTTTTCCCGTAAGTTTTCTGGTGAGATTGTACCATTATTTTTCGATCTTGTTACTTTTAGCAGTAATTTTGGGGACGAAATTCTTTTAGGGGGGGGAGAATGTAAGGATTGAGGTTTCGGATCTGGTTATCGGCTCAGTTTTCGGGGTCGGATCCCTTAAACGGCGTCCATCAATGTGGATGTGTTTTAAGCTTTGCCACGTGGGTGCCACGTGGGCTGGCCTTGAGGCGCGAGAGTATGACCCCGGTCTTATCGTCTGAATGGCGTCTTGTATGAACGACGCCATTTAGAGTATGATCCTGCTTTTTCAGAGTACGACCCGTTCTTGTCATTTGAATGACGTCGGGCTTAGACGATGCGTTTTCTCCAGTTTCTGTTTGACTCCGCGAACCCTCCCTCCTTTCCCTCATTCTCTCCTTTATCTTCTCTTTCCTTTCTTCCCTCCGATCTCCTGCAAACCCTTCCCCCTCTCCTTACTTTCCTCCCTCCATTCCATCTCTCCCTCCACTCCATCAACCTCCTAACTCCCACCACTACTACCACCATCTCCTCCGCGGCGTTTTTCTCTCCAGACGGCAGCCGACGTCCCGGTGGAGTAACGGCGTCTACGGCGGTACCGGCGGCGGCGGCGTGTGGCAAGGTGGGTTGGCGGCTTGGAGCTAGGAGGAGTTCGAGTAACCGGTAGGGTGACGATCCCCGTTGTATTTCGTTTAAAAATCATGTTTTTCCCGCTTTGGAGCATGTTTAGGGGTTTTCTTGGGGTGAAAATACTAATTGCATGTAATGAGAATTTGGGTGTTTTAATGGGTATTTAGGTTCTTCTCCTCCTTCTCCACTTTTTTTGTGTTTTTACACAATTTGGGGGAGGAAATCCCACCCCGTGGATTGGGAGATGGCGGAGGAAGAATCTATCTGTGAGGGTTAAATGGCGTCGGGGGACAGCGACGCCTTTTAGAAAGGCGGCTTCCAGCCGCGACGCAATTTAGCCCAAATAACATACTCTATCTCTGGACTGATGAGCGTCCAGGGACAGCGACGCCTTTTGAACGGCGACTTCCATGCTCGATGCGTTTTAAAGTGAAATCACCCCAAGGTCTGTCTCTGTTTCTGTCGTTATCAGGCGACTAGAGACAGCGACGCCTTTCAAAAGGCAGCTACATATGACGCCGCGTTTTAAGCCATCTTCCGAGGCTAGTTTTTATATGAACCAGTTTGGGAAGCTTGAATGACGTCGGCCTTGGGCGACGCGATTCAAGCCAGAATTTCATTAATCCCTGCAATTAACACGTGTTTATATTGTTAGATAGTTTAGTTAATTGCATGCTTAGAAATGCACTCAATGACAATGGGTTCTATGTGATCGGATCGCACCGTTTTGTGTTTTGTGCGATCGTGGGCCTAGAGTGACAGTTGTTAGCACTTAGGCACCCTGTGTCGGTGTGGGAGTGACACGGCGCCGGTGTGGGAGTGGCGGGGTGATGCCTAGAGAGAGGGTCACCTGGTGTACCTCGGGGTATAGCTAGTACCGGTGTGGGAGTGGTACATTCGGAGTGTCACTCGTGCTGGGGGAAGCAGAACCACCTGGAGCCTGTCAGGCCGGAGTAGCCAGCGCGCTATCCGAGGGGTTGCTGTTTGGTCTCAGCGGCTCGGAGTTTCTCGTGTTCGGCTGTGTGGTTGGCGTGTTTTGCTGAGACGCTGGTTGTGGGCTCCGTGGTAGAATGGTTTCAGAATTGTGCATGTTATATTTCGAATGCATGTGTTTTTTATCGAAATCTAGGAATTATGTTTACTGCTTTACTTGCTTAAATTATCTATATTTGTGTTGCTGCACTTGTGGGTGCATGAGTGGGCGGTGGGGATCGAAGGATCCCTACTGAGTCTTTTCAATGAGACTCACCCCTGCGGTTTTCAGGTGAGGGTTCCAGGCAGGCGTAGCGAGGAGAGTGTTGCTTTGGGGCGCGCGCCAGCAACCGTTGTTCCGGGGTATGCCCCAATGTAGTTGTCATTTTATTTTCTGGCCTGTATGCTTAAGTATTTCCTTTCTGTTGGATTATGTAATTATTTGCTGAGTCGAGTCGTATTGTAATAATTTTTAATTCCTGTATTTCCTTTTTAATTCAATGCGATGTGAATGTTTAGCTTAATTTATTATTTATTTCCCAGACTTATCAAGATCTTAGTTGGGCTCCAAATTAATGATTCGGTACCCATTTAATGATCGGATCCCCGATTATAGGGTGGCGGGTCATTACACATTCAATCATTGTTCTAATGGTTATCAAAAATTGCCCATACAGTATGATTTGTATACTACGGTGGAACAATAAAACAACATACGCGACACTCCTATACTGTACAAATCTTTTATCTTGTGCTCCACTAAGCACATCTCGGTTGCCCATGTTGGGTTCTCTTATTTCTCCGGAACGTTCACGCAGCGGAATAAAATAAATAAATATATGTGATCTGATTCCCGTTTTGGTAAAACTAAAAACGATTATCATATAATCGATTCATACAGTGCGCGGATTCAAATCTGCGACCGATCACTTTCGTTGGTGTGACACTACGAGCCACTAAAATGCCCGGCCTCTAGCGAAGTCCACGCGATCCTCCTCGTAGTGGATATCCTCACGGTTCCTCGTTCTTCGCAGCCCATGAAACCTTCGCCGTTCGCCGCAACGCGCAGATGATTTCTCGTCGATCGAGTGTTAGAGAAGCGGCGGAGTAGACTTGGGGATCCGAGCTTGTCTGGGGCGCCAGAGAGAGAGAGGAAGAAAGGAGGGGGCAGCTAGGGTTAACAGCAGCCTAGCCTGCTCTACCCGTTCGCTATCTTTTATATTAATCGCACGATTTTTTATAAAAGCCTCTGGTTAAATATTAAACCCACTTATTAATCATCACCTTGATAATCATTTATGTGTGACCCTCTAAGCCCAATAAACAATCCAGTTAACGGCCCAATAAGCCTAGTGACTCCTCACTTGCCTGATCAATCAATTAATAACTTATTATTAATTAATTAATCAATTGAATTAATATCGCATATTAAATACGATTGGGCCTCCGATCACGTTGGGTGCCAAGCAACAACGCGTGAACCCGGAAGGTATCGGGGTTAAGCAACCCACTCTTGAAACCTTTCTGTTAACAGTTGCCGCGTGAATATAATCCTTCATTCGATCAATGCTCTTGAGTGAACTTAGGGTATGGTGTACTGTCAAACCCTAACCGGTCGACTCACTTGGATTGGATGCTGCCGTATAATATAGGAAAACTCCTTTCCCGATATTATCGTTTGCCCTGGCCAGGGACTTCCGTGCATCCTTCCTAGAGTATTCTCTCTCTAAGTAACGAAAGCGAATAATTCCTTATTAACACTCAATTTCCTTCGACGATATTCCACTGTACTTGATCCTTGGCTGTTTAGAATCCTATGTGGATAGAGATTCATAAACCAAAGTCAAAACATAGAAGTCCACCGAGAAGGTGTCCTTGGTGTCTCAGGTCCGAGGACCATCCACGCAACTGCGACAATAGAATCTAACTAGTTGACCGTGAGGTACAATACCATCCAGCGCTTCAATTGGATCAGTTCAGTGAACTCATTCCCAATGAGCACCTACAGATTCGCCTTAGTGTCTCCACACAAGTGACTATGAGATCACTCACCCTCATTATATGAGCGGGAGTAATGTGTACTAGTCTAACCAGATATCCGATGTCCTTCTCGGATATCCTCCGACTAGGAACTCTTAAGAATATGTGTGTTTAAGTGATCAGTCTTATTAGTATGATCTCATCATAATCTGATCAATATCGCACATATTCACGGACTTCACTATGAGAGGATAATTAAAACGAATTATAGATAATGAATATTATGTCATTTTATTAATAAATGAACAAGATTTACTTAGTCAAATTGGCTTGTAGGCCACCTAAGAGTAACAATCTCCCACTTGGACTGAAGTCAATCACCTTTATGTACTATACCTATAGACTTCAGGTGACGCTCAAATGTAATTTGAGACAGTGGCTTTGTTAGTGGATTACTATATTATCGGCGGATGGAACTCTTTCCACCACTACATCTCCTTTAGAAATTATCTCTCTGATAAGATGAAAGCACCTCAGAATATGTTTCGATTTCTAATGAGACTGCGACTCTTTCGCTTGTGCAATTACCCCATTATTGTCGCACAATAGAGGAACATGATTAGAGATGCAGAGAACTACGCCAAGGTCGGTGATGAATTTCTTTAACCACAGTTTTTCCATAGCGGTTTTAGCTGTAGCGATGTACTCAGCTTCAGTCGTCGAATCTGCAGTGGTTTCCTGCTTCGAACTCTTCCAGCACACTACGCCTCCATTTAAAGTAAACACAAATCCAGATGTAGACATGCTATCATCTGGATCTGACTAAAAATTCGAGTCAGTAAAGTCTCGTAGTTTCAAATCACCTCTTCCATAGGCAAGAAATATATCCTTAGTTCTTCTCAAGTACTTAAGGATACATTTCACTGCCTTCTAGTGCTTTTCGCCTAGATCAGCCTGAAATATGCTCGTAACACTTAGAGCAAAAGCAACATCAGGTCGTGTACATATCATGGCATACATGATAGATCCTATAGCAGAGGCATAGGGTATTCTATCAATGAATGCCCTCTCTTTGACAGTCTTAAAGACTTCTCTTTTGAGAGATGAATTCCATGTCTCATCGGTATGAGACCTCTTTTGGATTTTTTCATGCCAAACATTTTGACAATGGTATCTATGTACAAGGATTGGGTCAATCGAAGCATCCTCTTTGATCTATCTCTATAGATCTGTATTCCCAATACATAGGTTGCTTCTCCAAAATCCTTCATGGAGAAATTTTTCGACAACCAGATCTTTACCAATGACATCATAGCTACATCATTCCCAATGAGTAGTGTAACGACCCGCCACCCTATAATCGGGGATTCGATTACTAAATGGGTACCGAATCATTAATTTGGAACCAAACCAGGATCTAGTAAGTCTGGAAAATAAATAATAAACTAAGCTAAACATTCACATCGCATTGAATTGAAATGAAAGTGCAGGAATTAAAATTATTACAATGCGACTCGATACAGCAAATAATTACATATTCCAACTGAAAGAAATAATTAAACATACAGGCCAGAAATAAATAACAATTATATCGGGGCATACCCCGGAACAACCGCTGAAAGCGCTCAACACACGGCCGCACACGCCGCTCTAGGTCTGCTGAGAGTCCTCACCTGAAAACCGCAGGGGTGAGTCTCAAGACAAGACTCAGTAGGGATCCTTCGATCCCCACTGCCCATGTACACACCCACAAGTGCAAAATACAGCTAACGGTAAAGCAACAAACACAGTAGTAGGTACAATTCCTAATTCTCAACGTGAAATCACATGCAGTCGAAGTGTATTAAACGTGCATATATCTAAACTAACCGACAAGGGAACCCACAACTGCCGCCTCGATAGAACACGCCAACCACACAAACAACGGTGGGAAAAACCTCGACCCGCTGAGACCAAGCAGTAACCCTGCGGATAGCACTCTAGCTACTCCGGCCCAACTGGCTCAGGTGGTTACTCCTTCCCTCAGCACGAGTGACTCTCCGAATGTACCACTCCGACACCGGTACTAGCTGACCCCGGGGTTCACCAGGTGACCCTCTCTCACTAGGCGTCACCCCGCCCACGCCCCCACCGGCGCTGTGCTCACGCCCCCACCAGCACAGGGTGATAAAGCGCTACAATGTCACTCCAGGTCCACAGTAACATAAAACCCAGCACAGTACAATCCGGTCACGTGAAAAGTCCGCGATCGTGTAACACACACAATAGTATCACCCGATCATGTAGAATCCATCTCTACCGCGTACATCAAAACATGCACTAACCATCTATCTAGCAGTATGAACACATTTTACTGGTATGAATTAGTGAGGTTCTGTCTTGAATCGTGTCGCCCAAGGCCGACGTCATTCAAGCTCCATGTACTGGTTTATGTAAAACACTGTCTTCAAAATCAGGCCTTAAAAGGTGTCGACACCAGTGGTCGCCTTTTGAAAGGCGTCGACATCCTCAGACGCCATTTAGCACAGAAAACCAGGAATTCCAAAGGCCTTACTCAGGAGATTTCTGCCTTAAAAGGCGTCATGGCTACCCGACGCTATTCAAAATGCGTCGCCCACCCATGACGTCTTTTAGTCCCAGAATCCCCGAACTGGCAGACTCTCAGTCAGGCGATTCCTGTCTAAAAGGCGTCGTGATGGCCCGACGCCCTTCAAAAAGGCGTCGTCCATGCACGACGTCTTTCAACCCCAGGAACCAGAGTCTGCCATGAGCCCGAGGGCTCCCTTTTCAACCCAAACAACCCCAAAATCACCCAAAAACGGAGGGGAAAGAGGAGCAATTCAATCAACAGAAAATCACATCATGAAAATCCCCCATATCAACAACAAGAATTCCTAAACATGCTTGTTCTACCCCCCAAAACCAAAGATCCATAACATGCTTAAACGGGGGAAAACATGGTTTAAACACAATACCGTGGGAACCGTCACCCTACCGGATACTTGAACGCCTCCGAGCTTCAAGCCGTCCACCCGTCTCGCCCCACGCCGCCGCCGGTACCGCCGTGGTCGTCCTTACTCCACCGTGACGTCGGCCGCCGTCCGGAGAGTAGAACGCCGCAGTGGAAGTGGAGGTGGTAGTGGTAGGAGCTAGGTAGAGGATGGAGTGGAGGGAGAGATGAAACGGTGGGAGGAAAAGAGGGAGGAGTAGGGATCGCCGCCGAGTTCGCCGGAGGGGAAGGAGAGAAAGAGAGAAGGAGAAAATGAGGGAAAGAAGGAGGGCTCGCGGGGTTAACCAGAGACTGGCTAAAACGCGTCGACATCCACGGACGTCTATCAGGTGACGCGACGGCCGCTCTGACAAGACTCCGAAACGCGTCGTTCTACACAGACGTCGTTTAGAACACTTGTCAGGGCCGTACTCTGACACACCCAGAGTCGCAGTCTGAAAGGCGTCGTCCCACGCGGAAGCCGTTCAGACGACGCGACAGGGCCGTACTCTCGCGGCCCGAAGCCAGCCCACGTGGCACCCACGTGGCAGAACCTAAAACGCGTCTGCAACGGTGGACGCCGTTTAAACCGCATCGAGCCGGCTCGACGCGAAACATCATAGAGCCCCAGACCCCACAAGGACCAGAACTACAGGATCCGACCCCGAAAACCGGATCCGAAAGTCTTGATCCTTACATTCTCCCCCCCTTAAAAGAATTTCGCCCCCGAAATTGACCGCTAGAATTAACAAGGTCAAAATAGGGATACAAGTTCACAAGGAGACTTACGAAAAGAGGTATAGGAACTGCTCCCGCATCTCATCCTCTCGCTCCCAGATTGCCTCACCTCCGGAGCGGTACTGCCAAATCACCTTGACCAACGGTACAATCTTGTTCCGCAGGACCTGTTCTCTGCGATCCTCAATACGAACAGGATACTCTGGAAGGGACAGGTCCTCAGCGACCTCCAACTCTGAAAAATCTAACACATGGGACGGATCCTGAACATACTTTCTCAGCAAGGAAACATGGAACACATCGTGCACTCCTGCAAGACTGGGCGGCAAGGCCAGCTGGGTTTCCCCAATTCGAGCAAGAATGGGAAAAGGCCCAATATATCGCGGACTCAGCTTGCCTCGCTTCCCGAATCTCACCACACCCTTGGAGGGTGAGATTCGGAGGAACACGTGGTCCCCAACTTCAAACTCAAGTGGTCTCCGTCGGACGTCTGCATAACTTTTCTGCCTACATTGAGCTGCGGTCAACCTCTGCCGAACTGTCCTGGCAATCTCAGCACACTGCTGCACTAACTCTGGTCCTGCTATCTGCCTCTCACCGATCTCGGACCAACACACCGGGGATCGACACGGTCGCCCATACAAGGCCTCGTAAGGCGCCATGCCGATACTGGAATGGTAACTGTTGTTGTAGGCAAATTCTACTGTGGACAAATGCTGCTCCCAAGAACCTCCCCAGTCTAGGCAACATGCCCTAAGCATATCCTCCAAGGTCTGAATGGTCCTCTCCGACTGCCCGTCAGTCTCGGGATGGTAGGCCGAGCTGAAAGCCAACTGAGTGCCCAATGCCTTCTGAAAGCTCTTCCAGAACCTGGAAGTAAACCTCGGATCTCGATCTGATACAATGGACAAAGGTACCCCGTGCAGAGAGATGATCCGGTCTACAAACAACTTTGCCAGCTTGCCGACTGACCAGTCCTTCCTAATAGCTAGGAAGTGTGCCGACTTGGTCAGCCGATCAACGATGACCCAGATGGCGTCTCTCCTGCTAGGGGATGTAGGCAATCCCATCACAAAGTCCATCGTCACATGCTCCCATTTGCACTCTGGAATCGGCAAGGGCTGCAGCAACCCTCCAGGTCTCTGATGCTCGGCTTTAACCTGCTGACAAGTCATACATCTAGCCACATATTCAGCCACATCTTTCTTCATACCGGGCCACCAGAAGTGCCTCCTCAAACAATGGTACATCTTGGTCGTCCCAGGATGCATTGCATATCTCGAATGGTGCGCCTCATCAAGAACACATCTGCGCACGTCCTCCTCAGTCGGAACATAAAGTCTGCCTTTGAACCTGACAGTACCGTCATCCCATAATTCCACTTCTGACCTCTGGAGAATCTGTGGTAACTCAGCATCTGCCCTCTGAGCCTCAATCACAGCATGATACACAGCTGGTCTCACAGTTAAACTGACCAGCACGGCTCTGTCATCTTCACGTGGGACTCTAAAGGAAGATTCCACCACCTGCTCGAACAATTTCCACTCTCGAATCATGAGGTATGACATGACCGTCTTCCGACTCAAAGCGTCTGCCATCACATTCGCCTTGCCCGGATGATAAGAAAGGTCAAAGTCATAATCCTTAATGAACTCCATCCACCTCCGCTGCCTCAAATTCAGGTCTCCATGAGTGAACACATATTTCAGGCTCTTGTGATCAGTAAAAACCTGAAATTTCTCTCCATATAAGTAATGCCTCCAGATCTTAAGTGCAAACACCACAGCTGCAAGTTCCAAATCATGGGTAGGATAGTTCTCCTCATGCTTCTTCAGCTGCCGAGAAGCATAAGCAACTACCCTGCCATGCTGCATTAGGACTGCGCCCAAACCTTGACGGGACGCATCTGAGTAAACCACGAATCCACCTGTCTCAGATGGGAGCACCAGCACTGGGGCTGACGTGAGGCGGGTTTTTAGCTCAATGAAACTCTGCTCACATTCCTCGGTCCACACAAAACGAACTCCCTTTCGAGTCAACCTCGACAAGGGGGCCGCTATAGAAGAAAACCCCTGAACAAACCGCCTGTAATAACCGGCAAGCCCCAGAAAGCTCCTGATCTCAGTCACTGAAGTCGGCCTGCTCCAATCCATCACCGCCTCAATCTTGGCTGGATCCACCGCGATACCTTCGCCAGAAATAACATGCCCAAGGAAGTGCACCTCGTCTAGCCAAAATTTACACTTGCTAAATTTGGCGTAAAGTTGGTGCTCCCTCAGGACCTGCAATACTGCCCGAAGATGAGCGGCGTGCCCTTCCTCAGAAGAAGAATAGATCAGAATATCATCAACAAATACAACCACAAACTGATCCAGGTAGGTCCTGAAGACTCTGTTCATCAGATCCATAAAGGCCGCCGGAGCATTGGTCAAGCCGAAGGGCATAACCAAAAACTCATAATGTCCATATCGAGTTCTGAAAGCCGTTTTACTAACATCCACATTCCGGATCCTCATCTGATAATATCCAGATCTCAGGTCGATCTTGGAAAACACCCTCGCGGACTGCAGCTGATCCATCAAATCATCGATCCTAGGAAGCGGGTACTTATTCTTTATTGTCACGTGGTTCAGCTGCCTATAATCGATGCACAATCTCAGAGAACCATCCTTCTTTCTAACAAATAGAACTGGAGCACCCCATGGAGATATGCTGGGACGAATGAAACCCTTATCCAGCAACTCCTGCAACTGCGCCTTCAACTCAGCGAGTTCGGCTAGCGCCATCCGATACGGGGCCTTAGACAAGGGCGCCGTACCTGGTGCAAGCTCAATGGTAAACTCGACCTCTCGCTGAGGGGGAAGGCCAGGCAGCTCCTCAGGAAACACATCTACGAAATCACATACTACAGGCACCTCCCGAGGACTGGGACTATCACGGACATCAGGAACAACCACAGAGGCAAGGAAAGCCTCACAGCCACCAGCAAGCAACCTCCGTGCCTTAAAGGCAAAAATGAGAATACCTCGAGAAGAAAGCCTAATACCTCGGAAAAAGAAGGTCGGGGTGTCCGGAATAGAGAAGCGCACCCTCTTCCTGTGGCAGTCCACCTCAGCATAAAAGGCTTCCAACCAGTCCATGCCCAGGATGATATCAAAGTCACGAATAGCAAGTACAACCAACTGGGCAGGTAGCACATGACCCTTAATGGTCAAGGGAACATTCCTCAAGCAATTATAAGATATCATAAAGTCTCCAGAAGGAACCTCTACCATCAAACCATTAGATAACTCATCAACGGGTGCAGAAAGGATATCTAGGAACTGCTCAGAAATGAAGGAATGTGAAGCACCCGAATCGATCAACACATGTGCAGAGTTTCCAAGAGCATAAAGTGTACCTTCCACCAAGTTGGACGCACGAGCCTCCCTCCTGGTGATAGCTAGAACTCTCCCCTGGGTCCTCGGCTTCTTCTGATCGCCATGACCCTGCCCCTGACCATGCCCCTGCGGGCACTGCCTCGCCAAATGGCCCTGCTGGCCGCAAGTGAAACACCTCCTGGGAAGAGTGGGACACTGAGTCCCGCCATGGGCACCACCACAGTGCTGGCAGACTGCTGGAAGCCTCTGAGCTGGCTCCTGCGGTGCACTGGACACTGACTGACTCTGCTGACCCTGCCTGGGCCTGTTGTTGCCGCTGCTACCACTACTGCTGCCACCGCCTCGGAAGAATCTCCTGAATCGGGAGCCGAGTGACGACGATCCCGATCCGACCGAAGGAGCCGGTGCCGCTGCCTTACCCCTGCCACGCACTGGCCCCTGAGCAGTCAATCCTCTCTCCCGGGCCGACTGGTTCTGCTGACCCTCTACTGCTGCTGCACACCTAACCGTTGATGCCAAGTCTGTACAACAGTGGGACGCCACGAAGTTCCTCAGATTGAGCCTTAGTCCGTCCACAAACCTCTCCGTGCGACGCTCCTCGTCCCCAGATATGAAAGGCACAAACCGACCCAGCGAGACAAACTTTGCCTGATACTCGAGTACCGTCATACTCCCCTGCGTCAGATCCATAAACTCCCTCTCCTTGGCTCTCTGAACATGTCTAAGGAAATACTGTGCATTGAACTCCTTAACAAAGGTCTCCCATGAAATTTCCCTAACACTCCTGTCCTCATAAGACAAACTCTTCAATGTGGTCCACCAGTCATAGGCGCTATCCTTCAGCATGAAGGTAGCCAACGGGGTCCTCTCTACTGCTGCACAATCCATGGTATCGAAGGTCTTCTCTATCTCTCTAAGCCAGTGAATGGCCTCATTAGGGTCGGGACGACCGGTGAAGTGAGGTGGCCTCAACTTCAGGAACCTCTCAAGGGTAGCTGTGGACCCTCCCCGAGCACTAGAACTCTCACTAGGATCTCGCGTCTGATATCTAGCCATAGTGTCCATCATGGCCTCCATAAACTGCTCTACACTCGGCCTCCCTGCCTCGGACCCACTAGGGGCATCTCCCCGCTCTCGAATAACCGGCATCCTCTTCCTGGGAGCCATCTACTCGCCTACAATTACAAAATCAAAAGGTTCTAATTAGAGTCCTAAGACCTATGCTACCGCCGTGCCTGTACGGGATAATGTATTTATTTGCCGAACTTACGACATTTAACCTAGTTATTTATTTATTTGCCAGACCGTATGCTCTGATACCAACTGTAACAACCCGCCACCCTATAATCGGGGATCCGATTACTAAATGGGTACCGAATCATTAATTTGGAACCAAACCAGGATCTAGTAAGTCTGGGAAATAAATAATAAACTAAGCTAAACATTCACATCGCATTGAATTGAAATGAAAGTGCAGGAATTAAAATTATTACAATGCGACTCGATACAGCAAATAATTACATATTCCAACTGAAAGAAATAATTAAAGATACAGGCCAGAAATAAATAACAACTACATCGGGGCATACCCCGGAACAACCACTGAAAGCGCTCAACATACGGCCGCACACGCCGCTCTAGGTCTGCTGGGAGTCCTCACCTGAAAACCGCAGGGGTGAGTCTCAAGACAAGACTCAGTAGGGATCCTTCGATCCCCACTGCCCACGCACACACCCACAAGTGCAAAATACAGCTAACGGTAAAGCAACAAACACAGTAGTAGGTACAATTCCTAATTCTCAACGTGAAATCACATGCAGTCGAAGTGTATTAAACGTGCATATATCTAAACTAACCGACAAGGGAACCCACAACTGCCGCCTCGATAGAACACGCCAACCACACAAACAACGGTGGGAAAAACCTCGACCCGCTGAGACCAAGCAGTAACCCCTCGGATAGCACTCTAGCTACTCCGGCCCAACTGGCTCAGGTGGTTACTCCTTCCCTCAGCACGAGTGACTCTCCGAATGTACCACTCCGACACCGGTACTAGCTGACCCCGGGGTTCACCAGGTGACCCTCTCTCACTAGGCGTCACCCCGCCCACGCCCCCACCGGCGCTGTGCTCACGCCCCCACCAGCACAGGGTGATAAAGCGCTACAATGTCACTCCAGGTCCACAGTAACATAAAATCCAGCACAGTACGATCCGGTCACGTGAATCCGCGATCGTGTAACACACACAATAGTATCACCCGATCATGCAGAATCCATCTCTACCGCGTACATCAAAACATGCACTAACCATCTATCTAGCAGTATGAACACATTTTACTGGCATGAATTAGTGAGGTTCTGTCTTGAATCGTGTCGCCCAAGGCCGACGCCATTCAAGCTCCATGTACTGGTTTATGTAAAACACTGTCTTCAAAATCAGGCCTTAAAAGGCGTCGACACCAGTGGTCGCCTTTTGAAAGGCGTCGACATCCTCAGACGCCATTTAGCACAGAAAACCAGGAATTCCAAAGGCCTTACTCAGGGGATTTCTGCCTTAAAAGGCGTCATGGCTACCCAACGCTATTCAAAACGCGTCGCCCACCCATGACGTCTTTTAGTCCCAGAATCCCCGAACTGGCAGACTCTCAGTCAGGCGATTCCTGTCTAAAAGGCGTCGTGATGGCCCGACGCCCTTCAAAAAGGCGTCGTCCATGTACGACGTCTTTCAACCCCAGGAACCAGAGTCTGCCATGAGCCCGAGGGCTCCCTTTTCAACCCAAACAACCCCAAAATCACCCAAAAACGGAGGGGAAAGAGGAGCAATTCAATCAACAGGAAATCACATCATGAAAATCCCCCATATCAACAAGAAGAATTCCTAAACATGCTTGTTCTACCCCCCAAAACCAAAGATTCATAACATGCTTAAACGGGGGAAAACATGGTTTAAATACAATACCGTGGGAACCGTCACCCTACCGGATACTTGAACGCCTCCGAGCTTCAAGCCGTCCACCCGTCTCGCCCCACGCCGCCGCCGGTACCGCCGTGGTCGTCCTTACTCCACCGTGACGTCGGCCGTCGTCCGGAGAGTAGAACGCCGCAGTGGAAGTGGAGGTGGTAGTGGTAGGAGCTAGGTAGAGGATGGAGTGGAGGGAGAGATGAAACGGTGGGAGGAAAAGAGGGAGGAGGAGGGATCGCCGCCAAGTTCGCCGGAGGGGAAGGAGAGAAAGAGAGAAGGAGAAAATGAGGGAAAGAAGGAGGGCTCGCGGGGTTAACCAGAGACTGGCTAAAACGCGTCGACTTCCACGGAGGTCTATCAGGTGACGCGACGGCCGCTCTGACAAGACTCTGAAACGCGTCGTTCTACACAGACGCCGTTTAGAACACTTGTCAGGGCCGTACTCTGACACACCCAGAGTCGCAGTCTGAAAGGCGTCGTCCCACGCGGACGCCGTTTAGGCGACGCGACAGGGCCGTACTCTCGCGGCCCGAAGCCAGCCCACGTGGCACCCACGTGGCAGAACCTAAAACGCGTCTGCAACGGTGGACGCCGTTTAAACCGCGTCGAGCCGGCTCGACGCGAAACATCACAGAGTCCCAGACCCCACTAGGACCAGAACTACAGGATCTGACCCCGAAAATCGGATCCGAAAGTCTCGATCCTTACAAGTAGTATGTCGTTTACGTAAAGAACTAAGAAGGTGATTGCGCTCCCACTGGTCTTCTTGTACATATAAGGCTCATCTTCATTTTTTAATGAAGTCATAAGACTTGATAGCTTTGTCAAATCTTATGTTCCAGCTCCAGGAAACTTGCTTCAGTCCATAAATGGACATCTGAAGCTTGTGCACTTTATTTGGAGATTCTTTGGATGTGAAACCTTCAGGCTGTATCATATACACCTCTTCCTCAAGGATACCATTGAGGAATGCAGTTTTCACATCCATCTGCCAGATCTCATAATCAAAATATGCAGCTATGGCGAGTAGAACTCTGATCGACTTTATCATGGCAACTGGTGAGAAAGTCTCATCATAGTCAATTTCTTATCTTTGACGATATCTCTTTGCCACCTATCTTGCCTTATAAGTATTGATACGTCCATCTGCACCGATCTTTCTCTTTAAGATCCACTTGCAACCAATGGGTACAATACCCACAGGCAAGTCCTCAAAGTTTCAAACTTGGTTGGTGTACATGGACTAGATTTCAGAGTTAATGGCTTCTCGTCATTTCCCGACTTTTGGGCCTTCTGTGACGTCCTGGTAGGATTTAGGATCATCATCCTCATTATATTCTACCTTAGACTTACCTTCATCGATATGTCTCCCATATCGTTCAGGTAGTTTTGGTATCCTACCAGATTTCTGAGACTCATCTGTATGTACCTGAACAAATTCATGAATTGATATCTCATCTAATGATATTGCAATTGTTTGGGGATCTGGAACCTCTTCCAGTACTATTTTACTCCTATTGTCCTCCTAGAGAAGGTATTCCTCTTCCACGAAGATAGCTTTTCTGGCGACAAATAGCTTTTGTTCACCAGGATAGTAAAAGTAGTATCCAAAGGTTTCCTTTGGATATCTCATAAACCAGCATTTATCAGTTCATGATTCCAGCTTGTTTGGATCATGCCTCTTTACATGAGTAGAACAACTCCAGACTTTAACATATTTAAATTCTAATTTTCTATCTTTCCATATCTCATATAGAATAGAGGTCACAGACTTGTTGGGTACTTTGTTCAATAGGTATGCTGCTGACTCTAGAGCATACCCCCAGAGAGACACTGGTAAATTTGAAAAGCTCATCATGATCCGCACTATGTCCAACATGGTGCAATTCCTCCTTTCAGATACACCATTCATCTATGGTATAAATGGAGGGGTCAGTTGATAAAGGATACCATTATCTTTTAAGAATTGTATGAAATTAGTACTCAAGTATTCTCCTCCTCGATCGGATCAAAGAGCTTTAATACTTTTTTCTAATTGCTTCTCTACCTCATAGTTGAACTCCTTGAACTTCTCAAATACTTCCGACTTGTACTTCATTAAGTACACATAGCCAAATCTTGAAAAGTCATCGGTAAACGTGATGAAGTATGAAAACTCACCTTTGGCTTGGGTGGACATTGGACCACATACATCTGAATGTATTAGTTCCAGAATGTCTTTGGCACGTTCTCCATATCCAGTAAATGGAGATTTCGCCATTTTCCTATAAGGCGGGATTCACATGTCGTAAACGATTCATAATTGAATGCAGTTAAATAACCATGTTTGTTCAACTTTTGCAGTCTGCTTTCACTAATGTGTCCAAGTCTACAATGCCACATGTAGGCTTGGTTTACACAATTCGTGCCACATGAAAATTGTAATAAGAAACATTTAACATATATAGACGATTGACTAAAGATGCCCAAGCTATTAATTTATTACCATAATAAATTGACCAACTTTTGTTCTCAATAGTTAACATATATCCCATCTTGTTCAAACAAGATATAGAGATAATGCCCTTTATTATACTAGGTACATAATAACAATCTTCCAATGATAAGGCGTCTCCTGATGGAAGTCTGAGGTTTGTTGTCCCTACAGCAACCGCCGCAACTTTTGCGCCATTTCCTAGCCTCAGATCCATCTCACGTATTCTCAGCTTTCGCTTACTTGTCAGCATCTGCACTTCAAAGCAGATATGAGTAACACATCTAGTATCTAATACCCAAGATGTGGTATCTTTTACTAACAAGTTGATATCTATCATATAGATATCTGAAGCTTCTGATAGCTTCACACTCCTATGAACTTTATCGTTAAGGAACTCCTTGCAGTTTCTCCTCCAGTGACCATTCTACTTGCAGTGGAAGTAATCATCCTTAACTACTCGTCCTTTGTCCTTGTTAAACACAAATATTGGTTTGTCCAGCTTCTTGCTTTTGCCTATCTCAAAGGCAATTGCAGCTTGAAGCTCAACCAATGAGGTTTGTGTGTTGTTCATGTTGAGATCAATAATGAACGGTGCATTTGATGGTGGGAGTGAGGCAAGTGTGAGGTTAGTATACATCTCATTGAGTTTAAGAAACTCAATAGCTTCTAATCTCTTCCTCTTCTCTTTATGATATGTGATCATCTCTGCCTCAGAGGCGTCTCATGCCGGTTTAGCAGGAGGATCATGTCCAAGGACATAGGCTATGTGCTCGGATCTAAAGACATTCTTCAGGTTTCTGAGCCAATCCGAGTAGCTCGAGCCTTTCAAAAGATTGGCATTAATCATGCCACGGAATGGGTTATTCGACGATATAATTTTTCTACTAGAGATAATATAAATCTATTTAGCAGATGTTCAATTATTAAATTTAAAATAAGACATGGTCTTTAATCAAGTTTTAACTCCCACTAATTTTTCACGGATTGTATAACCCTTAGTTATACAGAACGGGAGACGCAGACAGTCTCTTAGTGGGGATCAGAATCTCAATGACTTGCAGTACAACCTTGTGGATAGCACAAGAAAGCTGTAAAACAATCAAAGAGCACCCATCTCATGGGACTTGCAACTCCTTGCAATATTTGATCATATGTTCGGTCCCTAGAGATTTAATGGCCTTGTGGATAGCACAACAAACCATTAATTCTGGTTTAAGCTAACCTTCATTACGAGACGTGCATCGATTTGCGTGCAGCCCTTGTGGATAGCACAACAAAGCTACATAGTTCCTCTACCCCGATCAATAGGCATCTAATGCCATAGCCATAGTTTCTCCTTACATTTAAACAGGCCTTGTGGATAGCACAACAAATCTGCCTAAAGTAATTCGAATCCTATGACTATAACGATAGTAGACCATACGGTGAGTTCTTAACTACTCACGATACGACTTAGAATTTAAACGAGGGTTTTAGATAACTTTTATCTTGGTCTCTCGTAAGTGATAGTATATAAATATATCGTATATATTTATTAAATATTACCTGCTTTGATTCATAATAATAAGAAAAAAAACAATGCATCTTTTATCGTATATATTTGTCATGTGTGGTCATGGATAGCACAGTGGGTTTGACTGGAGCCAACAGTCAAACATAAAATAAATCTAACATAATATTTATATTAGATAACCCTGCAAACATATAGGCATAGGATCTCCTTTACATCGCCTTCCTGGTTGCAGTTGTGGATCATCCTACCTCCTTCCTCGGTTGCCTCAATCAGATTACATTTAGATCTAAATTTACATGTAAACAGAAGAAGGCCTTATGGTGAGTACAAGAGAGAGAGAGGTATAAGTACATCGGACTATGAAGAGAGAGAGAGGTATGCAGACCTCTATTTATTAACAATTAATAAATATACTCATTCAAATATCCATGATCCACTTGATCATTCATCATATGAATAATATAAAAGATGCATATCCATGACCATGGTATGTTTTATATCATTCCACACATGATAAGCATATCACATGGCTGAAACAAAAGAGTTTTCAAAATAACTAATTTTGACTTTCAAAATAACTAAGTTCCAATCAAAATTGACTTTTGAATTTCAAAAACTCTTTTAATAAACTTAACATGCAATTAAATCTAATTTGAAAGCATATAACACATATCACATGTGCACACACTCCAAATTAATAATTCTAGATTATTCCATGCAATTAGAACAAATCTAAAAATTAAATAATCTAACATTTAGATTAAATAATATTAACAATCTAACAATTAGACTATTAATAATTAATTACTAATATAACTCTTAGATCAATAAATTAAAATTAATCATTAATTAACACTTAAATTAATAATCAACTCTAATTTGCTATTAATTTCTAATCTAACTCTTAGATTAAATAATTAATGTTAATCACTAATTTAACTCTTAAACTAATAATTAACAGTAATTAATTATAAACTACTAATCTAACTCTTACATTAGTTTATTAATGTTAATTACTAATTTAAATCTTAAACTAATAATTAACACAAATAAATTATTAACTTCTAATTAAACCACTTGATTACTTAATTAAAATTAATTATTAATTTAACACTTAAATTAACAATAAAATCCAATTAACTAATAGAAACTAATTTAACATTTAAATTAATCAATTAAAATTAATTATTAATTTAACACTTAAATTAATAACTAACTTTAATCATTTAACAACAATTTGTTAATACTGATGATTCTATAATCATTAATGCCCAGTTAAATTAAAATTGAATAATAATTTAAATTATCAAAACAATTTTGAATTTTAAATCAAAATCCAATTTAATTATTATATGGGACTTGGGGTTTAATTAGAACAATGGGGTTTAATTAGGTTTTTGAAATAGAGGAAAAATAGAATAGGGCTCAGCCACTTGGGCTGTGCCATTGGGCTGAGGCCCTAGCCAAGCTAGGGCTTGGACCAGGCAGGCGCCTGGCTCGGGCCTGGCCCAGCTAGGCCCCTGACCCGGTTTACCCGACCCGACCCAACCCACCCGCTTTCTACCCCAACCAGGCAGGCGCCTGGTTGCGCCGGTCCGGCCCAACCCACCCGCTTTCTACCCCAGCCCGACGCCCCCAAAGCCCACAGCAACCCTAACAGCAGGTGGTGATGGAGGCCAGCGGCTGGCCGCCGACGAGCGCCCGGGCGCTGCCCGTCGCCACCGGAGACGCCCCTGGCGCCGGCAACCTGCCCGGCGCCGGTGGGGCAAGGATTCGATATAGTCCTACCCCCTTTTTTTTTCTCTATGAAAAATCATTTTTCTAGTTTTTCCAAAATCGTAAAAGAGGATGAACAGCCTCCTATTTCAGCCCTTCCAATAGACTCTCTTGTGTTGGCTACCAGTCTCATTGATGACCGGTATAGTCACTGGTCGTACCAAGACCTCTGCCCACCTTCCCATCACATGGAGACGTTAGATTGAAGTCGTCAAAACCCCTTCATTCTTCGTCCCACGAAGAACACGAAAAAATCCAAATATAATTTCAAAAATTGCAGAATATTAATCCATTTTTTTTTCATCGCATGAACACAGATCCAATAAGTAATCGAACAATAGCATGGAATAAATCATGAAAAATTAATTATGGAGATCGAAAGGGGATGAGAAACAGTGGAACCTGGTTTTGATACCACTGTTAGTTCTCTTGTTTCTCTGGATCGCTTACGCAGCGGAATAAAATAAAGAAATATCTGCGATCCGATTCCCAGTTTGATAAAACTAAAAACAATTATTAGATAATTGATTCATACCGTGCGCGGATTCGAATCCGCGACCGATTGGTTCCGTTGGTGTGACACCACGAGCCCCGCAAATGCCTGGCCTCTGGCGAAGTCCACACGATCCTCCTCGCGGTGGATATCCTCACGGTTCCTTGTTCTTCTCAGCCCACGAAACCTTCGCCGTTAGCAGTAACGCGTAGACAATTTCTTGTCAAACGATAGTTAGAGAAGCGGCAGAGCAGACTCGGGGATCCGGGCTTGTCTGGGGTGCCAGAGAGTGAGAGGAAGAGAGGAGGGGGCGGCTAGGGTTAGAAACAGCCTAGCCTGCTCAGCCCGTTCACTATCTTTTATTAACAGCGTGATTTTTCATAAAAGCCCCCGGTTAAATATAAAACTCACTTTTTATCCATCGCTTTGAGAATCATTTGCGTGTGACCCTCCAGGTCCAATAACCTGTCCGATTAATAGCCCAATAAGCCCAGTGACTCCTTACTAGTCTGATTAATCAATTAATAACTTATTATTAATTAATTAATCAATCGAATTAATATCACATATTAAATTCGATTGGGCCTCCGATCACGTTAGGTGCTAAGCAACACCGCGCGAACCCGGAAGGTATCGGGGTTAAGTAACCCACTCTTGGAACCTTTCCATCAACTGTTGCCACGTGAATATAATCCTTCATTCGATTAATGCTCTCGAGTCAACTCAGGATATGGTGTACCGTCAAACCCTAACCGGTCAACTCACTTGGTTTGGATGCTGCTGAATAACATCGGAGAACTCTTTTCCCAATATTATTATCCACCCTGGCCAGGGTCTTCCACGCATCCTTCCTAGAGCATTCTCTCTCTAAGTACTGAGAGCGAATGATTCCTTATTGACACTCAATTCCCCTCGACGATATTACGTAGTACCCGATCCTTGGCTATTTTGAATCACGTGGATAAAGATTCATAAACTAAAGTCAAAGCATAGAAGTCCATCGACAAGGTGTCCCTTATGTCTCAGGTCCGAAGACCATCCACGCAACTGTGACAATAGAATCTAGTTGTTTGACAATGAGGTACAATACCATCCAGCGATTTAGTCAGATTAGTTCAGTGAACTCATTCTCAATGAGCACCTACATATTCGCCTTAGTGTCTCCACACAAGTGACTATGAGATCAGTCACCCTCATCATATGAGCGGGAGTAATCTGTACTAGTCGAACCGGATATCCTATGTCCTTCTCGGATATCCTTCGACTAGGAACTCATAAGAATATGTGTGTTTAAGTGATCATCCTTATTAGTATGATCTCATCATAATCTGATCACTATCGCACATATTCACGGACTTCATTATGAGATGACAATTAAAATGAATTATACATAATGAATATTATGTCATTTTATTAATAAATGAACGAGATTTATTTAGTCAGATTGGCTTGTAGGCCATCTAAGACTAACGGCCCACATAGCTCTCATCAGATTCGACTATCATAGACTCTATGGAAAAGCAAATCGATGTCTGACTGATTTTCGATCAGTGTCATATTAGTCATCTACTTAGGCGATAACTCCTATATGTGGTACAGAAAGATTCGATATCACCTTAGTGAGAAGAAAGTACTCGAGGCCTTGACGGATGTGATGTTACCTTTATTAGAGGATGGGCCACTTGCTCGTGTCAATTCTGATAAAGAAGTATTTAATAGGTGGTTTAATAAGAATAGAAGCGCACATTATACTATGTTGAGTTGCATGTACGATGACCTTATTAAAGAGTTCAAGGGCTTAAAGAGTACAAAAGAGATGCTGGAGCAATTGAAACTCCAATGTAGTGCACATCAGCAACAAGACTGAGGGCCCTAACCTTGAGATTCAATCAGTATGTGATGGACGCTAAGGAATCTACAGAAGACCACTTGAGGGTGATGTCTTTAATGATCAGAGAGTTGAAGGTAGGTAGAACTGAGCTCTCTGATGAGCAACAAGTACTTGCCGTGTTGAGGTCCCAACCTGATTCTTTTTGGAAGCCTATCAAGTTAGTACTGACTCATAATGAAAGTATTAAGACTTTTAGTGATGTTTCACATCATCTTGAGCTTGAGGCGGAGCACAAAGAGGTGATCCATCAAAGTGCCCTAGTGGCCGAAGCTTACGAATGCCAGGTAAAGAGGTCCAAGCATTGTTGGAACAAGAATAAGAAGAATGCATAGCAAAAGACTGATGAGAAGAAGAGACCTAATAATGACCCAAATGATAAACGTAGCAAGCATGGTAAAAGGGACTTGAGCATGGTCAAGCACTTTAGCTATTAGAAGATGAGACATTGTGCCAGTGAGTGTGCTGAGTAGTCTGAGGAGCAACTAGCCATATACCTCATGAATGACCTGGACTTTCAGATTATTACCGAGTACCAAACTACAGCCATAATGTTACTATGAGCATAGTACACTCTGGAAGAAGTCATTGGAGTTAGTTCGCAGTAGTTAAGAATGTGATATGAGGGCGCGTTCTTCTATTATATTATTTACCTTAAGTACATGGTATTCAATGTAATTTATTTTCAGTTTTAATACTTTGGTGTTTAGGTTGTTCATTTAGGAATTTTAGTTGCTCTTTACTTCAGTCAATGTCTTTATGGTCATTTATAGCGCAAAGTGTTTGAGGACTTAGAACACAAAAGTTTTATTTTCAATTTTTTCCTTTGATATTATTCTGTGGAATGATATGTAAGATTAAAGCTACTTAGATTTCTCACTAACCTGAGATTCCCTAGAGATGGACTATGCTCAACAAGAAAAGCCTGTAGAAAGCTATTTGAGAAGTCAAGGAGGGCTTCTCCCTATTAGAGCTAATTCAGTGAGACAAATGTGTACATCTTTCAATAGGATATCCTATTTCCTGTGCATTTGAGAGGTCTAATAGGAAATGTAGTTACATGACTTGCAAGTTCCTTAAAAAATACCTTATCTTCTCACAATGGTAAAGAAATGTGTCTCTACTCATAAATTGTCTAAGACAATGTGAGTGTTCCAATGAATAGTAGGAGTAAACTACTTACTGCTACCTGCAATCTTCCATAGAAGCTAATGAGTCTACAACTACTGAGGAAATTGTGATCTCAACTAAGTTGGGAATGATATGGAGTTGAATAAAACTACATGAGAGTGGTTATCCTTTACTTGTAGGTTAAATTACTTAAGAATGGACATATTGCATATTGTAAGTAAAGATCCAAAGAGATCAACCAAGAAACTTCTAAGTTTGTCCTGAGAGACTTACATTGAGGTGATCTTAGAAGACTTCTAGATATATTCATCCATGCTCCTGGATGCTCAATTTTGAAAGGCTTGATTTATAGAATTAACTAAAATCCCATAAAAGAGGAAGAATTGGAAAGACCTTTCGTATACAAGCTACTGAGAGCTTTTCTCTGTGCTATCATGAAGTATGCCTTATAATGACTGGACATTATTTTTATTCTACTTATGCATGGATTATTTGTGATAAGGTATCGGTTTAAGTGAGATAATTATTATTAATGCACTTATATGAGAATGTCACCATGTTATGATCAATCCACTCATATAGACGATCACCATGTCGTTATAAGAGTGAGCTTGATGGGTTAGACTGTATGGACTTAGTGTTTCAGCCTAATACTGTTGAATTTTCTTATCCAATACACCAAAGAGAATTACTTGAAGATATTGGTTGAAGTAGAGATCATCATACTGCAACAAAAATGTCTTCAAGATCATCCTCGTCAAGGCAGGGAGGCTACTAGAATCCTCCACAAGATTCCACGTGGCAAGATTTCAGGGTTTGTCGTGGTACCCCAAAGAAAGACAAAGGGAGGGCAAGAGGCTCAAAAAAAGAGATAGAGAGAGAGAGCAACAACGGCGTTAGCCTCATCCCTTTATCCCCTCTATATATGGAAGTAGGTTTAGAATACTCTTCCAACATGGAGAGAGACTCCACTGAGTCTTAATGCAATTCCACCTCAATAAAATCCAATACACAACTAATGTGGATGACTAGAGTTCGAGCTCATCTCAAACTCTATCTATGCCTCCCACTTAGACACATTGGTCAACAAAAAATGTTCTTGATATTTTATCTAACTCTTCTTTTCATATGAGAAAATAATGCGTGCGACCGGATAAGAAAGATCTAAAGTGAGGAGAGTTACATTAGATTACCACATGACTAACGTAACACTACAACTCTAAGTTTCATCTTATACTCCAAACTACAAGCTCACACCAAGTCAAGTTGATCTGATCTCTGTGAGATCTCTACCTTGACCTCTCAATCAATATGTTTTCGCTCATGATTGTGTTGGAAATCAAACATAATCGCTCAAGCAATGGGTTAGAACAATTTGGCTCTGGTACTACTATTGGATTTTATTCTTCCAACACACCAAAGGGAATGGCCTGATGATCGCAGTTGATAGAGAGATCCTAGTGGTGCAGTAAAAGCATCTTCAACACTCTCCTTGTCAAGGTGGGAAGGTTACCAAAGTCTCCCACAAGATTTCACATGGCAAGATCTCGGACTATGTGGTGGTACCCCAAATAGAGACAAAGAGAGGGCAGCAGGCGCATGCGTGCGAGAGAGAGAGAGAGAGAGAGAGAAGCATCAACATTGCTCTCATCCTCTTGTACCTCCTCTATGTATAGAAGTGGGTTTAGAATCCTCTTTCCATATGGAGGGGGACTCCACTAAGTCTTAATCCAATTATACCTAAGTACAATCTAATCCACAATCAATATAGATGATAGAGTTCAAGCTCATCTCAAACTCTATCCACAAGAATGTTATCTAAAATATTCCCACCCCTGATAGAGGAAAATTAGTCAACGAAAACTAGGCCCCTGATCACCAACTTCAACATGTTGACAAGTATTCTCACTATGAGTTTGTAGAACTCGTTGCAAAAACTTATCGGCATGAACTCCTTGATTCTCTTCGGGTTCTCAACCTTGGAAGTCATAACCAGAAACTTTGCATCCAGCTATTCGTCCTAGTAGTTTTCTCGAAAAAGGAGTTAAGGACTTCCATCGCCTAATCCTTAACGACATGCTAGTACTGTTTGTAAAAGCAAGCTAGAAACCCATCTAGTCCTAGAGATTTACCCACAAGACTCTTGATCAGCACTTCCACTTCTGCAAGGGATATGTCCTCCTACAACATAAGTTTCTCTTCCTCAAACAATCTACAAATACTCGGTATCACCAGCTCAGTTCTATCTACATAGTAATCAGTTGCCTACCTCTACTTGAAATGGTTTGTGAAGGCTACAACTATCTCATTTTACATAGTAATATGTTTTTTTTACATAGTAGTCAGCTGTCCAACTCAGCTTGAAATGAGATGCAGTTAGGCTAATAGATAACCCTATGTCATGTGTTTGACAGAGTCTAATACTAATTTTATTTTAACAAAAGATTTAAGTGCCTACAAAATGTTATAGCCTAATTTTTCAATATTAGTGAACAAAGAGGAGAGGAAGCGATGGAATGAGAGGCTAAACACGAAACTTTTCTTGCACAATAGAACCCCTATCTTGTTTTAGGATAAACTCCTTTCGACATCATTCTTTGAACTCTAGTGTATCTCCATTCACGACGGCCAAGAGTGAATCGATCATTTGATTCTAGACCTATTCCTATCTCTTACAAGTGGAGACACATGAACATGGGAGAATGAGACCAAAAGATTTAGTCTCTTCACTTTCTAGAACATTGGAAAAAGGCAAAGAACCATTTATGACTATTGTTTAAGCTATTATTGGAGGAATCTATAGAACCATCTAATTATTTCTTTTGTTAAATGACTTTCAAGGAGTGTTTAGAGTTGATCGAACAGATGAGGAGTGGTCAGATATAAGAGAGTGGTGGACTTCACTAACAACCAACCAGGATGATCCCACGGTAAGGGAAAGTCAAACTGCCAATTAAGTCAACACACCCATAGATCAACCTTATGGATTTCATAAACCTTACAAGCTTAGCCTACTCAATTAACTGTTGGCTTTACTAAGTCAACTTTAGTGAACTAACCTAATTTCAAATACAATCCAATGTGTGGATCAAGACAACTAAAAAGAAAAAATGAAAATAAAATTTTAAAAATACCCAATATCAATAAGTCCTCTGATTAGGTGATACGGGCAAATTGAATATATATATATATATATGGGTGGATATTGTTGAGTAACTTTGCTCATTTATATTTGTCCCTAGATTTTGGTGATAACATACTCTGAAAATGTCAGATTTTAGTAATCAAATAGCCTAAGGAGATTGTTGAGTTAACGTTGTGCATTCATTTCTTATCCCTAGATTTTGATGATAACACTACGAAAATATTTTGATTTTGGTGATAACATGTTTTGGTGGAACACACTATGATAATGTCAGCAATAAGTAAGATTGTAAGTCTGTTAAAAGGTTGATTTAATTTATTAGGCTTTACCCTTGTACACTACCTGAACTCTATCAGTTTTGGGACATAGTCTATTTTTTTTCGAAAACCACTTTGATTATAAGGCTAACTGAAAGCTGAATAAGCGCCTAACCCCTAATCAATTAGCAGTGTAAAAGGCATCTATCGGACCTGACACTTAGTCGTGTAATCGATCTCTTTATTTGTTTATATAATCGATTCAGTTTTTGCCTCAAGGGGCAATCGATTAGTGAATCCCCATAAATATCAATTAAGTGACTAGTCTGATAATCAATTGCGTTGATCGATTAAGTCTCTTGTTTGCTCAGTCTCCTAATCTATTTATTGCCTTAGTGCTTAATTGACTACCGGACAACCTCAAGTCATTAGCTAATCAATCTCTCCTAAAAAATCAATTAGAAGACCTAGCAGCCACATCGACTCACCAGTATTGATGAAATCAATTAAGGTTTTATCCCCTAACCGACTAGAGGTTCTTTTGTCAAATCGATTTACCATTATCTTTTCTGATCAATTAACTATTATCGACTATCTGATTGATTAACCATTGTTTCACATAATCGATTAGCCTTCTGTTCTTACTTCATTTATTGATTTCAGTTTAATCGATTATTTGACTCAACTCATTACTATTCATAGTTGAACCCCTAATTGATTGGCTTTCTCTTACGTGCTTACTCACTCAGTGCCAAGACAATTAGCTGTTATGTGTCCCTAGCAATTAACAGTTATACTTCAAATCGATTAATTGCTTTTTTCTTTTGGATCGTTTTGCTCTTTATATTCATAGCGAATAACTACTATAACGATAAGCGATTATTTGTTGCATTCTATATCGATTATGTATTATCTTTTCTATGCGCTTAACAGTGTTCTTTTTGTAGCAATTAGCTAAACTGATTGAAATGATTAGTTATGTCATTGTTTAAATAAACTGTTGGATCGATTATCTTTTAAACTCTTAATCGATCTTTTGATTCCTCGGTGAATAAGTAATTAGAACATTATTTGTTCTTCTAGCTCTAGAAAAGTAGATATGCCTACAGTTTTACAGTCTACTTTTTGCAGACTTTCTACTCTCACCTGTTCTCTGGTCAGTACACCAGATGATATCTTTCTTATTTTTGGCGTGTTTGCTAGATAGGTAAATCAGCACGCACCGATCCTGAAATTGAAAAGACTACAAGGCATACTTTCTAGAAGATATTAACATGCAATTTGTCTGAATGTCTCTCTCAAGCTAGACCAAGGCGATTTTATGCTAAATATGTGTAGTCTACATTAATCTAAGGCAGGTTAACATTATGACACAGCCTAGTTAATGGTAGACCCAACCAAAAACCCTTAGACTCAATAGGATGTAACCAGTCCTAACGAGCAAATTCAATTCAAAATTGCATATAAAGCTGAGACTTGGACAGTAATAGAAGAAAGGAATGTACTAATAGGCATCAAGCCAAAACTCTGCTTCTTCGCCTTTCTACTTTCAAGATCTAAGAGAGAAAAGAAGAGCTAGATTAAGGAGAAGAACTTGAGAGCCTGAGCCTCCCATTCTTCTGCGCCTTGAGAAGCTCTCAGTTGTTCTTCTACAGATCAAGACTACAATTTGATAGTTCTTAGTTCTTTGTCTTAATATGTTGTATGCTAGTCTATAAACACTTGCATATTAAAAGGCACTCCTATTCTATTTGTAATTTATGTACTTGTGTTCCTCTTCCAAGTTGTTGGAAGAGAGGGCCTACATTGTGTAGGAGGATGTGTTTTCCTTTTCAACGTATTTAAGAGAGGACCAGCTGAGGTTGGGGGTTGTGTAATTAGTAAGGGGTTTGTACCTTGTATTTAGTGAAATTTTTAAGAGGTTGCTTGAGGATTAGACATCAGTCTAGAGTGATCGAACCAATATAAATCTCTATATTTTTATTGTGTGCTTGCTTCCTTCTTTTCCTCTCTTACTGAGCATTGGTTATATTGCTATTTGGTAGCATTTAATTTACTTTTACTTTTTAAGAACCCATTCACCCCCCAAGTTCATCATAGCCTAATCAACAAGTGGTATCAGAGCAGGTTTTCTTGTTGTTAAGATCAAACGATTTAAGATAAATGGCCATGTCTAGTGGTTATAGCGAAAGTCAATCTGTCAACTGTCCTCCACTGTTTGAAGGTGAGAACTACTCTTATTGGAAGTGCCATATGATGTACTTCATTAAGAGCCTCAACATGGATCCATGGAGTGTGTTTGAGGATAGAGACTATGCTATAATCATACCCAGAGATAAATGGATAGATAATGACGAGTGTTTGACTTCTTTGAGTAACAGGACAAAGAGTGTCTTGTGTTGTATGCTTAGGAAAAAGGAATTCAATAGAGTTTCAACTTGCAAAACAGCTCAAAAGATGTAGCAGAAGCTGGAGCTCATTTACGAGGGAATTAACAAAGTCAAAGAGACCAGATTAGATATCTTGATCTTACAATATGAGCTATTTAGGATGGAACCCTTAGAGACCATCACCCAAATGTGCACCCACTTCAACGACATCACTAATGTGTTGGAAGCTCTTAGTAAGACTTACAGTGCTTGAGATCGTATTAGAAAAATCTTGAGATCTCTAGGCAATGGACTCCCAAGGTCATAGCTATATAGAAGCTAATGACCTCAGTAGTATGAACCTTGAGATGCTCATTAGGTCTCTCATGGCCAATGAGATAAACATGGAAATATTTGGAAAAAGTAGCTCTAAAAATAAAGTTTCCACAGCTTTGAAGACTAGTCTACCAACCACAAATGAAGTCTCTTCAGGTGAAGAAAGTGATATTGGCAGTAAAGAATAATCTTTTCTTTCTCAAAGACTATAGAGAATCCTCTAGAAGAAGAGACTCCAAGGTAATTCAGATCAAAAGTACTATAAGAAGAGGAGTAGTAAACACAAAAAGTAGGAACCCACGTATTATGAGTGCAGACAACCAAGACACATGAGAGTCAAGTGTCCTCAGCTGAAGAAGAAGGAGCATAAGAGGAAGGAGTTTTCAAAGAAATCTAAGAAATACTTCAAGAAGAAGGAAATGGCAGTTGCATGGGGCAATGAAGATGACTCTTCTAGATCATCTAGCTCAAAAGAAGAAGAAGAAGTTGCAAACCTCAAATTCATGGCAACTAACTCTCATCATGAAGATGAGCAGATAAAACTTGACACCGCCTTTAAATCATGTTTAGATTCAGATGAGGAGCTATCTTTAGAGGAAGTCTTTGATGAGCTATATAAAAAATTTAAAATCATTTCTAAGGAGCTGAAGTTGCTTAAAATGAACCATGAAAATTTGAGTGCTTCAAATACTTCTTTAAAATCAGAGTACACAAAATTAGAGCAGGCTAATTCAAATTAAAATTTGAAACTCAACAACTCGGTGAGCCTAATAAAACTAATGACATTAAACCCCAAGAACATCGTGCATAACTCTCAAAGATAAATAAGGGAAAGATGATTGTTAATGAAGATAAAATACATGAAAATGAGCTAATAAAAAATAATACTTAAAATCCTCTCTTGAGAAGTTAGCTAGATGTAAAACTTCTTTGCACCTTTGTAAAGACTTAGGACTGATAATAGAAAGGATGGACTCGATTATATGCCACGTAAAACCACTCCACAAATAAACCCTCAGAAAAATATCCTCTTCCTAGATTTGTAAAAGCCTTAAGTTCAAGAAACTCAAAAAGAAAGGCTCTTTGTATGGACTTCTACTCACATTGCTGCAAATTATGACACACTTCCACCTGGAGGTGGAGAAAGTGGGCCTAGGTGCCTAAGGAATTTGTATTAGCTACTAACTGTAAAGGACCCCAAAAGTTTTGGATACCTAAAACCATCAAGTAGTTTTGGAGGGAAGCCTGAGAGCATCCAAATGATATATGGATAGCGGGTGCTCTAGGCATATGATGGGTAGCTAGTCTCTTTTCAAGACTCTACAAACAAAAGGAGGGATAGTTACCTATGGTGACAATGGAAAAGGCAGAGTGATGGGCAATGGTACAGTTGGTAGCAAATCAGTAAATTTAATAGAGGATGTTTTGTGTGTTGATGGGTTAAAGCATAGCCTAATAAACATTAGCTAGCTATGCAACAAAGGTCACAAGGTCATTTTTGATGTAGCAGAATGCACCATAACCAAAGATGATGAAGTGATCTTCAAGGCCTATAGAGATATAAACTTATTGTACTACATCTACATGAACTGAAGGAGTAAGACATATGCCTTGCAGTCAACAGTTCAGAGGAAGTTGATCTTTGGCACAGAAGACTAGGTCATGTTCATTATAGTGTGATTCAGAAACTGATCAAGCATAACTTGGTTGATGATTGCCCAAGATGAAGCTGAAGACTTCTAGCATCTGTGCAACATGTGCCAAAGGGAAGAAAACCAAGATCTCATTTCAGTCCAAAATAATAGTGACAACTTGTCACCTTTGGAATTGCTTCATCGGGATCTATTCGGGCCAATGAGGACAACCAATCTAGGAGGCAAGAACTATAGGTATGTCATAGTTGATGACTACTCAAGATTCATCAGGGTTGCACTTTTAAAGAGTAAATCAGACGCCTTTGAAGAATTTTGGAAGCTCAGCAAAATTGTGCAGAAGGAGTAGAAGCTCGATATAATGTGAATCAGGTCAGATTATGCAGAAGAGTTTGAGAATGTTGAGTTCTCCAAATTTGGTGATGAGTAAGGAATCAAGCACAACTTCTCAGCTTCCAGAACTCCACAGCAAAATGGTGTAGCAAACAAGAAGAATAGAGCTCTGTTGGACATGGCCCAGACCATACTTTTAGAGTATAACTTGCCTAGATACTTTTGGGTAGACGTAGTCAACATAGCCTATTACATCATTAACAGTATTATGATTAGGCCAATTCTCAAGAACACCTCTTACGAGTTGTATAAGGGTAAGAAGTCAAAGATCAGCCACCTCAAGCCATTCCGATGCAAATGTTACATCCTTAACAATGGAAAAGACAACCTTAGAAAGCTTAATGCAAAATCAAATGAAGGTTTGTTCTTGTGGTACATCTCTAAACCTCACGGTTATAGAATCCTTAATAAAAGAATTTTATTAGTAGAACAAACTGTGCATGCCTTATTTGATAAAACTAGTCTGTCTTCCAAAGGAAGAGAAAGGTGTGATGACGATGATGTAAGAGAATTGCATAAAAAGATGGACAATATAAGCCTGGAATATGAAGAAAAGGAAGATCTACCCTTGGAGACTAAAGAAATCCATGAAGATCTGCCCAAAGAGTTGAAGTCCCACAAGGATCATCCCAAAGAAAATATCATTGGTGATCCTGAACAGAGTAAGAACAAGAAGTCAGATCATTCTTTGTGATTACATTGCTTTTGTGTCCCAAATTAAGCTTAAAACAGTCAATGAAGCACTGGCAGATGAATCTTAGATCCTAGTGATGTAAAAGGAACTAAATCATTTTTGGAGAAATTAAATTTGGTCTCTTGTACCCAGACCATCTAGCAATTCGCATTAGATAGGTGTTTAGGAACAAAACGTACGAATTTGGTGTGATAATTAGGAACAAAATTAGATTGGTTGCTCAAAACCATTGTCAAGAGGAAGGCATTAACTATAATTAAACCTATGCCCTAGAAGCTAGACTTGAGGCAATTTGAATTTGGTTTGCATATGCATCTGTATATGATTTAAAACTTTTTCAAATAGATATCAAGAGTGCATTTTTAAATGATTTCATGGAGGAAGTTTATGTAGAACAACCTTCAGGTTTTGAAGAGCATGCATTTCCAAATCATACTTTAAAATCATACAAGGCACTATATAGTTTGAAACAAGCTTCTAGAACTTGGTATGAAAGATTTAGTAGTTTTCTCATTGAGCATGGCCTGAGTAGAGGTAAGGTAGATAATACTCTCTTCATTCATAACATCAAACATAGATCTCTAATTGTTCATATTTATATAGATGACATCATATTTGGTGTTACTAATGAGTCTCTTTATAAGAAATTTGAAACGTTATTGTATGGAGAATTTGAAATGAGCATGATGGGAGAACTGTTAGTCTTAGGTGGCCTACAAGCCAATATCACTTTGTAATCTCATTCATTTATTGATATAATGACATTATTTCATTATGTAAATTCGTATTATTAACGTATCATAATGAAGTCTGTGAATATGTGCGGTAGTTATCAGATTATGATAAGATAATACTAGTACGACTGATTACTTTAACACACATATTTTTAATAGTTCCTAGTCGGAGGATATCTGAGAAGGAGATCGGATATTCGGTTAGACTAATACATATTACTCCTACTCATACGATGAAGGTGATTGATCTCAAAGTCACTTGTGTGGAGACACTAAGGTGAATCTATAGGTGCTCATTAGAGAATGAGTTCACTGAACTGATCTGACTGAATCGCTGGATGGTATTGTACCTTACTATCAACTAGCTTGATTCTATTGTCGTAGTTGCGTAAATGATCCTCAGACTTGAGACACCAAGGACACCTTGTCGGTGGACTTATGTGCTTTGACTTTGGCTTATGAGTCTCTAACTATGGGATTCTAAACAACCAAGGATTGGGTATAGCGGAATACCATCGAAGCAAATTGAGTGTCAATAAGGAATCATTCGCTCTCGGTACTTAGAGAGAGAATGTTCTAGGAAGGATGCGCAGAAGTCCCTTACCAGGGAAGACGATAATATCGGAAAAAGAGTTTTCCGATATTATTCGGTAGCATTCGATCCAAGTAAGTCGACCGGTTAGGGTTTGACGGTTTACCATACCTTGAATTGACTCGAGAGCATTGTACGAATGAAGGATTATATCCACGCAATAATTGTCGGCGGAAAGGTTCCAAGAGTGGGTTACTTAACCCCGATACCTTCTGGGTTCATACGGTGTTGCTTGGCACCCAATGTGATCGGGGGTCCGATCGAATTCGATGTGCGACATTAATTTGATTGATTAATTAATTAATATGAGTTATTAATTGATTAATCGGGCCAGTGAACAGTCACTGGGCTTAATGGGCCATTAACTGGACAGGTTATTGGGCCTAGAGGGTCACACACAAATGATTCTCAAGGCGATGGATAAATAAGTGGGTTTTATATTAACTGGGGGTTTTTACTAAAAACCGCGTGGTTAGTATAAAATGTAGTGAACGGGCTGAGCAGGCCAGGCTACTGTTAACTCTAGCTGCCCCCTCCTCTCTTCCTCTCTCTCTCTGGCACCCCAGGCCGGTTCTGATCTCCGGGTCTGCTCTGTCGCTTCTCCGACTCCCGTCCGACGGGAAATCGTCCGCACGTTGCGGCGATCGTTGCGGCGAATGACAGAGGCATCATGGGCTGCGAAGAACGAGGAAACGTGAGTATATCCACCACGAGGAGGATCGCATGGACTCCGCTAGACGCCAGGCGCTTGCACGGCTTGCGTTGTCACACCGACGGAACCGAACGGTTGTGGATTCGAATCCGTACGCGGTAAGAATCCAATTATCTGATTGTTTTAGTTTAATCGAAACGAGAAAATGGATTGCTGGTTTTATTTTAATTTCCACTGCGTGAGCGATCCGGAGAAACACGAGAACCCAACAGTGGTATCAGAGTTAGACTAGTAGTTAATAATTAATTTGTGTTAATTATTAGTTTAAGAGTTAAATTAGTGATTAACATTAATTAATTAATCTAAGAGTTAGATTAATAGTTAATAACTAATTAGACTTGATTATTAATTTAAGTGTTAAATTAATAATTAATTTTAAGTTACTGATCTAAGAGTTAGATTAGTAATTAAGTATTAATAGTCTAATTGTTAGATTATTAATATTGTTTAATCCAAATGTTAGATTGTTTTAATTATTAGAATTGTTCTAATGGCATAGAATAATATGGAATTATTAATTTGAAGTGTGTGCACATGTGATGTGTGTTTAAATGCTTTTAAATTTGATTTAATTGCATGATTAAGTTATTAAAAGAGTTTTTGAAATTCAAAAGCCAATTTTGATTGGAACCTAACTTTCTGAAAGCCAAAATTATTTAATTTTGAAAAACTCTTTTGTTTTAGCCATGTGATGAACTTATCTTGTGTGGATTGTTTAAAACACCGTGGTCATGGATATGCATTTTAATTATTTATGAGATGAATGATGTGTGTGTGGATTATGGATGAATGATAGATGGTTATTAATTGTTAATAAATAGAGGTCTGAGTACCTCTCCCTCTCTCATACTCCGATGTACTTCTACCTCCCTCTCTCTTCTACTCACCATAAGGCCTTCTTTTGTTTACATGTAATTCTAGAATTATTGTAATCTGATCGAGGCAACCGAGGAAGGAGTGAGAACGATTCACAGCTGCAACCAGGAAGGTGATTCGATAAAGATCATTTTGTCTATATGTTTGCAGGGTTATCTAATATAATTGTTATGTTAGATTGTGTGTGCGTTTGACTGATGACTCTAGTCAAACCCACTGTGCTATCCATGACCACACTAGACATATATGAGATGCATTGTTTTTATTTTTTATTGTGAATCAAAGCAGGTATAGTATTAATTAAATATATACGATATATTTATATACTATCACCTAGGAGAGACCAAGATAAAAGTTATCTAAATACCCTCGTCTAAATTCTAAACCGTAACGTAAGTAGTCAAGAACTTATCGCGTGATCCACCATCGTTATAGTCATAGGATTTGAATCACTTTAGGCAGGTTTGTTGTGCTACCACAAAGCCTGCCTAATTGGGAGGAGGGACTGTGGCTATGGCATTAGATGCCTATTTGATTGGGGTAGAGGAACCATGTAGTTTTGTTGTACTATCCACAAAAGCTGCATGCAAATCTATACTTGTCGCATAACGATGGTTAGCTTAGACTAGAATTAGTGGCTTGTTGTGCTATCCACAAGGCCATTAAATCTCTGGAGACCGAATCTAAGATCAGATATTGCAAGGAGTTGCAAATCTCATGAGATGGGTCTTTGATTGTTTTACAGCTTTCTTGTGCTATCCACAAGGTTGTACTGCAACTCATTGAGATTCTGATCTCCACTAGGAGATTGTCGGCGTCGCTCATTCTGTATAGCTGAGGGTTATACAGTCCGTCACAAATTAGTAGGAGTTAAAACTAGAATAAAAGACCATATCTTGTTTTATATTTAATAACTGAACATCTGCTAAAATAGATTTTATCTCCCGTAAGGAAATATGTCGTCGAATAACCCACTCCGTGGCATACTTGATGCCAATATTTTTACTAGCATGAACTACTCTGATTCGCTCAGAAACCTGAAGAATGTCTTCAGATCTGAGCACATTGCCTACGTCCTTGGAGCTGATCCTCCTGTTAAACCGACATTGGATGCTCCTGAGGCAGAGATGATCGCGTACGATAAAAGATCGAAGGACAAAGGCAAAGGAGTAGTAAAGGGTGACTACTTCGATTGTAAGCAGCAAGGTCACTAGAAGAAGAATTGCAAGGAGTTCCTTAACGATAAAGCTCATGGAAAGGTGAAGTTATCAGAAGCTTCAGATATCTATATGATAGATATCAACTTGTCATTTAGAGATTCCACATCTTGGGTATTAGATACCGGATGTGCTTCTCATATCTGTCATGATGTGCAGATGCTGACAAGTAAGTGCAAGTTGAGAAAAGGTGAGGTGGAATTGAGGTTAGGAAATGTCGCAAAAGTTGCGGCAGTTGCTATAGGGACAACAAACCTCAGGCTTCCATCGAGAGATGTCTTATCATTGGAAGATTGTTATTATGTTGCTAGTATAATAAAGAACATCATATCAATATCTTGTTTAGACAAGATAGGATATAAGTTGACTATAGAGAATAAAAGTTGTTTGATTTATTATGGTAATAAATCAATTGCTTCGGCACCTTTAGTCAACGGTCTATATCTTTTAGATGTTTCTTATTACAATTTTCACATTGATAATGCTGTTAAAAAGAGCAAGAATTGTGTGAACCAAGCCTATGTGTGGCATTGTAGACTTGAACACACTGGTGAACGCAAGTTGAAAGGTTGCACAAGCATGGTTATTTAACTGCATTTGATTATGAATCGTTTGCGACATGTGAATCCTGCCTTACAGGAAAAATGACAAAATCTCCATTTACTGGATATGGAAAACGTGCCAAAGATATTTTGGAACTAATACATTCGGATGTATGTGGTCCTATGTCTACCCAAGCTAAAGATGACTTCTCGTACTTCATCACATTCACCAACGACTTCTCAAGATTCGGCTATGTGTACGTAATGAAGTATAAGTCATAAGCATTTGAGAAGTTCAAGGAGTTCAAGAATGACGTAGAAAAACAGTTAGGAAAGAGTATTATAGTTCTTCGATGAGATCGAGGAGGAGAGTACTTGAGTACTAATTTCACACAATTTTAAAGGATAATGGTATCCTTTCTTAGCTGACCCCTCCATATACACTACAGATGAATGGTGTATCTGAAAGGAGGAACCACACCTTGTTAGACATTGTCCAATCCATGATGAGATTTTCGGGATTACCAGTATCCCTCTAGGGATATGTTCTAGAGTCAGCAGCATACCTTCTGAACAGAGTATCCAACAAGTCTGTGACCTCTACTCCATATGAGATATGGAAATGTAGGAAACTAGAATTTAAATATGTTAAAGTCTAGGGTTGTCCTGCTCATGTAAAGAGGCATGATCCAAAGAAGCTGGAATCACGAACTGATAAATACAGGTTTGTGGGATATCCAAAAAAAACCTTTGGATACTACTTTTACCATCCTGGTGAACAAAAGGTGTTTGTCGCCAGAAAAGCTTTCTTCTTGGAAAAGGAATATCTTCTCTAGGAGGACAGTGGGAGTAAAATAGTACTGGAAGAGGTTCCAGATCCCCAAACAGCTGCAATATCATCAGATGGAATATCAGTTCCTGAATCTGTCCAGGTACACATAGATGAGCCTCGTAGATCTGGTAGAGTTCCTAGACTACCCAAACGATATGTAGGACATATCGCTAAAGGAGAGTCTAAGGTAGAATATAATGAGGATGATGATCCTAAAATCTACCAGGAGGCCATAGAAGGCCCAGAAGCTAGGGAATAGCGAGAAGCCATGAACTCAGAAATTCAGTCCATATACACCAACCAAGTTTGGAACTTGGAGGACTTGCCCGAGGGCATTGTACCCATTGGATGCAAGTGGATCTTTAAGAGAAAGATTGGTGCTAATGGACGGATCGACATTTATAAGGCAAGGTTGGTGGCAAAGGGATATTGTCAAAGGCAAAGAATTGACTATGATGAGACTTTCTCACCAGTTGCCATGATAAAGTCGATCAGAGTTCTACTCGCCATAGCTGTACATTTTGATTACGAAATCTGACAGATGGATGTGAAGACTGCCTTCCTCAACCGTAACCTTGAGGAAAAGGTATATATGATACAATCAGAAGGTTTCACATCTAATGAATCTCCAAATAGAGTGTGCAAGCTTTAGAGGTCTATTTATGGACCAAAGCAAGCTTCCTAGAGCTGGAACATAAGATTTGACGAGGCCGTCAAGTCTTATGACTTCATTAAGAATGAAGATGAGCCTTGTGTATACAAGAAGACCAGTGGGAGTGCAGTCACTTTCCTAATTCTTTACGTAGATGACATACTACTCATTGGGAATGACGCGGCTATGATGTCATCAGTAAAGATCTGGCTGTCGAAAAACTTCTCCATGAAAGATTTGGGAGAAGCATCCTACGTATTGGGAATACGGATCTATAGAGGTAGATCAAAGAGGATATTTGGAATGACCTAATCCTTGTACATAGATACCATAGTCAAAAGGTTTGGCATGGAAAATTCCAAGAGAGGTCTCATATCGATGAGACATGGAATTAATCTCTCAAAAGAGCAGTCTCTTAAGACTCTTGATGAGAGGGCATTCATGGATAGAGTACTCTATGCTTCTGTTATAGGATCTATCATGTATGCCATACTATGTGCACAGCCTAATGTTGCATATGCTCTAAGTGTTATGAGCATATTTTAAGTTGATCCAGGCGAAGAGCACTGGAAGGCAGTGAAATGTATCCTTAAGTACTTAAGAAGAACTAAGAATATGTTTCTGGTCTATAGAGGAGATGACTTGAAACTGCGAGGCTTTACTGACTCGAGTTTCCAGTCATATACAGATGATAGCAAGTCTACATCTGGATTTGTGTTTACTTTAAATGGAGGCACAGTGTGCTGGAAGAGTTTCAAGCAAGAAACCACTGCAGATTCGATGACTGAAGCTGAGCACATCGCTGAAGCTGAAGCTGTCAAGGAAGTAGTGTGGTTGAAGAAGTTCATCACTGACCTTGGCATAATTCTCTGCATCTTTGATCATGTTCTGCTGTTATGCGACAACAATGGAACTATTGCACAAGTGAAAGAGTCGCGGTCTCATCAGAAATCGAAAGATATTTTGAGGCGCTTTTATCTAATCAGAGAGATCATATCCAGAGGAGATGTAGTGGTAGAAAGAGTTCCATCTGTCGACAATGTAGCAGATCCACTGACAAAGCCATTGGCTCAAAATGTGTTTGAGCATCACCTAGAGTCTATAGGTTTAGTATATAAAGGTGATTGACTTTAGTTCAAGTAGGAGATTGTTAGTCTTAGGTGGCCTACAAGCCAATATGACTTTGTAATCTCGTTCATTTATTGATATAATGACATTATTTCATTATGTAAATTCATATTATTATCGTCTTATAATGATGTCCGTGAATATGTGCGATAGTGATCAGATTATGATGAGATCATACTAGTGAGACTGATTACTTTAACACACATATTCTTAATAGTTTCTAGTCGGAGGATATCCGAGAAGGACATCGAATATTTAGTTAGACTAGTACAGATTACTCCTGCTCATACGATAAGGGTGATTGATCTCATAGTCACTTATGTAGAGACACTAAGGTGAATATGTAGGTGCTTATGAGAGAATGAGTTCACTGAACTTATCCGACTGAATCGTTGGATGGTATTGTACTTCACTGTCAACCAGCTTGATTCTATTGTCGTAGTTGCGTGAATGGTACTCAGGCCTGAGACACCAAGGACACCTTGTCGGTGGACTTTTGTGCTTTGACCTTGGTTTATGAATCTCTAACCACGGGATTCTAAACAGCTAAGGATCGAGTACAGCGGAATACCGTTGAAGGAAATTGAGTGTCAATAAGGAATCATTCGCTCTCTGTACTTAGAGAGAGAATGCTCTAGGAATGATGCGAGGAAGTCCCTGGCCAAGGTGGACAATAATATCGGGAAAAGAGTTTTTCGATATTATTCGGCAGCATTCGATCCAAGTGAGTCGAGCGGTTAGGGTTTAACGGTTTACCATACCCTGAGTTGACTCGAGAGCAATGTACAAATGAAGAATTATATCCACGCGGTAACTGTCGGCAGAAAGGTTCCAAGAGTGGGTTACTTAACCCCAATACCTTCCGGGTTCACACGGTGTTGCTTGGCACCCAACGTGATCGGAGGCCCGATCGAATTCGATGTGTGACATTAATTCGATTGATTAATTAATTAATATGAGTTATTAATTGATTAATCGGGCCAGTGAAGAGTCACTGGGCTTAATGGGCCATTAACTGGACTGGTTATTGGGCCTAGAGGGTTACACACAAATGATTCTCAAGGCGATGGATAAATAAGTGGGTTTTATATTAACTAGGAATTTTTATGAAAAACTGCGCAGTTAGTATAAAATATAGCGAACGGGCTGAGCAGGCCAAGCTGCTGCTAACCCTAACCAACCCCTCCTCTCTTCCTCTCTCTCTCTTTGGCACCCCAGGCCAAGCTTCTGCTCCGACGCTTCTCCGACTCCCGTCTGACAGGAATCGTCTGCCCTTTGCGGCGAACGGCGAAGACTTCATTGACTGCAAAGAATGAGGAAACGTGAAGATATCCATTGCGAGGAGGATTGCGTGGACTCCGCTAGAGGCCGGGAGCTTGCGCGGCTTGCGGTGTCACACCAACGGAACCTAACGGTTGCGGATTCGAATATGCACGCAGTAAGAATCCGATTATCTGATAGTCGTTTAAGTTTAATCTAAATGGAAAAATGGATCGCTGGTTTTATTTTAATTTTCGCTACGTAAGAGATCCGGAAAAACATGAGAACCCAACAAGAACTGAGCTACTTCTCTAAACTACAAATCAAACAACTGAAAAAAGGAATTTACATCTATCAAGCCAAATATACTAAGGACTTACTAAAGAAGTACGGCATTAACGAGGCTAAAGCTTTGACAACTCCTTTGAGCCCTTGTACTAGGTTAGATGTATACCTACAAGGTAAGAAGGAAGATCAAAAGGTATATAGAGGTATAATTGGTTCCTTATTCCATCTAATTGCAAGTAGACCTGATATTCTATTCAGTGTATACATGTATGCAAGATTTCAGGTTGATCTTAAATAATCTCACTTGGTATGTGTCAAGAGGATCTTTAGATATCTAGTTGATACTTGTGATTTGGATCTTTGGTACCCTAGAAGTTGTGACTTTAACTTGCTTTGCTACTCGGATGCTGACAATGATGGTAACAAGATAGATAGAAAAAGCACCAGTGGTACCTGTCAATTTCTTACAGGTTGGAAGCTAAGAAACAAAACTCAGTAGCCTTATCAACAATAGAGGCAGAGTATATAGCAATTGGAAGTTGTTGTGCTCAATTGCTATGGATCAAGCATTAATTGAAAATTTTCAAATATAATCTTGAAGGGATTCCAATGTTGTGTAATAATGCAAGTGCAATCAACTTCACAAAGAATCTCATTCAGCACTCTAGGACTAGGCATATTAAGGTTAGACATCACTTTATCAAAGATCATGTAGCTAGTGGTAATATTAGAATCGATTTTGTTGATAGGTTGCATCAAGTGGCCGATATCTTTACAAAACCCCATTTTGAAGATAGACTTACATCTATTAGAAGGGAGTTGGGTGTGTGCGATTTGTCATAGATGTCAGTTGGTTACTTTCATATTAAATATCTAGATGACTTCTCCTAAAAGGTATACTTGAGAAGATCAATAATTCTATCTTTAATCAATTTGCTTCGTATACCCTCTAATCAATTCCTTGTATATATCAATTAAGCCCTTTAGGCCTTAATTGACTCCAATCTGTTATTGATGGTCAGATAATTGCTACTCATCAAATCGAGTACATTCATCTCTTCGACTAATCGATATAGTCTCTGTTGATCTAATTGATTACCTCGTCACTCATTAAATCGATTACCTAGTCTAGATCGACTTATTGTTCACCACCCTCAGTGTGATTATGTGACTCCAACTCTAATCGCTTGGCCCTTTCGGCTAATCGATCCTGATAGCTGGTCAGCAAGTCACCTTTTGACTGACTTTTTGACCTTTTTTTCTTTATCATACTACACTTTGTCAGCATTACTTTTTGACCAACCATCTTAATACCTTCCTATCATTTGACTACTCTACTTTATAAAAGGCCCGATCATCTCCTTCCACCTGTGATCGATCCATGCTCTTCAAGCTAGTTTGCAACTACAACCTTTGAGCATAGATCATCTCCTCATAACTCTTCTATCTATAAAGTAGAAATGTAAAAAATTCCTCAACATCCTCTTCCTTCCTTGCAAACACATTTCGGAAATCTAGTTCTTTGATATTGGTTGCTTCCACTAGTTCAGCAGTAGATGAGGCGTATTCGCAGAAGATGTAGTGTAGGATAGCTGAGATCTACTTAAGCCAGTAGAAATGGAAGAGTTTGTCCATACTGGCGAAGGCACCCAATCCAGATCTCATAACAAGATCCTCCAAACACCATCTACACATTGATTCTAGGCCCGCCTGTCCTAGTGAGGTCCTTCAGACACCATCTAAATATCTAGTGGAGGGCCTTCCATATGAAGATAAAAAGGCCATGGTAATGGATGTTCATGCCACCTTTAGTCCTATGTTGCTGATCTAGGTGAGTGTTTCACCCTCAGAAGGCCATAAAAGGAGGCTTTTGCGAAGTGCAAGCTTTTGCTGATAAGTGCAGCAGAATGATTAGCACCAACGGCTCAAGTAGCACCTCTCATCTAACCTCTGTTGTGGGGGGCTCATGGATTTAGGGGGAGCCCCACAAGACTTATTCTACCATCCACATCTTGCTGCAAGCCATCTTCTCCATATTCCTTTTTTTTTAACCTTATCACTTTCAGATCTTCTCAATTTCAACCTTTATGTATGAATGACAAAAAGGGGGGAGAAAATTGTCCAACATACTATTCTTACATTTTTTTTAAGAAAAGAACATCCAGCATTCGAATCAATAAGATTGCTATTGTATTTTCATTTCTACTCGTGCTATGCTTACTATTCTTGCAGTTTCAGAAGAAAAACATCCAACACTCTTATTGTGCTATAAAAATACTGCTCTCACATCTTCAGAAGTTTTGTCATCACAAAAGAAGGAGAGATGCTTTAGTTACTTTGTGCATTTATATTTGTCCCTAGAGTTTGGTGATAATATACTTTGAAAATGTCAGATTTTAGTAATCAGATAGCCCAAAGAAATTGTTGAGTTAATGTTGTGGATTCATTTTTTATCTCAAGATTTTGATGATAGCACTACGAAAATATTTTGGTATTATAACACACTATGATAATGTCAGTAATAAATACAATTGTGATTCTGTTAAAAGGTTGCTTTAATTGATTAGACTTTGACCTTGTTCATTGCTTGAACTCTATTAGTTCTAAGACTTAGTCTGTTTTTTCATAAAGCTACTTCGATCATAACACTAATTGAAGTTTGATTAAGTGCCTAGCTCTTAATCGATTAGCAGTGTAAAAGGCAACTGTCGAACCTAGGACTTAGTCATGTAATCGATCACTCAATTTGTTATCATAATTGATTCAGTTTTTGCGTCAAGGGGCAATTAATTAGTGAATCGCTAGAACAATCGATTAAGTTACTACTCTGATAATCGATTGCATCGATCAATTAAGTCTCTTGTCAGCTCAGTCTCCTAATTGATTTATTACCTTAGCAACTAATTGACTATCGGATGACTTCAAGTCATCGGCTAATCAATCTCTCCTCAAAATTGATTAGAAGACTTAATAGGCACATCGACTTATTGATACTGATTGAAATCGATTAAGCATTTGTCTCATGATTGACTAACGGTTCTTTTGCCAGATCAATTTACCATTGTCTTTTGTGATCAATTAACTGATATCGACTCCATGATCGATTAACCTTTGTTTCACATAATCGATTAGGCTTCTATTCTCACTTCATTTATCAGTTTCAGTCTAATCGATTATTTGACTCAACTCATTACTATTCATAGTTGAACACCTAATTGATGGGGAAGCTTTCTCTCATGTGTTTATCCACTTAGTGCCTAGCCGATTAGCTAGTATGTGTCCTTAGTGATTGTAGACACGCTAATTTTGACGTCATTTCAAGTAAATTTCATATCATATAATAATGCCTCAGAATGGTCTGATAATTAATCATTAATTAATTTTTATTGATCTTTTTTAGTGTCGGGTTTAACAGATGTGTTTAAGTTAATCAATTGAATTGATTTTAGCTCAAATTTGAGTTAAAATATGAAGAATTCTAAAAGACGTCGACTCACGTGGACGCCATTTAGACTTTATTCCTGTTTTAACGATTAAATTTGAATTTTAATTAATTAATTTATTAACTAAAAGGCGTCTTGTAATGTCGACGCGTTTTAGGTTTCCTAAGTGATTTTAACTTCCCCTCCGGATGTTTATCCTTATCTTAATTAGTCTAAAAGACGTCTACATATGTGGACGCGTTTTACCTAATAAAGATAAAGATAAGTTTTCCCGGATATTTATCCTTATCTTAATTAATCTTAAAGGCGTCAGCCATGGTGGACGCGTTTTAGATAATTACAGATAAAGATGAATTAATCAGTAATTATCTGTCGGTTAAGATGGATAAATTCGGAGTTTTCTAATGTTAATCGCGAACGCGAGAAATGCCTATAAATACCCTGCATGTTAAAAAAAAAGAGAAGAGAATTGAATTGAGTTGAGCCATAACGTTATAGCGATTTGAAGATCGAAGCAACAACGTCGTAACGCCGGAGCGCTGCCGTTCCCAGAAGACGGCGTCCTTTCAAGATCTTCATCCTTTCAAGGCTTCAACCAACTGGGCATAAGTTTTTCATTACTGCATTCATTTCATTAGTTTCATTTTTCATATTCACTTCATGCAAACACACACCACAGCATAATCTTTAAAAAACCTACTTGATTTAAGGGGTTTCAAAGCCATTAAACAAGTGAGTTTGCTGTTTTAAATATGCTTAAAATCATGATTAGTTTAGATACTACTTCTATTTAAATTCTCATCATAGTTCTTCATTTTTCTTTTTCTGTCTCTGCTGCACTCAACAACAACAAGAGATCAAAAGGAGAAATCAGGCACAACTTCTGGACGATCCTCAACCTCAAATTCCACAGCAAGAACAAAAGAAGCAAAGAAAGGGCTCTCTTTCTTCAGCCGGCTGAGGAAGGGGAACCAAGGACTCAATTTTCCGCGTTTGAAAGGTAGGCGATCATACTCTCTTTTGAAACTTTTAAGTTAAAAGTTTCTGGCGATCACTGCACTTTAGTTGCTGTTTTTAATAGGTTAGTTTACACCTAAACAACATAGATATTTCATGTTAATCACACGGTCATTCTAAGCACCTACAGCTTTTTTGGCGATCACGGTGGGACTTGGTCTCGCCATCTTTTAGTTTCCTTTTGTTCTTGCTATCATCATATCGGGCACCCACGGTGCACCACTTGTGTCTCTGGACACGTCCTCACCAATTGGTGAGTGTTTAGTTTAATTAATTTCCCTCGTGCACCACGTGCACACCCCAGTGGCAAGATCTTGCCTCCCCTTTGATTAGTTCAAAAAGCTGTTTTTTGTGATGAAATGCTGTGTGATTGCGTGATTTCTTAGTTGTTTAGATAGTAAATCATCCTGTTTAAAATCTGAAACTAAAAAAATCTTTGCATGAGTCGATTGTTTACTGCATTTTACCCTGTTTAAGGAGGATTCGACCCAGAAAATCCTTCTGGAAATCTGTTTCTGCGAACTAAAAAGCGTCCAGGAACAGCGACGCGTTTCAAAACCGCGTCGTTACTCCCAGACGCCTTTTAGCCTCCAGGCTTTCTCTGCTGTTTGCATCTCTTTCTGCGAAATAATTAAGTTCTGTGTTGAATAGCGTCGACCATAATCGACGCTATTCAGACAGTTTTTAGTTATTTTCCAGGCTTTCTCTGCTGTTTGCATCTGTTCTCTGCGGAAGAATTAAGTTCTCTTTTGAATAGCGTCGGCTATAATCGACGCAATTCAGACAGTTTCTTAATTATTTTTCAGTTTCCAGATTTCTGTGGTTGAGTGCTAGCTACCCATTACTTTATTAAGCATTAGAGGCCATCCAGGTCGCAGGACATACGCATTGAGGCTAAAACCCTCCTTTTCTTAGGAACACATTACTCGACGTCAGCAACTCTCTCTGATTGGGTTGGTCCCTTGATCAGACTAGAGAAGTTGACGTTGAGACCTCCATAAGTCCCCAAAATTAAGGTATTCCTCCTTGATCATCGGGCTGGTTGTACCAATTGAAGTCCCGGCTAGATTCTGAAAGCGTTGTGAGAGAGAACCCTAGAGAATAACGGTGGAAACTGAACTGAAACTAGGATCCTTCCCTGAGCGAAATTGTGGTTTAATCCAATTCAAATAATTCAACAAGGAATCCTAAAATCACGTTAAGCATCCACTTGTTTGATTAATCTCTGTACAACTTGTTTGATTAAATCTTTGAAAAGGGAATCTAACATCATGTTGCTACGATCAGGTAGGGACTTGAGTGTGGCTCCAGATGCCATGATTAATTACGAGGGAGATGCTAATGCCCCTCGGAATTCTGAGTACAATTATGAGAGTGGGAGAGATGCTGATGCCTCCCGTAGTTCTATCCCCATTCCGTATCGCCTTTTAGCCTCCCTCCCATTTTAACGAACAGCCAGTCTGAGGCTGGTCGTGGGCAACAATGGAGGATAGAGGACTCTTCCTCTCTCTACTCAACGGGTCACGTTCAAAGTACCGCAGAGCGACTACCACGCCGCACCATCCACATACCCAGACCACAACCCGTCACTATCACCCCTCTACTCACACCCACATATCACTCGCCCTCATCCAATAACACATTACCACTACCCACCTTCCTTAGACCCATTGCGCCCCGCACTCCTACGCCTCCATCATATACCCCTCCGCAAACCAATAACGCACCCCTTTTACCATCTAGGCCATTATTACGCGTACCATTTCCTACTTCGCCCATTACCACTACCACCTACCCAGACATGCCCCAACCATCCAAACCGTTACTACGCGTACCATTCCCCACTTCGCCGACCACTTACCCATCTACCATCCAACCGTCTAGGCCTTTAATCCGCACCGCGCCATCACTACCTAACCCTACGCCATCACCACCTAACCCAACGCCACCACCTACGCATCAACCCTCCGCACCGCTTACGCCACCCAACTCTGCGGTACTCAAGTTGTCACCCGGATCCTCCACGGTCGAGGAACACGCGCTCCGGAGTGGAAGGATTTTCAACAAGGTCTTTCCTCAGTCCACAGTCAGAGACGGCCTATCACAGCCGACTGAGGAAGCCCATAATGAAGAGAGTGCACCAGGCACTCAATATGACTTGTTGAAACATCTGGATAGAACACCGGCACGGATCACTGTACTGGAATTGATTAAAAGGTCCAAGATTCACCAAGAAGCTTTAATGGAATACCTACAGAAGGTGATGGTCAATGAAGACGTGCCGGTAGAGAAGATTGCAGCACTACTAGTTCCTCAGGGGGATCAGCCCTCAATTACATTCCACACATCGGAACTAGCACCGCCAGCCGTCAGAAGCATGGCTCTGAGCATCACGGTCAATATCTGCAAGAAGGCCGTGGATGCATGCCTGGTTGATACAGGGGCTTCAATTAATGTTTTACCTCCGAAGACCCTGGAGCTATGCGGTGTGCCCAAGGAGAAATGGCTGCCTAGCCCCATCTCAGTTACGGCATATGACAATTCTACCCATTCCCCTCTGGGAATGGTTTATTTAAAGGTGGAGCTAGGTCCAGTAAGTCATGCAGAGGTTGAATTTCATATTCTAGAAATCGACCCTTCCATAAATGCCATTCTGGGACGTCCTTATATCAAAACTCTTGAGGCGATTCCTTCTACGAATCACCAATGCCTCAAATTCCCTTACAAAGGACGAATTATTAAAGTGACGAGCATGCCGATCCTTGCTGCTGCTCATACATTGAATATTAAATCTGCTGTTTTACCTGGCCGACAACCTTTTCTGTCGGTATTACAGGTCTACCGTCCAGTGGCTGATCCTTTGAAAGCCGCTACCATTTCTCCATACCCATTAAATGCTATCAAAAGGGGGAAGTGCATGAGTACCCCGGGATGGAGAATCATGATGAAGAACGGCTACAAGCCTGGAAAAGGTCTGGGCACACAGTTGCAAGGCAGGACCACTCATGTTAAAGATCATCGGGCAGTACCTGGAAGCGGTCTGGGCTATAGGCCAATGAAGCTAAAGCAAGACAGGGTTCAGCAAGAAGATGGTCAAGAAATCTTGGAAACAATGTCCACACCACTGAAAGAAGGCCGAGATCCCTTAACATGGACTCTATATACTCACTTTGTGAAAGGGCCCATACTTAGTCATGACAACATGGTGGTCATTACTTCATGTTTTGACTTCCATGACATATATGGGAGGGACTTGGCCAGACATTGTTCCGAATTACTTACGTACCAATCCTTGGAGGCTCTGCGGCCTATGAAAAGGAGAAAATTTCATGACCCTGAATGCGAATGGTACAGATGGTTCGACCTGAGGGACCTATACATAGCACTGAACAGATTATTCCTGGATCCTGCAGAACCCAAGTGGCCACCGCAGATTGGCGAGCTAATTGAAAGCCCTGGCACAATCTTTGACAAGCGGATACTGCTGTCCGAAGAAGCTGATGAAGGGGAGCCAGATGACCCCTATGAAGCTGGTTATACAACAGATCTGCTATGGAGGGGGACATATCCTTCACATGTCTTTATGCTCCATACTCTTTTTCGTACACTACTCTTGACCCCGACTTGGTCGCGGGTCATAATTGAAGATATTCCACGGGCTCCGCCCATTATGATTACTCTGTCCCCTCGGGACTTTATTCCACAACCTCCTCTCGACCTAAAGAGGTTGTATAATCTGATCTGGGACATATTGCTATATGATCCCCCTAATCCTCTGGCCTTGGTGCCGCTTCCTCCGTCTGATTCTCCTCTCATTTGTATTCATTCCTGTTTTATGTTTAATTCTTTCATTGTCCAAAAAAAAACGCCAATTTGGCAACAAATTCTTCCCAAATCATCATCGAGGAAACATCTTACTTGTCCGATTACACCCCATCGCGCGGGTCCGTCGGTCAAGATTCTCTCCTAGATCTACTCTGTCCCTCCCCACGGGAGGATTCCCCTGTATTTCCACTTGTATCCCAGGATTTTCATCCTGTTTCATCTTCCTTAGGTTATGATAGGCAGTTTAGTGAAGTTAGGGAGTCTAGTTTTAGTCAGTTTAGGAAGTCTAGGAAGCCTAAGGGTAGGCAAATTCCAGAAAGATACCTCCAGGATTTGGCTGATAAATGTTCCTTTTGCTCTTTAATCCCTCAGCTTTTAGAAGATCCAATTCAGATGCCAGAAGATTGTACAGGTGATGAGTCAGTCAATGATGGGTACGGGGTATATGAGTTAGTGCATGAAAAGGACCCCATTGTTGAAGATGAGGAAGATGATGAGGACGCAGCTGAGGCATATGCCAGTGGAGTGAAGAGATTTGATGAACCTTCAGCTGCCGTCGAAGAGCCCACCAAAGAAATAAACTTAGGGACTGAAGACGAACCTAAGGTTGTCCTTGTCAGTAAAAATCTTTCTACAGAGGATGAGAAGGCAATGATACAAGTGCTTAAGGATTATAAGGACACTTTCGCCTGGAGTTATGAAGATATGCCGGGGTTAGACTCATCTTTAGTTGAACACAGGTTAACATTAAAAGATGGAGCTAGTCCGGTCAAGCAGAAATTAAGGCGATTCCACCCACAAATGGCTCTAAAGATGAAGGAAGAGGTCGACAAATTGCACAAAGCCAAATTTATTAGAGTTGTCCTTTATCCACAATGGGTGGCCAATATAGTCCCGGTTATGAAGAAGGACGGGAAGGTTAGAATTTGCATTGACTTCCGCGATCTGAACCGGGCGTGTCCTAAAGACGATTTTCCATTGCCTCATATTGATGTACTCATCGATAACACTGCTGGCTATGAGACGTTATCATTTATGGATGGATTTTCAGGATACAACCAGATTAAGCTGGCAGAAGAGGATCAAGAGAAGACTTCATTCACTACACCTTGGGGAACATATTGTTATGTCGTCATGCCATTTGGATTGAAGAACGCTGGAGCCACTTATCAAAGGGCTATGATGGCAATATTTCATGACATGATGCATATAGATTTGGAAGTGTATGTGGATGACTTATTGGTTAAGTCTAAAACGAAGGCTGAGCATGCCAAAGTTTTGGCAAGGGTATTAGAGAGATCGAGAGAATATCAGTTGAAGATGAACCCCAAGAAATGTGTATTCGGGGTATCTTCAGGAAAATTGCTTGGATTCATTGTCAGCAAACGGGGAATTGAGATCGATCCCAATAAGGCGAAGGCTATCAGAGAAATGCCACCTCCCAAAAACTTGAAAGAATTGAGAGGATTAATCGGGAGGTTACAATTTATTCGCCGTTTTGTCTCCCAGCACTCACAAAGGTGTAAGCCGTTTTACGAGCTTACCAAGCCAGGAGTCAAATTCAATTGGGACGATAAGTGTCAGGAGGCATTTGATGGATTAAAGGACTATTTGGCAAGTCCTCCTGTTTTGAGACCACCATCTCCAGGCAGACCATTGATACTTTATATTTCTGTCCTGGATGATGCAGTGGGGGCTGTCTTAGCACAAGAGGATGAAGAAGGAAAAGAGAGGGCGGCCTACTATCTCTCTAAACTTCTCAACCCCGCTGAACAGAGATATACGGCGATGGAGAAAACATGTGCAGCATTGGTTTGGGTTGTTCAGAAATTAAAGCATTATTTTCTGGCCCATGAAGTCCACCTCATCGCTAGGATGAATCCGATCAAATTCCTTCTGGAGAAATCTGTTCTTACTGATAGGTTAGCGCGATGGCAAAGCTTTCTATCCCAATTCGATATCATTTACATTCAACAGAAAGCGATCAAGGGCTATGCCATAGCAGAACATCTCGCTCATCATCCCCTTCCTCGATTTGATCCAGTGCGATCAGAGTTTCCGGATGAGGAACTGATGTCCGTAAATCAAATCAGAGATGATATGTGGACTCTGCATTTTGACGGAGCTCTGAATTCTCATGGAAAGGGTATCGGAATCGTTCTGTTATCACCTGAAGGTGTCACCATTCCACAAGCCTTTCAGCTTGATTTTCCAGTCACCAACAACATAGCTGAATACGAGGCACTTCTTGCTGGTCTCGAGGCTGCTCATTTGCATGGTGCCACCAAACTCAGGATTGTAGGTGATAGCCAATTAATTCTTCGCCAAGTGCTGACCAAGTATCGAACTCTTGATCCCAAGCTTAAGCCATATCAAGAACTTACTTCTGCTTACTCGAAGCTTTTCACAAAATTGATCTTTGTCCATGTCCCTAGAAATCAAAACATCTTAGCTGACGCTCTAGCTTCACTTGCATCTTCCCTTGATTTTCCTATCAGCAAGCAATCTGAATCAATTATAGTTCATAGGCGTCTTTCACCCGCCGTGAAAGATCCTTCATTTCTTAGAACTAAGGAGAAGTTGCTGAAGAAATTCAAAGATGGAAGTATCGTGGAGAAAAGAGAAATCATGTTGATGGAGCTGTTAGAAGAGATGGATGATGAACAGAAGCCATGGTATTATGAAATTGCCAAATATTGTGAAGATCAATCATATCATGAAGAAGCTACAACTGAGGAAAAAAGAGCTATCAGGAGAGTTGCTCAACGATACACCCTAGTTGGGGGAGCACTATACAAAAGAGGTTTTGATGGAGTTCTTCTGAGATGTCTAGACGAAGATGAGCTTTGGAAGGTTATGGAAGGAGCTCATAGTGGAGTTTGTGGCGGCCATGTCAATGGACAGATGCTAGCAAAGAAGATCCTTAGACAAGGATTTTATTGGCCAACCATGGAAGAAGATTGTGTAGGATATGTCCGTAGGTGCGCTAAGTGTCAACTTCACGCCGACAAAATTCATTCTCCTGCATCTTCACTCCATCCTGTTTCTTCCCCATGGCCTTTCTCCATGTGGGCTTTCGACATTATTGGACCTCTTGGTAACCCAGATTCCGGCATCAACCAAAAATCTTTCATTCTCACGGCAACGGAATACTTCACCAAGTGGGCAGAAGCTGAAGCATACGTGGAGATCAAAGCATCAACCGTCTGCAAATTCATTATGAAGAACATCATCACAAGATTCGGAATTCCAAGTACCATCGTCACCGACAACGGACCGCAGTTCGTGTCACAGGAATTGAAGGACCTCTGCAACAGGTACAAAATTGCATTGCATCATTCATCTCCTTATTATCCGCAAGGCAATGGCCAAGCAGAGGCAACTAATAAGACTTTGATAAAAATTATCAAAAAGACGTGTAAATCTAACAAATTCGCAGATTGGCCAGAAAAATTGGTTGAGGCTCTATGGGCCTACCGAACTTCAATCCGCACGCCCACTGGACAAACTCCTTATTCCTTAACATTTGGAATGGAGGCGGTAGTTCCATATGAGATCCTTATACCGTCATTAAGAGTACAATTGAATAAGGAATTCTCCATTGATGAACATCGTTCAGCACTTCTTGCTCAATTGGAACTTTTAGACGAGAAAAGATGGTCAGCTGCTAATCATGCGAAAGTTTATCAAAACAGATTAGCACGTTTTTATCAAAAGAAAGTCATTGAACGAAAGTTCAAAGTCGGTGAAATGGTTGTTAAAAGAATTTTTGTAAAACCTGGTGGTCCGCGTTCTAAGCTCCAACCCAACTGGGAAGGACCTTATGTTGTATCGCACGCTTATCCTGGTAATGTTTATCGTTTGGTTAATGCAGAAGGAGAAGAGCTAAATCATCCCTGGAATGGTTTACATCTTAAGAAATACTACCCTTAGGTTAAAGAGTCGATCAGTATGGTACAAAGATCAGTGGAATCAGAAAATTTATAAACTCAAATTTCTTAGTTAGTCCGAATAATTTAACTTCAAACCCATTACTGCACACACTGACACGTTTGATTCGTGAGTAACAAGAGATGCCAAGTCCTAAAGAATATCAAAAGCTTGACTAAGAGTATAAAGTACAAATCATTCCTTTTAAATAAAATTCTGTTTTACACTCGGCCCATGATGTCGGAACAAGGCTTAGAATAGACTACCAAGAATACCCGCCATCTTAGTAGGAGGCCGTCATAAAAAAAAATGGGGGAGATCCGTTCCAAAGCAAAGCAAAAAAAAGAAAAGAATAGAAAAGCAAAAGCAAGGCAAAAAGCCAAATTCAAATCAAAAGGCCATTACACTACGAATGTTACATCAAGGCCATGAAATGAAACAAAAGGGAACGCAAGGTCGATAAATGCCCCGGAAAGAAAATGACCGAACCCCAACAGATATTAGGGTTGGAAAGGAACATCTTTTTAGGTCTCCGGAACCTTCTCATGGGCTTTCTAAATCTATTCTTCTTTTCTTTCTAAAGAGGTGTACTTCAAGCTTAAGGAATGGCTTAGATTGACTAAGGGTCAAATCATCAAATAGGATCACGAATGGAAACACAAGTTCAAACACGATGGGTTTTAAGTTAAGTTAAAGAACAACTTGGAAATTAAGTTAATAAATGAATATGATCTTTTGATCTAAGTACCATACTGGTCTTTTAGTCAAAAATTCAAAAAAAAATGTATATGTTAAAAATTCAAAAAAAAATGTATATGTCAAAATTCAAAAAAAAATGTATATGTCAAAGTTCAAAAAAAATTGCATATGTCAAAAATTCAAAAAAATTGCATATGTCAAAAATTCAAGAAAAAATTGCATAGTCAAAAATTCAAAAAAGTACATATTTCAAAAATTCAAAAAAATGTACATTTTTCAAAATCTAAAAAAAAAAAAAAGGGAATATATATTTCAAAATCCCAAACAAAATGAATATTACAAAACAACAAAAATATCTCAATTAGCATTTGCTTGTTGCATTTAGTATGTTTCATTCATTTTATTTTCAGTAAGCATCTGTTTGCTTGTATGCTGCATTTTGCTTAAGTTTGATTATTCTCATTACATTTGTTAATAAAGGCTATGCCCCTTGACCCTTCTATCAAGGATAGGATCAAGTAGTCGGTTACTTAACCAGGCAAGGGGCTAAGCCTGAATAGATGCTTAACCTGTTTGTTCAAGTCATATACAGGACACAAGGGATGTGCATTGGTAGAGTTGGAGTTCGGGTAGGGAACAACCAGAAACCTGTTTCTGTGAGTAAAAGGCGTCGAGTATACCTGACGCATTTCAAAGTTAAATGGCGTCTGCACGACACGACGCGTTTTAGCAAATCTGCTATTTTCCCGAAATTCTGTGATTTTAATGTTTAAATTGAATATTTGTTTGGAATAACTAATAATTTTGATTGCAGGAAATTCAAGAAAGCCTGAGTAAAGCTGGAAATGTCAAGAAGATCCCATTGTGGAATTCAAGTCCCGACCGTGGCTAAAAAGACGGTTATTTCTACCCTTGTATTATTCCATGTAAAGCATTCGCATTATTATATGTTAAATATTTATTAGACTATATCAAGGACCTTGTGTTTTGATGAAACTGGAATTTAAGTTCCCCTACAACAAAAACAGTGATAATTCCAGAGGATTCTTAATCGCATGGATAGGCCGTTGGATTGTTGATTAGTGGGGACGATGGTTCCACTTTTGTGAAACGGTGCGAGGATAAACGAGTTTCGGCTTAGCACTGAATTATAAGAATTGGTATCTTGACTCATTAATAACAATTTAACAATATTATCCTTGATTAATTTATATTTCATTTGACTTTATATTTTTCTTTTAGCCCAGCATGCATCATATAGGACTTTGAAATCATTGTAATAAGGATTAATTATTGATTAAGTTTCAGACCATTAATCAAATAATTTCAAACATGATATGAAATATTCCATTCTGAATTGAGTATCTTGATTATCTTTGAGGTTCGCTTGAAGATATCCTTGGAATTTTATCCTTGATTGGATTCTTTATCCAATATTCTTGTTTTCTTTTAAGATCCATCATGGCTGTAGCACGTCCACATTGGCTGGCAAACGCTCCCCATGATGAAACCTACAGTGTCTACGACCTGGGGTACTTCCCACTCCGAGGAGGTTGATCGACTTCATTTTATTTCCTTGTCTACTTCATCGAGACAGGATTAATTCCATTGATTTCCTTGAGCTATCTTCATTGATAATTTCGAGAAAAATTCCAGTCATGTGATGTTAAGAGCGTGTCTCATCACACCTTGGCATCACCTTTTCAGTACATTCCATTCCATTTCACTCCCTTGCAAAGACGATGCCAAGGTGAGGCAACTGTAGACACGCTAATTTTGACGTCATTTCAAGTAAATTTCATATCATATAATAATGCCTCAGAATGGTCTGATAATTAATCATTAATTAATTTTTATTGATCTTTTTTAGTGTCGGGTTTAACAGATGTGTTTAAGTTAATCAATTGAATTGATTTTAGCTCAAATTTGAGTTAAAATATGAAGAATTCTAAAAGACGTCGACTCACGTGGACGCCATTTAGACTTTATTCCTGTTTTAACGATTAAATTTGAATTTTAATTAATTAATTTATTAACTAAAAGGCGTCTTGTAATGTCGACGCGTTTTAGGTTTCCTAAGTGATTTTAACTTCCCCTCCGGATGTTTATCCTTATCTTAATTAGTCTAAAAGACGTCTACATATGTGGACGCGTTTTACCTAATAAAGATAAAGATAAGTTTTCCCGGATATTTATCCTTATCTTAATTAATCTTAAAGGCGTCAGCCATGGTGGACGCGTTTTAGATAATTACAGATAAAGATGAATTAATCAGTAATTATCTGTCGGTTAAGATGGATAAATTCGGAGTTTTCTAATGTTAATCGCGAACGCGAGAAATGCCTATAAATACCCTGCATGTTAAAAAAAAAGAGAAGAGAATTGAATTGAGTTGAGCCATAACGTTATAGCGATTTGAAGATCGAAGCAACAACGTCGTAACGCCGGAGCGCTGCCGTTCCCAGAAGACGGCGTCCTTTCAAGATCTTCATCCTTTCAAGGCTTCAACCAACTGGGCATAAGTTTTTCATTACTGCATTCATTTCATTAGTTTCATTTTTCATATTCACTTCATGCAAACACACACTACAGTATAATCTTTAAAAAACCTACTTGATTTAAGGGGTTTCAAAGCCATTAAACAAGTGAGTTTGCTGTTTTAAATATGCTTAAAATCATGATTAGTTTAGATACTACTTCTATTTAAATTCTCATCATAGTTCTTCATTTTTCTTTTTCTGTCTCTGCTGCACTCAACAACAACAAGAGATCAAAAGGGGAAATCAGGCACAACTTCTGGACGATCCTCAACCTCAAATTTCACAGCAAGAACAAAAGAAGCAAAGAAAGGGCTCTCTTTCTTCAGCCGGCTGAGGAAGGGGAACCAAGGACTCAATTTTCCGCGTTTGAAAGGTAGGCGATCATACTCTCTTTTGAAACTTTTAAGTTAAAAGTTTCTGGCGATCACTGCACTTTAGTTGCTGTTTTTAATAGGTTAGTTTACACCTAAACAACATAGATATTTCATGTTAATCACACGGTCATTCTAAGCACCTACAGTGATTAACAGTTATATTTCAAATCAATTAATTGCTTTTTTTCTTTTGGATCGATTTGTTGTTTCTACTTTTAGCAATTAACTACTATAACCATAAGCGATTACCTGTTGCATTCTACATCAATTATGTATTTTCTTTTCTGTGCGATTAATAGTGTTCTTTTTGCGGTGATTAGTTGAATTGATTGAAACGATTAGTTATATCATTGTTTAAATAAATTGTTGGATTGATTATCTCTTGAACTCCTAATCGATCTTCTGATTCCTTAGCGAATAAGTAATTAGAACATTGTTTGCTCTTCTAGCTCTGAAAAAGTAGATACACCTATAGTTTTGCAACCTACTTTTTGTAGACTTTCTATTCTTGTATGTCCTTTGGTCAATACACTAGATTGGATCTTTCTTATTTTTAGTATTTTTGCAGGATAGGTAGATTAGCATGAGCCAATCCTGAAATTGAAAAGACTACAAGGCACAGTTTTCAGAAGATATTAATGTGCAGTTTGCCTGAAAGTCTCTCTGAAGCTGGATCAAGGCGATTTTCTGCTAAATCCATATAGTCTATGTTACACTAAGGCTGGTTAATGTTACAACACAGCTTGGTCAACCTTAGACTCAATCAGAAACCGTTAGACTCAACAGAGAGCAACCAGTCTTTACGAGCAAATTCAATTCAAAATTTCCTATAAAGATAAGACTTGAGCCTACAATAGAAGAAAGGAATGTATTAATAGACGTCAAGCCAAAAATCTGCTTCTTCGTCTTTCTGCTTTTAATACGAGAGAGAAAAGAAGAGCTAGATTAAGGAGAAGAACCTGAGCGCTTGAGCCTCCCACTCTTCTGCGTCTTGAGAAGCTACCAGTTGTTCTGCTGCAGATGAATACTACTGTTTGATAGTTCTTAGTTCATTGTCTTGATAATTGTGCATTTATCTGTGAACACTTGCCTACTGAAAGTCACTCCCATTCTATTTATGTTTCCTGTACTTGTGTTCCTCTTCCGAGTTGTTGGAAGAGAGAGCCTGCTATCTGTAGGAGGGTGTGTTTTCCTCTTCAACATATTGAAAAGAGGACCAACTACGGTATGAGGTTATGTAACCAGCAAGGAGTTTGTACCTTGTGTTTAGTAGAATTCCCAAATGATTGCTTGGAAGCTAGACATAGGCTTGGAGTGATTGAATCAGTATAAATCTCTATGTTTTTCATCTGTACTTGCTACTTTGTTTCCTTCTCTTATTGATCATCTATTATATTGAAATTAGCTAGTATTTAATTTGTTTTTAATTTTTAAGAACCTATTCCTCGCCCCTTTGGGTTCATCATAGCTCGATCAACAAATATAATCTGCCCGTGCGCATATCTAACTTAGATATGTCCTTCTAAAAACCCCACATCCTGATTTTAAAAAAATAACCAAAAAATTTAAAATATTCGAATACCTCTCTCTAGGATGTTCCCCCTTTAGATTTAATTTTCACCGTTAGATCGAAAAATTTAACCATAGCTGTCCAATAAAATCCGTCAACGTTTGGGAAACAATATTAAAACCTCAAGGGATGGGATCCACTCTAAGAGCTAATCTGATGAATTTCTTTGTTTTTACTATTTTCTTAGTATTTTTATATAGTTATTTTTTATACCTACTTAATCGGCTGGCTCCGATTGATTTCCAAGATCAAATGGTAAAAATAAAAGCTTCGGGAAGTGAGATCAACCCTAAGAACCTTATTGGAATATTTAAGATTTTATGAACTTCTTTTATTTTTATTTTTTTACTTTGGGTAGGATAGGATTTCAAGGCAGCCACATCTAACTTAGATGTGCCTTAGGGCATGTTGAATTATTTCCCTATGTATAACATTCGGTCCACTTGAAACTCCAAATAAATAAAAAATATTAAAAAATTTAAAATATTCAAATTCCCCCATTTATGTTGATTTCACATCTTGAGATTTAATTTTCACCGTTGGATCAAAAAATTTACATCTAATCAAATATTTTGTTGTTTGGAGATCATAACTAAAACCCTAGGAGATAAGATTAACCCTAAAGACTAATCTGACAATTTTTTTTTTTAATATTTTCAATACTTTTAAATGTTAATTTTTGGCACATATTTGATCAGATGGCTAAGATTGATCATCGAGATCAGACGGTAAAAAAAGTCCTAGGAATGGGAACAACCTAAAGGGCCTAATTAAATAGATAGATGAGCCCCGGGGCTCATTTGATCTGTTATATATATATATATATATATATATATAGAGAGAGAGAGAGAGAGATATGCTAGAATGCAAACTGCTATGGTGCACGCAGTTAAATCATACGTACTGTTCTGAGTCCCATCTTTATATTAAAAAAATAAAATAAAATTATAAAATTTTAAATATTCAATAACCCTCCTTAGGATTGTTTCCATCTCCTGAGTGTTTATTTTGACCGTCTGATCGTAGTTTGATCTTGAAACTCGATCTTAGCCGTTTATCAAAGACATGCATATCTATATTTTTAAAAATTATAAAAAAATAATTAAAAAAGAAAAATTCGTCAAATTAACCTTTCAGGTTATTCCCATTCCTTGCAGTTTTAGTATTCATCACTAATTTACGAATGTAAAATCGAATGGCTTATGTTGAAAGCCTCACGATCTAACTGTGAAATTTAAGTCAAAAAGATGAAATTTATTTTGAGAAGAGAATTGAATATTTTAAAAAATAAAATATTTTTTTATTTTTTTTATCGCATGGGGAAATTGTCCAAATAATGCTTGCGATTACTTACTGCAGGATTGTCACCATAGCAGTCCTATATATATGTGGGCCAATTAAAGACTTTGATCACGAGATTCTCTCCGGTTTCGGGATCGCCGACTCCACTTCATCTGTTCACCCTGTTATGCGATGTATATACATTTTGGAATTTTATATCTCAATTACTTAAAGAGATATTTATCTATTACCCGGTCCGGGCCCTACAGTCTTTCCTACTCGTGTATGATCAGCTCTTCTAAGCCTGATATGTATCAATTTGTACCACCTTGCAATTACACGTTTATTTGATAGTCCCTTTTTTTAAGGAGTTTAAGGAGATCACCAAATAATATGAGATATTTGTAAAAGACTATAAATAAATATGAGAATTGGAAGAATTAATCTCTAAGCATAATTTGTAGGAGATAATCTCTAAAAATCTCCGATTTAAATATTACTTATTGCTGAGTTTAGTAAATAATAAGAAATTTTACATATGAAGTAATAAAATAAAAAGTAATACTTGCTGCAGTGCCCCTCAACTGCAACGGGAGCATTGCAGTAGGTAAGTAATTTTCTTTTTTTTTTGGTCGAGGTGTGCCCTACCCATTCGTACACCGCAATGTCTAATCGGATGATGTAGAAAAAGAAAAATGTAAGCTAAAAATATCTTTAGTGGGTTAAGCTCAATAACGGTTTTTGACTTTTCAGATTTTTTTTTTTAAATCGTTCAATCGAATATTATGCGGTATGGATGGATAGGACACATTGCCCCGACCCATTTTTCTTTTTATTTACTCACTGCAATGCCCTCATCCACTTGGGGTATTACCCTTTCTAAGGCATCGCTGTTGGTTGGGTGCATTGCGCCGAGGCACAGAAGAGCCCTTCTCAGCACCGTGGGATCCGGAGAAGTTGCCGCCTCCTGGAGGACAGGGCTGGTAGTGTCTGCTTAATCTCATTCTGTCTGGTTAGACGACGCGGACGGATGCCAAGGCCAAGGGCCATGGCCCTTCTCCTCTCCATGTCGGCACACCCTGTTGCGTAGCGCCGCCGTGTACGCACGCCTCCCCCGGCGGCTTAGCCGCCCCACCCTCCATGTAGCCCCAGCACCCCCCTACCCTTGTATGAACATGCTCTTAAACCCCCCAGCTTAGCCGCAGACACGGACACTTCCCCACGTCCCCACACACACACAGTTTTAGAGAGAGAGAGAGAGAGAGATGAGATGGTGCACGGTGGAGGGGGAACCCACATGTGTCGAGTGCAATGAATGGTCGCTGGCAGCACTGGAGATCCCCACCGCGTCAGCGACAGCGATCTGCTGCCACCCCGCGGAGGAACAAGGCCGGGCCAGGCATGGGGCGGCCCACCCCCACCCCCCAACTCTCCTGTTCTTCGTCCGGCCACCCACATCGGTCATTAATGGTGTCAGGCGTCTTCTTCTGCCGCGGGGAATCACCCGAATCCGCGCCCCTGAGACCTCCAACCAGTATGGCGCTCCAAACCACCCATGATGGCTTGACAAGTACAGAGTGGTCTTCTTCGAAGACCTACTCGAGGAGATAGCGGGGGGAAGAAAGCGGGCGGCCCGGCAACGTCCCCACCCTCGGACCGAGCAGCTAGCGGTGCAACCACAGGACCTCGGTGGAGATAATATGGGTGACCAACGATGAAACAACCTAGAGAGGTGTGGAGTCATATTTGCAAATATCTCTCTTACAATCGGAATTACCAAGAAGAAGCCTACAAGGTGGGGTTACATTAATATAAGGGTTTTTTATTCTGCAGTAAAAAAAAAAAGTCAAATCTAATTTTCGGTCCATTGACCAAAAAATATAATTTTAAGTCTAAAAAATAGAAAGTTACAAATTTTAGATCCATTTCATTACTTCCTGCTGTTTAGGGGACCAAAAATCCAAAAATACCCATACTTGAAGCCCATCCGCGCAATCTCGTGACCCGTGCGCCTGTGCCCGCTTGTGACCCAAGGGAAGCACCTCCTCTCCCCTCCCATCACCTATCTAGTCACAAAGCTTGCGTAGAAATCCTAGCAGAAGCGTGTGTTGGATCTTTACGGCGGTGACGACCACCAGCGGATCTTCACAGCAGTCCACCTCCAAATGCACCCCCTTGCGGATCTTCACGAAAGCGACGAGCAAAAGTGTGCAGCAGCGACAACCATCGAAGGTGGGCGAATCTTCATGGCCGCCCCCCTACAAATGCTCCCCCCTATGGATCTTCATGGCGGCAACGAGTATAAGCATGCGGTGGCAACAAGCAGAAGCACCATTTGGCTCCAAGGCACGGACGATCACCCCATGCAGTGACAACCACTGAAGGCGCTAGTGGATGTTCACGGTGGCCCCCCTCCAAATGCTCCCCCTTGCGGATCCTCATTGAGGCTATGACCACCGAAGGCATTGGCAGATCTTCACGGCGACGACCACCAAAGGCGATGGCGGATCTTCACCACAGATCTTCATGGCGGCCCCCCTCCAACTAGCATATGGATCCGAGGTAGGTGGTCTTTGGGAAATGGAGATGGGGTTCTCATTGCAAACATATCATATGCATGGAGTCCAATAAAAAATGATTTGGAAGATGTTACATGTGACCAGAGTCACGTTTGGATTGTCATCCACATTGGGGTGATCTGCATATCGGATAAGAATGTGGAGAAGAAGAGTCTCTATTAAGTGAAATTCTTGGAGAGACTTCTCTATATGTGTATATAGAGATAAGGAAAAGGGGACTTATGTGAGTTCTCCTCCCCTCTTTCTCACCCAACCTCTTCTCTATCTCTCTCTTGGAGGAATTACTGGTGGCCTCTGAGACTTGGCGCGTGAATTCAGCGGGCAACTCTAGTAGCCACACCGCACCGACAAGAGAGGGAGGGGGGGGGGTGTCTTCGGGCTACACCACCTCCGCTGCGACAACAAGTCTTCACCAGGCTTCTGTTCGATGGCAACGAGGGTCTGTGCATGCGTATAAGGTAATCAATGTGTGTTTGTGTTGGCGACTTACAACAGTGGTATCAGAGCAAGTGAAGAAAGAACAACCTAAGCAAGGTTAAGTACTTCAACTGTCAGAAGATGAGACACTATGCCAATGAGTGTACTAAGCCAAAGAAAGTTTGTCTTATTCCTAGTAAACCTATTTATGTGTGCTCTAATATTTTCATTACTCATATGGTCTCCCATTATCTTATAGACTCGGGAGCAACCAGCCGCATAGCTCGTGAGCGAGTCGGGTTCTTAGATTACTATCGAATACCATCTGGCAGCTAGTACGTCACTATAGGAAATGGCGCTCAGGAAGAAGTCCTTGGAGTTGGCTCGTGCCAGCTAAAGATATGAACTGGACGAACTTTTCTTTTACATCATGTGCTTTATGTACATGGTGTTCATTGTAATCTATTTTTAGTTATAGCACGTTTACGTTCGGGTTATTCTTTTAACTTCTTAAGGACCTCAGTATCTCTTTATTATGATAAAAGTCTTTATGGTCTTGATCACTTAAGGGACAATTTATTTGTCATGAATTTAGAAAATAATGATTCTATTTCATTAATTACATCTTTCTCTAATATTATGTTTGATTTTGTATCATGGTATGCAAGACTGGGGACATATAGGATGTGAGTGCTCAAGTTGAGGTGTGTGATTATCATGAAAATTTATGTTGTTTATGTGACAAATGAACCTATTAAAAACTAAGTGAATGTGATCGCTAGAAACTTTTAACTAGAAAGTTTCAAAAGAAAAGAATTGATTGCCTACCTGTTTTGGATGTGGGAGATTTTGGAGTCCTTGATTCTCTTCCTTCAGCCGGCTAGCCGGCTGAAGAAAGAGAGCCGTTTTGATTTTTTTCTTGCTTTGAATGCTTATCGGACTTTGAGGATCATCCAGATTCCTTGTTGATTCTCTCCTCTTTATCTTCTTTTGTACCTTGAAAGAAAAAAAGATAAAAGAAAATAATAAGAACTCAAGCAGAGGTGGTATCTATTCTAATGAAGATTCTGATCATGCAACTTAAACATAGAACTCACTTGTTTAATGGTCTTTTAAACTCCTTAAAGTATGAATTAGAAAATAATGCCAGTGAGTGTGTGTTACATAGAGTGATGTGATGAAAATATGATGCTAATGTGATGAAAATATGAGAAAGATGTAGAAATTAATTAAGAACTAAGTTGGATGGCCTCCGGAAAGCCTTGGTTTTGAATGGATCTTGAATGGACGAAGAAACGGTGAAGAAATGATGGAGCTTGCTTTAAGACTCCTAGAAGTAGCAGCACCTCGATCCTTCAGCGTCTGGACGTCGTCGTTCCCAAGAATCACTCAAAATTATCACTAATCTTTCAAAAATTATCACTAACCTTAACTCCCTTTATGACCAAGGGGTTATGTATTTATAGGCTTTTCATCCGCTGCGACAATAAGTCTTCACCAGGCTTCTGTTCGATGGCGACGAGGGTCTGTGCATGCGTATAAGGTAATCAATGTGTGTTTGTGTTGGTGACTTACAACAGTGGTATCAGATCAAGTGAATAAAGAACAACCTAAGCAAGGTTAAGTACTTCAACTGTCAGAAGATGAGACACTATGCCAATGAGTGTACTAGGCCAAAGAAAGTTTGTCTTATCCCTAGTAAACCTATTTATGTGTGCTCTAATATTTTCATTACTCATATGGTCTCCCATTATCTTATAGACTCGGGAGCAACCAGCCGCATAGCTCGTGAGCGAGTCGGGTTCTTAGATTACTATCGAATACCAACTGGCAGTTAGTACGTCACTATAGGGAATGGCGCTCAGGAAGAAGTCCTTGGAGTTGGCTCGTGCCAGCTAAAGATATGAACTGGACGAACTTTTCTTTTACATCATGTGCTTTATGTACATGGTGTTCAATGTAATCTATTTTTAGTTATAGCACGTTTACGTTCGGGTTATTCTTTTAACTTCTTAAGGACCTCAGTATCTCTTTATTATGATAAAAGTCTTTATGGTCTTGGTCACTTAAGGGACAATTTATTTGTCATGAATTTAGAAAATAATGATTCTATTTCATTAATTGCATCTTTCTCTAATATTATGTTTGATTTTGTATCATGGTATGCAAGACTGGGGACATATAGGATGTGAGTGCTCAAGTTGAGGTGTGTGATTATCATGAAAATTTATGTTGTTTATGTGACAAATGAACCTATTAAAAACTAAGTGAATGTGATCGCCAGAAACTTTTAACTAGAAAGTTTCAAAAGAAAAGGATTGATCGCCTACCTGTTTTGGATGTGGGAGATTTTGGAGTCCTTGATTCTCTTCCTTCAGCCGGCTAGCCAGCTGAAGAAAGAGAGTCGTTTTGATTTTTTTCTTGCTTTGAATGCTTATCGGACTTTGAGGATCATCCAGATTCCTTGTAGATTCTCTCCTCTTTATCTTCTTTTGTACTTTGCAAGAAAAAAAGATAAAAGAAAATAATAAGAACTCAAGCAGAGGTGGTATCTATTCTAATGAAGATTCTGATCATGCAACTTAAACATAGAACTCACTTGTTTAATGGTCTTTTAAACTCCTTAAAGTATGAATTAGAAAATAATGCCAGTGAGTGTGTGTTGCATGGAGTGATGTGATGAAAATATGATGCTAATGTGATTAAAAGATGAGAAAGATGTAGAAATTGATTAAGAATTAAGTTGGATGGCCCCCGGAAAGCCTTGGTCTTGAATGGATCTTGAATGGACGAAGAAACGATGAAGAAAGGATGTAACTTGCTTTAAGACTCCTAGAAGTAGCAGCACCTCGATCCTTCAGCGTCTGGACGTTGTCATTCCCAAGAATCGCTCAAAATTATCACTAATCTTTCAAGAATTATCACTAACCTTCACTCCCTTTTCAATGACCAAGGGGTTATGTATTTATAGGCTTTTCATCCGCAGTTATTAATGGATTAACATGAAAGAATTTGAAGTTTATCCAACTATCAAACAGATTAATTCATCATTATCTGTAATTATCTAAAACGCATTGCCTATGGGAGACATCTTTTAGACTACTTAAGATAAGGATAAATATCCAGAAAAAGAGATAGAAACAATTTAGAAAACTTAAATGGCGTCGTGCGTGGAAGACGTCTTTTAACTAATTAATCAATTAATTAAAATTCAAACTTTAAATATCAAAATATGAATAAACTGTAAATGACGTCTACACATGTCGACGTCTTTTAGATTTTTTCATATTTGATTAAAAATCTAAGTTAAAATGAATTTTTTTAATAAACTTAAATTATGTCTGTCTGACCGATGTCATTTAGATAATTAATTCAGAAAGATTAATAAAAATTAACTAATGATTAAATATCAGACCATTTTGAGGCATTATTATATGATATGAAATTTACTCAAAATGATGTCAAAATTAGCATGTCTACAGATGCCTCACCTTGGCATCGTCTTTGCAAGGGAGTGAAATGAAATGGAATATACTGAAAAGGTGATGCCAAGGAGTGATGAGACACGCTCTCAACATCACATGATTGAATTTTTTCTCAAAATCATCAATGAAGATAACTTAAGGATATCGATGAAATCAATCCTGTCTGGATGAAATAGACAAGGAAATAAAATAAGGTCGATCAACCTCCTGCAGGTTTCATCATGGGGAGCGATTGCCAGCCAATGTGGACGTACTGCAACCATGATGGTTCTTTAAAAGAAAATAAGAAATGTTTGAGATAAGGAATCCAAGAAAATATAGAATTCTAAGGATATCTTCAAGCGAACCTCAAAGATAATCAAGATACTCAATTAAGAATGGAATATTTCATATCATGATAAAAATTATTTGATCAATGGTCTGAAACTTAATCAAGAATTAATTTTTATCACAATTATATCAAAGTCCTACATGATGTATGCTGGGCTAAAAGAAAAATATAAAATCAAATAAAATATAAATTAATCAAGGATAATATTGTTAAATTGTCATTAATAAGTCAAGATACCAATTCTTGCAATTCAGTGCTAAGCCGAAGCTCGTTTATCCACACACCGTTTCACAAAAACGGAACAATCGTCCTCACTAATTAACAATCCAACGGCCTATCCGTGCGATTAAGAATTCTCTATAATTATCACCGTTTTTGTTGAAGGGGAAATCAAATTCCAGTTTCATCAAAATCACAAGGTCCTTGATATACTCTAATAAATATTTAGCATATAGTAATGATGATTATACAAATCAATTATATGAAAGAATACAAGGATAGAGATAACCGTCTTTTTAGCCACGGTCATGACTCACAAACTCCCACAGTGGGATCTTCTTGATATTTTCCAGCTTCATTTGAATTTTTCTGAATTTCCTGCACTCAAAATTCATCAATAACTTCAAGCAAGTGTTTAACTAAGCATTAAAATATGGGTAAACATTGAATTTCGGGTGAATAACATAAAACCCTGAAACGCGTCGTGTCGCGCCGACGCCATTAAGACTAACTAAAACGCGTCGCTATTCACCGACGCCTTTTCAGTCGCAGAAACAGGTTCTGGCTGATCTCTACCCGGATTCCAACTCTTCCCATGCTTATCCCTTCTTCAATCCGGAAAAGCCTTCCTAGGATCGCAATTCTCTCTATATAAACTCCATTAACTTGTATCAAGGCAATCCTAACACAATCTAGAGATTGAAGCAAGGGATTTTCTTCAAAGTTCAAGGATTTTCGAAGTTTCACGGCTTCAAGAAGGAAAAGCTCCAAGAACAAGATGGATTCTTCAAGTAAGAGGATGAAGAAGACGTTAAAGAAGCTCTCTGACGTGGAAAATCATTTAAGTGGAAGAGATCCTAACCTCCAAGTAAGTTAAATCCTCTTTCCCTTCAATCCTTTTTTTCTTCTTCAATTCCATGTTCTTTATATTTTTCAAGTTCTTCAAGTTATTATCCCTTCTATTTTCTAGGCGTACCCTTTGTTTCCCGAACCAAGAAAATTCATATCCCTTCCTTGGATCCGAAAGCTTGCTAAAAGTACCACAATCTCTATGTAACCCTTTGTTTCCAAGTGGAACATCCAAGGTCTAGTAGTCCATGCGAAGCATTACAAAAGTCCAAACGTGGACTGGGCGGCTATGGGTGATTTGATTGAGTTATGGCATCCTCAAACCCATACCTTCATTTTCTCTAATTTTGAATGCACTATTCTTCTAGAGGAGGTTGAACTCCTATTGGGCTTTCCCAAAATCAAGTTGTACGGTGACAATGAAGTGATCCAGAATAAGATGACTTTGATGAGGGAAAAGATCACCGGTCAACAATTGTTGATGAAGATTATGAAGGACCCAAAAGAAGTTAAAGGATGTCTCACCAAGAAAGGAATCAATCTTGCAAAACTTGCAGAGTGGACGTTGTACGAGATTGAATATCACACGAGGAATTCTACAAGACCGTCTCAAATCTATTAGAATAGCCCAATCTTCCATATTTCCAACATAGTGAAATTCAATGAGAAGATGATCAATCGAGTGCCAAAACTCAAGACTCGAGCTGACTGGAGAGATTATCTGAGAAGAATGTCATCAAATGGATTCGACTCTTCACCTCTTGCTCTTGTAGGAAAGCCAATTCGGGTACGCCGTGCAGCAGGTGCAGAACATAAACTGATCGGGGCTACTGAGTTCGTGCTGTACAATCCGCATCGGTGTTATACTCAACTCAGCCTGCCTTGTTACGAATTCCCTGAATTTTCCTATACATCTCCAATTAAGAAGCGTGCTTTGGAATCCGATGAAGACTATGAAGCTACTGAACTTATAGTCACACTATGGAATATTAGCTTCAATCATCATGTAAAATCCTCTCAAGAAACAGATAGAGGATTATCTGTTCCATATATACTGAGACTTCGGGAATTTATTCCTTGAACGTTCTCTTTTCTTTTCCTTTTATGATGTAATAAAGAATTTATTTCAATAAAGAATTGTTCCTTTATGTCTTGAAATCCATCCTCAATCTCCTATGACTTGTCCAAGATTTTTCCTTAAGTAAAAACTTGATTTTTCCTTGAAATATTGCAATTCGAGTATGTTTTAATTCAAAACGCATCCACTCATAAAGACGCCTTTTCACCATAATTCATTTTCCAAAAATCAGACATTAATCCTTAAAATCCTGAATTATCCTTAAAACGCGTCCACATGTGTAGACGTCATTCAGTAAATAATCTTTCTCCAAAAATCAAAGATTAATCCTTAAAATCTTGAATTATCATTTATTTAAACGCGTCCAGACATGATTAATCCACTGAAACACGTCGTGTAGTGAGGATGCGTTTAATCATCATGCCTTGTACTGTTCTGACCAGAGTTGGTGGTTTAAACTGAAACGCGTCGTCCTGTATAGACGCCTTTGTGAGTGCTTAGAATGACCGTGTGATTATCATGAAAAATCTAGGTTATTTAGTGTAAAATAAACCTATTAAAAACAGCAACTAAGTGCAGTGATCGCCAGAAACTTTTAACTAAAAAGTTACAAAAGAAGTATGATCGCCTACCTGTTTAAACGCGGAAGATATGGAGTCCTTGGTTCCCCTTCCTCAGCTGGCTGAAGAAAGAGAGCCCTTCTTTGCTTTTTGTTCTTGCTGTTGAATTTGAAATTTGAGGTTGAGGTTGAGGATCGTCCAAAAATCCCTTTTGACTTGTGCTTGATTTGCTCCTTTTGATTCTCTCGTTGTTATTGAGTGCAGCAGGAATAGAAAGAAAAGGAGATAAAGAAACAATGATGAGAATTTTAAGCAAAAGCAGTATCTATTCTAATCATGATGTTAAGCATGCAATTAAACAGCAAACTTACTTGTTGAGTGACTTTTGAAACCCCTTAATCAAGTAGGTTTTGAAAAGAATGAATGTGTTGTGTGTGTTTGCATGAAGTGAATGATGAAGAATGTAGAACTAAATGAAATGCAGATGCGGAAATGAAAAACTTATGCCCAATTGTTGAATTCTTGAATGGATGAAGACTCTTGAAAAGACGCCGACTTCTGGAAATAACGCTTCAGCGTTCCGACGTTGTTGCTTTGATCTTCAATTCACTATCGCTCCAGTAATTCAACTCAAGATTATACTCTCTCTTTTTTTCTTTTTCAACATGTAAGGTATTTATAGACTTCTTCTGCGTTCGTGATTAACATAAAAAATCTAGGATTTATCTATCTTAACCGACAGATAAATACTGATTAATTCATCTTTATCTGTAATTATCTAAAACGCGTCCACATTGGCTGACGCTTTTCAGATTAATTAAGATAAGGATAAATATCCGGGAAAACTTATCTTTATCGTTATTAGGTAAAACGCGTCCACATGTGTAGACGTCTTTTACACTAATTAAGACAAGGATAAACATCCGGAAAACTTATCTTTATCTGTATTAGCTAAAACGCGTCCACATGTGTAGACGTCTTTTACACTAATTAAGACAAGGATAAACATCCAGAAGAGAAGTAGAAATAGCCTAGGAGACCTAAAACACGTCAGCACTCACAGACGCCTTTTAGCTAATTAATCAATTGATTAAAATTCAAATTTAAAATGCTAAAATAGGAATAAACTCTAAATAGCGTCTACACAAGTCGACGTCTTTTAGACTTCTTCATATTTTAACTGAAATTTGAGCTAAAATCAATTTAATTGATTAACTTAAACATGTCTGTTAAATCCGACACACAAAAATATCAATAAAAATTAATTAATGATTAAATATTAGACCATTCTGAGGCATTATTATATGATATGAAATTTACTCAAAATGATGTCAAAATTAGCGTGTCTACAGCTGCCTCACCTTGGCATCGCCTTTGCAAGGGAGTGAAATGAAATGGAATGTACTGAAAAGGTGATGCCAAGGTGTGATGAGACACGCTCTTAACATCATATGATTGGAATTTTTCTCAAAATCGTCAATGAAGATAGCTCAAGGAGATCAATAGTGTAACGACCCGCCATCCTATGACCGGAGACCCGGTCACTAAATGGATGTCGGCCCATTAACTGTAGGTTCATACCAGGATCTTATTCGCACATCTGGAGGAGTAAGCGTTAAACAAGATTAAATATAATATTCATACGGACTACAAGGGGTACAGTGCGCAGGAAGTAAAGTAACAATGTCCGTACACAGTCCAACAATAATTACATGTCCAACAATTTAATTAAGTACAGGCAGAAATAAAGTACAACAACATCGGGGCATACCCCGGGAACTGAGATAGCTGCTGGTCCGCACACCAAGGAGAACGCCACGCGCCGCCACACGCCACAAGGTCTACACCTGAAAACGCAGGGAGTGAGCCACACCAAAATTGGGCTCAGTAGGGATCATCCGATCCCCTGCCTCCCACACACACACCCACAAGTGCAGTAACAAAGATACAGGTAATAGGGCAAGTAAAGCTGTCACACACTACTCCTAAAACCTCGATATGAACCAAGTGCCTTCGGAATGTAACATGCATAATTCTAAAGTCATACTATCAGGGAGCCTACAACTCCCGTCTCGGCAAAACACGTCAACCACTCCTCCACAAGTGGGAAACACCAACCACACAGCCGTAAGTAGGAAAACACCGTCCACACAAGCACAAGTAGGAAACACCGACCCGCTGAGACCAAACCGTAACCCCTCGGATAGCACGCTAGCTACTCCGGCCAAACAGGCTCAGGTGGTTACTCCTTCCCTCAGCACGAGTGACTCTCCGAATGTACCACTCCGACACCGGTACTAGCTGACCCCGGGGTTCACCAGGTGACCCTCTCTCACTAGGCGTCACCCCGCCCACGCCCCCACCGGCGCTGTGCTCACGCCCCCACCAGCACAGGGTGATAAAGTGCTACAATGTCACTCCAGGTCCACAGTAACTCAAAACACCAAAACCCAGCACGGTACGATCCGGTCACGTGAAAAGCCCGCGATCGCACTACACACAATGCAGTGCCATCTGGTCACGAAGAATCCATGTATACTAAAGCATGCACTAACCAACTATCTAGCAGTATGAATATATTTTACTGGCATGAATTAGTGTTGTTCTGTCTTGAATCGCGTCGCCCAAGGCCGACGCCATTCAAGCTCCCTAAACTGGTTCATAAAACAGAGGCCACGGAAATCTGGCCTAAAAGGCGTCGACACCAGCGGTCGCCTTTTAAAAACGCGTTGACATCCTTCGACGCCATTCATCAGATAAATCCAGAATTTCGGGAAAACAGTACCCAGGGGATTTCTGCCTTAAAAGGCGTCATGGTCGCCCGACGCCATTCGAATCGCGTCGCCCGACCACGACGTCTTTTAGTCCCAGAATCCCGAGCTGACGGACCCTCAGTCGGGGTAATTTCCTGCCTAAATGGCGTCATGGTGGCTCGACGTCCTTCTAAAAGGCGTCGACCACCCATGACGTCATTTAGCGCCAGAACCCCTAGCCTGACAAACCTCGAACAGGGGAGGTTTCTGCGCTAAAACGCGTCATATGGTCCCGACGTCCTTCTAAAAGGCGTCGACCAGGTACGACGCCGTTTAGCGCCAGAAACCTGGTTCTCTGGTTCGAACCGAGGGTTTCTCCCTTAACCCAAAATACCCCGAAAAAGCCCCAAAACGGAAAGGGGGAGGAAGAGAAGTAGATCCACCACAGCATGCTACAAAACCACATTCACAAACGCGACCAAGCCCACAAGAATACCCCCTAAACATGCTCAATCTAGCCCAAAACACATCAAACCACGCCTAGGAAAGCACGAGCAACATATACAAGGTTCGTCCCCCTACCGGATACTTGAACTCCTCCAGGCTCCGTGTCGCCCAACCGCCGCGCCGCAGACCGCCGCCAGTACCCCCGAGAACGTCGCCACTCCGCCGGAACGTCGGCCGCCGTCCGGAGAATAGAACGCCGCGAAGGAAGTGGTGGTGGCAGAGGTGAGAGGTAGGGAGGCGTTGGAGTGGTGGAAGAGGAAGAAGAGGAAGGGAAAGGGGAAGAGAGGGGGTCGGAGGAGGCGGAGAGGGAGGGGAGAGAGAGTGAGAGGTGAGAAATGAGGGAAAGAAAGGAGGGCTCGCGGGGGTCATCAGAAACTACCTAAAACGCGTCGAGCAAGACGGACGCCTATCAGATGACAGGACGTGCCGTACTGACAGCTGTCTGAAACGCGTCGACCACCATGGACGCCGTTCAGCTGACATGTCAGGCACCGTACACTGACATCGCAGGGTGGCAGTCTGAATCGCGTCGTCCATCATGGACGCCGTTCAGACGACAAGACAGGGGCCGTACTCTCGCGGCCCGAAACCCCCCCCCCCCACGTGGCACCCACGTGGCACAACAGAAATTCGCCTAAATGGCGTCCACCTATCCAGACGCCGTTTGAAAGGCGTCGTGATCCTCCGACGCCATTCAAAGGAAATTCTCCAGACCCCACATGGTCCGACCCAGGGGATCCGGCCCGAAACCGAACCGAAAACCGAACCCGAAACCTCAGTCCTTACAAATAGAATCAATCCTGTCTGGATGAGGTAAACAAGGAAATAAGGTCGATCAACCTCCTCGGAGTGGGAAGTACCCCAGGTCGTAGACACTGTAGGTTTCATCATGGGGAGCGTTTGCCAGCCAATGTGGACGTGCTACAGCCATGATGGATCTTAAAAGAAAACAAGAAATATTGGATAAAGAATCCAAGAAAGGATAGAATTTCCAATGATATCTTCAAGCGAACCTCAAAGATAATCAAGATACTCAATTCAGAATGGAATATTTCATATCATGTTTGATTTTATTTGATTAATGGTCTGAAACTTAATCAATAATTAATTCTTATCACAATGATTTCAAAGTCCTACATGATGCATGCTGGGCTAAAAGAAAAAATATAAAGTCAAATAAAATATAAATTAATCAAGGATAATATTGTTAAATTGTCATTAATGAGTCAAGATACTAATTCTTGTAATTCAGTGCTAAGCCGAAGCTCGTTTATCCGCGCACTGTTTCACAAAAATGGAACCATCGTCCTCACTAATTAACAATCCAGCGGCCTATCCGTGCGATTAAGAATTCTCTGGAATTGTCACTGTTTTTGTTGTAGGGGAACTCAAATTCCAGTTTCATCAAAACCACAAGGTCCTTGATATGCTCTAATAAATATTTAATATATAGTAATGCAAATGATTTACATGAAATAATACAAGGGTAGAAATAACTGTCTTTTTAGCCACGGTTAGGACTTCATGAATTCCACAATATGATCTTTTTGATATTTCGAGCTTTACTTGAATTTCCTGCAATCAAAATCATTAGTAATTCCAAACAAATATTCAACTTAAGCACCAAAAACATAGAATTTCGGATAAATCATATAAAAGGCTGAAACGCGTCGTGTCGAGCAGACGCCATTCAGTGTTGAAACGCGGCAGTGCTCCTCGACGTCTTTTACTCACAGAAACAAGTTTCTGGCTGTTCTCTACTCGGATTCCAACTCTACCAATGCACATCCCTTTTCCAATCCGGAAAAGGTCTTCTTAGGATCGCAATTCCTTCTATATAAACATCCTTAGGTTGTTCCCAAGCAATCCTACCATAATCCAAAGATCTAAAGTTGAGTTTTCTTCCAAATTTTCAAGGTTTCCAAGCTTCCCAAGCTTCAAGAAGGAGGAACTCCGAAAAAGGGGATGGATTCTTCAAACAAGAAGATGAAGATGTCTCTAGAGAAGTTTGCCGACATAGAGAATCACCTTAATGGAAGAGATCCTAATCTTCAAGTAAGTTCAATCAACTTCCTTTTCAATTTTTCTTCATGTTCTTCATCAAACTCTCTTTTTATTTTCAGAATTATCCCATGTTTCCTGGACCAAGAAAATTCACGTCTCTCCCTTGGATTCGTAAACTTTCAAAAAGTGTTAAACTTTCCATGCAAGTATTCATATCTAAATGGAATCTTCAAGGACTTGTAGTGCTTGCCAAGAATTACAAGAGCGAGAACGTAGATTGGGCGATTATGGGTGCCTTGATCGAGTGGTGGCATCCCCAAACTCATACGTTCTTCTTCCAAGACTTCGAGTGCACGATCCTTCTAGAAGAAGCGGAACTTCTATTAGGTCTCCCAAAGACTAAAGACAACAAAGATAAGATAGCCTTGACAAAAGAGAAAATCACCGGTCAACAATTGTTGACATCGATCATGAAGGATCCTTCAGAAGCTAAAGGATGCCTTACCAAAAAGGGGATCAATCTTGCAAAGCTAGTTGAGTAGACTTTATATGAAATTGATGATCTAAGGGAGGATGAAACAGAGGATATAACAAAAGCTTTCGTTACATGCCTTGCCGGTGCCTTGTTCTTCCCTGCGCAAGATAACATCTTAGAAGATGATCAAGTTAGTGCTATTTGCGCAATCTTCGAAGGTAAATCCATTAGCACTGCTCTCTTAGCATATCTTTACAGTGGACTTTCTGCGGCCTCTATGGGTCGTTCCCATATGGGTGCATGTTACTCTTTGCCTTGTGGGTTGAGCTTCACTTCAAGTTTGAGCATAGCAAGAAAAGGCCTCTGAATCCATCTCAGATCTTCTTGAATAGTCCAATTCATTGCATAGCTAATATTGTAAAGTACAATGAGTACATGGTCAACAAAGTTCCAAAACTCAAGACCCGGGCCGACTGGAGAGAGTATTTGAAGCTCATGACATCCGACATATTCGACTCGTCTCCACTCGCTCTTGTTGGAAAGCCAGTTTGGGTGCGCCGTACAACGGGAGCAGACCTCAAGTTGATTGGAGCCACCGAGTTCGTGCTATACAACCCACATCGGTGTCTTACTCAACTTAGCTTGGGCCGTCGTGAATTCCCTGAGTTTTCTCCCACACTCCCAATCAAGAAGCGCGACTTGGAATCCGACGAAGATTATGAAGCTATAAAAATCATTACTACTCTGTGGAACCTTGGCTTTAGCTATCGTGTAAGATCCTCTAAAGATAGAGATAGAGGACTGAAATTTCCTTACCTTAAAGGTCTTCATGATATTCTCCCTTAAATGTCCTATTTCTCTTTTTTTTTTTTTTTTTTTTTTTTTTTTCTTGATGTAATAAAGGATTTCATTGAATAAAGATTGATTTTTCATGCCTTGGAATCTTTCCCCAACTTTCTGTGATGTGCACATAATTTTTCCCTTAGTAAAAATCGAATTTTTCCTGAAACTTTGACAATTCGGGTTCTGTAAAATGTAAAACGCGTCCACTCATAAAGACGCCTTTCAACCATAATTCTTTTTCCAGAAATTTAATCCTCAAAAACCTGATTTAAACCTTAAATTGCGTCTGTAACTGTTGACGCCTTTCAACTCTCTCTCCTACTTTTTCCAAGATTCTGCCATTAATTCCGTGATTAATTCACTAATACGCGTTATCACACTCAGATGCTTTTAATTATTTTCCTCTGTACGGCTCTGACCAAAATCTTGAAACGCGTCAGTATGTGTGGACGTTTTTCACCATTTTCAAACAGCTGTCCTTGCCGCCTCAACTTATGCACCCTAAAACGCGTCTGTCTGAATCGACGCCTTTTACCTTTTCGTTTACAGACCCGCGAAGGCCCCCTTTCTTCCTCACTTTTCACCCTACCTTTCTCTCTCTTCACCGGCGGCGATCTCGAACTCTGGCGATCTCGCTCTCTCCCCCTCGAAAACTCCCTTCTCGAGCTATGGAACACGGTGAGGGCTCTAGGAAAAAGAAGGCTTTGGCCAAGAGAAGGCGGAGGCACGAAGAAGAAGCCCCCGAGGAGGTCCCGGCGATGCTAGCCGAGGCGGCGGCCTTTTTGGAGGAGGAACTCCCTCCACCGGCACCCATGGCGGTGGAAGAAGAAGAGGAGGGCGACCTCCACACAGTAAGATCCCTATGGTTTGAATGGATGGAGAAAAAGAGGGAAGAAAGGGGTTCTGACAAGAACCCGAAATCTGGGCTTGAAAGGCGTCCAGACCAGGTGACGCCATTCAAAAGGCGTCACCATGGGCGGACGTCTTTCAAGACTAATTCCGAATTTTAAATTGGGCAGAAAATCAGTTTTAATTGCGTCAGGGCATGTTGACGTGTTTTGAAAAACGTCTACGTGTGCTGACGCCTTTCAAAACAGAACTGTTTTTCCTGTTTTTATTAATTACTGACCCTATTTTTTTTATGTTTTTATTTGCAGGGAGTGATGAGGGTCAGGATCTCCTGGGATTTAGTGGTAGGGGCTTATAGAGGGCTGCCGGACTTCCAGAGGGCGAGGTACTAGACATCGAGCCATTTTGACTCGATTTGGTCCTCCTGCAGGTGCTGCGGGAGAGGTGGCATGCGGAAAGCCGTGCTTTCCTAATACTGTGGGGGCATATGGTCCCTACCCTAGAAGATGTGGCCAGGATCACTGGCCTCAGGGTAGAGGGCCGACCTGTGAGTGGGGTTACTTACCCCAACTATCAGGGATTAGCGGAGGCTCTGCTAGGAATAGAAGTGTCCAGCCTAGGCAGAGAGTCTAGGATGGTTCCCAGGGTAGAGGTAGAGGCTGCCCTAGGTCTAGATGAGCCCCGGCGTCGGTCCGACGAGACCCGGGAAGAGTTTAGGGATAGGCTAGCAGAGTCATCCTCCCTTGTCTACTGTAGCGACCCGAGTCAGGGGGAGGAGGTAGATAGACAGCTTAGAGTCTTTCTAGTTTTCTTCTTCGGTCGGTTGCTCTTCGGTACGAAGGGCGACCATATCTACTGTAGATTCCTTTATTTGTTAGATGATTTAGATAGCCTAGGAGAGTATGCCTGGGGTGTGGCCCTTCTGGCCCACCTCTTCGCCGATCTGTCCGCGGTCACGCCGGACCGTAAGACCACTGTCAGCGGCTTCTCGCCGTTTCTTCAGGTATGAAGTTATTTCATTATTTGTTCATGACATGAAATATGATATGATGATGCTTTTTTCTAACCTATATGTTCATGAATGCAGGTGTGGAGTTACTATTACTTCCCGCTCGGCAGAGCGCGGATTGCGAGACCCAGTGCCGTCCCATTGGCCTGTCGTTGGCAGCCAATCGTGGACACGGCTCCACAGCACCACCAGTTGACGGCCCTCCGCCGTCAGTTCTTGGACTATCCAGAGCTTCTGGTAAGTTTTTAATTTATTCAATTTTATTCAATGCAATCTTTTATTGTTTAAATGCAAATGAATGCATCTAATCTATATGCAGGTGATCTGGCGCCCGTACCTTGGTATGGGCGAGGAGGGTCAGCCGTGGGTGACGGCTGGCAGGAGGAGGTTCGGGAGGCAAATGTGGCTACATTGCCTCAACGAAATCGAGCCCCTCCGCCTTCGGCTCGTGATGAGGACCCTGGGCCTCCACCAGGAATGGATCGACGAGGAGGTCCCGGAGGGCGTGGGAAGGAGTATGAGGGGCAAGCAATCCCTCACCGATTGGCATGCCAAGTTCCCCGAGCAGTACGAGGATTGGCACCGCCGCGGCGTACGGGTGGAGTCCCGTGCGGAGAGTAGCGAGGGCCCACTACGCCGATCAACTTCGGCTCCTCCGACCACTCGATGTAAGTATGCGTTCATGCGTCTTTAATTTTATTATTATCTTGATTTATGTTTGGTGAATGAATGTATGAATGCGTGACTTGCAGGATGCACGTGATGCGGTCATCATCGACCTCCGGGCCCGCCTACATGATGCGGAGGCCCAGCTAGAACAAGTCCAGAAAGAATTGTTCGATCTGGTATATATGCATGAATATGAGTGCATGTTTTAATTAATTAACTGTTTTGGAGATTGACACTGACAATTATCTTTTGATGCAGCGAGCTGTCTACACCCAGGCGGCTCCCCCTTCTTATGGAGCGTCATCATCCTCTTCCGCCCATGACGCTGCTCTGGCTGATCTTCAGAGTCAGCTCACCTCTGCCATCCACTGGGCTTCTCTCGCGGAGGAGGACCGTGCTCCTCGGGTAAGTTCTTCAACTTTTCACTTCTTAATTTGATTTTAATTACTTGATTGCCTTGAACTAACAATGACTTTTATTCAGGTTGCTGAGCTTCAGGAAGCCCTTCAGAGAGCTGAAGCGGAGCTGGAACATGCCCGTACTGCAGCGGCTCGCGCCGAAGCTGATGTTGCGCGGATCCGGGCTCTAGAGGAGCAGGTGGCGCGTCTCTCCACTGGAGATCTTGCACGCCTCCAGATTCGCCTGGAGGTTGTAACTGAGGCGAGAGATCGCGACCGCCTTCGACTGGAGAGTCTTCAGGGTCGGCTGTCAGTCGCGGAGCATGAGCGCAAGATGGTGGAGGAGCGATATCAGCGAGCTCGGCAGCGTGCCCATGAGCGTGGTCTGACCAGTGCCTTTACGGCCAGTGTTGCCATGTCTTCTGGTCAGGCAGGTCCGAGTGCGATGGGGCCACCTCCACCTCCTGGTCGAGGGCCAGCACCGGATGCACCTGACGAGGCCCAGAGCCAGTTGGACGAGGGCGGAGGGGAGAGCCAGCCTTGAGGGCTCATGTATCTTCTTTTTTTCTTCATGTATCATGTACAAAACACTTTCTAATGAAATACATGAAAATTTTGGGCTTCAATCTTGTGTTCCTGTGCTTGTCTTGTATTCTGTACATCACTTAACAAACAGGTTAAGTATCTATTTAGGCTTAGCCCCTTGCCTGACCAAATAAATGGTCAATTAATCTTTTCCTTCAATAAATGGTCAAGGGGCATAGTCTTTATTAACAAAGGTAATGAGAATAATCAAACTTAAGCAAAATGCAACATACAAGCAAACAGATGCTCACTGAAAATAAAAGGAATGAAACACACTAAATGCCACAAGCAAATGCTAATTGAAATATTTTTTTGATGTTTTGAAATATTCATTTTTGTTTGGGTTTTGAAATATATATATTTTTTTTATTTTGACATATGTATATTTTTTTTGAATTTTGGACTATGTATTTTGTTTGGATTTTGGACATATGTATTTTTTTTATTTTTGATTTTTTTTTTTTGTTTTGAATTTTGACATATGTATTTTTTTTGAATTTTGACTAAAAGACCAGCATGGTACTTAGATCAAAAGATCATATTCATTTATTAACTTAATTTCCAAATTGTTCTTTGACAATTTAACTTAAACCCATCGTGTTTGAACTTGTGTTTCCATTCGTGATCCCATTTGATGATTTGACCCTTAGTCAATCTAAGTCATTCCTTAAGTTTGGAGTACGCCCCTTTAGGAAGAAAGGAAGAATAAGTTTAGAAAGCCCATAAGAAGGTTCCGGAGATTTAAAAAGATGTTCCTTTCCTACCCTGATATCCGTTGGGGTTCGGTCATTTCTTTCCGGGGTATTTATCGACCTTGCGTTCCCTTTCGTTTCATTTCATGGCCTTGATGTAACGTTTGTAATGTAATGGCCTTTTTGATTTGGCATTTGGATTTTGCCTTTTGTTTTTGTTTTTCTATGTTTTTTTTTTTTTTTTTTTCTTCGGAACGGATCTCCCCCTTTTTTTTATGACGGCCTCCTACTAAGATGGTGGGTATTCTTGGGAGTCTATTCTAAGCCTCGTTCCAACATCATGGGCCGAGTGTGAAACAAAATTTTGCTTTTAAAATGAATGATTTGTACTTTACATTTTTAGTCAAGCTTTTGATATTCTTCAGGACTTGGCATCTCTTGTTACTCACGAACCAAACGTGTCAGTGTGTGTAGTAATGGGTTTGAAATTAAGTTATCCAGACTAACTGGGAAATTTGAGTTTATAAACTTTCTGATTCCACTGGTCTTTGTACCATACTGATCGACTCTTTAACCTAAGGGTAGTATTTCTTAAGATGTAAACCATTCCAGGGATGATTTAGCTCTTCTCCTTCTGCATTAACAAGACGATAAGCATTACCAGGAAAAGCGTGCGATACAACATAAGGTCCTTCCCAGTTTGGTTGGAGCTTAGAACGCGGACCACCAGGTTTTACAAAAATTCTTTTAACGACCATTTCACTGACTTTGAACTTACGTTCAATGACTTTCTTTTGATAAAAACGTGCTAGTCTATTTTGATAAACTTTTGCATGATTAGCAGCTGACCACCTTTTCTCGTCTAAAAGTTCCAATTGAGCAAGGAGTGCTGAACGATGTTCATCAATGGAAAATTCCTTGTTCAATTGTACTCTTAGCGATGGTATAAGGATCTCGTATGGAACTACCGCCTCCATTCCAAATGTTAAGGAATAAGGAGTTTGCCCAGTAGGCGTGCAGATTGAAGTTCGGTAGGCCCATAGAGCCTCAACCAATTTTTCTGGCCAATCTGCGAATTTGTTAGACTTACATGTCTTTTTGATGATTTTTATCAAAGTCTTATTTGTTGCCTCTGCTTGGCCATTGCCTTGCGGATAATAAGGAGATGAATGATGCAATGCAATTCTATACCTGTTGCAGAGGTCCTTCAATTCTTGTGACACGAACTGCGGTCCGTTGTCGGTGACGATGGTGCTTGGAATTCCAAATCTTGTGATGATGTTCTTCATGATGAACTTGCAGACGGTTGATGCTTTGACTTCCGTGTACGCTTCAGCTTCTGCCCACTTGGTGAAGTATTCTGTTGCCGTGAGAATGAAAGATTTTTGCTTGATGCCGGAATCTGGGTTACCAAGAGGTCCAATAATGTCGAAAGCCCACATGGAGAAAGGCCATGGGGAAGAAACAGGATGGAGTGAAGATGCAGGAGAATGAATTTTGTCGGCGTGAAGTTGACACTTGGCACACCTACGGACATATCCTACACAATCTTCTTCCATGGTTGGCCAATAAAATCCTTGTCTAAGGATTTTCTTTGCTAGCATCTGTCCATTAACATGGCCACCACAAACTCCACTATGAGCTCCTTCCATAACCTTCCAAAGCTCATCCTCGTCTAGACATCTCAGAAGAACTCCATCAAAACCTCTCTTATATAATGCTCCTCCAACTAAGGTGTATCGTTGATAACCCTTTTCTCCTCAGTTGTAGCTTCCTCAGGATACGATTGATCTTCACAATATTTTGCAATCTCATAATACCATGGCTTATGTTCCTCATCCATCTCTTCTAACAGCTCCATCAACATGATTTCTCTTTTCTCCATAATACTCCCATCTCTGAATTTCTTCAGCAATTTCTCCTTAGTTCTAAGAAATGAAGGGTCTTTCACGGCAGGTGAAAGACGCCTATGAACTATGATTGATTCAGATTGCTTGCTGATCGGAAAATCAAGGGAAGATGCAAGTGAAGCTAGAGCGTCAACTAGGATGTTTTGATTTCTAGGGACATGGACAAAGATCAATTTTGTGAAAAGCTTTGAGTATGCAGAAGTAAGTTCTTGATAAGGCTTGAGCTTAGGATCAAGAGTTCGATACTTGGTCAGCACTTGGCGAAGAATTAGTTGGCTATCACCCACAATCCTGAGTTTAGTGGCACCATGAAAATGAGCAGCCTCGAGGCCAGCAAGAAGTGCTTCGTATTCAGCTATGTTGTTGGTGACTGAAAAATCAAGCTGAAAGGCTTGTGGAATGGTGACACCTTCAGGTGATAACAGAACGATTCCAATACCCTTTCCATGAGAATTCAGAGCTCCGTCAAAATGCAGAGTCCACATATCATCTCTGATTTGATTTACGGACATCAGTTCCTCATCCGGAAACTCTGATCGCACTGGATCAAATCGAGGAAGGGGATGATGAGCGAGATGTTCTGCTATGGCATAGCCCTTGATCGCTTTCTGCTGAATGTAAATGATATCGAATTGAGATAGAAAGCTTTGCCATCGCGCTAACCTATCAGTAAGAATAGATTTCTCCAGAAAGAATTTGATCGGATTCATCCTAGCGATGAGGTGGACTTCATGGGCCAGAAAATAATGCTTCAATTTATGAACAACCCAGACTAATGCTGCACATGTTTTCTCCATCGCCGTGTATCTCTGTTCAGCGGGGTTGAGAAGTTTAGAGAGATAGTAGGCTGCCCTCTCCTTTCCTTCTTCATCTTCTTGTGCTAGGACAGCCCCCACTGCATCATCCAGGACTGAAATATAAAGTATCAATGGTTTGCCTGGAGATAGTGGCCTCAAAACAGGAGGACTTGCCAAATAATCCTTTAATCCATCAAATGCCTCCTGACACTTATCGTCCCAATTTCTCTGATAGCCTTCGCTTTATTAGGATCGATCTCAATTCCCCGTTTGCTGACAATGAATCCAAGCAATTTTCCTGAAGATACCCCGAATACACATTTCTTGGGGTTCATCTTTAACTGATACTCTCTCGATCTCTCTAATACCCTTGCCAAAACTTTGGCGTGCTCAGCCTTTGTTTTAGACTTAACCAATAAATCATCCACATACACTTCCAGATCTATATGCATCATGTCATGAAATATTGCCATCATAGCCCTCTGATAAGTGGCTCCAGCGTTCTTCAGTCCAAATGGCATGACAACATAGCAATATGTTCCCCAAGGTGTAGTGAATGAGGTCTTTTCTTGATCATCTTCTGCCAGCTTAATCTGGTTGTACCCTGAAAATCCATCCATAAACGATAACGTTTCATAGCCAGCAGTGTTATCGATGAGTACATCAATATGAGGCAATGGAAAATCGTCTTTAGGACATGCCCGGTTCAAATCGCGGAAGTCAATGCAGATCCTGACCTTCCCGTCCTTTTTCATAACCGGGACTATATTGGCCACCCATTGTGGATAAAGGACAACTCTAATAAATTTGGCTTTGTGCAATTTATCGACCTCTTCCTTCATCTTTAGAGCCATTTGTGGGTGGAATCGCCTTAACTTCTGCTTGACCGGACTAGCTCCATCTTTTAATGTTAACCTGTGTTCAACTAAAGATGAGTCTAGCTCTGGCATATCTTCATAACTCCAAGCGAAAGTGTCCTTATAGTCTTTAAGTACTTGTACCATTGCCTTCTCATCCTCTGTAGAAAGATTTTTGCTGACGAGGACAACCTTAGGTTCGTCTTCAGTCCCTAAGTTTATTTCTTTGGTGGGCTCTTCTACGGCAGCTGAGGGTTCGTCAAATCTCTTCACTCCACTGGCATACGCCTCAGCCGCGTCCTCATCATCTTCCTCATCTTCAATAATGGGGTCTTTTCCATGCACTAACTCATATACCCCATACCCATCATTAACTGACTCATCGTCTGTACAATCTTCTGGCATCTGAATTTGATCTTCTAAAAGCTGAGGGATTAAAGAGCAAGAAGAACACTTATCAGCTAAGTCCCGGAGGTATCTATCTGGAATTTGTCTACCCTTAGGCTTCCTAGACTTCCTAACCTGACTAACCTGCCTAAAACTGGACTGCCTAACTTCACTAAACTGCCTATCATAACCTAATGAAGATGAAGCAGGATGAAAATCCTGGGATACAAGTGGAAATACAGGGGAATCCTCCCGTGGGGAGGAACATAGTAGATCTAAGAGAGAATCTTGACCGACGGACCTGCGCGATAGGGGGCAATCGGACAAGTAAGATGTTTCCTCGATGAGGATTTAGGAAGAATTTGTTGCCAAATTGGTGTTTTTTTTTTGGACCATCGAGGAGTTAAACATAAAGCAAGAATGGATGCAAATGGAAGGAGGATCAGACGGAGGAAGCGGCACCAAGGCCAAAGGATTAGGGGGATCATATAGCAATATATCCCAGATCAGATCATACATCCTCTCTAGGTCGAGAGGAGGGGATGGAATGAGGTCCCGAGGGGACAGAGTGATCATAACGGGCGGAGACCTTAGAATATCTTCAGTAATGACCCGCGACCAAGTCGGGGTCAAGAGCAGTGTGCGGAATAGAGTATGGAGTATAAAGATATGGGAATGATATGTCCCCTTCCAGAGCAGATCTGTTGTATAACCAGCTTCATAGGGGTCATCTGGCTCCCCTTCATCGGTTTCTTCCGACAGCAGTATCCGCTTATCAAAGATGGCACCAGGACCTTCAATCAGCTCGTCAATCTGCGGCGGCCACTTGGGTTCTGCAGGATCTAGGAATAATCTGTTCTGTGCTATGTAGAGGTCTCTTAGATCGAACCATCTGTACCATTCACATTCAGGGTCATGGAATTTCCTCCTTTTCATAGGCCGCAGAGCCTCCAAGGATTGGTACGTAAGTAGTTCAGAACAATGTCTGGCCAAGTCTCTCCCATATATGTCATGGAGGTCAAAACATGAAGTAATGACCACCGTGTTGTCGTGACTAAGTATGGGCCCTTTTACAAAGTGTGTATACAGGGTCCATATTAGGGGATCTCGGCCATCCTTAGGTGGTGTAGACATTGTCTCCAAGATTTCCTGACCCTCTTCTTGCTGAACCCTGTCTTGCTTCAGTCTTCTTGGCCTATAGCCCAGACCGCTTCTAGGTGCCGCTCGATGATCTTTGACAGGAGTGGTCCTGCCTTGCAACTGTGTGCCCAGACCTCTTCCAGGCTGATAGCCGTTCTTCATCATGATTCTCCATCCTGGGGTACTCATGCACTTCCCCCTTTTGATAGCATTTAATGGGTAAGGAGAAATGGTGGCGGCTTTCAAAGGATCAGCCACTGGACGGTAGACCTGTAATACCGACAGAAAAGGTTGTCGGCCAGGTAAAACAGCAGATTTAGTATTCAATGTATGAGCAGCAGCAAGGATCGGCATGCTCGTTACTTTAATAATTCGTCCTTTGAAAGGGAATTTGAGGCATTGGTGATTCGTAGAAGGAATCGCCTCAAGAGTTTTAATGTAAGGACGTCCTAGAATGGCATTTATAGAAGGGTCAATTTCGAGAATGTGAAATTCAACCTCTGCATGACTTACGGGACCTAGCTCCACTTTTAAATAAACCATTCCCAGAGGGGAACGGATAGAGTTGTCATATGCTGTAACTGAAATGGGGCTAGGCAGCCACTTCTCCTTGGGTACACCGCACAGCTCTAGGGTCTTCGGGGGTAGAACATTGATTGAAGCCCCCGTGTCAACCAGGCACGCATCCACGGCCTTCTTGCAGATATTGACCGTGATGCTCAGAGCCATGCTTCTGGCGGCTGGCGGTGCTAGTTCCGATGTGTGGAATGTAATAGAGGGCTGATCCCCCTGAGGAACTAGTAGTGCTGCAATTTTCTCTACCGGCACGTCCTCGTTGACCATCACCTTCTGTAGGTATTCCATTAAGGCTTCTTGGTGAATCTTGGACCTTTTGATCAATTCAAGTACGGTGATCCGTGCCGGTGTTCTGTCCAGATGTTTCAACAAGTCATATTGAGTGCTTGGTGCACTCTCTTCATTATGGGCTTCTTCAGTCGGCCGTGATGGGCCGTCTCTGACTGTGGACTGAGGGAAGACTTTGTTGAAAATCCTTCCACTTCGGAGCGCATGTTCCTCAACCGTGGAGGATCCAGGTGACACCTTGAGTACCGCAGAGTCGGGTGGCGTAAGCGGTGCGGAGGGTTGATATGTAGGTGATGGGGTAGGGTTAGGTGGTGGTGGCATGGTGCGGATTAAAGCCCTAGATGATTGGATGGTGGATGGGTAAGTGGTTGGTGAAGTGGGGAATGGGACGCGTAATAGCGGTCTGGATGGTAAGGGTGTATCTGGGTAAGTGGTGGTGGTAATGGGCGAAGTAGGGAATGATACGCGGAGTAATGGCCTAGATGGTAAAAGGGGTGCGTAGTTGGTTTGTGGTGGATTATATGGTGGAGGCGTAGTGGTATGGGGCATGATGGGCTTAAGGAAAGCGGGTGGCGGTAATGGGTTATTGGGTGCGGGCGAGTGATATGTGGGTGTCGGTAGAGGGGTGATGGTAATGGGTTGTGGCCTAGGTATGCGGATGGTGCGGCGTGGTGGTTGTTCTGCGGTACTCTGAACGTAACCCGTTGAATAAAGAGAAGAAGAGTCTTCTATCCTCCACTGTTGCCCATGACTAGCCTCAGACTGGCTGTTCGTCAGAATAGGGGCAACTTGGTTTTGGTTCTGGTGCTCCGGGAGCGGGTTCTGTACTATGCCCATATTTGGTGGCGGTGCTGCCTGTGCTGGTGGTCTTGCTTGCTGCTGCTGCTGCTGCTGTGGTCTTCTCGCCTTCAGGGCTGATATATACTTTTTCATCTCCTCCCAGTCTATGCCGCCCTGCTCATTGAGATCATGGATATAATCTCTGAACTGGAAGCAGGTGTCAATGGTATGCCCAAGTTGCCTATGGAAATAGCAATACCTGGACGTGTCAGCATTTTGAGGCCAGACGGCCTTTTCCCTTGGCAAAACTAAGGCATTAGCTGCCATTAGAGCACTGAAGATATCTATCAAGGATTCTGGGAGGGCAGGGTATTCCGCCCTCTTCGGGCCTGGAGGTCTTCTCGGCTGGTTATAATCACCAGGAGGAGGGACATTGTGGTATGCCGACGGTGCGCGCGGCTGATATTGCTGCTGTTGGGGATATTGCTGTTGCTGGGGCTACTGGTACTGCAATTGCCTTTGTGGCGGCTGCTGTGGCTGATGCTGGTTCTGGTTCTGATTCGGCTGCTGGGGCCGTTGATACTGTTGCTGATAATGGGGGTTCTGCTGCTGCCTGTACCCCTGCTGGTTTGGCTGCGATGGCGTCTGGTACTGCTGCTGGTTCCTCACGAACTGGGGCGAATTATTATTCATGCTACTGAGTTGCTCATGAGAGAGCGTGCCCTCAGTAGTCGGACCTGTGCTGGGAGAGTTCGGCACTGCAGACTTCCGAGGTGGAGGCCTGCTAGGTCTGTGAGGATCGAAGACGCTAGAGAACGTAGCGTCCTTGAAGGCATTTTGGCAGTACCGTGCTCTTTCATAGAGCTCTGCCATGTTGGTCAGATTGTTCAAGGAGAGGACTAGCTTGAATTGGGGCGTGGCGTTAGAAATTAACATCTTCACTTGCTCGGACTCGGACAAGTGGTCCTTCACCTTTTCGGCCAGGCCCCGCCACCTGTCAGCAAAACTGACAAACTCCTCATCAGGTTTCATCTTTTCGGCAATGAGGTCAGTGATGGACAAGGAGGGTGCAACTCTGTCCTGGTATCGTTGGATAAATTTGCGTGAAACGATACCGTAATCCTCTACTTCGGAGGGTTCTAAAGAAAAGAACCACTCGAGGGCTGGTCCCTCTAGAGATCTCCTGAACAAAAAGGCCAACGACCTCTTGTCGTTCTGCCAGAAAGACGATTCGTACATAAACTCCTTCAGATGTGTAAAGGGGTTACCAGTACCGTTGTACTTTCGGTACACTGGCATTTCAAAAGGTGGTAGGTGGAATACCGGCAGGCTCGGCAAATTGATCTCTGGCACAGCTTTAACCCCCATCATCTTCTGGAGGTTGTTAAATTGCTCATCCATACGCTCCATTTTGGCCAGCAACGCTTGCGTGGTCAGATCTGCCTGGGGAGGAGGAGGAGGTGGAGGTACTTGGTAGGCCTGCTGCCTAGAGTACGTTGGACAGGGGGGACAATAAAGAGGAGGTCCGGCAGAGCTTCTGCCATGCCCGAGGGTATTTTGATAAGCAGGCGTTTGCGGTCTAGCCGGTTGCCTAGAGAATGAAAGCTGCGGCCCAGCTGGCCGAGAAGTAATATGAAGGCCCTCCACGGCCTGATGGATGTAAGGAGGAGGAAAGGAAGGTTGCTGAGGAACAGCAGGGGGAGCCACAGGGTTCGGCTCGGCAGGCTGCATGGGTGCCTTCCCCTTCAGAATAGACTGGATCGCCTCGAATTGCTGAGGGTCCAGACGGGAGGCAAGAACTCCCAAAGCATTGATAAGATCCGTAGGATCAGAAGATGAGGGATCATTCTGATTCATATCCCCCTCAAGATCGGGATTAGGAATCGCATATTCATGCGGGGGAGGATCAGGATATTGATCACGTGGATTTAAAAGAGGTGTCCGAACATTCCCATCCAGACGATATGGAATGGGGATAGAACTACGGGAGGCATCAGCATCTCTCCCGTTCTCATAGTTGTAGTCCGAATCGCGAGGGGCATTAGCATCTCCCTCGTAGTTGATGATGGCATCTCGAGCCATACTCAAGTCCCTGCCTGATCGTAGCAGCATGATGTTAGATTCTTTTTTTTTTTTTTTTTAAAGATTTGACAAACAAGTTGCACAGAGATTAATCAAACAAGTGGATGCTTAACGTAATTTTAAGATTCCTTTTTTGAGTTATTTGGATTCAATTAAACCTCAAATTCTCTCAAGGAAAGGATCCTAGTTTCAGTTCAATTTCCACCGTTATTCTCTAGGGCTTTCTCTCACAACGCTTTCAGAATCTAACCGGGACTTCAATTGGTACAACCAGCCCGATGATCAAGGAGGAATACCTTGATTTTGGGGACTTATGGAGGTCACAACGTCAACTTCTCTAGTCTGATCAAGGGACCAACCCAATCAGAGAGAGTTGCTGACGTCAAGTAATGTGTTCCTAAGAAGAGGAGGGTATTTGCCTCAATGCGTATGTCCTACGGCCTGGATGGCCCCTAATGCTTAATAATAATGGGTAGCTAGCACTCAAGCCACAGAAATCTGAGAACTGAAAAATAACTAAGAAACTGTCTGAATCGCGTCGATGGTAGTCGACGCTATTCAAAACAGAACTTAATTTTTTCGCAGAAACAGATGCAGACAGCAGAGAAGATATGAAGACTGAAAGGCGTCTGGGTGTGTTGACGCGGTTTGAAACGCGTCAATGCTCCTGGACGCTTTTCAGTTCGCAGAAACAGTTTTGTAGGAGGATTTTCTGGGTTGAATCCTCCTCAAACAGGGTAAAAGCAGTAAATAATCAACTCATGCATATTTTTTTAGTTCCAGATTTTAAACAGGATGATTTACTAACTAAATAACTAGAAAATCAATCAATCACACATCATTTTCATCACAAAAACAACTTTTTAAACTAATCAAGGGGAGGGCAAGATCTTGCCACTGGGGTGTGCACGTGGTGCACGAGGGAAATTAATTAAACTAAAACACTCACCAATTGGTGAGGACGTGTCGAAAGACACAAGTGGTGCACCGTGGGTGCCCGGTTGATGATAGCAAGAACAAAAAAACTTAAAAGATGGCGAGACCAAGTCCCACCATGATCGCCAAAAAAGCTGTGAGTGCTTAGAATGACCGTGTGATTATCATGAAAAATCTAGGTTATTTAGTGTAAAATAAACCTATTAAAAACAGCAACTAAGTGCAGTGATCGCCAGAAACTTTTAACTAAAAAGTTCCAAAAGAAGTATGATCGCCTACCTGTTTAAACGCGGAAGATATGGAGTCCTTGGTTCCCCTTCCTCAGCCGGTTGAAGAAAGAGAGCCCTTCTTTGCTTTTTGTTCTTGCTGTTGAATTTGAAATTTGAGGTTGAGGTTGAGGATCGTCCAAAAATCCCTTTTGACTTGTGCTTGATTTGCTCCTTTTGATTCTCTCGTTGTTGTTGAGTGCAGCAGGAATAGAAAGAAAAGGAGATAAAGAAACAATGATGAGAATTTTAAGTAAAAGCAGTATCTATTCTAATCATGATGCTAAGCATGCAATTAAACAGCAAACTTACTTGTTGAGTGGCTTTTGAAACCCCTTAATCAAGTAGGTTTTGAAAAGAATGAATGTGTTGTGTGTGTTTGCATGAAGTGAATGATGAAGAATGTAGAACTAAATGAAATGCAGATGCGGAAATGAAAAATTTATGCCCAATTGTTGAATTCTTGAATGGATGAAGACTCTTGAAAAGACGCCGACTTCTGGAAACAGCGCTTCAGCGTTCCGACGTTGTTGCTTTGATCTTCAATTCACTATTGCTCCAGTAATTCAACTCAAGATTATACTCTCTCTTTTTTTCTTTTTCAACATGTAAGGTATTTATAGACTTCTTCTGCGTTCGTGATTAACATAAAAAAACTAGGATTTATCTATCTTAACCGACAGATAAATACTGATTAATTCATCTTTATCTGTAATTATCTAAAACGCGTCCACATTGGCTGACGCTTTTCAGATTAATTAAGATAAGGATAAATATCCGGGAAAACTTATCTTTATCTTTATTAAGTAAAACGCGTCCACATGTGTAGACGTCTTTTACACTAATTAAGACAAGGATAAACATCCGAAAAACTTATCTTTATCTGTATTAGCTAAAACACGTCCACATGTGTAGACGTCTTTTACACTAATTAAGACAAGGATAAACATCCGGAAGAGAAGTAGAAATAGCCTAGGAGACCTAAAACGCGTCAGCACTCACAGACGCCTTTTAGCTAATTAATCAATTGATTAAAATTCAAATTTAAAATGCTAAAATAGGAATAAACTCTAAATAGCGTCTACACAAGTCGACGTCTTTTAGACATCTTCATATTTTAACTGAAATTTGAGCTAAAATCAATTTAATTGATTAACTTAAACATGTCTGTTAAACTCGACACTCAAAAATATCAATAAAAATTTATTAATGATTAAATATTAGACCATTCTGAGGTATTATTATATGATATGAAATTTACTCAAAATGATGTCAAAATTAGCGTGTCTACAGCCTTTTACTCAATTTCAAACACCTGTCCTTGCCGCCTCAGTTTATGGCCATGAATGGCGTCGCTGTACCCCGTCGCGTTTCAACTTTCTCTAACAGAACCCGCGAAAGCCCCCCTTCCTTCCTCATTCTCCCTTTTTCTTTCTCTCTCTTCTTTAGCTCCGGCGATTTCTCCTCCGGCGAATCTCCGGCCATCTCTCTCTTCCAAACTCTTAAACCCATGGAATGCGGGGGATCTAGCAAGCCCAAGGTGGTGGTGAAACGCCGGCGAACCGCCTCCCCTTTCGGTGGTGCCGGCGGAAGAGGTGCACGAGGAGGTGCCGGCGGAGCTAGCGGCGGTGGCGGCGTTTCTTGAGGAGGAAGAAGCTCCTCCGGCGCCCATGGCCAAAAAGGAAGACAGGGAAGAGACTCTACACCTGGTAAGTCCCCTATGTGATGAATGGAATGGAGGAAGGGGGAGAAAGGGGTTCTTCCGAAGAACCTAAAACCGGATTTGAATGGCGTCCAGACCAGGTGACGCCTTTCAAAGGGCGTCGCTATGGTCCGACGCCATTCAAGTTAAAACCCAATTTTTTTTTAATAGGGCATAAAATGGGTTTAAATGGTGTCAAGTATGGTGGACGCCTTTCAATGGGCATCCATATTGCTTGACGCCCTTTAATAGAAATTTTTCATTGATTTATTAAGCCCATTAACTGATGAAATCTTCTTGTTTTCATTTGCAGAGAACGATGAGGGCTCGTATCTCATGGGATCTAGTAGTAGGAGCATACCGGGGACTCCCAGACTTCTAGAAGGCGTGTTTGCGCCGGATGGGGTTTGGCGAGATTCTCGAGATCGAGCCATTTTGGCTCGATTTGGTCCTCTTACAGGCGCTGCGGGAGAGGTGGCATGCGGAAAGCAGGGCTTTCCTAATGCCTTGGGCCACATGGTCCCAACTTTAGAGGACGTGGCCAGGATCACTGGCCTTAGGGTAGAGGGCCGACCGGTGAGCGGGGTGACTTACCCCGACTACCGAGGATTGGCTGAGGCTTTACTAGGGATAGATGTGTCTACCCTAGATAAGGAGTCCAAGACTATACCTAGGGTGGAGGTAGAGGCCGCTCTAGGACTAGTTGAGCCCCAGCGTCGATCTGACGTGACCCGGGCAGAGTTTAGAGATAGACTAGCTGAGTCTTCTGCCGCTGTATATTGTAGTGACCCTAGTCAGATAAATGAGGTAGATAGGCAGCTTAGGGTTTTTCTCGTCTTTTTCTTCGGTCGGTTGCTCTTCGGTAAGAAGGGCGACGATATCCACTGTAGGTTTCTTTTCCTTTTAGATGACTTAGAGACCCTCCATGAGTATGCCTGGGGTGTGGCCCTACTAGCTCACCTCTTTGCAGACTTGTCCGTGGTCACGCCGGACCGCGAGATGACTGGCAGTGGCTTCTCGCCATTCCTCCAGGTATTAAGTCATTTTGTTATTTGTTTATGCAATGAAATGTAATATGATGCGATTCTTCCTAACCTATATGTTTATGTGCAGGTTTGGAGTTACCAATACTTCCCGCTCGGCCGAGCGAGAATAGTGAGACCAGGTGCCGTCCCGTTGGCCTGCCGCTGGCAGCCCATCGTGAACACGGCGCCACAACACCACCAGCTGACGGCCCTCTGCCGTCAGTTTCTTGACTACCTGGAGCTCTTGGTGAGTTTTGATTTGTTCAATTTTATTTATTAAATGCAGTGTTTTATTTATTAAATGCAATTTATTCATATGAATGCATCTAATCTATACGCAGGTAATCTGGCGCCCGTACTTAGGCATGGGCAAGGAGGGCCAGCCATAGGTGACGGCTGGCCGGAGACGGTTTGGTCGGCAGATGTGGCTCCACTGCCTAAACGAGATCGAGCCGCTCCGCCTCCGCCTGGTGATGAGGACGCTGGGCCTCCATCAAGAATGGATCGAAGAGGAGGTCCCGGAGGGCGTCGGGAGGAGCATGAGGGGGAAACAAGCCCTCACAGACTGGCATGCCAAGTTCCCTGAGCAGTACGAGGACTGGCACTGCTGTGGCGTATGGGTGGAGTCCCATATGGAAGATAGTACCGCCTAAATCCAGCAGTACCGGACCTATTACGCCGACCAGCTACGACTCCTCCGACCACTCGATGTAAGTATGATTTATGCATCTTTCATTTTATTATTATCTTTAACTTATATTTGTGAATGAATGTATGCATGTGTGGTATGCAGGATGCACGAGATGCCGTGATCATCGACCTCCGGGCCCGTCTACATGATGCGGAGGCCCAACTGGAGCAGGTCCAAAAGGAGCTCTTTGACCTGGTATGTATGCATGCTTATGAATGAGTGTTTTAATTAATTTGTTTTGACAATTAGCCACTGACGGTTGTCTTTTGGTGCAGCGAGCCGTCTATACCCAGGCGGCTCTCTCTACACATGGAGCCTCATCCTCAGCTCTGCTTGCTGCTCATGAGGCTACCTTGGTTGACCTCCAGGGTAAGCTTGCTTCTGCCATCCACCGAGCTTCTCTCGCGGAGGAGGATCGGGCTGCTCGAGTAAGTTTTATCCTTCTTCTTCTATTGTTGAATTTTGATTTACTTGATTATCTTGAATTGACAAGGTCTCCTATTGTAGGTTGCCGAGCTTCAGGAGGCCCTTCAGAGGGCTGAAGTGGAGTTGGAGCATTCTCGTGCAGCAGCTGCTCGTGCCGAGGCCGATGCTGTACGTATCAGAACCTTGGAGGAGCAGTTGGCACGCCTCTCCAGCGACGATCTTCCTCGTGAGCTGACACGCCTCCAGATCCGTCTGGAAATGCTTACCGAGGATCGAGAGCGGGAACGGCAGGAGCGGCAACGGGTCGGTGCTAAGGTGACTTCCCTCCGGGTCCACCTTGGTGTTGCAGAGCATGAGCGACGCAACGTGGAGGAGCGTTACCGACGTGCCCACCAGAGAGCATAGGAAAGAGGGCACGGAAGTGCGTTCACCGCGAGCGTGGCCATATCATCGGGCCAGGCTGGTCCGAGTCTGATGGGACCACCACCTCCGCCCAGTCGAGGACCGGCACCGGATGCTCCTGATGAGGCTCAGAGCCAGTTCGATGAAGGGGCCGGGGAGAGTCAGCCGTGAGGGGTACTTCTGTATTTCTTCTTTTTACGAGTCCTGTATAAAAACTGATTTTGATATATATATATGAAACTTTTGCCTTCAACCTAGTGTCTCAGCATTTGTGTGATTTTCTTGGCTTTTGTTCCTGTACCCTGTATATTACTTAACAAACAGGTTAAGTATCTATTTAGGCTTAGCCCTTTGCTCAGTCAAGTGAATGATCGATCAATCTTTTTCTTAGTAGAAGGGTCAAAGGGCATAGCCTTTATTAACAAAGGTAGCATGAATAATCAAACTGTAAGCAAAAATGCAACATGCAAGCAGACAGATGCTCACTGAAAATAAAAGGAATGAAACACAAAAGATGCGATAAGCAAATGCTAATTGAATATTTTTTGTTTGTCGTACATTTTTTAGGGAAAATGCACTTGATCTTGATTTTTTTGATTTAGATTTAGATTTGTATTTGTGTGCTTTACCTGACTCAATCAAATGAATACGTAGTTCTTCGACCCGATCCCGCTACCCACAAATGGAATAGCGTTAATTACATCCTCCTAAGAGGAAAACCCTTGATTAATCGTCGGAAGAATAAAATAACACCCTTTAAAATGGTATAAGTAAGATATACAAGATTGCATTCGAAAAAATGAATAAATTTCAATTTTTATTTGAGAAGAAAACTCATTTTTTAGTTTAAAGTTGAGTCTGCGCAAGACTTGACTTATTGATTTTTATTGATGGATGATGATGAGAGACATTTTTTAGTCTTTTTGGATTGATTTATATGGATGTATTGAAGATTTGTTGAATTTTTATGTTTGGAAGTGAACATAAAGTTGAGTCTGCACAAGGATGCGCAGACTCATTTGTTACCAATGAGAATGCTTGTATTTATTTTGATTTTTTGATGATATTTTTGTAGGGATTATGATTTAGAATTTGAATATCAATTTTGGTTGTATTATATTGACAAGAAAGTCTAATAAACATTTCTTATTGTGTTTTTTCAGATTTGGGGTAAAGAGATTTTGGATTTGATTTGCAAGGTATGGAAAAGTGTTTTTTATATTTTCTTATTTGATTTAAGTGAAAAATACTTCAAAGACTTATGCTTTTTATGTTTTGAATTTGTAGGTTTTTAAAGAATGAACAAGATTACAAAGTTAATTGAAGTGAGGCTTCTTTTAGGTATTTTTTATCTTTTGCAAAAGGGAAAAATTAGTTTTATTTGATTTTTTGATTTATAGGAAGTATTTTATTCTTATATTGGGGTTTTTGATTTAGTTTTAAAAGAATTAAGGTTGAAAAAATTGGATTTTAACAATTGGGGGTTGAGTCTGCGGAGGGGAGCGCAGACTCATGAGTCACAAGCCTGTTTTTTATATTTTTTGGATAATTTTAATGAGAAAAGTTAGCATTTTTTGTTTGGGTTTTGATTTGAGGAAAATATAGGTATATTATTAAGATTTTGATTTGATTTGATGGAAATTTAATGGCCAAAATACCAGATTTTAAAAATTTAGGGTTGAGTCTACGCTATAGGGCGCAGACTCATTTGTTATCAAAGTGTTTAAATATTTTTTATATTTTTCGCAAAAGGAGTTTTAAGCTTTTATTTATGTTTTTGACCTATATAAAGTATAAAGTTTTTGTGTAAATTTTTGGGTTTAATTTGGAGGGAATTTAAGGTCAAAAAGGCCAATTTTGGAAATTCAAGGTTGAGTCTGCACAGGGTAGCGCAGACTCATTTGTCACCAATTGGTTTTGAGTTGTTTTTTGCATTTTTTCAAGAACAACTTGGTGTTTTTATTTGATTTCCTTATAGATAAGAATAAACTTGATTTTTAGAGAGTTTTAGGTCATCTTGAAATGGTCGGGAAGTTGATTTTTTATTTTTTGTAAATTTCAGGGTTGAGTCTATGCCAAGATGCGTAGCTCAAGTCTGAACTGAGAATTTCTTGTTTGTGAGTTATTTTATTGGATTTTTAGTGGGATAACTTGATTTTATGTTTTTTTCTGTGATGATTTATAGATTTGGAGCTGCAGGTATGATTTAGGGGCCAAGAGATGAGGTTTTGGCCTTGAGATTGATGCGTAGACTCAAATTTAAAGAGAATTTTGAGCAAGATTCTTAAAAAGATGGAATCTCCTGAGGTTAAGGGGAAAATGGGTTTGAGTCTGCGCAAGGGGTGCGCAGACTCAGCTGAACTTGTGATTTTTGTTTATTTTGAAGGGATTTGGATCATTTTTGTAAATTGATGTTTATTTGAATGAAATGGGGTGGTTAATATATGATTGCAAGTGATTTGAGTAATTTGATTTATTGTTTAATTGATTTTTTCATTTGAAATGAGCTTATGAAAGGTGTGTAGACTCAACTTGTTTTTTGAAGTTTTGTGTTTATTTAAAATGGAGAATGTCCATTTTTTAACCTTTTCTTATTTAAATATAATCTAAATTTAGTTATTTTGAATCATTTGAGTCATAACCAATGTCCTTGGTCCAAAAATCCATCACTTGACAGTTTTTGGGTTGAGTCTTCGCATGGGTGCGCAGACTCAAGTCTAAAAATGGTCTTTGAAGTTCCTACACAGTTCAAGCTGCATTTAAGTAGTTTAAAAGGTTAGTTTCAACTAGTAAAGTTAGAATATGAAATCCGGAGTGGAGAAAAATAGATTGTATCCCATTCCCAATCGAATTTCCATGGTTATAGGTGCGCAGACCCAAAATCTGAGCTTAATTTCAGGTTTATACCTCTTTTAACTTGAAGTGACCCAAGAATCACCACAAATTTGGAGAGGATAACACTGAGAAATCTCAAAAGTTGAGTATGGCTACATAAAGCCTTTTCAAGGAGTGGTTCATATGTGGATTTCTTCAAATAACATGATTTCTTCATGTTTATCCCATTCTTCTTGGATCATTTTATAAAGTATTGAAAATGCTTAATGTAATGATTCTAAGTTGAATTTCAACCTTTCATTAGGAAAACTCAATCAAAGGTTTAGGATCTTTATGTAGGATTATGGCATGAAGGGACCCGAAGGACCAACTCCCTTAAAGGGATATGTAATGGCTAATGGACCATAGGGATGGCTGTAACGGGGGGGTGCCCTTAATGCGTTTAAGATGTAAGAAAAACCCACAAGGGGTAATCGAAAGTATCTCTACATTTGGGGAGCAAGGAACTCCACCAATTTCCTTAGAGGATCACATGTAGCCATGAACCATGGAAGTGGCTATAAAGGGGGGCGTGCCGAGCATCCAACCACTCACCCAAAGGGTGCCCTTAATGCCTTCAAAATGAAAGGGTTATCCACAGGGAATCACCCATTCCATTTCTATATTTGGAGAGCAAGGAACTCCACCAAATCATTGGGACTTCGGGATATATCATCTAAATGAACCCATAGAAATGGGAACACAAGAATGATGTTTTTTGTGTAAGGGCCCTTGATGGGTTACCCAACATTGGATTGTTGGCACCTTTAGATTGGGACATCCTTGAGAAACATCGGAAGAAACTTAAAATCTTAAAACAAATAGCAAAATTTTGGTTTGAAACATTAAGAGCTTAACAACCCAAACTCCAAGCCATTTAGGACCTTCATTGGGCCTCAAAAGGACAGCCCTAGCTCCAAGGAACCTTTGGACAACTTGGGGGAGGATTAAAGAATCACCTCAAGCCCAAAAACCAAGCTGAAAGAGGTGCATACTCAAAAAACTGCAACTGGCGCTGAGTCTGCAAAGGGAGGCGTAGACTCATGAACAGTAGCCGCAGACTCAACACTGTAGCACTGCATAGGCATAGACTCATCTGAAATCCGGATTTTTGGTGAAAAATGGCTTTAAATTTAACCCAAATGATGGAAAATAAAGTATAAAAGAGACAAGGCCTAAAATATTTATTTAAAATATAATTTAAATGCATTTCTTTAGGAAAATATCATGAAAACTTGAATATGAACATATGAGAAACTTAGGTATATTTTTATATTTTCCATGGATCTCTCCTTCTTGGATCCATGTTAGAGAGTTTATACTCAAAGAAGCTCATTCCCAACTAGTGAGGGAACCTCCTTAAGAACCTCTAGGGCCTAAACCCTTAGCCATTAAAGGAAAAAATCCAAACAAAACCCATTCGGTTCCAATATGAAAACAGAAACTTAGATCTTAATATTTATGGAACCTAGGGGATTTCTCTTGGTGTTTGGCCTTGGGAGAACATCATCCATGGAGGGGATGTGCTCCTAAGGGTCATGGAAGGCCAAGCAACCTTGAAAAAACCCCAAAACCAAATGCAAAACCAGAAAATATGAAGTTCAGGAAACCAAGACAACAACTTAGATTTCGGGTCATATCTCCCTATTTAGGGAGTTTCAAGGCTTGAGGAGACCATTTCTATAAACTAGAAAGACCCCTCTACCATCCCCACACAAGAAACATATACCTTATGAAGGAAAAAATAACATAAAGGCAAGATAACCAGCAGATTCACAAAACAGATACAGGAAATCTGAACTTTGCATTTCATTACTTTCAATTACCATGGATGAACATCAAGGGGGAGATAGAAGTTTCTATGAATATCAAACTGAAAGAAAAAAATATTACAAGAAAGCAAGGAAACATAAATAAACCCCTTCTTCACCCCCACTCTACCTTGGAGAGGGGGTAAGAAGGGAGAATGACTCTTAAAGCCTACAATCTTGCTCTCTTCTTCTCTAGCACTCTTCCTTTCTTTTTCTCTTCTTTTTTCCTTCTTTTTTCTCTCTTGGGATCCAGGAGATGGAGGGGAATGGAGGAGGAGACGTGCTCCTCCCGGCCTCTCTATTTTCTTTTTCTCTTTTCTCTTTTTTGGGATTTTTGTCTCTAAATTTTTCTTGTACAAGATGGGGGTTCTTTTATAGATAAAGTTGGATTACTTTTGGGGGGAAGATTAGGCATCCATTAGCCTTGGATTAGGGATAAGAAACCCCTCTTAAGAGCCTTCCAATGAGGCCACAACACTTGGAGAATCATGATTGGCTTCTCCTTTGCTTTTCACCTACCCTCTTCTAGAAGAATCTTGAGGGGGAGACTACTTGCTTTTCTTCTTATCCTCTTTTGGACAGATTTGAACATGGACCAAAGGGGTAAGAATAGGCCATGGGGGGGACCATTTGGGCCCTTTTAAAGGCTGCCACGAAATTAGACTTTGGCCTTTACTTTTTGGTCCCAAATTGGCCCTATTGGGCTTCTTTGCTTGAGATAATGGGTCCGGGCCTGCCCGCTTTGGATTTCTTCTTCATTTGAGCTCAAAGTAACATTTTTTTGACTTCCTTTGGCTTGTAAGAATGGGCATGACTGTTGTCCATTAATTCTTCTTCGCTTGGGCTTTCTTTGAAAAATTGTTTGGACCTTTCTTGCTTGAATTAATGGGCTCGGTTCTTCCTTTCAATTCTCTTTGATTTGGGCCTTCTTTGTTGATCTTTAGGCTCTTCTTCTTGTTCAATTTTTTGGTGACAACAAATGCCCCCCACGCATGCGGCTCACGCACGGAGACCGGAGGCGATGAAGTGGGTTGTATGCGTGGCCCATTGTCACGTACTTATCTTCTTAAAGCGGCTCACGGTTCAAGACCAGCCCCACTTGAAGATCTTCTTTCCTTCATCGAAGACTTGTTCGTTGGAGACTACTGCAATTTGGAGATTTCATCTTGGGCTTCGTTTTCGCAACCGATTTGGATCGGGTCTTGAGCTTCGGGCAACCATAACTTGCTTGGCAACATGACCCTTTTGAGTCTGCGCCGGTTTAGGCTCAATTTGGGCCCTAAACCGCACCATATATCTTGAGTTTGAAAGAGAAAGGCAGGTGCCCTTTGAGTCTGCGCTGGTTCGGGCTTCAATTCAGCTCCAAACCTGGCCATATATATTGAGTTTGAGAAAAGGGGGTAGATCCCCTCGAGTATGCGCTGGTTCTGTTCAACTTTGGCTTCGAACCGGTCTGTGTATGTAGAGTTTTAAAGAGGGGGGCATATGCCCTTGAGTCTGCGCCGGTTCAGTCCGGTTCTGACCTTGGACCGGCCAGGGCTTCAAAACTGACCCGGTTGGTTATAAAAGTGGGAAGGGGGCGGGCCTTTCCTTTTTGCTTTTGCTGGGGGATTCTTAAGTTCACTCCGCCTCTCCCTCTTCTTCTCTGTTGCGCTGGGTGATTCCGAGCCTCCCACGCTTTCTCCTTCTCTTTCTCTTGCCGTCGCCGGCGCCGCAACAACTGTTGGGGAGCACCATTGCCGACGAGAGCTGCCGCCGCCGCTGTCTGCACGCTGGCCTTCCGTCGCTTGGGGGGGTGTCGTTTGCTTGGCACGCCAGTCGCCTTCTTTTCCCCTTGTCGGTGACAAACGCTGCAACCCAGGTGGGGAGCATTATCGCCATCGCCTGTGGGTATGAGGCTTCCCGGGTTTGAAACCGCAGACCCTGCTTTCCTTGCTTCTTCTTCATTGGCTGCATCGCAGGGGCTTGAGGAGAGCACCACTGCTGCTTGGGGAAGAGGTCCTGCTGCACCAGGATTTTCATGTAAAAAGGCGAAGCCTCTCTTTGATTTTTTGGCTGGTGGGACTGATTAGGGGTTGTTGTCCACCATGGATTTGGGCAGGGGGAGAGTGAAGAGGGTCTCTCCTATCTCGTTTGATGCTCTAATATTTTTTCTTTGTTTTCTTCTTTGCAGAAAATCGACTTTGGACCCTTCGATCTACAATAGCCACAGACTCATCACTATAGCAACTGCAGGTCGGGTGGATCTTCTTCAGCGTACCCGCTGTTTGACTTTGGCAGTTCCCATGGGAGTAATCCCTAGGGCTGCGGCTTCAGTGCCTAGTCCCGGTTGTAGCTCGACTCTCGAGAATCGGGTCACTGGAATGCCATTTCTACACCCCTCTATCTTTGACATGGGTTTTCTACTTATCGAAGCATCTCGGTCTATCACGGATGGCTCTTGATAAAATTTTAACAGCCCTCCGTTAAGGGGAGATGCTGCCGTAATTTTAACAGAATTATCTTTTTCGATAAGGGCTTTTTGCATTTGATTTTGACTTGTTGTCTCTTCTTTTTCAGTACAATGGCTTCTCGAAGGAAAGACAAAGCTGTGATGCCCAAGGCTGTCTCCGAAAATGTGCCAGTTTCTCCGACAGGGTCTTCTGAATAGATTCCTACAATGACTGAATAGAGTGGGCCTGTGATAAGTCCCTTTTACTTGACACCAGCAGCAGGCATAGATGAGGACAGTGAACTACACCACTTTTTTGAATCAGATGGCAAGGTTGATGAGAGCAGACTTGTCTTTTTGGAAGGATTCTATAAATATAGACGGGACAAAGATTATCCAGTTCACTTTCCTAGCGATCAGCATTTGTACAACTTCTTACTTGACTTCAAGGTCAATGGAGTGCGTTCTAAAAGGAGGGCTTTTTATGCTGAGGATGCCATTTTGAAATTTCGAGACAACCTGAGGGGAACTGTAACCCGTGGCGACTCTTTGTTCAAGCCAGGTTATGCTAGAGACATGCTCATGTCCAGTGGGACTAATATCATGCGTCCTCAGGACGTCATTCTGACCCGATCACCTTCATTTATTCCTGCCAAGTGGGGATATGACAGAGGTATCCTAGCCTCGAAGCAGAGGCGGCATGGCCTATTTATTTCTCCATGTAAATGGGGCTTCAGAGAAGAGCCATTGATTTTTGACTGTTTAGCCATGAGGTTTAGATTGAAGGCAACAATGAGCTGGTTTGGCGACTTGAAGCTTAAATCCAGCCACAGTTTCAGAGAATATTTTGTAGAATATACTGTTTATGTCTTGAAACATTACCATGATTTGCTAAGCCGAGTGGATCTTCTTGGTAGTGTGTGCCGCTCGATTCCGATACCCAATCTTTAAAGGCCTTTGCTGTGGCATGATCGAGGTATTCATAAAGGAGTTCAATACCTTTTATACTCCGGAAGGAGAGACATCTCTGGATTTATGGACTTTACACCAGCTTTCTGGCTTGCCCATTGATGGAGAGCCCTATGAAGAAATATGCCATCCCGACATTGTCAAGGACAGAACAGATGGCAAGGGCCGTTATGCAACCTAGAGGTCTTACAGATTCCTCCTCAAGGCTTACATGATTCTGGCTTTTGGTGAAGAGTCTCTGGAAAAGAGATCCCGCAGAGAAAGGACACGAGTCCGTGGAGTTGTCTGGCTCCGTTTCTTTCATAATGTTGACATTCGATATACAGACTTTCCTGGGGTTGGTGAAACTCCAGTCTTCATGGGGCAGACAGCTAGGCACCGAAAGGGATATCCTGATATCATCTTTGAGGAACACAAGAAAGATGCCAATCCCTTGGGCTTGGATAGGAATACCCATCTGGCAGCATATTTGGCCTATTGGCTTTCGAATTTTGCTTTTCCTCAAGGGGATGAGGGAGTGATTCGTCCGGAGACCCTTTATGGAGCTTGTGAACTAGCTTGGGGAATTAAGTTGTCTCTGGCTCCAGTTACTTTGTGCCTGATTTTCAAAACTCTTGGTCAGATGGTTGAGTAGGAGAAACCACGAGAATTTAATGTTGTGGGTCCCATTCATTTCTTCAATGTCTGGGTGGCTTCTATTTTTTCAGAGTCTGCCTCAAAGAGCCTGGGTTCCCCTCGCATATTTCCACGCATAATTGAATATGCAAGTGTTGATGGAGGGGATACCCAGAAGCAACTTTATCAAATTCGCAGTATCTTGACTGATACCAGGCGAAAAACTGAAGGGGACTTACGTTTTTGGAAGCACACTGCCAATTCTCGTCCTCCAGTGAGCCCCTTTAAAGTATTTGCCGAAGGTAATCGTGTTGAGTTCACCCATTCTCAGACCAAGCAGCTACTGAAGAAATGTGCATTGGATAGTCAGATTAGATCATGGCTTCTATCCATAAGACCTAGTGTCTTGGTATACCGGAAGGGATCTGTAGTTCACTTAGAACCCTATTATCCTTTCCGTTTCGGCCGAAATTTTGGATACCCCATTTTTTGGGCTCCAGCGGACTGTAGAGGGCCCGTGAATGGTGGGATTATTTCCACCGATTTGAAAATGTTTCTTTCAGAATTCCTTCTATTGTCCATGCTCCTCGTGTGACATGTGAATATGTTAGATGGTGGCGAATGCGCACCAATATCTATAGCCAGGAGAGGACCCAATGTTGGAGCAATGCTGAGAAGAAAATCTTGGAGACCCAGCGGGAAATCCCTTTTGATATAGAGTTCCATTATTTGCACTTCTTAGATGATAAGAATGCTGCTAAGTATGTAGAGAGACGGGCAGCCTATAAGGCTCGTCACAGAGATTATTTACCCTCAATTGATCCAGAGTTGACAAGGCTAGATACCGAAGAGATAAAGGGGGCCTTCTTGAAGCAATTTAATATTTCTGTGACCTCTGAAGATTGTCCCGATATCGATTTCCCGGAAGAGGAAGATATCAGTGGTAGAGATTCTCAGCAAGCTCCTAGGAGTCTCTCAGATATTCAGAGATTTTATGTCCCGCACAAGGAAGAGAAACCTGATTTTTACAAGGGCACCAGCTGGCTACTTGCCCTTTTGAAATACTGTGGTGTATCCTAGGATTCCACTGTGCAGGGCATGTTTGCAAAACTTCCCGCTTCTTGGGATCATATAGATGGATGGGGACTTGATGCTTTGAGCTTGGGCATTTGCTTGAGCGATAAAAAGCATTATGATCTCAATAGCCTAGCTTCTCAAGCAAAGATGATGAATGATGTCATATATATTGTGAAGGAGGTTTCGCTTAGAGATAAGTCTTCCATATATGAATACTGGCCTTTATCAAACTGTTATGAAGGCGATTGCTATAAGTATATATATTTGTGCTTGACGTCTTTTGAGTTTTGTGTTTTTTCTCTGCTTATATAAATTGATTTCTTCTTTTGCATATTCTTGTAGTGCCGGCGGCCAAATATCTAATTCAACAGCATCGGATGGCAGTGGCTATTGCAAAGAGACCCCCTTTCTTTCCTCCTGTGTCTTCTAAAACATCAACCCCCGCATCCCCTGTGGAGGTCAGTGCTATAGGGAGGGCGGTTGCCGCTGCCAAAGTGGCACGTACAAAGAAGAGACAAGAGCCTGCCCCTGAACCTCTTCCTCATGTCAATTTGCCAGTGCTTGCTGAATTTGAAGCTTTTATAGCAAAAACTGCCAAGCGGGTGAGTTCCCTGGTTTCTCCATCCCCAGCCAAGGGTGGTATGCACTATGCTTTTGATTTATGCCTTTCAAAATTTTGACATTGATGATGAACAACTTCCTTTTGTTTCAATTACAGGGAGGGTTAAGCAAGTTGAAAAAAGATTTCGCAAAGGGCCCAAAGAGTCTATCCCCCCTGAAAAGATTGTACTGCCCAAACGCCAATCCTCGAGATTATTGGCTCAGACAAGGAAAGAAGAAACTGATGATACTTCTTCCAGTGTTGAAGAAATAAGCGGCATTCCTCCTTCACCTTCTATTTCTTCCCATACTACTGAACACATTAGTAGTGAAGCTTTGCTAGAGACAACTATCTAGTCGCCCCCGAGGGATCAAGGTAACCCTTCTGAGACTTATAGCAATAGTGATTTCATTTCACTACTGAATTTCTAACTTTGACCATATAGGTTTTGAAGCAACTGAGGGCTTGATATCAAAGACTCATCATGTTGAAACAGTGCAGTCTGCTATGGTAATTTCTCTTTACCACATCTTTTTTGCTTTTTCCATCATTTAAATTTGACTTGTACATATTTTGAATATTAGGCATCCCCGGCTCATACGGAAAGGATGGAAATTCCTCATGTCCCGATTGAAAGGGACATGGATTTTGAAATATCGGCCTCCATGCCAGTTTCTTCTTCTAAAGAGGCAGAAGTTATTTTTGCTGAGGGTGCAGAACCAGAAGAGACTTCAATGGTACCAATTGTTATAACTTCGACATAGGTCATTACCTTCTCGGCTATCAAGACTATGGAACTTTCAGCTCCTGATCTTGCGGATATTGTGGCTACTTTAGAGCATGACGGGGTTGACTCGGGAACAAGTTCACCGAGTCAACAGGTGACAGTATCCCGTCCTGTCCCCTGTAGATTAAACTCTGCTGAACATATTCTTCGGCTTATTAATATTGTGACTCATATATGCACATCATCCCTTGTACATATTTCTTCTGAGCCAATTACTTTTGTCGAACCTTCCGCCTTTATAATTGCTCTGCCCGCAGCTAAATTTACAGAAAGTGACCTGCCCCCAGCTATATCAAGCACCGTAGCTGTCACATCTACCCCTTCTATTACCAAACCTTCATCCAGTTCAATGTCTTTCTCTTCCCGTCAAACGGTAATGGACTGTACTTCAGTGGATGAATCTGTGCATATTGCTATCCCTTCTATTCCTGCTGGTTCAGGCATACAGGGTATTGTGGTCCTTGGCGTCAATATCAAGCTTTTATGACAAATAATATGTCAGTAGCCTAGTTCATCATATGATCTTCTTCACCAGCAAATTGAGAGCATGACTACATGGATTCATCTAGCAGGAGCTTCTTTGGATGAGTGGCTTCCTATCGCTTCCACTGCTTTGAAATTTTTTAAGCGTCAAGAATATATTCAATCATTTATAAAAGATTTACGCCAAGCCTTGTCTCTTCAGCGACAGGAATATAACTTGCAGATGCAGCCCGTTTCTCTTCAAATTTCACAGCAACAAGTAGAAATAGCTGGCTTTGAACAGAAAGAAGGCTTGTTGATAGAAAATATTCAGCGCTTAGAGATTGAACTTACTGCTGCGAAAGCCGAACTGGAAACTTTAAGGCACAGTTTACATAGACGTCAAGATGATCTTATGGTTTCCCAAGTCCCTCTTGAATCATTATCCAGTGAAGTTTCCAAGCTACAGATTGAAGAGAAAGTTCTTTCAGAGTTGCATACTCAAGTTGGAGAAGGACTTTCTCTGCTGTTCATGTTACTTGAGGATCCATGATGTTGTTTATAACTGAACTTTGTAATTGGGAAGGGTATTTTCTTTTTGCTTTTCCATGTAAACTGGGATAGAAGTCATTCCTTGTAAACTTTTGGCACAATATAAAGAGAATTTTGTATCATATCCCCCTTTCAATGAATGCCATGCTTGAATTTCTTTTTTTTTATTCACTTTACGGACCCAAGTGCCCTTTCGGATTTTCACCGGAGTCGGCTCCCTCTTGCTTTTGCCCATGCGCCCTTTCGGGTTTTCACACGGCGGGGTTCCCGATTTTGCCTGTAGCGCCCTTTCGGGTTTTCACCACAGCCGGGTATATAGCCCTTGTTTCCCTTGACTGTAGAAGGTACGATCAAGTCCGGCGAGGCATCTCTATTTTTAAGGTCCTTTTGACTTTTCTCTTTTTTTTTTTTGTTGTAAATGAAGTAGAGTGAAGTATGCATCCATGGTAACTGCAAGGCTGAAAGGAAAAGATTTCAAATGAAGATGACTTAACAATATTTATTGACTTCCATAACTAACAATGTTATGGGGATTATTGAAGCTTAAAAAGGAAGGACAGAGTGAGAGGGGCAATGAATACCTCAATCACTTGTTTATTGAAAGTGGCACAAACCGTAAGGGTCTGGGCCTTTATTGGGGTGGCAAAGATCGTAAGGATCTTAACCACTATGCAGGGTGGCAATAGACCGGAAGGGTCTACGCCATGCAAATCCTAAGTACCAACGACGAACTCATAGGTTTTTGGTCGTGGTAACATAGGTACGATTTGAAATGCATGAACCCAAAATACTTCAAGCGGACTCATAGGTTTGTAGCCCGAAGTAGACAAGGTTGTTTGAATGATGCAAACCTAGATACCTAGGTCATGAGGACCCTAATTATCAATGACGGGCTTAAAGGCTTTTGGTCATGATAACTAGGGGTGATTTTTAATGAATGAACCCTAACTACCACAGCAGACTCATAGGTTTGTAGCTGAGGTAGACAGGGAGTACGGAGTACTCTTCTCAGAGACCCAGTAATTTCGGGGATGGCGGAGTCACGAGGGACCCAGGCCATCTGCCGGTGCGACGTAGTCGTTGAAGACACCGGTCAGCTTACTTTGCTTCGACTTGAATTTACTTGATTGATGACGGAGCTCCTCTCGGAGACCCGGTCTTTTGGGGATGACGGAGTCACGAGGGACCCGGTCCAGCTACCGGTGCGACATAGTCGTTGAAGACCCCGGTCGACTTACTTTGCTCTGCTTTTGAATTTGCTTGATTGGTGATGGAGTACTCCTCTCGGAGACCCGGTCTTTCAGGGATGATGGAGTCACGAGGGACCCGGGCCAGCCACCGGTGCGACGTAGTCGTTGAAGACCCCGATCGACTTACTTTGCTTTGCTTTTGAATTTGTTTGATTGGTGATGGAGTACTCCTTTCGGAGACCCGGTCTTTCAGGGATGACGGAGTCACGAGGGACCCGGGCCAGCCACCGGTGTGACGTAGTCGTTGAAGACCCCGGTCGACTTACTTTGCTTTGATTTGAATTTGCTTGATTGGTGATAGAGTCCTCCTCTCGAAGACCCGGTGCGACGTAGTCGTTGAAGACCCTGGTCGACTTACTTTACTTTGCTTTGAATTTGCTTGATTGGTGACGGAGTACTCCTCTCAGATACCTGGTCTTTTGGGGATGATGGAGTCACGAGGGACCCGGGCCAGCCACCGGTGCGACGTAGTCGTTGAAGACCCCGGTCGACTTACTTTTCTTTGCTTTGAATTTGCTTGATTGTTGGCAGAGTACCCCTCTCAGAGACCCGGTCTTTCGGGGATGACGGAGTCACGAGGGACCCGGGCCAACCACCGGTGCGACGTAGTCGTTGAAGACCCTAGCAGACTTACTTTAGTTTGCTTTGAATTTGCTTGATTGGTGACGGAGTACTCCTCTCGGAGACCCGGTCTTTCGGGGATGATGGAGTCAGGAGGGACCTGGGCCAGCCACCGGTGCGACGTAGTCGTTGAAGACCCCGGTCGATTTACTTTGTTTTGCTTTGAATTTGCTTGATTGTTGACGGAGTACCCCTCTCAGAGACCCGGTCTTTCGGGGATGACGGAGTCACGAGGGACCCGGGCCAGCCACCGGTGCGACGTAGTCGTTGAAGACCCCGATCGACTTACTTTGCTTTGATTTGAATTTGCTTGCACTTGGATTTGACTTTGGGCTTAAAATTGAGTGGCGGTGCTGAGTGCACCAGGCCACCTTCTTTGTTTTGAACTTGCTTTGAACTTGGGCGGTAGAGTTTAGTAGGACCCACGCCGGCCTGTATTTGAATCTTGAACTTGAATTTAAGCTTGAATTTGTGCGGCGGGTCCTATTGACTCAGGCCGATTTGAATTTGAGCTTGAATGGCGGGGTTGAATGAGCCCAGGACATCTTTCTTGTTTTATGCTTGGATGGCGGAATCCAATAGGACACATGCCAATTTGCATTTGGATTTGATTTTGAACTTGAGCGGTAGAGTCTTGCTAACTTGGGCCGATTTGCATTTGAACTTGAGCCTGGATTTAGGCTTGGTTTTTTGCATTTGAACTTCAATTGGAGCTCTGAATTTGTACTTTGAGTGGCGGGATAGAATGAACCCAGGCCATTCTCTTGTTTTCAACCTTGCTTTACTCTTGGATTTTGAACTTGAATTTGAGCTTGAACTTAAGCAGCGGGTCCTGTTGACCCAAGCTGACTTATCTTGAACTTAAGCTTTGAATAGCGGGGTCGACTAGACCCAAGCCATCTTCTTTTGCCTTCAAATTTGCTTTAAACTTGGATTTCAAACTTGAATCTAAGCAGCGGGTCTTGTTGACCCAAGCTGACTTATACTTGAATTCGTGCTTGCTCTTGGGCTGGAGCTTTAAATTTGAACGTTGAACTTGAATTTGAGCTTGAATTTAAGCGGCAGGTCCTGTTGACCCACGTTGATTTGAATTTGAGCTTTGAATGTTAACACTTGAGCTCGAGCTTGAACTAGAGCTTTAGATATTTGATCTTGAACTTAAACTTGAATTTGAGCTTGAAGTTAGATTTAAGCAGCAGATCCTGTTGATCCAAGCTGCTTCATACTTGGATTTAAGCTTGGTTTGGAGCTTGAACTTGAATTTTGAATTTGAGTTTAAGCTTGAATTTGAGCTCGAATTTGAACATGAGCTTTGAATTTAATCGGCGAGTCCTATTGACCCAGGCCGATTTAAACTTGAATTTGAGCTTTGAATGGAGGGGTTGAATAAACCCGGACCATCTTCTTTGTTTTGACCTTGGATGGCGGAATCAAATGAAATCGAGCCATCTTCTTGCTTTCAAGTTTACTTGAAACTTGGATTTTGATCTTGAATTTAAGCAGTGGGTCCCGTTGACCCAGGCTGTCTTATACTTGAATTTGTGCTTACTCTTTGGCTGGGGCTTTGAACTTGCACTTAAACTTGCATTTTGAGCTCGAGCTTGATCTGGAGCTTTGAATTTTGAACTTGAATTCGGTCTTGAATTTAGGCGGCGGGTCTTGTTGACTCAAGCCGATTTGAACTTGGGCTTGGATTTAAACTTGAATTTTTAACTTGAGCTTCAATTTAAGCGGTGGGTCCTATTGACTCAAGCCGATTTGAATTTAAACTTGAATTTGAGCTTTGAATGCTAATATTTGAACTTGAGCCCGAGCTTGAACTGGAGCTTTGAATTTAGACTTGTATTTGAGCTTGAATTTAAGCGGCGGGTCTTGCTGACTCAAGCCAATTTGCCTTTGAACTTCAACTTGCCCTTCAGGCAGAGCTCTGGGTTTGAATTCGAATTTAAATTTTGCTCCTAAGCTGACGCTTTGGTTCTTGAACTTGGAACTTGAATTCTGAATTTGATTTTATGCTCGAGTTTGAACTGGAGCTTTGAACTTGAGTGGCGGAGCCTTGCTGACCCAAGCCAGTCTATACTTGACTTTGAGCTTGTATTTGAATTTGTGCTTGAATTCGAGCTTGGATTTTAATTTGGACTTGAATGGCCAGGTCCAGCAGGACTCGGGCCATCTTCTCTATTTCTTTGTAGCTTCTTGCCCCCTGTTCATTGAAGAGACAAGGTTGCAATACATATGCATGTGACTGAAAGATTGGCTTTGATTTTTCTTGTGCATATTGATCTTCTTGATGTTTGGGCACTGAGATTTGTTTTGTTGGTGGCTCTTGACAATATTTCGTCCCATAACAATAAGCTGGTTTGGGATTTCTTTCTTGCTTTTCCGACATCTGAATCTTAGCTTTTCCTTTTTCTTTTCTTTCATTTTTCATTCTTTCTCTGTCCATGTCTTCAAAGACCTGGAATGAGTTTTGAAGTGGAACATTTGGAACCAATTGGTCCTTGGAAGTATCAACTTTGTTGCCGTTTAGAAAGATCCACAGGCTCCCAACAAGAATTGATTTTTTGGTCTTAGACCATTGTGCAGAGACTGCCTTTGATTTGAACTGGGGATTCTGACCTTTTCAGATATTTCTCCGGTATTGTCTTGAAGATGATGCTATATGACTGTGAATAGTGCAGCAGTTGACTACTTGCGCTTGGGGTTTATTAGATATAATCTCAGGTTGCATGAAGACCACCCTGAGAAAATTCGGAAAACCAATAACGGGAGGGAAGCTTCCGAATGCCACAGGTACCGCCAGGCAGCCATAGCGAGCATGGTTCTCGACCACCAGAAGGTCGAAGAAAACTTTCGATTCCATTGAGTCTCCTGTAATACAACAAAGAGATAATCAATAACTTCAAAGAATGGGTGTTATCCTTATTCTTCCGACGAGAAGATGAAGGGAGAACAGGTCCCATCGGGTGTGCCAAAAGAGATTGTCATACATTTTTTAGGGAAAATGCACTTGATCTTGATTTTTTTTATTAAGATTTAGATTTGTATTTGTGCACTTTACCTGACTCAATCAGATGAATGCGTAGTTCTTCGACCCGATCCCGCTACCCACAAATGGAATAGCGTTAATTACATCCTCCTAAGAGGAAAACCCTTGATTAATCGTCGGAAGAATAAAATAACACCCTTTAAAATGGTATAAGTAAGATATACAAATTGCATTCGAAAAAATGAACGAATTTCAGTTTTTATTTAAGAAGAAATTTTTTAGTTTAAAGTTGAGTTTGCGCAAGACTTGATTTATTGATTTTTATTGATGGATGATGATGAGAGACATTTTTTAGTCTTTTTGGATTAATTTATATGGATGCATTGAAGATTTGTTGAATTTTTATGTTTGGAAGTGAACATGAAGTTGAGTCTGTACAACGATGCGCAGACTCATTTGTTACCAATGAGAATGCTTGTATTTATTTTGATTTTTTGATGATATTTTTGTGGGGATTATGATTTAGAATTTGAATATCAATTTTGGTTGTGTTATATTGACAAGAAAGTCTAATAAACATTTCTTATTGTGTTTTTTCATATTTGGAGTAAAGAGATTTTGGATTTGATTTACAAGGTATGGAAAAGTGTTTTTTATATTTTCTTATTTGATTTAAGTGAAAAATGCTTCAAAGACTTATGCTTTTTATGTTTTGAATTTGTAGGTTTTTAAAGAATGAACAAGGTTATAAAGTTAATTGAAGTGAGGCTTCTTTTAGGTATTTTTTATCTTTTGCAAAGGGGAAAAATAAGTTTTATTTGATTTTTTGATTTATAGGAAGTATTTTATTCTTATATTAGGGTTTTTTATTTAGTTTTAAAAGAATTAAGGTTGAATAAATTGGATTTTAACAATTGGGGGTTGAGTCTGCGCAGGGGAGCGCAGACTCATGAGTTTTTTTGTTTTTTTTGGATAATTTTAATGAGAAAAGTTAGCATTTTTTGTTTGGGTTTTGATTTGTGGAAAATATAGGGTTTATTATTAAGATTTTGATTTCATTTGATGGGAATTTAATAGTCAAAATACCAGATTTTAAGAATTTAGGTTTAAGTATGTGCTATAGGGCGTAGACTCATTTGTTATCAAAGTGTTCAAACATTTTTTATATTTTTTTGAAAAAGGAGTTTTAAGCTTTTATTTAGGTTTTTTATTTATATAAAGTATATTGTTTTTATGTAAATTTTTTGGTTTAATTTGGAGGGAAGTTAAGGTCAAAAAGGGCAATTTTGGGAATTCAGGGTTGAGTCTGCACAGGGTAGCGCAGACTCATTTGTCACCAATTTGTTTTGAGTTATTTTTTGCATTTTTTCAAGAACAACTTGGTGTTTTTATTTGATTTCCTGATAGATAAGAGTAAACTTGATTTTAAGAGAGTTTTAGATCATCTTGAAATGGTTGGGAAGTTGATTTTTTATTTTTTGTGAATTTCAGGGTTGAGTCTGTGCTAGGATGCGCAGACTCAAGTCTGAACTGAGAATTTTTTGTTTGTGAGTTATTTTATTGGATTTTTGTTGGGATAACTTGATTTTATGTTTTTTTTGGTGATGATTTATAGATTTGGAGCTGCGGGCATGATTTAGGGGCCAAGAGATGAGGTTTTGGCCTTGAGATTGATGCGTAGACTCAAGTTTAAAAAGGATTTTGAGCAAGATTCTTAAAAAGATGGAATCTCCTGAGGTTAAGGGGAATTCCAAGATTTTCAAAATACTGGGGAGCTTTATAGATCAATGAGACAAGAAAATGGGTTTGAGTCTGCGCAAGGGGTGCGCAGACTCAGCTGAACTTGTGATTTTTGTTTATTTTGAAAGGATTTGGATCCTTTTTGTAAATGGATGTTTATTTGAATGAAATGGGGTGTTTGATATATGATTGCAAGTGATTTGAGCAATTTGATTTATTGTTTAGTTGATTTTTTCATTAGAAATGAGCTTATGAAAGGTGTGTAGACTCAACTTGTGTTTTGAAGTTTTGTGTTTATTTAAAAGGAAGAATGTCCATTTTTTAACCTTTTCAGATTTAAATATAATCTAAATTTAGTTATTTTGAATCATTTGAGCCATAACCAATGTCCTTGGTCCAAGAATCCATCACTTGACAGTTTTTGGGTTGAGTCTGCGCATGGGTGCGCAGACTCAAGTTTGAAAATGGTTTTTGAAGTTCATGTACAGTTCAAGCTGCATTGAAGTAGTTCAAAAGGTTAGTTTCAACCAGTAAAGTTAGAATATGAAGTCCGGAGTGGAGAAAAATAGATTGTATCCCATTCCCACTCGAATTTCCATGGTTATAGGTGCGCATACTCAAAATTTGAGTTTAATTTCAGGTTTATACCTCTTTCAACTTGAAGTGACCCAAGAATCACCACAAATTTGGGGAGGGTAACACTGAGAAATCTCAGAAGTTGAGTATGGCTAGATAAAGCCTTTTCAAGGAGTGGTTCTTATGTAGATTTCTTCAAATGACATGATTTCTTCATGTTTATCCCATTCTTCTTGGATCATTTTATAAAGCATTGAAAATGCTTAATGTAATGATTCCAAGTTGAATTTCAACCTTTCATTAGGAAAACCCAATCAAAGGTTTAGGATATTTATGAAGGATCATGGCATGAAGGGACTCGAATGACCAACTCCCTTAAAGGGATATGTAACGGCTAATGGACCATAGGGATGGCTGTAAAGGGGGGCGTGCCGAGCATCCAACCACTCATTCAAAGGATGCCCTTAATGCCTTCAAGATGTAAGAAAAATCCACAAGGGGTAATCCAAAGCATCTCTACATTTGGAGAGCAAGGAACTCTACGAATTTCGTTAGAGGATCACATGTAGCCATGAACCATGGAGGTGGCTATAAAGGGAGGCGTGCCGAGCATCCAACCACTCACCCAAAGGGTGCCCTTAATGCCTTCAAAATGAAAGGGTTATCTACAGGGAATCACCCATTCCATTTTTACATTTGGGGCGCAAGGAACTCCACCAACTCATTGGGACTTCGGGACATATCATTTAAATGAACCCATAGAAATGGGAACACAAGAATGATGTTTTTTGTGTAAGGGCCCTTGGTGGGTTACCCAACATTGGATTGTTGGCACCCTTAGATTGGGACATCCATGAGAAACATCGGAAGAAACTTAAAATCTTAAAACATATGGTAAAATTTCAGTTTGAAACATTAAGAGCTTAACAACCCGAAGACCAAACCATTTAGGACCTTCATTGGGCATCAAAAGGACAGCCCTAAGTCCAAGGAACCTTTGGACAACTTGGGGGAGGATCAAAGAATCACCTCAAGCCCAAAAATCAAGCTGAAAGTGTCGCAGACTCAAAAACTGCAACTGACGCTGAGTCTGCGCAGGGAGGCGCAGACTCATGAACAGTAGCCGCCGACTCAACACTTTAACACTGCACAGGCGCAGACTCACTTGAAGTCCGGATTTTTGGTGAAAAATGAGTTTAAATCTAATCCAAATGGTGGAAAATAAAGTATAAAAGAGACAAGGCCTAAAATATTTATTTAAAATATAATTTAGATGCATTTCTTTAGGAAATATCATGAAAACTTGAATATGAACATATGAGAAACTTAGGTATATTTTTATCTTTTCCATGGATCTCTCCTTCTTGGCTCAATGTTAGAGAGTTTATACTCAAAGAAGCTCATCCCCAACTAGTGAGGGAACCTCCTTAAGAACCTCTAGGGCCTAAACCCTAAGCCATTAAAGGAAAAAATCCAAACAACACCCATTCGGTTCCAACATGAAAACAGAAACTTAGATCTTAATATTTATGGAACTTAGGAGATTTCTCTTGGTGTTTGGTCTTGGGGGAACATCATGCATGGAGGAGATGTGCTCCTAAAGGTCATGGAAGGCCAATCAACCTTCAAAAATTTCCAAAACCAAATGCAAAACCAGAAAATATGAAGTTCAGGAAACCAAGACAACAACTTAGATTTCGGGTCATATCTCCCTATTTAGGGGGTTTCAAGGCTTGAGGAGACCATTTCTATAAACTAGAAAGGCCGCTCTACTATCCCCACACAATAAACATATACCTTATGAAGGAAAAAATAACATAAAGGCAAGATAACCAGTAGATTCACAAAACAGACACAGGAAATCTGAACTTTGCATTTCATTGCTTTCAATCACCATGGATGAACATCAAGGGGGAGATAGAAGTTTTTATGAATATCAAACTGAAAGAAAAAATATTATAAGAAAGCAAGGAGACATAAATAAACCCCTTCTTCACCCCCACTCTATCTTGGAGAGGGGATGAGAAGGGAGAATGGCTCTTAAAGCCTACAATCTTACTCTCTTCTTCTCTAACACTCTTCCTTTCTTTTTCTCTTCTTTTTTTCTTCTTTTTTCTCTCTTGGGATGCCGGAGATGGAGGGGAATAGAGGAGGGAGACGTGCTCCTCCTGGCCTCTCTCTTTTCTTCTTCTCTTTTCTCTTTTTTGGGATTTTTGTCTCCAACTTTTTCTTGTAGAAGATGGGGGTTCTTTTATAGATAAAGTTGGACTACTTTTGGGGGGTAGATTAGGCATCCATTAGCCTTGTTTTAGGGATAAGAAACCCCTCTTAAGAGCCTTCCAATGAGGCCACAACACTTAGAGAATCATGATTGGCTTCTCTTTTGCTTTTCACCTACCCTCTTCTAGAAGAATCTTGAGGGGGGGACCACTTGCTTTTCTTCTTATCCTCTTTTGGGAAGATTTGAACATGAGCCAAAGGAGTAAAAATAGGCTATGGGGGGGACCATTTGGGCCTTTTTAAAGGCTGCCACGAAATTGGGCTTTGACCTTTACTTTTTGGGCCTAAATTGGCCATATTAGGCTTCTTGGCTTGAGATAATGGGCCTGGGCTTGCCCCCCTTGGATTTCTTCATCATTTGAGCTCAAAGTAACCTCTTTTTAACTTCATTTGGCTTGTAAGAATGGGCATGACTGCTGTCCATTAATCCTTCTTTACTTGGGCTTTCTTTGAAAAATTGTTTGGACCTTTCTTGCTTGAATTAATGGGCTCGGTTCTTACTTTCAATTCTCTTTCATTTGGGCCTTCTTTGTTGATCTTTAGGCTCTTCTTCTTGTTTAATTTTTTGGTAACAATATTGTTGTTTTGAGATATTCATTTTTGTTTGGATTTTAGAACATATATATATATATATTTTATTTTTTTTTAAATATCTATTTTTTTATTTGAGATATGTGCCTTTTTTGCATTTTTTTGGATTTTGGAATATGTACTTTTTTTTGGATTTTGGATTGTGCAAAAAGACCAGTATGATACTCAGATCAAAAAGAAACATATTCATTTATTAACTTAATTCCCAGATTGTTCTTCAATAATCTAACTTAGACCCATCGTGTTTGAACTTGTGTTTCCATTCGTGATCCCATTTGATGATTTGATCCTTAGTCAATCTAGGCCGTTCCTTAAGCTTGGAGTACGCTCTTCAAAAAGAAAGGAAGAATTAGTTTAGAAAGCCCACGAGAAGGTTCCGGAGACCTAAAAAGATGTTCCTTTCTCACCCTAATATTTATTGGGGTTCGGTCATTTTCTTTCTGGGGTATTTATCGACCTTGTGTTCCCTTTTATTTCATTTCATGGCCTTGATGTAACGTTTGTAGTGTAATGGCCTTTTGATTTGATATTTAGCTTTTGCCTTTTGCTTTTGTTTTTCTTTCATTTTATGGGACGGATCTCCCCCATTTTTTTTTTTACGGTCTCCTACTAAGATGGCGGGTATTCTTGGTAGTCTATTCTAAGCCTCGTTCCGACATCATGGGGTGAGTGTAAAAACAGAATTATGTTTGAAAAGAATGATTTGCACTTTATACTCTTGGTCAAGCTTTCGGTATTCCTTTGGACTTAGCATCTCTTGTTACTCACGAATCAAACGTGTTAGTGTGTGCAGTAATATGTTTGAATTAAATTATTCATATTAATAAGAGAATTTGAGTTTCTAAATTTTATGATTCCACTGGTCTTTGCATCATATTGATCGACTCTTTAACCTAAGGGTAGTATTTCTTAAGATACAGACCATTCCAGGGGTGAGTCAACTCTTACCCTTCTGCATTAACTAGACGGTAAGCGTTACCAGGAAATGCATGCGATACAACATAAGGTCATTCCCAATTGGGTTGGAGTTTAGAACGAGGACCACCAGGTTTTACAAAAATTCTTTTGACAACCATTTCACCAACTTTGAACTTACATTCGATGACTTTCTTTTGGTAAAAATGTGCTAGTCTATTTTGATAAACTCTTGCATGATTAGCAGCTAACCATCTTTTCTCGTCTAAGAGTTCTAATTGAGTAAGGAGTGCTGAACGGTATTCATCAATGGAGAATTCCTTATTCAATTGTACTCTTAATGACGGTATAAGGATCTCGTATGGAACTACCGCCTCCATTCCAAATGTTAAGGATTAAGGAGTCTGCCCAATGGGCATACGGATTGAAGTTCGGTAGGTCCATAAAGCCTCAATCAATTTTTCTGGCCAGTTTGTGAATTTATTAGACTTGCACCTCTTTTTGATGATTTTTATCAAAGTCTTGTTAGTTGCCTCTGCTTGGCCATTGCCTTGCAGATAATAAGGAGATGAATGATGCAATGCAATTTTGTACCTGTTGCAGAGGTCTTTTAGTTCTTGTAACACGAACTGCGGTCCATTGTCGGTGACGATGGTGATAGGAATTCCAAATCTTGTGATGATGTTCTTCATTATGAACTTGCAGACAGTTGATGCTTTGACTTCCGTGTATGCTTCAGCTTCCGCCCACTTGGTGAAATATTCCGTTGCCGGGAGGATGAAGGACTTTTGCTTAATGCCGGAATCAAGATTACCAAGTGGTCCAATGACATCAAAAGCCCACATGGAGAAAGGCCATGGGGAGGAAACAATGTGGAGTGAAGATGTAGGAGAATGAATTTTATCGGCGTGAAGTTGACACTTAACACACCTACGGACATATCCTACACAATCTTCTTCCATGGTTGGCCAATAGAATCCTTGCCTAAGAATTTTCTTTGCTAACATCTGTCCATTAACATGGCCACCACAAACTCCAGCATGAGCTCCTACCATAACCTTCCAAAGCTTATCTTCGTCTAAACATCTTAGAAGAACTCCATCAAAACCTCTTTTGTATAATGCTCCTCCAACTAGGGTGTATCTTTGACCAACTCTCCTGATAGCCCTTTTTTCTTCAGTTGTGGCTTCTTCAGGATATGATTGATCTTCACAATATTTAACAATTTCGTAGTACCACGGCTTCTGTTCATCATCCATCTCTTCTAACAGCTCCACTAACATAATCTCTCTCTTTTCCACAATATCTCCACATCTGACCTTCTTCAGCAGCTTCTCCTTAGTTCTAAGGAATGAAGGGTCTTTCACGGTGGGTGAAAGACGCATATGAACGATGATTGATTCGGATTGTCTGCTTATTGGAAAATTAAGAGAAGATGCAAGTGAGGCTAAAGCGTCAGCTAAGATGTTCTGATTCCTAGGAACATGGATGAAGATCAACTTTGTGAAAAGCTTAGCATAAGCAGAAGTAAGTTCTTGATAAGGCTTGAGCTTAGGATCAAGAGTTCGATACTTGGTTAACACCTGGCGAAGAATCAATTGGCTATTACCTACAATTTTGAGTTTGGTGGCACCATGGAGATGGGCAGCCTCGAGGCCAGCAAGGAGTGCCTCGTATTCAGCTATATTGTTAGTGATTGGAAAGTCAAGTTGAAAGGCTTGTGGAATGATGACACCTTCAGGTGATAATAGAACAATGCCGATCCCATTTCCATGGGAATTCAAAGCTCCGTCAAAATGCAGAGTCCACATATCATCTTTGATTTAGTCTATGGACATCAGTTCCTCATCCGGAAACTCTGATCGGACTGGATCAAAATGAGGAAGGGGGTGATGAGCGAGATGTTCTGCTATGGCATAGTCTTTGATCGCTTTCTATTGAATATAAGTGATATTGAACTGAGATAGAAAGCTTTGCCATCGTGTTAACCTATCAGTAAGGACATATTTCTCAAGGAGAAACTTGATCGGATTCATCTTAGCAATAAGATGGACTTCATAGGCTATAAAGTAATGCTTCAATTTCTGAACCACCCATACAAGTGCTGCACATGTTTTCTCCATCGCTGTGTATCTTTGCTCAGCGGGGTTGAGAAGTTTAGAGAGATAGTAGGCTGCCCTCTCTTTTCCTTCTTCATCCTCTTGTGCTAGGACAGCCCCTACCGCATCATCCAGGACAGAAATATATAGTATCAATGGTTTGCCCGGAGATGGTGGTCTCAAAACAGGAGGACTTGCCAACTAATTCTTTAATCCATCAAACGCCTCCTGACACTTATCGTCCCAATCGAATTTGACTCCCGGCTTGGTAAGCTCGTAAAACGGCTTACACCTTTGTGAGTGTTGGGAGACAAAACGACGAATAAATTGCAACCTCCCGATTAATTCTCTTAACTCTTTCAAGTTCTTGGGAGGTGGCATCTCTCTGATAGCCTTCGCCTTGTTGGGATCGATCTCAATTCCCCGTTTACTGACAATGAATCCAAGTAATTTCCCTAAGGATACTTCGAATACACATTTCTTAGGGTTCATCTTTAACCGGTATTCTCTTGATCTTTCTAATACTCTTGCCAGAACTTTGGCATGTTCAGCCTTAGTCTTAGATTCCACCAACAAGTCATCCACATATACTTCTAGATCGATATGCATCATGTCGTGAAATATTGCCATCATAGCCTTCTTATAAGTGGCTCCAGCACTCTTTAATCCAAATGGCATGACGACATAGCAATATGTTCCCCAAGGTGTAGTGAATGATGTCTTTTCTTGATCTTCTTTTGCCAATTTAATCTGATTCTATCCTGAAAATCAATCCTGTCGTACATTTTTTAGGAAAAAATGCACTTGATCTTGATTTTTTGATTTAAATTTAGATTTGTGTTTGTGCGCTTTACCTTACTCAATCAGATGAATGTGTAGTTCTTCGACCCGATCCCGCTACCCATAAATGGAATAGCGTTAATTACATCCTCCTAAGAGGAAACCCTTGATTAATCGTCGGAAGAATAGAATAACACCCTTTGAAATGATATAAATAAGACATACAAGATTGCATTCGAAAAATGAATGAATTTCAGTTTTTATTTGAGAAGACAACTCATTTTTTAGTTTAGAGTTGAGTCTGCGCGAGACTTGATTTATTGATTTTTATTGATGGATAATGATGAGAGACATTTTTTAGTCTTTTTGGCTTGATTTATGTGGATACATTGAAGATTTGTTTGAATTTTTATGTTTGGAAGTGAACATGAAGTTGAGTCTGCGCAAGAATGCGCAGACTCATTTGTTACCAATGAGAATGCTTGTATTTATTTTGATTTTTGATTTGTGAGAGGAATGAAGATCTTTTTTTTGGTATTTTGATTGAAGTGGATGACATTTTTCATGGGGATTATGATTTAGAATTTGAATATCAATTTTGTTTGTGTTTTATTGACAAGAATGTTTAATAAACATTGCTTATTGTGTTTTTTCAGATTTGGAGCAAAGAGATTTTGGATTGGATTTGGAAGGTATAGAAAAGTGTTTTTTATGTTTTCTTATTTGATTTGAGCGAAAGATGCTTTAAATACTTATGCTTTTTATGTTTTGAATTTGTAGGTTTTTAGAGAGTGAGCAAGGTTATGAAGTTAATTGAAGTGAGGCTTCTTTTAGGTATTTTTTATCTTTTGCAAAGGGGAAAGAATAAGTTTTATTTGATTTATAAGAAGTATTTTATTCTTATCTTAGGGTTTTTTATTTAATTTTAAAAGAATTAAGGTTGAAAAATTGGATTTTAAGGATTGAGGGTTGAGTCTGCGCAGGGTAGCGTAGATTCATTTGTCACAAGCTTGTTTTTTACATTTTTTATGTAATTTCAAGGGGAAAAATTAGCATTTTTGTTTGGGTTTTGATTTGCGGAAAATATAGGGTTTATTCTTAAGATTTTGATTTGATTTGATGGAAATTTAGTGGCCAAAATACCAGATTTTAAGAATTTAAGGTTGAGTCTGCGCTATAGGGCACATACTCATTAGTTATCAAAGTGTTTAAGCATTTTTTATATTTTTTGTGAAAGGTGTTTTAAGCTTTTATTTAGGTTTTTGACTTATATAAAGTATAAAGTTTTTATGTAAATTTTTGGGTTTAATTTGGAGGGAAGTTAAGGTCAAAAAGGGCAATTTTGGGAATTCAGGGTTGAGTCTGCGCAGGGTAGCGCAGACTCATTTGTCACCAATTTGTTTTGAGTTATTTTTTGCATTTTTTCAAGAAAAACTTGGTGTTTTTTTTTTAATTTCCTGACAAATAAGAATAAACTTGATTTTTAGAGAGTTTTAGATCATCTTGAAGTGGTTGGGAAGTTGATTTTTTATTTTTTGTGAATTTTAGAGTTGACTCTGCACCAGGATGCGTAGACTCAAGTCTGAACTGTAGATTTTTTGTTTGTGAGTTATTTTATTGGATTTTTGTTGGGATAACTTGATTTTATGTTTTTTTTGGTGATGATTTATAGATTTGGAGCCGCAGGCATGATTTAGGGGTCAAGAGATGAGGTTTTGGCCTTGAGATTGATGCGCAAACTCTGGTTTAAAGAAGATTTTGAGCAAGATTCTTAAAAAGATGGAATCTCCTGAGGTTGAGGGGAATTCCAAGATTTTCAAAATGCTGGGGAGCTTCAAAGATCAAGGAAACAAGAAAAATGGGTTTGAGTCTACGCAAGGGATGCACAGACTCAGCTGAACTTGTGGTTTTTGTTTATTTTAAAGGGATTTGGATCCTTTTTGTAAATGGATGTTTATTTTAAATGAAATGGAGTGTTTGATATATGATTGCAAGCGAATTGAGCAATTTGATTTATTGTTTAGTTGATTTTTTCGTTTGAAATGAGCTTATGAAAGGTGTGCAGACTCAACTTGTGTTTGGAATTTTGTGTTTATTCAAAATAGAAGATGGCTATCTTAAACCTTTTTTTTTGAATGAATTAACTTTAAATATTTGAATTATTTGAACCATAAATGAGGCTATCAGTCCATGCAAGGCATCTTTGCCAGTCTTGAGTTGAGTCTGCGCAGACTCAGAACAGTGGCGCAGACTCAAGTCTGAAAATTGATTTTTTGAGTTTCCTGCACAGTTCAAGCTGCAATTAAATCCATCAAGGAGTTAGTTTCAACCATTAAAGTTTGAATATGAAATCCGGAGTCGAGAAAAACAGATTGTATACCCCATTCGCAATCAAATTTCCATGATCAAAGGTGCGTAGACTTAAAATCTGAGCATAATTTCAGGTTTATACCTCTTTCAACTTGAAGTGACCCAAGAATCACCACAAATTTGGGGAGGATAACACTGAGAAATCTCAGAAGTTGAGTATGGCTACATAAAGCCTGTAAGGACTGAGGTTTTCGGATTCGGTTTTCGGGGTCGGACCCTGTAGTCCTGGCCCTAGTGGGGTCTGGAACTCTGTGTTGTTTCGCGTCGAGCCCGCGAGACGCGGTTTAAACGGCGTCCACCATGGCAGACGCGTTTCAGGTTCTGCCACGTGGGTGCCACGTGGACTGACTTTGGACCGCGAGCGTACGGCCTTGTCAGGTTGTCTGAACGGCGTCCGTGTGGGTCGACGCCTTTTAGACTGAGACTCTGGGTGTGTCAGAGTACGGCCCTGACAAATTGTCTGAATGGCGTCTGTGAAGGTCGACGCGTTTCAGAATCTTGTCAGAGCAGCCGTCTTGTCACCTGATAGGCGTCCGTACATGTCGACGCGTTTTAGCCAGCCTCTGGTTAACCCCGCGAGCCCTCCTTCTTTCCCTCATTTTCTCCTTCTCCCTTTCTCTCTTTCCCTCCGGCGAACTCGGCGGCGATCCTCCTCCTCCCTCTTTTCCTCACACCATTTCGCCTATCCCTCCACTCCATCCTCTACCTGGCTCCTACCCCTACCACCTCCACTTCCACTGCGGCGTTCTACTCTCCGGACGGCGGCCGACGTCACGGTGGGGCTAGGACGACCTCGGCGGTACCGGCGGCGGCGTGGGGCGAGACAGGCGGACGGCTTGAAGCTCGGAGGCATTCGAGGGTCCGGTAGGGTGACGTTCCCCATCGCACTGTGTTTAAGATCACGTTTTCCTCAATATGCATGTGGTAGATCTTCGGTTTTGGGGGTTAGAATGAGCATGTTTAGGAATTCTATGGGGGTGTTTGCCTATGAATTGTCTTGCTCTTCGTTTTCCTCCAGTTTGAATGATTTTCGGGGTTATTTGGTAGTGGGAAGGGAGCCCTCGGGTTCAGGGCGTTCCTGGTTCCTGGGCTTGAAAGACGTCGTGCATGGACGACGCCTTTTTGAAGAGCGTCGGGCCATCACGACGCCTTTTAGACAGGAATTGACTGACAGACAGTCTGCCCGGTTGGAATTTCTGTGGCTGAAAGACGTCATGGGTAGACGACGCGTTTTTGAACGGCGTCAGGCATCCATGACGCGTTTTTAACGGCAGAAATCCCCTGGTTAAGGCCTTGGGAATTCCGGATTTTCGTGTTGAAAGACGTCTGGGGATGTCGACGCCTTTTGAAAGGCGACCATGAGGGTCGACGCCTTTTAAGGCCAGATTCTGAAGACTGATTTATATGAACCTGTATATGGAGCTTGAATGGCGTCGACCTCGGTCGACGCGATTCAAGACAGAATCTCACTAATGCATGCCAGTAAAACGTATTCACATTGCTAGATAGATAGTTTGCACATGTTTTAGTGCACCTAATAGAGACGGATTCCTCACGATCAGATGGTTCTATATGTGTTGAGCGATCGCGGGATTTTCACGTGACCGGATCGCACTGTGTTGGGTTTTCAGATACTGTGGACCTGGAGTGACATTGTAGCGCTTTATCACCCTGTGCTGGTGGGGGCGTGAGCACAGCGCCGGTGGGGGCGTGGGCGGGGTGACGCCTAGTGAGAGAGGGTCACCTGGTGAACCCCGGGGTCAGCTAGTACCGGTGTGGGAGTGGTACATTCGGAGAGTCACTCATGCTGAGGGAAGGGGTAGTCACCTGAGCCGGTTGGGCCGGAGTAGCGAGCGTGCTATCCGAGGGGCTATTCCTTGGTCTCAGCGGGTCGAGGTTTTTCCCACTGTTGTTTGTACGGTCGGCGAGTTCTATCGGGACGGCTGTTGTGGATTTTCTAACGGTTGGCTTAGAATGTGCATGATTATTATATTTCGACCGCATGTGTTCTCACGTAGAGAATTAGATATCGTACCTGCCACTACACTTGTTACTTTACTGTTAGCTGTACTTTACACTTGTGGGTGTGTGTGTGGGCAGTGGGGATCGAAGGATCCCTACTGAGTCTTGTCTTGAGACTCACCCCTGCGGTTTTCAGATGAGGGCTCCCAGCAGACTTAGAGCGGCGCGTGCGGCCGGGTGTAGTGTGTCTTCAGCGGTTGTTCCGGGGTATGCCCCGATGTAGTTGTTAATTATCTTTGGCCTGTATGTTTAATTATTTCCTTCTGTTGGAGAATGTAATTATTTGCTGTATCGAGTCGCATTGTAATAATTTTAATTTCTGTACTTTTATTTCGACTCAATGCGATGTGAATGTTTAGCTTAGTTTATTATTTATTTCCCAGACTTACTAGATCCTGGTTTGGTCCCAAAATTAATGATTCGGTACCCATTTAGTAATCGGATCCCCGATTATAGGGTGGCGGGTCGTTACAAAGCCTTCTCAAGGAGTGGTTCTTATGTGGATTTCTTCAAATGACTTTATTTCTTCATGTTTATCCCATTCTTCTTGGATCACTTTATAAAGCATTGAAAATGCTTAATATAATGATTTCAAGTTGAATTTCAACTTTTCATTAGGAAAACTCAATCAAAGGTTTATGATCTTCATGAAGGATCATGGCATGAAGGGACCCGAAGGACCAACTCCCTTAAAGGGATATGTAATGGCTAATGGACCATAGGGATGGCTGTAAAGGGGGGCGTGCCGAGCATCCAACCACTCACCCAAAGGGTGCCCTTAATGCCTTCAAGATGTAAGAAAAACTCACAAGGGGTAATCCAAAGCATCTCTACATTTGGGGAGCAAGGGACTTCACGAATTTCCTTAGAGGATCACATGTAGCCATGAACCATAGAGGTGGCTATAAAGGGGGGCGTGCCGAGCATCGAACCACTCACCCAAAGGGTGCCCTTAATGCCTTCAAAATGAAAGGAACTCCACCAACTCATTGGGACTTCGGGACATATCATCTAAATGAACCCATAGAAATGGGAACACAAGAATGATGTTTTTTGTGTTAGGGCCCTTGATGGGTTGCCCAACATGAGATTGTTGGCACCCTTGGGTCGGGACATACTTGAAAAACATCGGAAAACATTTAAAATCTTAAAACATATAACAAGATTTCAGATTGAAACATTAAAAGCTTAACAACCCAAAGTCCAAGCCATTTAGGACCTTCATTGGGCCTCAAAAGGACAACCCTAGGTCCGAAGAACCTTTAGACAACTTGGGGGAGGATCAAATAATCACCTCAAGCCCAAAAACCAAGCTGAAAGAGGCGCAAACTCAAAAAACTGCAATTGGCGCTGAGTCTGCGCAGGGAGGCGCAGACTCATGAACAGTAGCCGCAGACTTAACACTGTAGCATTGCACAGGCGCAGACTCAGCTGAAATCTAGATTTTTGGTGAAAAATGGGTTTAAATCTAACCCAAATGACGGAAAATAAAGTATAAAAGATATAAGGCCTAAAATATTTATTTAAAAGGTATTTTAGATGCATTTCTTTAGGAAAATATCATGAAAATTTGAACATGAACATATGAGAAACTTAGGTATATTTTTATCTTTTCCATGGATATCTCCTTCTTGGCTCCATGTTAGAGGGTTTATACTCAAAGAAGCTCATCCTCAACTAGTGAGGGAACCTCCTTAAGAACCTCTAGGGCCTAAACCCTTAGCCATTAAAGGAAAAAATCCAAACAAAACTCATTCGGTTCCAACATGAAAACAGAAACTCAAACTTTAATATATATGAAACTTAGGGGATTTCTCTTGATTTTTGGCCTTAGGGGAACATCATCCATGGAAGGGATGTGCTCCTAAGGGTCATGGAAGACCAAGCCACCTTGAAAAACCCCAAAACCAAAGACAAATAAATGAAAAAATAGTTTTTAGGAAATATGGACAGCAAAGCACATTTCGGATCATATCTCCATATTTAGAAGGTTCTAAGGCTTGAGGAGACTATTTCTATAAACTAGAAAGGCCCCTTTACCATCCCCATACGAAAAACACATACCTTATGAAGGAAAAAATAACATAAAAGCAAGATAACCAACAAATTCACAAAACACACACAGGAAATCTGAACTTTGCATTTTATTGCTTTCAATCACCATGGATGAACATCAAGGGAGAGATAGAAGTTTCTATGAATATAAAATTAAAAGAAAAACATTATAAGAAAGCAAGGAGATAGAAATAAACCTCTTCTTCACCCCCACTCTACCTTGGAGAGGGGATGAGAAGAGAGAACGGCTCTTAAAGCCTACAATCTTGCTCTCTTCTTCTCTAACACTCTTCCTTCCATTTTCTCTTATTTTTTTCTTCTTTTTTATCTCTTGGGATGCGGGAGATGGAGGGGACTACAGGAGGGAGACGTGCTTCTCCTGGCCTCTATCTTTTCTTCTACTCTTTTCTCTTTTTTGGGATTTTTGTCTCCAACTTTTTCTTGTAGAAGATGGGGGTTCTTTTATAGATAAAGTTGGGGTACTTTTGGGGGGTAGATTAGGCATCCATTAGCCTTGGATTAGGGATAAGAAACCCCTCTTAAGAGCCCTCCAATGAGGCCACAACACTTGGAGAATCATGATTGGCTTCTCTTTTCGCTTTTCACCTACCACCTTCTAGAAGAATCTTGAGGGGGAGACCACTTGCTTTTTCTTCTTATCCACCTTTGGCAGATTTGAACATGGGCCAAAAGGATAAGAATAGGCCATGGGGGGGACCATTTGGGCCATTTTAAAGGCTGCCACGAAATTGGGCTTTGGCCTTTACTTTTTGGGCCCAAATTGGCCCTATTGGGTTTCTTTTGCTTGAGATAATGGGCCCGAGCCTGCCCCCTTGGATTTCTTTATCATTTGGGCTGAAAGTAACCGATTTTTGACTTCCTTTGGCTTGAAAAATTGGGCTTGACTGTTGTCCCTTAAATCTTCTTCATTTGGGCCTTCTTGGACAATCTTTGCACAATTGTTTGGACCTTCTTTACTTGAGATAATGGGCCTAGTTGTGCCTTTGGCTTCCTTCACCATTTGGGCCCTAGAGTGGCCCCTTTTTTTATTCATTTGACGTGCAAAATAGGCATGACTGTTGTCCGTTAATTCTTCTTCACTTGGGCTTTCTTTGAAAAATTGCTTGGACCTTTCTTGCTTGAATTAATGGGCTCGGTTCTTCCTTTCAATTCTCTTTGATTTGGGCCTTCTTTGTTGATCTTTAGGCTCTTCTTCTTGTTCAATTTTTGGTGACAACAAATGCCCCCCACGCATGCAGCTCACATACGGAGACCGGAGGCGATGAAGTGAGTTGTATGCGTGGCCCATTGTTACTTACTTATCTTCTTAAAGCGGCTCACGGTTTAAGACCGGCCCCACTTGAAGATCTTCTTTCCTGCAGCGAAGACTTGTTCATTAGAGACTACTGCAATTTGGAGATTTCATCTGGGACTTTGTTTTCGCAACTGATTTGGATTGGGTCTTGAGCCTCGGGTAATCATAACTTGCTTGGCAACATGACCCTTTTGAGTCTGCGCCGGTTTAGGCTCAATTTGGGCCCTAAACCGGACCATATATCTTGAGTTTAAAAGAGAAAGGCAGGTGCCCTTTGAGTCTGCGCTGGTTCGGACTTCAATTCGGCTCCAAATCTGGCCATATATATTGAGTTTGAGAGAAGGGGGCAGATCCCCTCGAGTCTGCGCTGGTTCAGTTCAACTTTGGCTTCGAACCAGTCCGTGTATGTAGAGTTTTAAAGAGGGGGGCATATGCCCTTGAGTCTGCACCGGTTCGGTCCGGTTCGGACCTTGGACCGGCCAGGACTTCAAAAACCGGCCCGGTCGGTTATAAAAAGGGAAGGGGGCGGGCCTTTCTCTTTGCTTTTTACTGTTGCGTTGGGGGATTTCGAGCACCAGTCCGCCTCTTCCTCTTCTTCTCTACTGCGCTGGGTGATCCTGAGCCTCCCACGGTTTCTCCTTCTCTTTCTCTTGCCGTCGCCGGCGCCACAGCAGCAGTCGGGGAGCGCCATTGCCGACGAGAGCTGCCGCTGCCGCTATCTGCACGTTGGCCTTCCGCCGCTTGGGGGTGCCATTTGCTTGACACGCCAGTCGCCTCCTCTTCCCTTGGCCGGTGACAAACACTGCAACCCTGTTGGGGAGCGTTGTTGCCATTGCCTGTAGGTGTGTAGGCCGTCGGGTTCAAAACCGCAGACCTTGCTTTCCTTGCTTCTTCTTCGTTGGCTGCATCGCAGGGGCTTGAGGAGAGCACTGCCGCTGCCACGGAGGAGTATTGTTTAGATTTAGAAGCTGCTATTTGGGGAGAGCTTCAGCCGCTCTAGGATTTACAGGTAAAAGGCGGAGCTTTTCTTTGAGTTTTTGGCCAGTGGGACTGTTTGGGGGTTGTTGTCCACCATGGATTTGGGCAGGAGAAGAGTGAAGACGGTCTCTTCTGCCTTGTATCATCTTCTAACATTTTCTTTGTCTTCTTTTTGCAGAAAGTCAACTCCGGACCTTTCTCTCTACAGTAGGCTCAGACTCATCACTGTAGCAACTGCAGGTCGAGTGGATCTTCTTCAGCATTTCGCTGTTTGACTTTGGCAGTTCCCATGGGAGCAATCCCTGGGGTTGCGGCTTCGGTGCCTAGTCCCGGTTGTAGCTCAGCTCTCGGGAATTGGGTCACTGGAATGCCATTTCTACACCCCTCTGTCTTTGACATGGGTTTTCTACTTATCGGAGTATCTCGGTCTATCCCAGATGGCTCTCGATAAAATTTTAACAGCCCTCCGTTAACGGGAGATGCTGCCGAAATTTCGACAGAATTTTCTTTTTCGATAATGGCTTTTTGCATTTGATTTTGACTTGTTGTCTCTTCTTTTTCAGTATAATGGCTTCTCGAAGGAAAGACAAAGCTGTGATGCCCGAGGCTGTCTCCGAAGATGTGCCAGTTTCTCCGACAGGGTCTTCTGAACAAACTCCTACGATGGCTGAGGAGAGTGGGCCTATGATAAGTCCCTTTTACTTGACACCTGCAACAGTCATAAATGAGGACAGTGAACTGCAACAATTTTTTGAGGTTGCTGTCTTGGACCATCCCATTGCCGATGAATCAGATGGCAAGGTTGATGAGAGCAGACTTGTCTTTTCGGAGGGATTCTATAAATATAGACGAGACAAAGATTATCTAGTTCACTTTCCCAGAGATCAACATTTGTACGACTTCTTACTTGACTTCAAGGTCAATAGAGTGCGTTCTGAAAGGAGGGCTTTTTATGCTGAGGAGGCCATTTTGAAATTTTGACACAACCTGAGGGGAACTGTAACCCGTGGCGACTCTTTGTTCAAGCCGGGTTATACTAGAGACATGATCATGCCCAGTGGGACTAATATCATGCGTCCTCAGGACGGCATTCTGACCCGATCACCTTCATTTATTCCTGCCAAGTGGGGATATGATAGAGGTATCCCTGACTCGAAGCAGAGGCGGCATGGGCTATTTCTTTCTCTATGTAAATGGGGCTTCAGAGAAGAGCCATTGATTTTTGACTGTTTAGCCATGAGGTTTAGATTGAAGGCAGCAATGGGCTGGTTTGGCGACTTGAAGCTTAAATCCGGCCACAGTTTCAGAGAATATTTTGTAGAATATATTGATTATGTCTTGAAACATTACCATGATTTGCTGAGCCGAGTGGATCTTCTCGGTAGCGTGTATACCGCTCGATTCCGATACCTGAGCTTTAAAGGCCTTTGTTGTGGCATGATTGAGGTATTCATGAAGGAGTTCAATACCTTTTATACTCCGGAAGGAGAGACATCTCTAGATTTATGGACTTTACATCAGCTTTCTGGCTTGCCCATTGACGGAGAGCCTTATGAAGAAATATGTCATCTCGACATTGTCAAGGACAGAACAGATGGCAAGGGCCGTTATGCAACCTGGAGGTCCTACAGATTCCTCCTCAAGGCTTACATGATTCTGGCTTTTGGCGAAGAGTCTCTGAAAAAGAGATCCCGCAGAGAGAGGACACAAGTCCGTGGAGTTGTCTGGCTCCGTTTCTTTCATAATGTTGACATTCGATATACATACTTTTCTGGGGCTGGTGAAACTCCAGTCTTCATGGGGCAGACAGCCAGGCACCGAAAGAGATATCCTGATATCATCTTTGAGGAACACAAGAAAGATGCCAATCCCTTGGGCTTGGATAGGAATACCCATCTGGCAGCATACTTGGCCTACTGGCTTTCGAATTTTGCTTTTCCTCAGGGGGATATGTGAGTAATTCGTCCTGAGACCCTTTATGGAGCTTGTGAACTAGCCTGGGGAATTAAGCTGTCTCTAGCTCCAGTTACTCTGTGCCTGATTTTCAAAACTCTTGGCCAGGTGGTTGAGCAGGAGAAACCACGAGAATTTAATGTTGTAGGTCCCATTCATTTCTTCAATGCCTGGGTGGCTTCTATTTTTTCAGAGTCTGCCCCGAAGAACCTGGCTTCCCCTCGCATATTTCCACGCATGATTGAATATGCAAGTGTTGATGGAGGGGATACCCAGAAGCAACTTTATAAAATTCGCGGTATCTTGACTGACACCAGGCGAAAAATTGAAGGGGACTTACGTTTTTGGAAGCACACTGCCAATTCTCGTCCTCTAGTGAGCCCCTTTAAAGTATTTGCCGAGGGTAATCCTGTTGAGTTCACCCATTCTCAGACCAAGCAGCTACTGAAGAAATCTACATTGGATAGTCATATTAGATCATGGCTTCTATCCATCAGACCTAGTGTCTTGGTATACCGGAAGGGATCTGTAGTTCATTTAGAACCCTATTATCCTTTCCGTTTCGGCCGGAATTTTAGATATGATCAATGCATTCCTTCTTGTGATCACATATTTCAGCTTCCTGACTACCATCTTTTGGGCTCCAGCAGACTGCAGAGGGCCCGTGAATGGTGGGATTATTTCCACCGCTTTGAAGATGTTTCTTTCAGAATTCCTTCTGCTGTCCATGCTCCTCGTGTGACATGTGAATATGTTAGATGGTGGCGAATGCGCACCAATATCTATAGCCAGGAGAGGACCCAATGTTGGAGCAATGCTGAGAAGAAAATCTTGGAGACCTAGCGGGAAATCCCTTTTGATATAGAGTTCCATTATTTGCACTTCTTAGACGATAAGAATGCTGCTAAGTATGTAGAGAGACGGGCAGTTTATAAGGCTCATCATAGAGATTCTTTACCCTCGATTGATCCAGAGTTGACAAGGTTGGATACCGAAGAGCTAAAGGGGGCCTTCTTGAAGCAATTTAATATTTCTGTGACCTCTAAAGATTGTCCTGATATCGATTTCCCGGAAGAGGAAGATATCAGTGGTGGAGATTCTCAGCAAGCTCCTATGAGTCTCTCAGATATTCAGAGATTTTATGTCCCGCACAAGGAAGAGAAACCTAATTTTTACAAGGGCACCAGCTGGCTACTTGCCCTTTTGAAATACTGTGGTGTATCGTAGGATTCCACTGCGTAGGGCATGTTGGATGCAAAACTTCCCACTTCTTGGGATCATATAGATGGGTGGGGACTTGATGCTTTGCGCTTGGGCATTTGCTTGAGCGATAAAAGGCATTATGATCCCAGTAGCCTAACTTCTCAAGCAAAGACGATGAATGATGTCATATATATTGTGAAGGAGGCTTCGTTTAGAGATAAGTCTTCCATATATGAATACTGGCCTTTATCAAACTGTTATGAAGGCGATTGATGTAAGTATATGTATTTGTGCTTGACTTCTTTCGAGTTTTGTGCTTTTTCTCTGCTTATATAAATTGATTTCTTCTTTTGCATATTCTTGTAGTGCCAGCGGCCAAATATCTGACTCAACAACATCGGAGGGCAGTGGCTATTGCAAAGAGACCCTCTTTCTTTCCTCTTGTGTCTTCTAAAACATCAACCCCCGCATCCCCTGTGGAGGTCAGTGCTATAGGGAGGGCGGTTGCCGCTGCCAAAGAGGCGCGTACAAAGAAGAGAGAAGAGCCTGCCCCTGAACCTCTTCCGCCTGTCAATTTGCCAGTGCTTGCTGAATTTGAAGCTTTTATAGCAAAAACTGCCAAGCGGGCGAGTTCCCTGGTTTCTCCATCCCCAGCTAAGGGTGGTATGCACTATGCTTTTGATTTATGCCTTTCAGAATTTTGACATTGATGATGAACAACTTTCTTTTGTTTCCATTACAGGGAGGGTTAAGCAAGTTGCAAAAAGATTTCGCAAAGGGCCCAAAGAGTTTGTCCCCCTGAAAAGATTGTATTGGCCAAACGCCAATCCTCGAGATTATTGGCTCATAAAAGAAAAGAAGAAACTGATGATACTTCTTCTAGTGTGAAAGAAATAAGCGGCATTCCTCCTTCACCTTTTATTTCTTCCCATACTACTGAACACATCAGTAGTGAAGTTTTGCCAGAGTCATCGAGTCAACAGGTGATCGTATCCCGTCCTGTCCCCTGTAGATTAAACTCTACTGAACATATTCTTTGGCTTATTAATATTGTGACTCATATATGCACATCATCCCTTGTACAGATTTCTTCTGAGCCAATTACTTTAGCCAGACCTTCCGCCTTTATAATTGCTCTGCCCGCAACTAAATTTACAGAAAGTGACCTGCCCCCAACCATATCAAGCACTGTAGCTATCACATCTGCCCCTTCTATTACCGATCCTTCATCCAGTTCAGTGTCTTCCTCTTCCCGTCAAACAGTCATGGACTAGACTTCAGTGGATGAATCTGTGCATATTGTTAACCCTTCTATTCCTGCTGGTTCACACATACAGGGTATTGATGTCCTTGGCGCCAATATCAAGCTTTTACGACAAATAATACGTCGGCAGCCTAGTTCATCATATGATCTTCTTCACCAGCAAATTGAGAGTATAACTACATGGATTCATCTGGCAGGAGCTTCTTTGGATGAATGGCTTCCTATCGCTTCCACTGCTTTGAGATTTTTCAAGCATCAAGAATATATTCAATCATTTATAGAAGATCGACGTCAAGCCTTGTCTCTTCAGCGGCATGAATATACCTTGCAAATGCAGCCTGTCTCTCTTCAAATTTCACAACAACAAGCAGAAATAGCTGGCTTTGAACAGAAAGAAGGCTTGTTGGTGGAAAATATTCAGCGCTTAGAGGATGAACTAGCTGCTGCAAAAGCCGAGCAGGAAACTTTAAGGCACAGTTTACACAGACGTCAAGATGATCTTCTGGTTTCCCAAGGTCTTCTTGAATCATTATCCAGTGAAGTTTCCAAGCTACAGACTGAAGTGGAAGCTCTTTCTGAGTTGCATACTCAAGTTGGAGAAGGACTTCCACTACTGTCCATGTTACTTGAGGATCCATGATGTTGTTTATAACTGAACTTTGTAATTGGGAAGGGTATTTTCTTTTTGCTTTTTCATGTAAGCTGGGATGGAAGTCATTCATTGTAAACTTTCGGCACATTATAAAGAGAATTTTGTATCATATCCCCCTTTCAATGAATGCCATGCTTGAATTTCTTTTTTTTTATTCACTTTACCAACCCAAGTGCCCTTTCGGGTTTTCACCGGAGTCGGCCCCCTCTTGCTTTTGCCCGTGCGCCCTTTTGGGTTTTCACACGGCGGGCCTCCCGATTTTGCCTGTAGCGCCCTTTCGGGTTTTCACCACAGCCGTGTATATAGCCCTTGTTTCCCTTGACCGCAGAAGGTGCGGTCAAGTCCGACGAGGCATCTCTATTTTTAAGCCCCTTTTGATTTTTCTCTCATTTCTTTTTTTTTATCCCTCTCTCTCCCCTTGTTGTAAATGAAGTAGAGTGAAGTATGCATCCATGGTAACTACAAAGCTGAAAGGAAAAGATTTCAAATGAAGATGACTTAACATTGTTTATTGGCTTCTATAACTAACAATGTTATGGGGATTATTGAAGCTTAAAAAAGAAGGACAGAGTGAGAGGGGCAATGAATACCTCAATCACTTGTTTATTGAAAATGGTACAAACCGTAAGGGTCTGAGCCTTTATTGGGGTGACAAAGATCGTAAGGATCTTAATCACTATGCAGGGTGGCAATGGACCGGAAGGGTCTATGCCATGCAAATCCTAAGTACCAACGACGGACTCATAGGTTTTTGGTTGTGGTAACATAGGTATGATTTGAAATGCATGAACCCAGAATACTTCAAGCGGACTCATAGGTTTGTAGCCCGAAGTAGACAGGGTGTTTGAATGATGCAAACCTAGATACCTAGGTTATGAGGACCCTAATTATCAATGGCGGGCTTAAAGGCTTTTGGTCATGATAACTAGGGGTGATTTTGAATGAATAAACCCTAACTACCACAGCAGACTCATAGGTTTGTAGCCGAGGTAGATAGGGAGTATGGAGAACTCATCTTAGAGACCCAGTAATTTCGGAGATGGCGGAGTCACGAGGGACCCAGGCCATCTGCCAGTGCGACGTAGTCGTTGAAGACCCCGATCGACTTACTTTGCTTTGATTTGAATTTGCTTGATTGGTGACGGAGTACTCCTCTCGGAGACCCGGTCTTTCGGGGATGACGGAGTCACGAGGGACCCAGGCCAGCCACCGGTGCGACATAGTCGTTGAAGACCCAGGTCGACTTACTTTGCTTTGCTTTTGAATTTGCTTGATTGGTGACGGAGTACTCCTCTCGGAGACCCGGTCTTTCTGGGATGACGAAGTCACGAGGGACCCGGGCCAGCCACCGGTGCGACGTAGTCGTTGAAGACCCCGATCGACTTACTTTGCTTTGATTTGAATTTGCTTGCAGTTGGATTTGACTTTGGGCTTAAAATTGAGTGGCGGTGCTGAGTGCACCAGGCCACCTTCTTTGTTTTGAACTTGCTTTGAACTTGGGCGGTAGAGTTTAGTAGGACCCACGCCGGCCTGTATTTGAATCTTGAACTTGAATTTAAGCTTGGATTTGTGCGGCGGGTCCTATTGACTCAGGCCGATTTGAATTTGAGCTTGAATGGCGGGGTTGAATGAGCCCAGACCATCTTTCTTGTTTTATGCTTGGATGGCGGAATCCAATAGGACACATGCCAATTTGCATTTGGATTTGATTTTGAACTTGAGCGGTAGAGTCTTGCTAACTTGGGCCGATTTGCATTTGAACTTGAGCCTGGATTTAGGCTTGGTTTTTTGCATTTGAACTTCAATTGGAGCTCTGAATTTGTACTTTGAATGGTGGGATCGAATGAAGCCAGGCCATTCTCTTGCTTTCAACTTTGTTTTACTCTTGGATTTTGAACTTGAATTTGAGCTTGAACTTAAGCAGCGGGTCTTGTTGACCCAGGTTGACTTATCTTGAAATTAAGCTTTGAATAGCGGGGTCGACTAGACCCAAGCCATCTTCTTTTGCCTTCAAATTTGCTTTAAACTTGGATTTCATACTTGAATCTAAGAAGTGGGTCCTTTTGACCCAAGCTGACTTATACTTGAATTCGTGCTTGCTCTTGGGCTGGAGCTTTAAATTTGAACTTTGAACTTGAATTTGAGCTTGAATTTAAGCGGCAGGTCCTGTTGACCCAAGCTAATTTGAATTTGAGCTTTGAATGTTAACATTTGAGCTCGAGCTTGAACTGGAGCTTTAGATATTTGATCTTGAACTTAAACTTGAATTTGAGCTTGAACTTGGATTTAAGCAACGGATCCTCTTGATCCAGGCTACTTCATACTTGGATTTAAGTTTGGTTTGGAGCTTGAACTTGAATTTTGAATTTGAGTTTAAGCTTGAATTTGAATTCGAATTTGAACAGGAGTTTTGAATTTAATCGGCGAGTCCTATTGACCTAGGCCAATTTAAACTTGAATTTTAGCTTTGAATGGAGGGGTTGAATAAATCCGGACCATCTTCTTTGTTTTGACCTTGGATGGCGGAATCAAATGAAACCGGGCCGTCTTCTTGTTTTCAAGTTTACTTGAAACTTGGATTTTGATCTTAAATTTAAGCAGCAAGTCCCGTTAACCTAGGCTGTCTTATACTTGAATTTGTGCTTACTCTTTGGCTGGAGCTTTGAATCTTGCATTTGAACTTGCATTTTGAGCTCGAGCTTGATTTGGAGCTTTGAATTTTAAACTGGAATTTGGTCTTGAATTTAGGCGGCGGGTCTTGTTGACTCAGGCCGATTTGAACTTTGGCTTGAATTTAAACTTGAGTTTCAATTTAAGCGGTGGGTCCTGTTGACTCAAGCCGATTTGAATTTAAACTTGAATTTGAACTTGGAATGCTAATATTTGAACTTGAGCCCGAGCTTGAACTGGAGCTTTGAATTTGGACTTGTATTTGAGCTTGAATTTAAGTGGCGGGTCCTGTTAACTCAAGCCGATTTGCTTTTGAACTTCAGCTTGCCTTTCAGGCGGAGCTCTGGATTTGAATTCGAATTTGAATTTGCTTTTAGCTGAAGCTTTGGTTCTTGAACTTTGAACTTGAATTCTGAATTTGATTTTATGCTCGAGTTTGAATTGGAGCTTTGAACTTGTATTTGAATTTGTGCTTGAATTTGAGCTTGGATTTGAATTTGTACTTAAATGACAAGGTCCAGTAGGACTCGGGCCATCTTCTCTATTTCTTTGTAGCTTCTTGCCCCATGTTCATTGAAGAGACAAGGTTGCAATACATATGCATGTTTATATCAAACAATTTCAGAATCGGAAAATATCATCGATTCAGATTAATTTGATTGAAAACTTCGATCGGTTATAAAACGGGAAGCGGGAAATGATTTATACTCCCTCCGCACCGGGTTTGCCTCAGCACCATTGCCCGACTAGCGGGATAGTCGTGCCAATTTTTTTTTTTTTTTTTTTTTAATGGCATTTCATCATTGGCAACCCATGAGGTGCTTGGGGGCGGCTTCGTAAAGCCTTTTGGAGCCTCTTCAATGTCCTTGACTCATATAGGCAGGTTAATTTTACCATGCCATTTAAGATTTATAGTCTCGGGGGAATACATCCCGAGAACTGGATGATTTCTTTTGACTGTCTTCATATTGATCATATTCACATCGTAGATAGTGCTTCATATATTTTTTCAACCTTCGCTTGGAAAGCACGGAAGTGGCACATGATAGCACTTCATATGTTTGCCATTTAAGGGAGGAAACTGTACTTCTCCCTTATGATTGGTGAGGGTATAAACTCCTCCTTCATAAATAGTTTTGATGACATAGGGGCCGATCCAATTACTGGTCAACTTCCCTTTTGGATTTGACGCCATGACTTCTCTTCTTTTGACCATAACTAGGTCTCCTTTCTTGAAGGCTCTTTCTTTGACTAGTCTATCAAATGCTCGAGCCATGCGAGCTTAATATATCTGGATATTTTGTTGAGCTCGAAGTTTGTCGCCTTCCAAAGCTAATAATTCCTCGAGCCGCCTTTCTGCATTTGATTGATTTCCTTTGATAATTCCCTGCTCTAAAGCAATGCGCAAAGAGGGGACTTCCAATTCAATTGGTACGACTGCCTCTGACCCATATACTATGGAATAGGGAGAACAACATGTTGGAGTTTTGTATATGGTTCTGTAAGCCCATAATGCTTCATACATTCTTTCTTAGTTGAATTGACTGTCTTTGCTAGAAGGTTGCATAGAGTCTTGTTAAAGGCTTCTGCTAACCCATTGGCTTGTGGATTGTAAACTGTGGAGATCCTCCAATCAATTTTGAATTTCGTAGCTAGCTTGTATATGATTTGATTTCGAAAGCACGTTCCATTATTTGAAATGATCCGACTAGGTGCACCATATCGAAACAACATATTTTGGCGAAGGAACCTTTCAACGGCTACCCTAGTGACTTCTCTTAATGCTACTGCTTCGGCCCATCTGGAAAAATAATCCGTGGCGGCCATAATATATTTAGCACCTCTTAAGGAGGGTATGAATGGGTCGACAACGTCCATGCCCCATTCGGCAAAAGGCCATGATGGTACTGTAGGGTGCAAGGGCACCAGGGGTTTTCTTAGAATTGGGCCATGTTCCTGGCATTTGTGACATGATTTGGCATATTGCGCACAATCATCGAACATTGTGGGCCAGTAGTAGCCCAATTTTTTGAGTTGATTTTTCATCATGGGGCCGGACTGGTGAGCACCACACACCCCGGCATGTATTTCCCTCAAGGCTTCAGCTATCTCTTTTGGCGACAGGCATCTGAGGAGAACTTTTCTTTTGCCATCATATGTCACTCGAAATAGAGTGTCTCCTTTGTATTCATATGAATCCTTGATACGGATCAGTTTAGCACGTTTGATTCGAGTGCTTGGCAATATTTTATGCTTGAACCAGTCGAGAAGCATTTCCCTCCAATCAGGCTTATCGGCTTCTTCCACTGCACATACTTCTGTTTGCATTTCTGTTTCTTCTTCCAACACAGTTGGTAACAATCTTCTGTTCTTGACCCATATTTCAAGGGACCCCTCTAGCGGCAAAGCCAGAGAACTTGCTAATTTACCCAGAGCATCAGCTTGAGCATTTACACTGCGGTTGATATGGTTGATTTCAAAGAAATAGAATCTTTGTATCAGCTTAAGGGCCTTTTTGTGATAAGGAATCAACTCGGACTTTTTGACATCATATATTCCTTGGACTTGGTATATAATCAACATTGAGTCTCCATGGACTTGAATCATTTGAATGCCCATATCCAGAGCAACTTCCAGGCCAACTATCAAAGCTTCATATTCAGCTTCATTGTTGGTGCATGGCTTAGTTAAGGAACACGAGGTATGCAGAACCTCGCCTTCTGGAGATATCAGGACAATGCCTGCCCCAACCTTTGTAGTGAATGTACCATCTTGTGCAATTGCTGAACGGGAGGCCCCGTCAAAATATAGCTGCCATATCTTTTGTTCTGTATGGTTAGCTTCTACTGTTTCTTCATCTGGCAAGTCGGTGACCAACGATGAATCTTCTGGCACTGGATGTATTGTAAAGAAGTCTGCAATGGCTTGACCTTTGATGGCTTTTTGAGGAACATATTTGATGTCAAACTCCATAAAGAGGACTGCTCATTTGCCCAAACGACCTTTCAAGGCTGGTCGATTGAGGATATATTTGAGAGGATCAGCCCTAGAGATGAGCTGGATTTCATGTGATAGCATATAGTGCCTAAGTCTTTTAGCTGCAAAGACTAGGGCCAAACATATCTTTTCGATGGGTGAGTACTGGAGTTCAGCCCCGATCAGCCTTCTGCTTAAGTAATAAAGTGCTTGCTCTTTGCCTTCTTCATTGTCTTGTGCCAGCATTGCCCCCAGAGAAGTCTCCTGAGTAGCGATATATAAGATTAATGACTGGCCTTTGATAGGTTCCCCCAACATAGGTGGCGATGCATGGTATTCCTTGATTTTTTCAAGCGCATTTTGACATTCATCATCCCATATGAATGGGGTATCTTTCTTTATTAATTTAGAAAATGGTTCACACCGTCCAACTAGGTTGGATACAAACTTTCAAATGTATGCGAGCCGTCCCTAAAGGGACTGCAGCTCTTTGAGATTCTTCGGAGGCGGAAGTTCCTGGATAGCTTTAATTTTGACTGGGTCTATTTCAATACCCCTGTATCTAACAATAAAGCCCAGAAATTTTCCACTTGAAACCCCGAAGGCGCACTTTATGGGGTTCATTTTGAAACTGTATTGCCTCAGCCTTTCAAATATGGTGCGGAGATCTTGCATATGATCTTCCTTTTTCTTGGTTTTGACAACTAGGTCATCAATATAACATTCAACTTGTTGATGAAGGAATTCATCAAATATCTTGGTCATTGCTCTTTGGTATGTTGCACCGGAGTTCTTGAGGCCGAAGGGCATTCTTTTGTAGTGGAAGATTCCTTTAGGAGTTCTGAAGGCAGTATGGATCTTATCCTTGTCAGCCATCCATATTTGATTATATCCCGATGATCCATCCATAAAAGATAAAGCTTCATGTCCTATGGTGGCATCGACCATGATTTCGGTAACAGGCACTGAGAAGTCATCCTTTGGGCATGTCTTGTTTAGATCTCTTAAGTCTACACAGATTCTGATATGTCCATTCTTCTTTTTGATTGGAACAATATTTGCTAGCCATGTTGTGTATTGATTTTCTTATATGAAGCCAACATCAATTAACTTGTCGACTTCAACATTGATTTTGTTTATCAGCTCCGGCCTCATTCTTCTTGGAGCTTGTTTAATTGGCTCGATGGCTGGATCAATGGCCAGCTCATGTTGAGCTACTTCTTGATCTAACCCAGGCATTTCTTAATAGGACCAGGCAAAACAATCCCGAAATTCCTTCAGAAGCGAAATATATGCCTGCTGTTGTTCTTGACTGAGCAATGCACTTATATATGTTGGTCTTAGGTCTTCTTTAGAGCCCAAATTGATTTCAAGGAGTTCATCAACCGTAGCTTGCCCTCCATCTTCAAGTTCTGGAGGTGCTGGCTGGAGCTCCATTAGACCTTCTTCATTTACTTCTTCTTCAATTTCTGCTTCAATTTCGTTGACTTTTTGGTCAATTTCATTTGGTCGATTTGCTGTGAAAATATTTGGGGCATGATCTGCCAGTTGATTTTCCATAAGCCGAATAAGCTCATCTTCCCTTTGACCTGTGTTAACATGAGGTTCAGGGGTGATATATGGATTTTCTTGTTCTTCTGGTATATTATGAACTATATCGGAACTTGGGATATCATTTTCCTTGACTTCTGCGACTTGGATGTCTTCTTCTTCAAGATGTTTCCAGCATTGACATGCCGGAATAGGAGATTGATCAGCTTATGGCTGGCTTTCTTGAATAGACTGACCCGTGGGCTGCTCTTCATCATAGTCATCATATATTGCTTGTGCAATTTCTGATATTTCTGGCAAAATAGATGTCATATTTACTGATAATTCAGGAGTTTCTTTTTCCGGCAAGGTATATCCCAAGCCTGGATGTTGTGTATGTTGCATCAATGCTTTGAACATGTTAGGAGGGTACCATAGCTGTTGGAACCTGCTCCATTCCTTTTTTGTTTGATATAATGAAATTGACTGAGCCTTAGCCAATTCCTCACTGTGCTTTGTCATGTCTGGGAGACCCATGATGTCAACCCATAATTCTTCTTCTATATCGGGAATATAGCAATCTTTGTCTTCAGTAACCGACTGCTCATCAGCTCTATAAAAGACTGTTTTATGTCCATCTTCGTGAGGAACCACAAATTTCTTCAAAGGCTCTACGAGCTGACATTCATACTCTTCCATAGGATGTATTAGTCCGACTGGGACCATGACTTCTATAGAGAATACATCTTGTTGTTTGGTGGTCTTTGCTGAAGGACTTTTCAGAACTGTAGTTTCTTTGTCTTCAAGACTGAGAGAGCTAATATCTGGTGGAGGTGGAAACTATTCCTTGCTCCGACTGGTATCAGGCTTTTCTGTTTCTTCTTTTTCCTCCAGGGGTGGAGGTATATAGAGATTGGCATCCATAAGATGGCATTCATGAACCTCAAAAGGCTCGAGATCAGCGAAGACTCGCTGTATTTGTCCTTCTCAGGGAAATTTGATGCATTGATGTAATGAGGAGGGCACCACAAAATATTGATGTATCCATGGCCGCCCAAGCATAGCTTTGTATGTGGTATCAGAATTTATGATATAGAAGAGGACTGTGAAGTGAAAGTCACCGACGACCACTTCTGATTGAATCCAGCTATTTTGAAATCTTGCACTCTTCTTAGGTGCATATGAAAATGAAATTTCTGGAAAGTTCTGAGAGGCATGATGCTGACAGTAGAGCCTTGATCAACGAGGATTCTATTGACAGATTGTCCATTTATCTTTCCTCTCATGTAGAGTGGCTTGTTGTGGTCATTTGTAGGCAGCAACATATCATCTTCAGTGAAGGTGATGGAAGCCGTGAATGACTCATAGGGTATTTCTTGAATTTATGCTGTATGAGCTTCATAAATTTGAGGAGTTTTTAAAGCTGCAATGAAAGCCTTTCGCAATTCCTTACTAAGTGACAAAACTTCCCACACAGTAAATTTAGATGGCAACCTTTTTAGTAAGCCGATAACTTTCTTTTCTGCTTTTTCATTATCATGAACTTCTAGAAAGGCAAATTGAGGATCTTGTTCTTCAGACGGCTGCTGCTGGACTTGTTTACCTTTCTTTGCAGACTTTTGAACTGCCATAAATTCATATAAAGAGGGTAACACCCCATCTTCTTGATCAGAATTTTCTGGATACAGCCCGAGCGGAGGCGGGATTTGAACATTTCTTTTTGACAAAGGCATAGATTCCATTCCTCTGAATTCTGGTTCTGGGACGACATATGGTATTTCTCCCTACAGCTAGATAATTTTTTGAGTGGTAGCCAATGGAGGCTTCCGTCCCCACTTTTTGCCAAAGCGGGTGACATGTTGCTCATTTGGAGTTGATGTAGAGCTTTCCATCACTTCCATTTTTGGAGCAAGGAAGATTTCTTCCTCCTCATCATCTTTACTTTCATTTATTGTTGAGATTGTGTTGCAAGACATGACAGTGCAAATGCCTTCCTGCTCTTCTTTCCCATTTTCCTGATTATCATCAGTATTTGCTTCATTGTCATATTTTGGAGTTTCTCCCATGGGATATAATGCTTCAGCTTTGTTGGCTTTCTTTGAGGCTGTTCATATTCATCCAAGCTGTCTATTAGTTGTTGCAACTTTGACAGCGGATCTTTACCCTTAGGTAGAATTGGTATTGGTGTTTCTTTTTTTCTTCTTCTGTTGGTAACCCTCCTTACAGTACGAGGATCTACCCATTTCCATATACTGCTTGCTGGAGCAGGGTAGCTTAAATTTGATTGGGATGTTTCCTGCTTAGGGAAAGACACACATTGTTTTTTGCCTGAAGCTGCAGCTTTGATCGGCGCAGATAGAGCCATTTTAGACATATCGGATATCATATTATCCAAATTTGGTGGAGGGACGGGTTGAACATATGTCGGCTGTCGTGGAATACCTCCATGAATATATACTTCTGATGATTTTTGCTTCATATGAGATCTTGGCTTATTTTTTACTGCTTGCCACTGAGATGCTTGGAGTGGTTGAAGTACCAATTGCTCATAGGTGGCTTGTGTGCTTCTTTCTGCAGTTTCTGAGCTGAATGACTGGTAAATAGGAACCATATAATGCACATTTACAGATGCCACATTTGCTTTTGTCCAGACATGAGGCTGCGGAGGATCGACAAGATGATCTCCCATCTTCAGGACACCTTTCTGAATTAATTTTTCAACTGCATCTTTGAACACATAGCATTCTTCAATAGAATGTCCCATGATTTGGTGATATGGACAATAATTTGGATCACTAGATCTTTTGGCATCTTATGGCCTCTTCGACTGTGGTAACACAATCTGATTGTATTTTCGTGCCCATTCAAATAGAACACGAGTTTTGTCTTTTGGGAAGCTGTATGGCCTGTTCATTCTGTCCTTGAGAGAAAATAACGCTCGGACTTCTTTCTCTCTATTGTTGCTGGTTTCGGCCTGCGTGACTGGACCTTTCTTTTGTTGCTCCGTGATGAATGTAGATAAATCTACTGTATTTGACTCACGTGGAGCATTTCTTCTATCAAATTTTCCTTTATTGTTGCTTGGTTCACTTCTAGATCGGCTCAGAAAAGTTTCAACTTCTGATACCATGGTATTTAATTTGTCAAAAGACTTGATTTTTATGGCTACTAGTCTTTCAAGGACTTCATTTTTCAGATTACTTTTGCATATCACCACTGCATCTTCTTGACATGGTGGTCTTTTGCATTTCATGCTAAGATTCTTCCATCTACCAATGAATTTAGAAGCATTTTCATTGTTTTCTTGTTTCACAGTATATAGCTCTGCCAGAGTGATTTCTCTCTCCACCAGATAAACTCTGTCTTGAAATTGCTTCTGAAGGTTGGCCCACCCTGCAACAGAACTAGGCTGAAGAGAAGAATACCATTCAAATGCAAGTCCAGTTAATGAAGACCCGAAAAATTTCAGCATATAAGATTCATCAGTGGTTAGGTCTCCCATTGCCCCATTATAATATGCCAAGTGTTCTTTTGGGTTTCCTTGGCCATTGAAATTTTCAAATTTGGGCACTTTGGTCATTCCCAGCGGAAGCCATTTCATGGCATGATGCACTGGATATGGTACTTTGTACACATCATATACTGTGGAGGTACCTTCCACTCTTTCTGCCAGCTTCATATCAATGAGTTGTTCTAGCATCAGCCTTTGAGCCACAGTAGGATCTGCTGGATTTGGGAAGAAATTAACTCCCTGAACTTGGGAGGCCTGAAGTGGCAAATTTGAGATCAAATTGTCTTGCAATAATGTTGCAGGAGTAGCTTGACTATTGGATACCTGAATATATGCAGGTGTTTCACTCATAGGCACAAGCCTAGATGACTGCATGGATATATTTAGAAGATTTTGAGACGGAGGAGGTGGAATTGGAGGGTTAGCCACCCGAGGATAAGAGGAAGTTGAAGCACCTCCTTCTTTACCAGCCCATCCTGCCCCCTGTATTTGGGCATCTTTTTCTTTCAATTGCCTTTTCAACAACTCAATTTCTTGCAATAACAACTGAGTTATGCTTGGTTCTGCTTCTTTTTGCTGATTGATTTGCTGTGGAAGCTGCTGCTCTGCTGGTGCAGAAAGAGCTTTTCTTGATGCTTTAATGACATTTGCAGATAGCTCTGCTTCCTCATCAATGTTTTCCAATAGGGTAGGAAAATTTTAGGCAAGTAGGGTTGCCGCTTGCATTCTTCGGGTAACTAGACCCGGCCTTGAGGCTAAATCTCTGATTTCTTCTGGATCTTCAGGGAGTACCCCATACTTGTTGATAGTATGACATGAATAAATCATCAGGCTTCCTTGGTTGAATTCTGTTGATCTTCTTGCGGAAGGAGGTTTCGGCTGCAGCCTTTGGAATACAGCTGTTTTTGAAGGCTTTTTTGACTTTTCATTTTCATATCTTTCTCTTAACTTCTTTCTTTTTGGCAACTCAGCATGAGGCAGCTGCCTTTGAATTGGTTTCCATACTTGCCGCCTTTGTGACTGAAAGATTGGCTTTGATTTTTCTTGTGCATATTGATCTTCTTGATGTTTGGGCACCCAAATTTGTTTTGCAGGTGGCTCTTGACAATATTTCGTCCCATAACAATAAGTTGGTTTGGGGTTTCTTTCTTGCTTTTCCGACATCTGAATCTTAGCTTTTCCTTTTTTTTTTTCTTTCATTTTTCATTTTTTCTCTGTCTATGTCTTCAAAGACCTGGAATGAGTTTTGAACCGGAATATTTGGAACCAGTCGGTCTTTGGAAGTATTAACTTTGTTGCCGTCTAGAAAGATCTGCAGGCTCCCAACAAGAATTGATTTTTTGGTCCTAGACCATTGTGAAGAGACTGCCTTTGATTTGAGCTAGGAATTCTGACCTTTTCGGATATTTCTCCGGTATTGTCTTGAAGATGATGCAGCATGACTGTGAATAGTGCAGCAGTTGACTACTTGCGCTTGAGGTATATCGGACATAATCTTAGGCTGCATGAAGACCACCCTGAAAAAATTCGGAAAACCAATAACGGGAGGGAAGCTCCTGAATGTCACAGGTACCACCAAGTAGCCACAACGAGCATGGTTCTCGACCACCAGAGGGCCAAAGAAAACTTTCGATTCCATTGAGTCTCCTGTAATACAACAAATAGATAATCAATAACTTCAAAGAATGGGTGTTATCCTTATTCTTCCGATGAGAAGATGAAGGGAGGACAGGTCCCACCGGGCATGCCAAAAGTGATTGTCGTACATTTTTTAGGAAAAAATGTACTTGATCATGATTTTTTGATTTAGATTTAGATTTGTGTTTGTGCACTTTACCTGACTCAATCAGATGAATGCGTAGTTCTTCGATCCGATCTCGCTACCCATAAATTGAATAACGTTAATTACATCCTCCTAAGAGGAAAACCCTTGATTAATCGTTGGAAGAATAGAATAACACCCTTTGAAATAATATAAATAATACATATAAGATTGCATTCAAAAAATGAATGAATTTCAATTTTTATTTGAGAAGAAAACTTATTTTTTAGTTTAGAGTTGAGTCTGCGCGAGACTTGATTTATTGATTTTTATTGATGGATAATGATGAGAGATATTTTTTAGACTTTTTGTCTTGATTTATGTGGATACATTGAAGATTTGTTAGAATTTTTATGTTTAGAAGTGAACATAAAGTTGAGTCTGCGTAAGGATGCGCAGACTCATTTGTTACCAATGAGAATGCTTGTAGTTATTTTGATTTTTGATTTGTGAGAGGAATGAAGATCTTTTTTATGGTATTTTGATTGAAGTGGATGACATTTTTCATGGGGATTATGATTTAGAATTTGAATATCAATTTTGGTTGTGTTTTATTGACAAGAATGTATAATAAACATTGCTTATTGTGTTTTTTCAGATTTGGAGCAAAGAGATTTTGGATTTGATTTGGAAGGTATAAAAAAGTATTTTTTATGTTTTCTCATTTGATTTGAGTGAAAGATGCTTTAAATACTTATGCTTTTTATGTTTTGAATTTATAGGTTTTTAGAGAGTGAGCAAGGTTATGAAGTTAATTAAAGTGAGATTTCTTTTAGGTATTTTTATCTTTTGCAAAGGGGAAAGAAAAAGTTTTATTTGATTTTTTGATTTATAGGAAGTAGTTTATTCTTATCTTAGGGTTATTGATTTAATTTTAAAAGAATTAAGGTTGATAAATTGGATTTTAATAATTGAGGGTTGAGTCTGCGCAGGGTAGCGCAGACTCATTTGTCACAAGCTTCTTTTTACATGTTTTGTGTAATTTCAAGGGGAAAAATTAGCATTTTTGTTTGGGTTTTGATTTTTGAAAAATATAGGGGTTATTATTAAGATTTTGATTTGATTTGATGAAAATTTAGTGGCCAAAATATCAGATTTTAAGAATTTAAGGTTGAGTCTGTGCTATAGGGCACAGACTCATTAGTTATCAAAGTGTTTAAGCATTTTTTATATTTTTTGTGAAAGGAGTTTTCAGCTTTTATTTAGGTTTTTGACTTATATAAGGTATAAAGTTTTTATGTAAATTTTTGGGTTTAATTTGGAGGGAAGTTAAGGTCAAAAAGGGCAATTTTGGGAATTCAGGGTTGAGTCTGCACAGGGTAGCGCAGACTCATTTGTCACCAATTTGTTTTGAGTTGTTTTTTGCATTTTTTCAAGAACAACTTAGTGTTTTTATTTGATTTCCTGACAGATAAGAATAAACTTTATTTTTAGAGAGTTTTAGATCATTTTGAAGTGGTCGGGAAGTTGATTTTTTATTTTTTGTGAATTTCAGGGTTGAGCCTGCACCAGGATGCACAGACTCAAGTATGAACTGTGGATTTTTTGTTTGTGAGTTATTTTATTGGATTTTTGGAGGGATAACTTGATTTTATGTTTTGTTTGGTGATGATTTGCATATTTAGAGTTGCGGGCATGATTTAGGCGCCAAGAGATGAGGTTTTGGCCATGAGATTGATGCGAGACTCAAGTTTAAAGAGGATTTTGAGCAAGATTCTTAAAAAGATGGAATCTCTTGAGGTTAAGGGGAATTCCAAGATTTTCAAAATGCTGGTAAGCTTCAAAGATCAAGGAGACAAGAAAAATGGGTTTGAGTTTGCGCAAGGGATGCACAGACTCAGCTGAACTTGTGATTTTTGTTTATTTTAAAGGGATTTGGATCATTTTTGTAAATGGATGTTTATTTTAAATGAAATGGAGTGTTTGATATATGATTGCAAGTGATATGAGCAATTTGATTTATTGTTTAGTTGATTTTTTCATTTGAAATGAGCTTATGAAAGGTGTGCAGACTCAACTTGTGTTTGGATTTTGTGTTTATTTAAAATAGAAGATGGCTATCTTAAACCTTTTTTTTGAATGAATTAACTTTAATTATTTGAGTTATTTGAACCATAAATGAGGCTATCAGTCCATGCAAGGCATTTTTGCCAGTCTTGAGTTGAGTCTGCGTAAGGGTGCGCAGACTCAGAACAGTGGCGCAGACTCAAGTCTAAAAATTGATTTTTTGAGTTTCCTGCACAGTTCAAGCTGTAATTAAATCCATCAAGGGGTTAGTTTCAACCATTAAAGTTAGAATATGAAATCCGGAGTCGATAAAAACATATTGTATCCCATTCCCAATTAAATTTCCATGGTTATAGGTGCGCAGACTCAAAATCTGAGCATAATTTCAGGTTTATACCTCTTTCAACTTGAAGTGACCTAAGAATCACCACAAATTTGGGGAGGATAATACTGAGAAATCTCAGAAGTTGAGTATGGCAACATAAAGCCTTTTCAAGGAGTGGTTCTTATGTGGATTTCTTCAAATTACACGATTTCTTCATGTTTATCCCATTCTTCTTGGATCACTTTATAAAACATTGAAAATGCATAATATAATGATTTCAAGTTGAATTTCAACCTTTTATTAGGAAAACCCAATCAAAGGTTTAGTATCTTCATAAAGGATCATGGCATGAAGGGACCTGAAGGACCAACTCCCTTAAAGGGATATGTAATGGCTAATGGACCATAGGGATGGCTATAAAGGGGGGCGTGCCAAGCATCCAACCACTCACCCAAAGGGTGCCCTTAATGCCTTCAAGATGTAAGAAAATCCCACAAGGGGTAATCCAAATCATCTCTACATTTGGGGAGCAAGGGACTCCATCAATTTCCCTATAGGATCGCATGTAGCCATGAACCATGGAGGTGGCTATAAAGGGGGGCGTGCGGAGCATCCAACCACTCACCCAAAGGGTGCCCTTAATGCCTTTGAAAGGGTTATCCAGAGGGAATCACCCAATCCATTTCTACATTTGGGGAGCAAGGAACTCCACCAACTCATTGGGACTTCGGGACATATCATCTAAATGAACCCATAGAAATGGGAACACAAGAATGATGTTTTTTGTGTGAGGGCCCTTGATGGGTTGCCCAACATGAGATTGTTGGCACCCTTGGATCGAGACATCCTTGGAAAACATCGGAAAACATTTAAAATCTTAAAACATATAACAAGATTTCGGATTGAAACATTAAAAGCTTAACAACCCAAAGTCCAAGCCAATTAGGACCTTCATTGGGCCTTAAAAGGACAGCCCTAGGTCCAAGGAACATTTGGACAACTTGGGGGTGGATCAAAGAATCACCTCAAGCCCAAAAATCAAGCTGAAAGAGGCGCAAACTCAAAAAACTGCAACTGGCGCTGAGTCTGTGCAGGGAGGCGCAGACTCATGAACAGTAGCCGCAGACTCAACACTGCACAGGCGCAGACTCAGCTGAAATCCAGATTTTTGGTGAAAAATGAATTTAAATCTAACCAAAATGATGGAAAATAAAGTATAAAAGATACAAGGCCTAAAATATTTATTTAAAATATATTTTAGATGCATTTCTTTAGGAAAATATCATGAAAACTTGAACATGAACATATGAGAAACTTAGATATAATTTTTATCTTTTCCATGGATCTCTCCTTCTTGGATCCATGTTAGAGGGTTTATTCTCAAAGAAGCTCATCCTCAACTAGTGAGGGAACCTCCTTAAGAACCTCTAGGGCCTAAACTTTTAGTCATTAAAGGAAAAAATCTAAACAAAACCCATTCGGTTCCAACATGAAAACAGAAACTCAAACTTTAATATATATGAAACTTAGGAGATTTCTCTTGATGTTTGGCCTTGGAGGAACATCATCCATGGAAGGGATGTGCTCCTAAGGGTTATGGAAAGCCAAGGCACCTTGAAAAACCCCAAAACCAAAGACAAATAAATGAAAAAACAGTTTTCAGGAAATTTGGACAGCAAAGCACATTTCGGGTCATATCTCCATATTCAGGGTGTTCTAAGGCTTGAGGAGACCATTTCTATAAACTAGAAATGCCCCTATACCATCCCCACACGAAAAACACATACCTTATGAAGGAAAAAATAACATGAAAGGAAGATAATCAGCAGATTGACAAAACAGACACAGGAAATCTGAACTTTGCATTTCATTGCTTTCAATCACCATAGATGAACATTAAGGGGGAGATAGAAGTTTCTATGAATATCAAACTGAAAGAAAAACATTATAAAAAAGCAAGGAGACAAAAATAAACCCCTTCTTCACTCCCACTCTACCTTGGAGAGGGGATGAGAAGGGAGAATGGCTCTTGAAGCCTACAATCTTGCTCTCTTCTTTTTTAACACTCTTCCTTTCTTTTTCTCTTCTTTTTTCCTTCTTTTTTCTCTCTTGGGATGCAGGAGATGAAGGGGAATGGAGGAGGGAGACGTGCTCCTCCTGGCCTCTATCTTTTCTTCTTCTCTTTTCTCTTTTTTTGAGATTTTTGTCTCCAACTTTTTCTTGTAGAAGATGGGGGTTATTTTATAGATAAAGTTGGGTTACTTTTGGGGGGTAGATTAGACATCCATTAGCCTTGAATTAGGGATAAGAAACCCCTCTTAAGAGCCCTCCAATGAGGCCACAATATTTGGAAAATCATGATTGGCTTCTCTTTTTGCTTTTCACCTACCACCTTCTAGAAGAATCTTAAGGAGGGGACCACTTGCTTTTTCTTCTTATCCATCTTTGGACAGATTTGAACATGGGCCAAAGGGGTAAGAATAGGCCATGGGGGAGACCATTTGGGCCCTTTTAAAGGCTGCCACGAAATTGGGCTTTGGCCTTTACTTTTTGGGCCCGGATTGCCCCTATTGGGCTTCTTTTACTGGAGATAATGGGCCCGAGCCTGCCCCCTTGGATTTCTTTATCATTTGGACTGAAAATAACTCCTTTTTGACTTTCTTTAGCTTGCAAAATTGGGCTTGACTACTGCCCCTTAAATCTTCTTCATTTGGGCCTTCTTGGACAATCTTTGCACAATTGTTTGGACCTTCTTTACTTGAGATAATGGGCCCGGTTATGTCTTTGGCTTCCTTCACCATTTGGGCCCTAGAGTGTCCCATTTTTTGATTCATTTGGCTTGCAAAATAGGCATGACTGTTGTCCATTAATTCTTTTTCACTTGGGCTTTCTTTGAAAAATTACTTGGACCTTTCTTACTTGAATTAATGGGCTCGGTTCTTCCTTTCAATTCTCTTTGATTTGGGTCTTCTTTGTTGATCTTTAGGTTCTTCTTCTTGTTCAATTTTTGGTGACAACACATCCATAAATGATAAATTTCATAGCCAGCAGTATTATTGATGAGTATATCAATGTGAGGCAATGGAAAATCATCCTTAGGACAGGCTCGGTTCAAATCTCGAAAGTCAAAACAGATCCTAACCTTCCTATCTTTCTTCATAACCGGGACTATGTTGGTCACCCATTGTGGATAAAGGACAACTCTAATGAATTTGGTTTTATGTAACTTATCGACCTCTTCCTTCATTTTTAAAGCCATTTGTGGGTAGAATCGCCTTAAATCTGTTTGACCGGGCTAGCTCCATCCTTTAATGTCAACCTATGTTCCACTAAGGATAAGTCTAACCCCGACATATCCTCATAACTCCAGGCGAAAGTGTCCTTATAATCCTTAAGAACTTGTACCATTGTCTTCTCATCCTTTTCAGAAAGATTCTTACTAACGAGGACAACCTTAGGTTCGTCTTCAGTCCCTAGATTGATCTCTTTGGTGGGCTCTTCTACGTCAGATGAGGGTTCATCGAATCTTTTTACTCCAATGGCATATGCCTCAGCTGCGTCCTCATCATCTTCTTCATCTTCAACAATAGGGTCTTTTTCGTGTATCAATTCATACACCCCATATCCATCATTAACTGACTCATCATCTATACAAGCTTCTGACATCTGAATAGGATTCTCTAATAGCTGATGGATCATAGAGCAAGAAAGGTATTTATCAGTTAAATCCTGGAGGTATCTATCTGGAATTTGTTTACCCTTAGATTTTCTAGACTTTCTAACCTAACTAACATGCCTAGAACTAGACTCCCTAACTTCGCTCGACTCCCTATCCTGACTTAATGAGGACGAAGTAGAATGAAAATTATAAGATACAGGCGGAAATACAGGAGAATCCTCCCGAGGGGAGGGGCAGAGTAGATCTAGAAGTGAATCTTGACCGAAAGACCCACGCAATGGGGTATAATCGGACAAGTAAGAAGTTTCCTCAATGAGGATCTGGGAGAAATTTGTTGCCAAATTGGCGTATTTTTTTGGAAAAAAGATGAATTAATCATAAAACAAGAATGTAGGTAAATAGGAGGAGAATGGGATGGAGGAAGCGGCACCAGGGCCAAAGGATTTGGGGGATCATACAGCAGTATGTCCCAGATTAAATTATAAATCCTCTCTGGATTGAGAGGAGGTTAGGGAATGAAGTCCCGTGGGGACCGAGTGATCATGACGGGCGGAGCCCGTGGAATATCTTCAGTAATGACCCGCGACCAAGTCGGGGTCAAAAGCAGAGTGCGGAACAAGGTATGAAGTGTGAAAATGTGAGAAGGATAAGTCCCCCTCCAGAGAAGATCCGTGGTATAACCACCTTTATAGGGGTCATCTGACTCCCCTTCATCTGTTTCCTCATACAGCAGTATTCTTTTATCAAAAATGGCACCAGGCCCTTCAATCAGTTCATCTATTTGTGGCGGCCACTTAGGTTCTGAGGGATTAAGAAACAGTCTATTCAATGCAATATACATATCCCTTAAGTCAAACCATCTGCACCATTCACACTCAGGGTCTTGAAACTTCCTCCTTTTCATTGGCCGCAGAGCCTCCAAGGACTGGTACGTAAGCAATTCTGAACAATGCCTGGCCAGGTCTCTTCCATATATGTCATGGAGGTCAAAACAGGAAGTGATGACCACCGTGTTATCATGACTGATCACGGGCCCCTTGACAAAATGTGTGTATAAAGTCCATGTTAAGGGGTCCCGACCTTCTTTGCATGGCATAGACATTGTCTCCTATATCTTTTGGCCGTCTTCATTTTCTTCCTGTTGAGTAATGTCGTGCCTCACTTTTCTTGGCCTATAGCCCAGGCCATTTTCAGGTGTCCTTCGGTTGTCCTTGATGGACGTAGTTCTGCCTTGTAATTGCGTGCCCAGGCCCTTTCCAGGCTGATAACCACCTTTCATCATTATTTTCCATCCAGGGGTACTCATGCACTTCCCCCGCTTTATGGCATTCAGTAGATAAGGAGTAAGAGTGGCGGCCTTTAAAGGATCAATCACCGAACGGTAGACCTGTAATACCGACAGAAAAGGTTGTCGGCTAGGTGAAGAAGTTGGCTTGGTATTCAAGGAGTGAGCAGCAGCAAGGATCGGTATGCTCGTAACTTTAATGATTCGTCCTTTGTAAGGAAATTTGAAGCACTGATGATTCGTAGAGGGAATCGCCTCGAGGGTTTTTATATAAGGACGACCCAAAATAGCATTCAAGGAAGGATCGATTTTCAAAATGTGAAATTCGACCTCGGCATGACATACAGGGCCTAACTCCACTTTTAAATAGACCATTCCCAGAGGGGAACGGGTGGAATTATCATAAGCTGTAACAGAGATAGGGCTAGGTAGCCATTTTTCTTTAGGTACACTACACAATTCAAGGGTCTTCGGAGGAAAGACATTAATTGAAGCCCCTGTGTCGACTAGACATGCATCTACGGCCTTCTTACAGATATTGACCGTAATACTTAGAGCCATGCTTCTGGCTACTAGTGGTGCTAGTTCCGATGCATAAAATAAGATAGAGGGCTGATCCTCCTGAGGAACTAATAGTGCGGCGATCTTCTCTACCGGCACGTCTTCGTTGACCATCACTTTTTATAAGTACTCCATCAAAGCCTCCTGATGGGTCTTCGATCTCTTTATCAATTCAAGCATAGAGATTTGTGTCGGTGTTCTGTCAAGATGTTTTAACAGGTCGTATTGAGTGCCTGGTGCACTCTCATCATTATGCGCTTCCTCCGGCGGCTGTGATGGGCCGTCTCTGACTGTTGATTGAGGAAATACCTTATTGAAGATCCTCCCACTGCGGAGTGCATGTTCTTCAGTTGTGGAAGGGACGGGTAATAACTTGAGTAATGCAGGGTTAGTGGATGGTCTAGACGGTGTGGAGGGTTGGTATACGGGTGATGGCGTGGGGTTAGTTGGTGGTGGCATGGCACGGATGAGGGGCTTAGATGGTTGGATGGTGGAAGGGTAATTGGTTGGTGCGGATGAAGTGGGGAATGGCATGCGGAGTAGGGGTTTAGATGGTTGTATGGTGTTTGGGTAAGCGGTGGCGGTAATGGATGATGTAGGGAGTGGTACGCGAAGCAGTGGTTTGGATGGCATGAGGGGTGCGTAATTAACTTGCGGGTGGTTGTTTAATGGAGGCGTAGTGGCGTGGGGGATAATAGGTTTGAGGAAAGTGGGCGGTGGTGATGGGTTAATGGGTTTAAGGAAAGTGGGCGGTGATGATGGGTTAATGGGCGTGGGTAAATGGTATGCAAGTGTTGGTACTGGCATGATGGTAACGGATTGTGGTCTAGGTATGTGGATGGTGCGGCGTGGTGGTTGTTCTGCGGTGCTCGGAGTGTGGCCTATTGAATAAATAGAGGAAGAATCCTCTATCTTCCACTGTTGCCCTCGATTAGCCTCAGACCGGCTATTTGTTAAAATGGTGGCAACTTGATTTTGGTTATGGTGCTCCAGAAGTGGGTTTTGCACTATACCCATGTTTGGAGGCGCCGCTGCCTGCGCCGGCGCTCTTGGTTGTTGCTGTTGCTGTTGTTGTTGTTGTGGTCTTCTCGCCTTCAAGGCGGATATGTACTTCTTCATTTCTTCCCAGTCGATGCCTCCCTACTCGTTGAGATCATGAATATAATCTCGGAATTGGAAGCAGGTATCTATGGTGTGTCCAGGTTGTCGGTGGAAATAACAATACCTAGAAGTGTCGGCATTTTGGGGCCAAATAGTTTTTTCTCTTGGAAGAACCAAAACATTGGCTGCCATTAAAGCACTGAAGATATCTGATAAGGACTATGGAAGAACTGGATATTCTGCCCTTTTCAGGCCTGGAGGCTTCCTCTGCTGGTAATAATCAGCAGGAGGAGGTACATTGTGGTATGCCGGAGGTGCGCGCGGCTGGTACTATTGTTGTTGTGGGGGCTGATACTGCTATTGTGGGGACTGATACTGTAGTTGCGGGGCTGCTGCTGTGGCTGCTATTGTGGCTGCTGGTTCGGCTGCTGAGGCCGTTGGTACTGAGGCTGCTAATACTGTGAGTTCGTGTAACGACCCGCCATCCTATGACCGGAAACCCGGTCACTAAATGGATGTCGGCCCATTAACTGCGGGTTCACACCCGGATCTCACACAACACATCTAGAGGAGTAAGTGCTAAACAAGGCTAAATATAACAATCGCACGGACTACAAAGGTAAACGAGTGCGCAGAAGGGAAAATAATAATGTCCGTATACAGTCCAACAATAATTACATGTCCAACAATTAAATAAGTACAGGCAGAAGGAAAGTACAACAACATCGGGGCATACCCTGGAACTAAGACAGCTGCTGGTCCGCACACCAAGAAGACACCACGCTTCCGCTCCCACGAGGTCCACACCTGAAACCGTAGGGAGTGAGCCACACCAGAAATGGGCTTAGTAGGGATCATCCGATCCCCCGCCTCCCAGACACACACCCACAAGTGCAACAACAGGAATATATGGCAATTAAGTAAAGCAGTAAACATAGCACTCAACCTGATAGGAACCGTATGATAAGCAGTGTAACAAGAACAGTACCAAGTAACCCGAAGAACCCAACACAAAGTCACGTCTCACAGTCAAAGCCCACGAAGCGACTGAACCACACTATCGACCGAAGTCAAACGTTGCCTCCCAACACTACCACCACTGCTCACGCCTGTCCACCCCTACAGTGTTTCGGGGCACTGTAGGGTGAGGCAGTGAGCCAAACTAGGACTAGCTGGACTCAGTGTACCGCCACTGCCAGCTACGTGTGCACACAAGCAGTCTAGACTACCGTCCTACCACCGGATTGCCTCCACGCTAGGCCTCAGCGCTTCCAGGAGGGCCCTGGGAACCGGCGAACCCCCGTCAAGCCGAAGCTACAGGAACTACCCACAAACCCAACTCTCCCGGGCTGCGTCAGGCCAAAGGGCTAAGGGTACCACTCGTAACCTTGATCAAAGGTCACATCAGGCCCGATGGCTAAAGGGTAAACCAACTCCCACCAGTACCAGCTCCACAGCAAGAAATGCGCCGGAAGCTGTCACGACAAACAGGGAAACCCCGACCCGCTGAGGCCAAGCAGCAACCCCTCGGATAGCGCACCAGCTACTCCGGCCCGACGGGCTCAAGGTGGTTCTGCTTCCCTCAGCCAAAGGTAAAACACAACTAGCACCCCTCCTCACAGACACCATGGCCCTTCTCCCATCAGCCCATGGTGACAAACGGAAACCACAGTCATTCCGAATCCATATTCGTACAAGCACACACACACAACATGATTCCATTCGTACAGTAAACCTCCGTCTCAGCGTATAGTTGAAGCACACACATATAGATGATGAAATCTCATTCATGCAGAAGTCCTCAGTCTCAGTATACAACTCAAAGCATGCATCTGAACCATCCCCCCGTGAAATATACATGAAATAACAGGATTTAAGCATTTCTGTCTTGAATCGCGTCGACCAAGGTCGACGCCATTCAAGACCCTCAGACAGGTTTATTAAAAGCCAGATTATCCCTTAAAACGCGTCCACCAGTGAAGCCGTCGTTTAAAACGCGTCAGGGTCGCCAGACGCCATTCAACCCAAAAATCCAGTATTGCAGAACCCTTAAACGGGGGCATTTCCTGCCTAAATGGCGTCATGATGGCCCGACGTCCTTCTGAAAGGCGTCGTCCATCCATGACGTCATTTAGCGCCAGAACCCCTAACTCAGGAAACCTCGAACAGGAAGGTTTCTGCCCTAAAACGCGTCGTACTGACCCGACGTCTTTCGGAAAGGCGTCGACCAGGCACGACGCCATTTAACGCCAGAAACCAGGTTTCCTGGTTCGAACCGAGGGTTTCTCCCTTGAACCCCAAGCACCCCGAAAAGCCCCAAAACCAAAAGGGGAGGAAGAGAAACCCAACCATCACAAGTATGCTACAAAACCACGTTTACAAGCACCGCCATTCCCACAAGGAATCCCCCTAAACATGCTCAATCTAGCCCCAAACACGTCACGCCAAGAAATATACGAGCAACACATGCAAGGTTCGTCCCCCTACAGGTTCTTGAATTCCGCCAAGCTCCGTGCCGCCGTCCCGCCGCACCGCACACCGCCGCCGGTACCCTCGAGGACGCCGCCACTCCGCCGGGACGTCGGCCGCCGTCCGGAGAAGGGAACGCCGCGAAGGAGGTGGTGGGGTTAGAGGTGAGAGGTAGGGAGGTTATGGAGTGATGGAAGAGGAAGAAGAGGAAGGGAAGGAAGGAAGAGCGTCGGAGAGGGCGGAGAGGGTGAGGAGAGGGAGAGTGAAGGTGAGAATGAGGGAAAGAAGGGAAGGCTCGCGGGGTCAATCCGAATCCAGCTAAAATACGTCGATCGAGGCAGACGCCATTCAGTCTGACAGGACAGCCGTACTGACAGCGGTCTGAAACGCGTCACCCTCCACGGACGCCGTTCAGACGACAGGACAGGCCGTACTGTCAACGCTCTGGCGCCGTGCCCTGACATCGTAGAGGTCACAGTCTGAATCGCATCGACCAACATGGACGCCGTTCAGACGATGTGACCGGGGCCGTACTCTCGCGGCCCGAAACCCGCCCACGTGGCGCACACGTGGCACGACACCCAGCAGACCTAAATGGCGTCCACACAACTTGACGCCTTTTGAAAAGGCGTCGAGCAGTGCTGACGCCATTCAGCCAGAAATCTCAAGACCCCTCCAGGGTCCAAACCAGGGGATCCGGCCCGAACCCGACCCGAACACAGAACCCGAAACCTCAGTCCTTACAGTTCGGCTGCTACTGTCTGTAACCCTGCTGGTTTGGTTGTTGCGGTCGCTGGTACTGTGGTTGCTGATTTCTCACAAATTGGGGCGAACTGTTGTTCATGGTACTAACCTGCTCATGGGAGAGCGTGCCCTCAGTGGTTGGACCTGTGCTAGGGGAATTTGGTACGGCAGGCTTCCGAGGTGGATGCCTGCTAGGTCAGTGAGGATCAAAGACACTAGAGAATATAGCATCCTTGAAAGCGTTCTGATAATAACGTGCTCTTTCATAGAGCTCTGCCATGCTGGTCAAGTTGTTCAGGGCGAGGACTAACTTAAGCTGAGGCGTAGCATTGGAGATTAACATACTTACTTGCTCTGACTCAGACAAATGATCTTTCACTTTTTCTGCCATGCCCCTCCATCTATTAGCAAAACTGACGAATTCCTCATCGGGCTTAATCTTTTATGTTATCAAATCAATAATGGACAGAGAGGGGGCAACTCTATCCTGGTACCGTTGAATAAACTTTCGTGACACGATACCATAGTCCTCTACTTCAGCTAGCTCTAAAGAAAAGAACCATTCGAGGGTTGGTCCCTCCAAGGATTTCCTGAACAAAAATGCCAACGACCTCTTGTCGTTCTGCCAGAAAGATGACTCATACATAAACTCCTTCAAATGAGTGAAGGGGTTACCAGTACTGTTGTATTTTCAGTACACTAGCATTTTGGAGGGTGGCAAATGGAACACAGGCAGACTTGGCAGGTTAATCTCAGGTGCAGCTTTAACTCCTATCATCTTCTGAAGGTTGTTGAACTGTTCATCCATACGCTCCATCTTTGCAAGCAGAGCTTGTGTCGTTGGATCAACCTGGGGAGGAGGGGGAGGTGGAGGTACATGATAGCCCTGTTGCCTAGAGTATGTAGGACATGAGGGACAATAGGGCTGAAGTCCGGCAGAGCTTCCGCCATGCCCGAGGGCATTTTGGTAAGTAGGCGTCGGCGGCCTGACCGGTTGCCTCGAGGAAGACAATTGTGGCCCAGCTGGCTGAGAAGTTGAAACGTGGAGACCTTCCATAGCCTGGTGAATATGATGAGGAGGTGGTTGACGAATAACAGGGGGAGCCGCAGGATTCGGCTCGACAGACTGCATGGGCGTCTTCCCCTTCAAGATGGACTGGATAGCCTCGAACTGTCGAGGATCTAGATGGGAGGCAAGAACTCCCAAAGCGTTCACTAGATCTGAGGGATTGGAGGATGAGGAATCATTCGGGTTCATGCCCCCCTTGAAAATAGGATTAGGAACCGCATGCACATGCGGAGGAAGATCAGAATATTGATCATGAGCACAAGGAAGAGGGGTTTGGTGGTTTCCCTCATATCGAACTGGACAAGAATGGGGATTACGGGGGGCATCAGCATCTCCCCCGCTTTCAAAGTGGTAATCAAACTCAAGAGGGGCATTAGCATCTCCCTCGTAGTTGACTAGGGCGTCTGGAGCCATACTCAAATCTCTACCTGATCGAAGTAGCATGATATTAGATTTTTTTCTTTTTTTAAAGATTTGCAGATAAGTTGCACAGAGATTAAGCAATCAAGTAGATTTTTAACGTTACTTCATGATTCCTTGTTGGGTTATTTTGATTCAATTAATCACTAATTCACTCAAGGGGTAGGATCCTAGTTTCAGTTCAATTTCCACCGTTATACTCTATGGCTTTCTCTCACAACGTTATGAAAATCTAACCAGGACTTCGATTGGTACAACCAGCCCGATAAACAAGAAGGAATACCTTGATTTTGGGGACTTACGGAGGTCTTTAACGCCAACCACTCTAGTCTGATCGAGGGACCGACCTAATCAGAGAGAGGTGAAGACGTCAAGAAAGGTGTTCCTAAGAGAAAAAGGGGGGTGTTAGCCCCAGTGCGTATGACCTGTGGCCTGGATGGCCTCTAATGCTTATTACGTAATGTGTAGTAGCAAGCATATCAGAAATCTGAGAACTAAAAAAAAACAAGAAACTACCTGAATCGCGTTGCTGTTCGTCGACGCTATTCAAACAGAACCTTATTTTTTTCGCAGAAACTCAGGCAGCAAACAACAAAGATTTTTGCCTGAAAGGTTTCTGAATTGGGCGACGCGTTATGAAACGCGTCACTGTTACTGGATGCTTTTTAGGTCGCAGAATCAATATTTTAGGAGGAATTTCTGGATCGATTCCTCCTCAAACAAACATGATGAAAGCAGTAAATAATTGGCTCATGAGAATCTGTTTTATTTCAATTTTTTAACAGGATGATTTATCATGTAAACAACAAAACATTCAATCAATCACACATGTTTCTTATCACAAAAATAGCTCTTCAATCAATCAAACGGGGAGGGCAAGATCTTGCCGCAAGGGTGTGCACGTGGTGCATGTGGGAATAACAACTAAACTAAAAACTCACCGATCGGTGAGGGCGTGTCAAGAGACATAGGTGGTGCATTGTGGGTGCCCGATTGATAAAAGCAAGAACAAAGATTAAAAAGATGGCGAGACCAAGTCCCACCGTGATCACCAAAAAGCTGTGAGTGCTCAAATTGGGGTGTGTGATTATCATGAAAATTTATGTTGTTTATGTGGCAAATGAATCTATTAAGTGAATGTGATCACCAGAAACTTTTAACTAAAAAGTTTCAAAAGAAAAGGATTGATCGCCTACCTGTTTTGGATGTAGAAGATTTTCGAAGTCCTTGATTCTCCTCCTTCAGCCGGCTAAAGAAAGAAAGCCTTTTTTATTTTGTTCTTGCTTTGAATGCTTATTGGACTTTGAGGATCATCCATATTCCTTGTTGATTCTCTCATCTTTATTTGTAAGAAAGAAAGATAAAAGAAAATAATAAGAACTCAAGTAGAGGTGGTATCTATTCTAATGAAGATTCTAATCATGCAATTTAAAAAAAAAATTCACTTGTTTAATGGTCTTTTAAACCCCTTAAAGTATGGATTGGAAAATAATGCCAGTGAGTGTGTGTTGCATGGAGTGATGTGATGAAAATATGATGCTAATGTGATGAAAATATGAGAAAGATGTATAAATTGATTAAGAACTAAGTTGGATGGCCCCTGGAAAACCTTGGTCTTGAATGGATCTTGAATGGACGAAGAAACGATGAAAAAAGGATGTAGCTTGCTTTAAGACTCTTGGAAGTAGCAGCACCTCGATCCTTTAGCGTCTGGACGTCGTCGTTCCCAAGAATCGCTCAAAATTATCACTAATCTTTCAAGAATTATCACTAACCTTCACTCCCTTTTCAATGACTAAGGGGTTATGTATTTATAGGCTTTTCATCCGCAGTATTAATGGATTAACATGAAAGAATTTGAAGTTTATCCAACTATCAAACAAATTAACACATATTAATTCATCATTATCTGTAATTATTTAAAACGCGTCGCCCATGGGATACGTCTTTTAGACTAATTAAGATAAGGATAAATATCCGTAAAAAAAGAGATAGAAACAGTTTAGGAAACCTAAATGGTGTCGTGCCTGGAAGACGTATTTTAACTAATTAATCAATTAATTAAAATTCAAACTTTAAATATCAAAATATGAATAAACTATAAATGGCGTCTATACATGTCGACGTATTTTAGACTTTTTCATATTTGATTAAAAATCTGAGTTAAAATGAATTTCTTTAATAAACTTAAATTATGTCTGTCTGACCGATGTCATTTAGATAATTAATTCAGAAAGATTAATAAAAATTAACTAATGATTAAATATCAGACCATTTTAAGGCATTATTATATGATATGAAATTTACTCAAAATGATATCAAAATTAGCGTGTCTACATAAGATAGGAGAGAATGAGCCGATTGACTCGAGAAGTCCTATTAGGGTCCTTCATTAAAGTGAATCTCCCTTTTTGTGAGTCATGTTTGACAGGAAAAGCCTCCAAAGGCTAAGAGGGTATCTTGCCCACTAGAGCTAATCCACTTAAACATATGTGAACCCTTAAATGTGAGGGCACATCATGGGGAATCCTACTTTTTCACTTCCGTAGATGACTATTCTCGCTATGGGTTAGTGTATCTTCTCTCTCATTGCTTAGAGGCCTTAACTTGTTTTAAGCATTTCTGGCTGAGGTAGAGAATGATGAAGAGAGGAGCATTAAGGCTCTTCGCAGTGACAGAAGCAGAGAATGCGTATCAAATCAGTTCAAAGAGGGTTATGAAGAAAAAAGAATTCACAAATAGCTTAATATTCCTTATACTTCGCAATAAAATGCTATTGCAGAGAGGAGAAATCGTACTCTTATGAAGATGGTTCAGTCGATAGTGGCACAAGCTAACCTTCTAAAAAATTTCTGCGGAGATACACTATTGACTACTGCTTATATCCTGAACCGAGTGCTTTCTAAGTGAATACCTTCAACTTCCTACGAACTAAGGAAAGGAGAAAAGTCCTACTTGGAGGACTTATGCCTGTGAGGATCAACTGGAATATTCACAATACCTCCTATAAATATAGGAAGTTGGGCCATAGAACTAGCAAACATGTGTTCATAAGGTACCCTGAGCAATCTAAGGGCTATGTGATTATGGTGAACATCTAGATGGAAGAATGATTAGGAAAGAGGTTCGAGATGTGGTCTGCCTTGAGAGGGATTATCCATTCATAAGAGAGATTAGGTAAGACATGCAATTATATGAGTTGCAAGATCTTACTAAAAACACTATGTCTTCCGGCATGGGGGGAATTAGTCTCATCCTAGAAATTGTCGAAGATAGTGAGAGTGTTCCAATAAACAATGGAAGTGAACTACTTAATACTTTAACTCGCAAAAGTCAACATAGACATATCCTTCGACGTCGTTTTACCATTAAACGGGAATCATGTGTACTTCTGTTGATGTTGATGAGCCTGCACCCTATGAGGAAGCGATGATCTCACCTGACTCATAAAAGTGGATAGCTACAATGAAGGAAGAAATGAGTTCAATGACTAAGAATGAAGTATGAAAGTTATTTGATCTACCACCTAAACGCAAGGCTATTGGAAATAAGTACGTTCTCAAAGTCAAGCATAAAGCTAATGGGTTAAGTAACAAGTATAAAGTCTGACTCGTGGCGAAAGGCTATACCCAATTAGAGGGAATAGACTATGAAGAGCCATTCTCCTCAGTAGTGAGATTCACCTCTATTTGCATCATCCTGGCTATCGTCACCTATAAAATAGGCATTATTCTAAATAGATATTAAGACAACTTTTCTCAATGGAGAATTAAACGAAGAGATCTATATGGCTCAGCCTATGGGCTTCGAAGTTGAAAGACAAGAACACAAAGTGTGTTGCCTGAAACGTTCAATATATGGTCTCAAACAGTCGTCTAGAGAGTAGTACTGTAAGTTCCACGAAGCAATCATTTCGATTGGCTTTATAATGATCGAAGAAGACCACTATGTTTATGTCAAGAGAGTTAAGAAAAGTGTTCTTATTCTCTCTTTATATGTCGACGACATATTGTTAGCCGGGAATGACATAGAGTTAATCAAAACCACTCAAGAGTGATAATCCTCCAACTTTGAGATGAAGGATTTAGGTAAGGCAAATTACATAGTGGGATCAAAGTTCTATAGAGTTCGATCTAAGAGATTTCTAAGTTTGTCTCAAGAAACTTACATTAAGGAAATCTTGGAGCGCTTTCTGATGCACAAAGTCAAGCCTGTGAATACTCTAATGGAGAGGAACTTAATTCTTAGTGTTGATTAATGTCCTAATAAAGAGGAAGAGAAAGAACGAAAGATAGATGTCCCTTATGCCAATACAGTTAGTTGTCTCATGTATGCCATGATATGCACTCGTCCCGACATTTGCTTTGTAGGTGGCAAGGTTAGTAGATATCAGAATAATCCTGGAACTGCGCATTGACAAGCAGTAAAAAGGATTTTTAGATATTTGTGAGGTATTGAGAATCTTGCTCTGTGTTATCATAGTGGGAGCCTTATATTGACTAGATACTCAGATGCTGATAGATCAGCTGAAAGAGATTAGCGCAAGTCCACTTCGGAATATGCATTCATATTTAGAGAAGGAACTATTTCTTAGTGCAACAAGAAGTAAGTATGTGTCTCCTTGTCTATGTTAAGAGAGTTAAGAAAAGTGTTCTTATTCTCTCTTTATATGTCGACGACATATTGTTAGTCGGGAATGACATAGAGTTAATCAAAACCACTCAAGAGTGGTAATCCTCCAACTTTGAGATGAAGGATTTAGGTAAGGCAAATTACATAGTGGGATCAAAGTTCTATAGAGTTCGATCTAAGAGATTTCTAAGTTTGTCTCAATAAACTTACATTAAGGAAATCTTGGAGCACTTTCTGATGCACAAAGTCAAGCCTGTGAATACTCTAATGGAGAGGAACTTAATTCTTAGTGTTGATTAATGTCCTAATAAAGAGGAAGAGAAAGAACGAAAGATAGATGTCCCTTATGCCAATACAGTCAGTTGTCTCATGTATGCCATGATATGCACTCGTCCCGACATTTGCTTTGTAGGTGGCAAGGTTAGTAGATATCAGAATAATCCTGGAACTGCGCATTGACAAGCAGTAAAAAGGATTTTTAGATATTTGTGAGGTATTGAGAATCTTGCTCTGTGTTATCATAGTGGGAGCCTTATATTGACTAGATACTCAGATGCTGATAGATCAGCTGAAAGAGATTAGCGCAAGTCCACTTCGGAATATGCATTCATATTTAGAGAAGGAACTATTTCTTAGTGCAACAAGAAGTAAGTATGTGTCTCCTTGTCTATGTTAAGAGAGTTAAGAAAAGTGTTCTTATTCTCTCTTTATATGTCGACGACATATTGTTAGTCGGGAATGACATAGAGTTAATCAAAACCACTCAAGAGTGGTAATCCTCCAACTTTGAGATGAAGGATTTAGGTAAGGCAAATTACATAGTGGGATCAAAGTTCTATAGAGTTCGATCTAAGAGATTTCTAAGTTTGTCTCAATAAACTTACATTAAGGAAATCTTGGAGCACTTTCTGATGCACAAAGTCAAGCCTGTGAATACTCTAATGGAGAGGGACTTAATTCTTAGTGTTGATTAATGTCCTAATAAAGAGGAAGAGAAAGAATGAATGATAGATGTCCCTTATGCCAATACAGTCAGTTGTCTCATGTATGCCATAATATGCACTCGTCCCCACATTTGCTTTGTAGGTGGTAAGGTTAGTAGATATCAGAATAATCCCGGAACTGCGCATTGATAAGCAGTAAAAAAGATTTTTAGATATTTGTGAGGTACTGAGAATCTTGCTCTGTGTTATCATAGTGGGAGCCTTATATTGACTAGATACTCAGATGCTGATAGATCAGCTGAAAGGGATTAACGCAAGTCCACTTCGGAATATGCATTCATGCTTAGAGAATGAGCTATTTCTTAGTGCAGTAAGAAGTAAGTATGTGTCTCCTTGTCTATGATGGAGTCTGAGTACGTTGCTTGTACCGCTATGATCTAGGAAACCATCGAATTGAGGCGATTCTTGGTGAGCTTGGATGTCACAGTACATGTAGGAGATGTTGTTGTAGTCTATTGCGATAATATGGCCGTGATAGCCTACACGAGGGATCCTAAGTATCATGAAAAGTCAAAGCATATTGAAACTCGTTACCATTTTATCAGAGACTTCATTACGTAGGAATTAGTGGTCCTTAGATAGATCTCTATTGGTAAGATGCTTAAAGATCCTTTCACTAAACCTGTTGTGAGAATTTCGTTTCTCAATCATGCAATCATATTAGAAGTTAAGGACTGAGAAGGATCTAGTTATTTTTTGTTATGGACACTATTTTTTGCAATAAAATACGAATATTTTCTTTCATTATTAGTTCACTTATATTTGTGAATGTGAATGTATTTGACACCAGACTATGATCGGTCCACTCACACGGACGATCGCCATGTCGCTATAAGAGTGAGCATGATGAGATAGGCTTTGTAGATTTCACAGTCAGTGGAAGTGTATATTTTTCTATGTTCAGTGCGAGCGTGATAAGAGTCATAATCGCCTTAGTAGATGGCTGAAATGAGACTGATTGATAACAGTCGGACATGGACTCTCCCATGTAGCTAGTTGATAGCCGAATTTAATGAGATCCATGTAAGCAATTTGGATAAACTTAGTGGAGCATAGGGTTACAGATTTGTATGGTGTCTGAGTATAGCTATTCCTACTTTTAGCTCCATCATAACATATTAATCATACTGTATATGTTATCTTGTTTACCTTCAGAGGAGTGACTGAATGGATCCCCACTTCGTCACTATGTGAAGCCTCTGCTCTTTTATTATGCCCGTTGGGACTATACACCTTGTCATGATGTTGATATTTGATAATGCTAATTTAGTATATTTTCAAAGATCATATGCATACGGTCTAATGGAGCATAACTATGAAAGCAGTCAAGTCGAAGCATATTGACATATGTGACATAGGAAAAATCGACTTGCACAATACCTATGCCGTTTTAACTCATTGTTGGTTAATAGTTATGATAAATGTATCCAACATAATCATGAGTGTAGAAATATAGTTTTGAGAGGTTGAGGAAGAGATCTCAGAGGGACCCGATCTATTTAACCCGTGAGCTTGTGGTTTAGGGTGTGAGGCGAGCTTTAGAGTTATAGTGTTATGTTAGTATGGTTATGACTTAATATTAGTTATGACTTAATATAACACTTTTCACTTACATATCCTTCTTATTCAGTCGCACACATCATTTTTCTATATGAAAGGAAGAGTTAGAAGAAGAGAGATAAATGTGATATGTCTAATATATTTGAGTGGGAGATGTTACATGTGACCGGAGTCACATTCGGATTGTCATCCACATTGAGATGGTCTCCATATCGGATAAGGAAGTGGAGAAAAAGAGTTCCTATTAAGTGGAGATTTTTGGAGAAACTTCTTTATATATGTGTATATAGAGACAAGGAGAAGGAGACTTATGTGAATTCTCCTCCCCTCTTTCTCTCCCAATCTCCTCTCTATCTCTCTCTTGAAAGAATCATTGCCAGTCTCCAGAACTTGATGCGTGAACTCTGCGGGCAACTCCCATAGCCGCACCACACCGCGATGAGGGGGGGGGGTGTCTCCGCCTCTACTGCGACAATGAGTCTTTGGGGCTTCCACTCGACGGCGACGAGGGTCTGCGCACGCATACAAGGTAACCTCTGTGTGTTTATTTTGGCGACTTGCAACAGAAGATAATCTATCCTCTTTAGGCAAAAGAACACCCATTGGGCTATACTTGATTTGCTGAAATAGTGACATTTCATAGTCTCCGCTTCTGATCATATCCGCTCGTTCTCATGGCTTACGAGTATATGTTGTGCAAATGCCCTCATAATTTGTCTACGGGATGGCTTCTAATTTTTTCTAGGGCTGTGAATTGGGACATGGAAGTTTACCATAGTAAAGAAAGTAGTTTTTTTTTTTTTTCCTCTCCTGAACAAATCTAGAGCCAAAACTAAGCAGATTGTAAACATGTATTTCCGTGTCTATATTTAATTGGCTTTTGCAGACGATACTTCCTAGATAGGGAACCGTTCATCACTTTTGACGAGTCCACATGTTTTACCATTAAGATGTGTGGACTGGAAGTTAATTTATGTGGACTAGAAGTTAAATTCGTATGTTTTAGATTGTGTGAACTGGAAGTCAAATTTCTATGGATTATTAGAAGTTAGTTTTTATTGTTTAGAGGGCATCATGGTCACTTCAGCGAGGTAATGTTAATCGAAGGTATCCCACCATTAGCTCTTGGACCAAAAATTAAATGTTGCGTGTCCCTTGAACCTATTATTTAAAGGAGATAAGAGGTGGACAGGAAGTTCAAGTTAAGGAGCCAAAATTGGACCCTGGGTCAAATTCCTGTTAATATAATTTTATTTTATAAAGATAATGACGAAAATAGGCGTATATCTTGAGGCGTTATAATCGGTCCTTAACGTGAAAGTGAATAACTCGAGTTAAACATTGAGTAGAGCACTAAAATATTCTCAATATCTTAAATAATTATATGAACATATTTATGTTGTGTAAACATAAATAGAGAAATGTTCCAGGATAGAAACATAAGTGTGAAAATAACCATCTTCTCATTACCAATTGTGGTTTACCATTCATCATGAAACTCAATTATAGTTGTCGAATTAGATATCACGAAAAAAAAAGATAATCAAATAATCGGATGGCTGAGACATACATGATAAGTCTCAAATAGAAAAGAAAAGTTATAATTTTGCTCATAAGAAGATTATATACATGTCTCGTTCTCTAAGAAATATTATGATACCACACATTTTGTCATTCCTCATGCCACCCTTATTTCTACCATTTAATTTCCTTTGAGATCGGGTGGAGGAGACATATAATGTTCACTTTAGAAAACTTCAAACCTTGGTTTGACCTTACCTATCAACCGGTTTTCAAATTAGACAATAAAAATTAAAGATGCATGATAAAGAAGTGGCAAACGAGAGAGACAAAAAATTTTTATGTATTTTTTAAACATCCCAACATATTATGTGTGGCTTTGCTATCTTTACCTAATATATTACATTAAACCCTTAATTATCAAATTATGTGACTGGAATAGTTAAGTCAAACCAAATGGTCCCATAATTAGCAAACTGTGAAGGCATAGAATGTACAATTTACAAGATAAAATGATGGATAAAAGCCAAAGAATTGATCATCTTAATACATACCAATGAGATTTTAAACCTAACCGTTGCAGTTGTCAATTGTTTTCTAGCATCTCAAATCTATAGTAGATAATATGGTGCACACAGACCATCTTCCACTCCTAATCTAGATTCTTTTAAGAGTCCAAATTTTTCTAACCAACAAGAAAACTTGTAAATTCCCCTAGGATCAATTTTTGAATTTTATATTTTCAACAATCTCTTAATCTTAAGTCTACTAATACCTAAAAAGTAATTTATCATTGTACTTACATTCACCAAGTTTTGTCCATTATTGTCATCAGTCATGATTGGTCATCTGATCATTCTTAACTTGACAACGACAAAAGATTGATAATTGTAGCAGGTAGACTACATGGATTTTTTTCTCAAATGGTCCCAACCAGCTGATGTACTCTACATGGAGACTAATATCTACGTCGTCTATGATTTGAATTCGTGGCTTGGATGGTGATTACACTACAAGGAAAACAGGATTTGTCAGCGGCTAAGGGCCGCTGACAAATCCTAAACAGCCGCTGACAAATACTTATGTCAACGGCTTCCCAGCCGCTGACAAAGCCGTGGACAAAAACCCCGTTGGCATATATTTGTCAACGGCTACATAGAGCCGCTGACATATACTATATATGTCTACACACAGAAGCCGCTGACATATAACACATATGTCAGCGGCTACTTAACATCGCTGACATATACGTTATATGTCTACACACAGTAGCCGCTGACATATAACACATATGTCAGCGGCTAGATAAAGCCGCTGACATATAACACATATGTCAACGGCTAGATAAAGCCGCTGACATATACAACCTATGTCCACGGAGGTTAACCGCTGACAAATAGTGCATATGTCCACGGCTAACGTTAGCCGCTGACAAATAGTATTTGTCGACGGCTTCAAAGCCGCTGACAAATAGTATTTGTCAGCGACGTAAGCCGCTGACAAAAAGTATTTGTCGACGGCTTGAAGCCGCTGACAAATAGTTTTGTCAGCGACGTAGGCCGCTGACAAATACTATTTGTCGACGGCTGTAAAGCTGCTGACAAAACTTTTTCTCTGACAGAGGCTGCTGACAAATATTATTTGTCGATGGCTATAAAGCCGCTGACAAATAGTTACTAAGAAAAAAAAAATTAAAATATTAAATTAATAAATTATATATTTTTCCTGTATATACAGATTTGTACTTACAAACATATACAAAAACACATCAACATGTACAAATAAACACATTCACACTTTCAAATAAACACATTCATAAAATTACAAAAAAAATACATCCACATACATAAATAAACATTCACATAACATTAAAAAACACATCCATAAAAAATTCACATTACACATCTCCGAAAAATTCAGATTACACATCCACAACTAAATGTATCAATTATCATCAGCTCACTGTTCGTCATCACCATCAAAATCATCTCCCTCATCATTTGATTCGTTTTGGGCGTCGTCCTCATTCACAGCAGCTATCTGAGGCAGAGTAGGATTGTGCATTTTTTGAAATTGACTCATAGATGCGCTCATGTCTGCCATTTGTTTGCGCATCCACTCCATCTCCTCCCCTTGGGCTTTGATTTTTTCTTTCATGCTTTGCATCTCCACAGCCTGCTCCTCAAATTTCTGTTGATAGGAAGAGCTCGATCCTTCTCCCGGTCCATACCATGTACGTAATGTCTCTCGACTTCCTGCACAACGAACACGGCCAGATCGATCTTTTCCCATAACCGAAATGAATGCATCCTCAGCAGAAATGGGAGTACTCCCAACATCACTCTCTAAAGAAGAAGTGGTTAATTGAGTCATCCTCTCCTAAAATAAAATAAAATAAAATTGTTATTAGTGATACATATTAAATTTAATAAGAATGATTAAAAATAATAATTCAAATGATAGAATAACTTACATATCGACTTCTACTCTCCTCATCTACCCATTGCTCACTGCCGTATGGAAGATCCTTACATCTACCTATCTTGAACATCTCAAGGCGCTCGGGATCACGTTGATGAAGACGATGCTGTTCAAATTATATTAAAAAAAATAAGTAATAAAAAGTTAACAATATAGAAACACTACTAATAAAATGAAAATCTTACGAAGTCATCCTTCAATTGATAATGACTCGTTCGGCCCCGCCTATATGGCATAGACTGATGAGAGCGATTTTCTCTATTACGATCAGCAATTTTCTGCAGAAAAAAAATTATTAGTTGTCAAATTTGTATCGAACAAATCAACATAAATTATCAAACTTCATTATTATTTTACATGTTCATCTGACGTGCTCCATTTCTCGCATATCGTCTGCCAATCAGGCGGATCAACACCCGCCGGCACGGAAACAATTGCATCCGCCAAAGTCTTTCTCGTATAATGCTATGAAATGATTTCAGTTTGACTTCATTATACATGAACATAAGAAAAAATAATACAAAAATAGATTATAAATGAACATAAAAAATTTTCATTTACTCTTTTCTTCAAAACACCGCGCCAACTGCGATGCATTGAGGTCATGTGCATAAGCATCTCCCTATCTGTCTCGGGAGTTCGGTCCCACTGATACATTAACTGCACATTATCGTTAACTTAATTAGTCATACAAATTTGACAAACATATAATTAACTTTAAATATTGTTACCTCTAGATCTCTAAACATTGCAGCTTGTTTCGCTGCAGGAAGAGTAACAAAATTTTTCTGCCATATCTTGCAATGAAGTTTTGCCACAACACCCATGCGGGATACAAAATTGCTTCCCTTCTCACCAACGCCGTAACCGCTGATCACCCGCACGTTCCATCGTTGACCCTGCTCCAATCTCCCATCGGTGACACCTCTGGTGGGACCCCGACGGCCATGTCCCCGACCCCAAGGCTGCGTAGAAGATGGACCTGTTTAAACATACATGATAAAGATATTTATGTGAAATTATAAACATAAAAGTATCAATTTAATGAACGACTAAAATTAAAATTCATACCTATTGCAGATGAAGATGTGGATACAGATGTAGATGTCTGAGCCGCAGCGGCCTGAGAGGCAACAGGCTGAGAGGCAAGAGCCTGATATGTAGAAAGAGCCTGAGAGGTGGGAAGTTCGGGAATAAGTTGCTGAGAGGCAATGGCCTGAGAGGTTGAACGCTCAGGGATAGACTGCTGAGAGGCAATGGCCTGAGAGGTCGAATGCTCAGGGATAGACTGCTGAAAGGCATTCCGCTTCTTGCGCAGTGTGAAACCACTACCTGAGCCACGAGCGCCGCTACCTGAAGCCATCTGTTCAAATCCTACTGTATTAGATTAGAGTTAGAAGTAAAAATAGATAAAAAATAAACGTCGTTGAAAGTTACCTTCACCTAAACCTCCAAGTATTCGCCTACTCTTATGCTAATTCTTTCACTAATATCCACATCAATGGTTTCTCCCCTAATAGGAATATCAATTAAGTTTTCTTGATAAACTTCTTCAACATATAATTCATCATCTTCAGCTGTTTCACCTTGCATGTTATAATAATCTCGCGGTTGTGCTCTAACAGGAATGATCCACCCTGCTGTTGTATTATCATTTACATAGAACACTTGTTCTACTTGATTTGCAAGAGCAAATGGCTCATTTGTGTTGAGTTTAAAACGTGTATTTAGACTGACAATTCTATACTTATCGATCTTAAATCCCCTGTCTTTTTTATAAACATCCCACCAATCACATTTAAACAGTACAATATAACTTTCATGATCAAAAGATATTTCAAGGACATCAATCAGATGTCTATAATATCCATCACATCCAGATTCAAGTTCCGCATTCACAATAACTCCAGACAATTGAGTCAATTTAGTATCATCAATGTCTTTGATACGAAATCTAAAACCATTTACTATGTAACCTGAATGTGAATATGCAAGTCTTGATGGTCTCTGTGACAAAACTTCAATCTCATGAGTACAACGAGGATCATTTGCTTCTTTCAGTTCTTCAACATAACTCTGAAACCATTTCAGAAAGTCTTTCTCCACTACATTTGAAGTTTGCACTTGTTGTTTGTGTTCGGAAAAAAATTGATCTATTTGTTCAATCTGTTTCAAAATGTATGTATGGGCCAAATCTCTTTCTTCTTCAGATAGTAAACGAGGTTCTACTTTTCCTTTGAGAAAACGTCCAGGAGATTTGAAAATCGAACAACTTTCATTATTAGTCTCATTAACAGTTCCATCATAATTCCTTTCTCTCCGATTAAATCGAGTGTCAATGTCATCCATATACATCGAACAACATGACATCGTTTCTTCAACAAAATAACCTTCTGCAATTGAACCTTCTGGACGTGCCTTATTGAGAACATAATCTTTCAATTTTTTCAAAAATCTTTCTACAGGATACATCCACCGATACTGAACAGGACCAACAATTCTTGCTTCATATGCCAAATGGATTATCAGATGAATCATTATGTCAAAAAAAGACGGTGGAAAAATCTGTTCCAACTTACATAATGTCACTGCAATATCACTTTCTAATTTGAATAAACGTTCTGGTACAAGAACTTTGGAACATATTTCTTTGAAGTACATACTAAACTCTGTAATTGGATCAGTCACATCTTCATGTACAATGCCACGAATTGCCAAAGGCAGCAATACTTGCATGTAGACGTGAGAATCATGACTCTTCAACCTAGTCAGCTTTCGACCCGTAATATCTACACTTTTGGATAAATTAGAAGAATATCCATCTGGGACGTTAATGTTACTTAAGAATTCACACACAAGAGACTGTTGTCTTTTGTTTAGTGTGTACATTGCTGCTGGTATCTTGTTCTTGTATTGGGGGTCCTTTGACACATGAAATTCTAGTCGTATTTTCCAGTCTTCTAGGTCTAACCGTGCTTTTAAGTGGTCTTTACTTTTTTCACCACCTAGAAGGTTCAAAGTGCCCAACAAATTATCACATACATTTTTCTCGATGTGCATTACGTCTAAATTGTGACGAATCAGAAGATTCGACCAATATGGTAACTCTTTAAAAAAAACGCTCCTTTTTTTCCATCCTTTCAAGTCTGCAATATCTTTCTTGAACTTTTTTCCGAATTTCAGATAAGGAAGACTATGTTGTTGATTCCACAGTTCTAAACCTGTCAGAATTCTTGGCCGTCTGCCACATACAACTGTACCATCAAATTTATGTTTGTAATTACTTTTCCTCCATCTGTGATGCAATGGCAAAAAACGTCGGTGTCCCAAGTAACAAAATTTGCGGCAATTAATTAACCATCTTGAACAGGTTTTATAATTACATGATGGACATGCAAATTTTCCTTTAGTGCTCCATCCAGACAAATTGGTATATGCTGGAAAGTCATTTATTGTCCAAAGAACGGCAGCATGCATCTTGAAATTCTATTTTTTTGCAGCATCACATGTTTCAACACCATTCTCCCATAAGTCTTTTAAGTCTTCCACTAGTGGTTGTAAGTACACATCGATGTCATTTCCCGGATCTTTAGGACCAGGAATTAGTAATGACATCATCATGAATGTTTGTTTCATGCACATCCATGGTGGCAAATTATAAACAACTGTCATTACAGGCCATATACTATAGTTGCTGCTCATATTTCCGAATGGGTTAAACCCATCACTCGTTAAACCGAGTCTCAAGTTGCGAGCTTCTGCCGCGAAATCTGGATACTGATTATCAAAATGTTTCCATGCCTCAGAATCAGCAGGATATCGCATCTCTCTGTTTTGTTGAGGAATTCAACCATCAATATGCCATGTCAACCACTTGGCTGTCTTGGAGGACATAAACAACCTTTGCAATCTATCTTTCAATCGAAAATAGCGCAAAAATTTATTAGGTAGTCGTTTGCCAAGTCTCTTGTTCTCATTCTGTATTTGGTTGTTCAAGTCATGCATACTTTCCTTATACCTCGATGCATCACACTGTGGGCACCGATCTTTATCTTCATTTTCCTTCCAAAATAGTAGACAATCATTCTGACATGCATCTATCTTTTCGTATCCCAACTCCAAATCTTTAATAATCTTCTTTGCTTCATACCATGTTTGAGGTACATTGACTCTTTCTGGTAATATTTCTCTGATGAATTCAAGAAACATATTCATACATGCCCCTGTCACCTGATTCAGTGTCTTAATATGCAACAACTTTAAAAGAAATGTTAACTTTGAAACCTTCTGGCACCCAGGATATAATGGTATTTCAGCATCCTCCAATAGTTTATAAAAGTCTCTCGCTTTGGAATTCGGTTCATGCTCTTCTTCTGCAATAACACTTCCAGCTTCTTGCAAGTCATGCAACATCTCAACTGTACTATCAGCAATAAAAGATTGTTGTCGTTCACTCATCTCTACAGTAGGGCTGTTGGTTTGATATCTGAACATATCAGTTAATGGTGCCTCTCCATGACACACCCAATTTGTATAATGCACCCATACTCCGTCTACCTTAAGATGGGTTTCAACATCTATCCGGGTCAACTTTACTCCGTTAAGGCAATTCCAACATGGATACTGTATCAATTCATTGTTTTGTCCATGCCTAAAACTTATTCTATCTTCATGAAAAGCAAAGTCCAAAAACTCAGCTACCCCTCTCTCATATCTAGGATCTCCTCGATTATGAACAAATTTCATCCAACTCTTGTCAAGTCCAGCCATTTCTATGTATCCTCTAACCTACATATTAACAAATGTGATCGATTAATAACTTATATATTATCCACGCATGCAAAACACAAAGACACATAGTGGTCTCTCCATAAAATTTAGGAGAGGGAAGACCGGAGGCTCAGATAGAAAATGTTTTTAACCCATAGGGGCTTCCGTATGCTTCAGCGATCCGCACAAAACGGCTGCAACTCGGTTGCCCAGCAGGACCATCCAGAGCTGCCGTGCCGTTAGCAGATGGCTTGCAGTGGCTGTAAAGTCAAGTGTACCATCATCGCCTCACATACAATACCAAGGACATACACACAAAGAACCTGTAAAGATAAATGCATCGTCATCATATTCAATTAATTCAAAAGTGCTACTAACAAAAGTTAAATACATAAATAGATAGATAAATATATTTATAAATATAGATATATACATTTCTAAAAAAAATTCGGCAGCATCTCCCTTAAAAGTTGTACATTTTTCATATGTTTACACCTATCTGGTTTCATACAATCTCATAACAAAATAATATCTGCATTACACATCCACATCCACATACGCATTCACATCCAATAAACACATCCACATCTACATCCGTACTTGTCAGGAAAGTTACTTGTACACATTTCTAAACAAAATTCAGCAGCATCTCCCCTGAAAGTTGTACATTTTTCAAACCTGTACACCTGTCTGATTTCATACAATCTCATAAACAAAGGGTACCTACATCACATAACATGTCCATCCATGTATATTTGATCATCTAATGTTCTTTAATATATGTGCTTCATGATTATCTTAAAATTTCAGCAGCATCTCCCCACACTTCTCCAATATACCACCATTATTTACTAATTTTAACTTTTTTTCAAAAAGTCACTTGTATGAAATACAAATGACAAAAAGAGCAGTCAAAATTAGCAGGTATATTGGAGAAGAGAGAGAAGATACTGTCGAAAATTTAAGATGATCATGAAGCACATATAATAAAGAACATTAGATGATCAAATATCCACAGACTGTCCAACAGGACAATTCAAGACTTTATGATCGATATATGTCATTACTGTCAAAAGACAGTAAAAACATATATCATAACAAAAGTCTTGAACGGACAAAAAAAAAAAAAGGTCAACCACATCCATATATACAACTGCATTTACATATGCACAACCACATCCACATCCACATACACGTACACATACATGTACACATTTACATCATCATCTATACCTGCAAGAAAACTTATTTGTATCTACATGTAAATATCAAATCACATCTACATTCATACATCTCATATCCACATTCATATATATAGTACAGAAATTATATTCTAATTCGCATGCGCATTCACATTCACATATATAGTACATCTCAGCCGGAGGTGTCCCTACGGGTGATATTTGGGGAGCATTTTAGGAGGTTCTCAGTAGGCGGCCCTTGGCCGATACCGATACGTATCGGTATCAGTACCCATCAGTACCGGTACCAATACTGAGATTGCCATCCTTGCTTCAAACAGTTCTGCTTCAACAGTCTTTGGTCATTTTTTTGAAAGTGGACGGTACCGTTAAATTGTATAAGTGTGTAAAAAACATCCATGATTGTAGATGATGGAGTTCACAAAATGGTCTTTACCAAACAGCAATGCTTTTGGAAGTTAGCTATGCATCGGATTCTACCATTTTCATGTGACTTGTTTTACTCTCTCTTCCCCCACCCCCCAAACACAAGCACATGAAAGAGTCCATATCAACGGGTCTAATCACCAAATGCATCAAAAGCACGCCTAAGTTCATAGTTAGGGTACAAATTTCCGAGGTCCCATCCATCATGCTATGGATTACACTAATACGTATGTATTGCCAGAGAAAAGGTACATCCAATTTAGTGGACGACTGGGACTTCTCATTAATCCTATTCACAGAAAAGAAGCTAGTGACCTAGGCTCGTTCCTCCGTCGTTGTGTTAGGGCCCATGCCCATCCCCAGACTGAAACAGTGTTGCCCATATTTTCCACTAATGAGTTGTATTCGCAAGACAGCACACACCAGCTAATGAACCTTAATTTTGACTAATAACTCTCAAAATGAAAAGAGGTGACTGCAGCATCAATCATCCTGAAATGTCCTCAGCATCATTTGGCTCAGAAGTTTGTGACAGATGCTGTGTACTATCAGTGGATAAACTTATAAGCTGCTAATGACCAGTGGCGCGGATGCAGGTCATTCGGATATTAAGTCATAAATATGGTTCAATTGATAGGATCTTAGACTAGGTCATATGAATTCTTAAGTTGAGTCAGTAGAGTCTTGAGTTAGGTCAGTGGGGTCTCAAACTAAATTATTTTAAGTTAAGCCAATAAATTTGAAAAAATCCAGAATACTGCATCCGCCACTACTAATGACTAGTCTTTTCTTCTGCATTTCAAAAGATCTATATGAACATTCAGTAGATTCAATTCACATTTTTTTAATGTTTCACATACAAGAAATAAATTAAGGAGGATTTATACAAAGGAAGAAGCACCAATGTTTTCAACCCTTTTTTCTGTTTGTCACACCATCTATGTCTCAAGATGCAATCCAAAGCGACATAGATCTGCACCTCTTCCTTTTTCTTTCAGTATAACAGAGAAGCAGAAGTTAATTGTAGTCCTAAACCATGGTTACAAGTCTAGGGATCAGACCATTCATAGGTATTAGTAACTTGAACAAAACAGTTACACATCCAACTGTCATGTTAATTTCTGACAACTACATTAACTTAAATGTCTTTTGCTCTTATTGTTCATATATATCTTTCATGGGATCACAGCCATACATAGCAAGCTATCAAAATCTGACAAGGCCACATCAACATGATGGCAGAGTATCGACTAATTATTATTGATAATTGTCGACGGATAACCTCAAAGTCGTAAATTTAATTTTGAACTGCCTTCCCGCCTTCAAAACATCACTTGAATTTATGATTTGGTAAGCATGCCATGACCTATTAATTGGTTCTAACCTCTGGTCGGCCAATAATTTTGCAATTTAGTTTTGTCCATGCTGTTGTGAGTCTAAACTCCTGTTTGGAGATGAAAATAGATAGGCAAATTGTGAGTTTAAGTATTAAATTTTTTCTCCGCATGCAACAGAATTTATTGGAGACGGTGGTAAATATGTAAGTGACTGGTCCAATAGAAGTTGAATACATGTTATTTGAAATACTTTTGTTAATTAAAAGAGTTCTAGCCTAATCCGCTTCCGACCCTGCCTTGCATTTTTCCCCATCAAACTTGGATGATAGGACCCCTGATTCCCAGGAGTGCATGTAAAGTAGATGCACATAGTGACACATTTGATCCATTCAACCATACCCTAAGCCTAAAATAAGGTATACGAGCATCTAGATTTTTAAAAAATTATACCTGCAGTGGGCCGTGGAAACGAGGATGGCCAGTGGCCGTGGAAAGGAGAATGGCCGGTGGCCGGTGGGCGAGCACGATGGCGGGCCGAGCGGACGAGACCGGCGACAATGGCGGGTGGGCGAGCGCGATGGCGGGACAAGCGGATGCGACCGACGACTACGGCGGGCCGAGCGGACACCGCTGAGATCGGCGACAATGGCGGGTGGGACCGATGACTACGGCGGGCTAAGCAGACGCGACCGGCGACGATGGCGGGCAGAGCACGCGACCGGCGACGATGGCGGGCAGAGCACGCGACCGGCGACGATGGCGGGCAGAGCGGAGGCGACCGGCGACGATGGCGGGCAGAGCGGAGGCGACCGGCGACGATGCTAGGGCTAGGAGAGGGGAAAAGAGGGAGACAGGGAGCTAGGGCTCGGGAGGGAGACAGGGAAAAGGCCGGTCTTTTGTCAGCGGCTATAAGTGTAGCCGCTGACATATAATAGATATGTAAATGGCTACAGTATTAGCCGTTGACATATAGTTTTTACTGTTATTTTTTTTCTATTTATTACATATGTCGACGGTGAAGTAACAGCCGTTAACATATAACCCACATATATCAACGGCTAAAGTAAAGCCGTTGACATATATTCAGTATATGTAAGCGGTTATATTAGCCGCTGACAAATAAGCCTATTGTAAACGGCAACTTTATAGCCGTCGACTAATATTCTCTTTGTCGATAAGTATCTATAGCCGTGGACATATATTCGCTGACAAAACTTGCCTCCCTTGTAGTGTTACTTCGTTGGGTTTTCATTAGATCCATACCATCAATTAAGTGGCAAACATAGAAATTTTCTCCAGTAGAGTCACTCGGATATTAGATCATAAGTATAATTAAGTTACTAGAGTCTTAAGTTAGGTCATATGAGATCTTGAATTAAGTCAGTGGGGTTTTAGGCCGGGTCAATAAGATCTTAGACTAGACTGTTTTAAATTTAGCCAATATATTTGACAAAATCTAGTGGAGTCTTAAGACCCCATTAAATAAACGTTGGATCCGTCACTGCCATCAATAGGTATCCTCACCAATTACTAAAGAAACATAAATGACAAATTATGATATTGATAATCTATCGTTTTATGAAACTTGGAGGAAGGATAAACACACATGCATTACCAAAGACGATGTTTAACTCTACTTCCATAGCATATCTAAGGACATATTTTTAAGTAGTTATAGGGGGATGATTTCGTATGGGTATAGATTTATAGGTCGTTGAAAGACCTGGTCATTAGTTATAATTTTTCAGGTCGTCAAGGAACATTAAGACTTAATAAAAAAATCCTTTTTTTGATGTTCTTGACCAGAATTTTTCAGAAAATATAGAAGAAGACTAACTCGAAACATGGTGACACCCAAATAATCTAACTTTTAAATCTTTTTTCAGGAATTTTCAGTACAAGAATAAAGACACATCCAATATTCGACCAAGTAAATATTCTTTGGTAGCCTCACAGCTGCCTACTTGCTAATTATAAACCATTTTTAGTTTACTTTTCCAACAAATATATCATCATGCCATCAACAGTGACGGAGACCATGGAGTAGGGCCCAAAGACTTAACTTGTCAGAGAAGAAAGGAAACTAAATGAGGACAGATGGCATTCACTCACATGGAAGCCATCCCAATTCCCTGTTTCTTTTAGTACTTGTCTTCATGAGGGAGAGAAAGAAGTATAGGCAAAGAGAAGAAAGGACAAGGCTACATATCATACCAGTGGTCTTCTCCATGGGTGACAAACAGCTAACAAAGTCAAGAAAAGATGAAGGAAACAAGAAGCCTGATCCCGGTATCTTTCATCACTTTTCTCGTCACTAAACAGTGTTGGAGAAATGGAGTTTGGTTCTTACTTTATATGGCTACTTATCTTTTTATCTGTGAGGTGAGGTTTCGTAGCTTTAAAGATAAAAAAAATTTCAAAGCTATTATCATAACCTTACTCAGAACAGATTGCCATTATCTCCTTGGTAAATCATCTATTGTATTGTGATTTTTAGATGCATAGTAGAACTCAGTGCAGCCATGAGTTTCCTTGATAAATCATCTACTGTATTGTAGTGTTGAGATGCTTAGTGAAACAAAGTGCGGCGGCAAATGTTCGCAAAACTCTTATCAAACTATGTAAAAATTTCTGTCGTAGTAGGACTGATGTTTTCTTCTTCTTTTGTCTTCTCTCGTAAATTTCACGGACCATATGAAGGCGTCCAGTTCCCAACAAAGGTGAGAAAATGGTGCTGCCAAGGAAGAAGATACGAGAGTACAGTATATGCTTTCTTAACTTAACACCATGGGTAGGAAACAAAAAGAGAACAAAAAATGCAAGCCTAACGTCACCTTCTTTTACTACTTGTCTCATGGTTAGAGGAGAGAAAAAAAGAAGGTATTGTCAAATCGAAATGGCCACATCATAAACTTTGCAAGTAGAGATCCATGTGTAAGTTAGGGACGGCAAACGAAACTTTATGAAAAAGGCAAGCAAGACAACAAGCCTACATGGGGGGGGGGGGTCAAGCCTTGTATCTATGCCATTCACAGCCCATGTCTGATTCCTATGAGATAACGACACCCATCTACAGCTGAGTAACTGCACACACCCCTCTTTCTATATGGGGAAGAAAGAGATCAGTCTCAATTTCACTACTACATTGAGAGGAGAACCCTTAGGCACGCGTTTGAATCGGAGTTTAATAGTACTAAGAAGGGAGGATGGCCAAACATTACAAAAATCTTCTCATATGATCTCAAAAGTTGACAAATATCTTGACCCTCTTCTTAATACTGTTAAACGTGTACTGAAAGGATTTCTTGTCCACTACATTCGGTAAAATATCTCTGAATTTCGATGGTATTAGTCATACTACAAAATCTTAAGACAATGAGTGCAGTAGGCATCATCTACCAAATACTTTTTTATTTGTCTTTTTTCCGATATAAGACTATTCAAATACACCTCCTCACGTGCAAGTCGATTTTAAATTTTATCACGTGGACCGCAAATACGGAATGCGCGGCCTGATTCATAATCATAAGTTCTGATACTATGTTGATATTATTAGGTCATCCAACTCAAAATCTTAAAATAATAAATAAAATAGGCACCATCTATTAAGTACTTTTTGATTTTATCTTTTTTCGGATGTAAGACTATTCTAATACTACTCATCACTAAAAAGAAGGCTAGACAAGTTAAGGCACAAGACCAGCCACGCGGGCGTGCCCCTCCACCAAGGGTCGGCAACGGCGGTGCCGGACCCATCGGCCACGGCCATGCCCGGCACCGCGTGGCACCGTCACGTTGGCCGAGCCAGTCCCCACAGCACCTCCCATGCGCGTAGGCGTAGCAGGATGCGGCCAACCACCATCACCCACGGCACAACGGGGCGGTCAACCCGTCATGAACTCCCTCCGCCCGGAAACAACGCCAGTGACCGGGGGGAGGTGGAGGGAAGGGAGTGTGGCCCGACGTGGACGGTGTCCGGAGGCAGGGAGCAGCCGGAGGGAGACCGACATGGACCTCGTTGGCATCGGGGCGTATAGATGGGCGATCTGATGTCGTATAGTGCGGCTGCAACGATTCAGTGGCGCTCAATGATATATATTAGGGGATTAGGGGATCTGTCATTTATAAGTGGTCTTGTATTCGGTGAGCATTGTGAGATCAATAAATATACTATTATCTATCTTGCAATGTTTAAAAGCTGAATTTTGGATATGACTTTTATTTATAATTTTTATCAAATAGTTTAATTGACTAGATTCTTATATACCTTCTTAGTTAAGAAGGATTACAGGTCAAAAAAAAAAAGTTAAGGATTAATTTGGGTTGAAAGAGTGTTATTATTCCACTTATTTTACCACTCTATATATTTACCAGTCAACATTTTTTTGGACAAAATACCTAGCAATGTCTTAGGAGAGTGCACACCACTTCAAGAAAGTGGGCATGTTCCCGTTCCACCAAGGCAATCCTAGATGATAAATGCTACAAAAGAAAAGACACATGGGTACACTAGCATCGGGGCATATCCTTGTAGACATAGGAAAATTTCTCTCGAGAATAAAATAAAAGTACACTATTTGGGAAACACCCTAGGAGTCCCAAATTGATTTTGATCTAGCATAAGGAGACCTCAAACTAGTCATGGAACACCATTCTCACCAAGAAAGAAACTGGATGCCGCTTTCGCACGCCAAATTAGACAGAAAATCTGCAACTTGATTACCCTCTTTATAGATGTGATCCAAAGATGACTGAAAACTCTAATCATTAGCATCATAAAGCCTGCTGGTACAATGATCAATCCCAGGACATCATAGGAAATTCAGTGTCTATATCTTGTTCTAATCTTGGACACATCCTCTTCCTAAATCCTTAGCTGGTGATAACCTGATCTGATGAGGTCAATCTTTAAAGAACACTGACCAGTTACTGGTCCCGACCGGAGGCCATGTCACTAAGAACTAATACTTGCATACCCTAAAACAAATTTTACACATCACCCTCATCCTCAAGAAACCTTAAGTAACCAATCACATGATGTGGCACCATGAACCAAATGTCATTAGGCACCATAAAGAGTTCGGAGTGACATAGTTGGAAACATATCTTTGATAGCATATGAGCAAATGTATTTTATATAATTCACCAACCATATCACAAGTTATGGAACTAAAGCATATCACAATTTATGAAAATAAAATATCCATACCATATATTGCACTACAAGGAAAACAGTATTTGTCAGCGGCTAAGAGTCGCTGACAAATCTTAAACAGCCACTGACAAATACCTATGTCAACGGCTATTGAGCCGCTGACAAAGCCGTGGACAAAAGTCCCGTTGGCATATATTTGTCAACGGCTACCAGAAGCCGCTGACATATAATATATATGTCTACGGATAACAGCCGCTAACAAAGAACATATATATCAACGGCTATTTATGGCCACTGACATATAATATATATGTCTACGGATACGAACCGCTGACAAAGAAAACATATGTCAACGGCTGCTGGAAGCCGCTGACAAAGAGCATATTTGTCAACGACTAAACTCACTGACAAATATATTTGTCCACGGATGTGTAGCCGCTGACAAAAGGTTTTGTCAGCAACATGAGCCGCTGACAAATACTTTATATCAACGGCTATGTAGCTGCTGACAAATGCTTTTGTCCAAGACTAACGAGCTGGTGACAAAAGTTTTGTCAGCAACTGGAGCCGCTGACAAATGTGTTATATGTCCACGGTTTGTAGCCGTGGACATATTTGCACAAAAACTTTTGTCAGCGACTTTTCTAGTCGCTGACAAATAGTTACTAAAAAAATATATTAAAATATTAAATTAATATATTTTTTCTGTAGATATAGACTTGTACTTATTACAAGTATATACAAGTAAACACATCCGCATGTACAAATAAACACATTCACACTTTCAAATAAGCACATTCACGAAATCGCAAAAAAAGTACATCCACATGCATAAATAAACATTCACATAAAATTAATAAATACATCCACGAAAAATTCACATTATACATCCACAACTAAATGTATCAATTATCATCGGCTCACTCTTCGTCATCACCATCAAAATCATCTCCCTCATCATTTGATTCGTCTTGGGCGTCGTCTCATTCACAGCAGTTATCTAAGGTTGAGTAGGACTGTGCATTGCCTGAAATCGACTTGTAAATGCGCTAATGTCTGCCATTTGTTTGCGTATCCACTCCATCTCCTCTCCTTGGGCTTTGATTTTTTCTTTTATGGTTTACATCTCCACAGCTTGCTCCTCAAATTTCCGTTGATAGAAAGAGCTTGACCCTTCTCCCGGTCCATACCATGTACGTAACGTCTCTCAACTTCCGGCACAACGAACACGGCACAGCAGAAATGGGAGTACTCCCAACAACACTCTCTAAAGAAGAAGTGGTTAATTAAGTCATCCTCTCCAAAAAAATAAAAAAATAAAATTCTTATTAGTGATACATATTAAATTTAATAAGAATGATTAAAAATAATAATTCAAATGATAGAAAAACTTACATATTGACTCCTACTCTCCTCATCTACCCATTGCTCACTACCGTCTGGAAGATCCTTACATCTACCCATCTTTAACATCTCAAGGCGTTCGGGATCACGTTGATGAATACGATGCTGTTCAAATTATATTAAAAAAAAAAGTAATAAGAACTTAACAATATAGAAACACTACTCATAAAATGAAAATCTTACGAAGTCATCCTTCAATTGATAGTGACTCATCCGGCCCCGCCTATATAGCATAGACTGATGGGAGCGATTTTCCCTATTACGATCAGCAATTTTTTGCAGAAAAAAAATTATTAGTTGTCAAATTTGTATCGAACAAATCAATATAAATTATCAAAGTTCATTATTATTTTACATGTTCATCTAACGTGTTCCATTTCTCGCACATCGTCTGCCAATCAGACGGATCAACACCCGCCGGCACGGAAGCAATTGCATCCGCCAAAGTCTTTCCCGTATAATGCTATGAAATGATTTCAGTTTGACTTCATTATACATGAACATAAGAAAAAATAATACAAAAATAGATTATAAATGAACATAAGAAAATTTTCATTTACTCTTTTCTTCAAAATACCGTGCCAGCTGCGATGCATTGAGGTCATGTGCATAAGCATCTCCCTATCTGTCTCGGGAGTTCGGTCCCACTGATACATCAACTGCACATTATTGTTAACTTAATTAGTCATACAAAATTGACAAATATATAATTAACTTTAAATATTGTTACCTCGAGATCTCTAAACATTGCAACCTGTTTCGCTGCAGGAAGAGTAACAAAATTTTTCTGCCATATCTTGCAATGAAGTTTTACCACAACGTCCATGCGGGATACAAAATTGCTTCTCTTCTCACCAACGGCGTAACCGCTGATCACCCGCACGTTCCATCGTTGACCCTGCTCCAATCTCCCATCGGTGACACCTCTGGTTGGGCCCCGACGGCCATGTCCCCGACCCCAAGGCTGCGTAAAAGATGGACCTATTTAAACATACATGATAAAGACATTTATGTTAAATTATAAACATAAAAATATCAATTTAATGAATGACTAAAATTAAAATTCATACCTATTGCAGATGAAGATGTGGATACATATGTAGATGTATGAGCTGCAGCGGCCTGAGAGGCAATAAGTTGAGAGGCAAGAGCCTGACATGTAGAAAGAGCCTAAGAAGTGTGAAGTTCAGGGATAAGTTGTTGGGAACATTAAAACCATATCGCCCCCATTTTGACGGGTAGCCAGTCTGAGGCTAGTAAAGGGCAACAATGGAAAGTAGAGGATTCATCCTCTATCTACTCAACAAGCCATGTATCAAGCACTGTCGAGCAACTGCCTCGTCGCATCCTCCGCATACCCAAACCACAACCCATCACCATTAAACCCATTACACCCTCCGCCACCATATTCACCAAACAATCCTCCGCAAGCCAACTATATACCCCTCATGCCATCTAAACCATTACTCCATATACCATTCCCTACATCACCTACAACAGCCACTCACACCGGCACCATACAACCTTCTAAACCGCTCATCCGCACAATACCTCCACTAAATAATCCGTCACCATCACCTATTTATCCACACCTACAACCTTCCAAACCACTCATCCGAGTTCCCTTACCTCCATCAAATAACCCACCAATACCCGCTCACCCTCCGGACCACTCCTCAACACGGCAGTGCTCAAGATAATGCTTGGACCTTCCACTTTGAAGAACATGCGCTCCGAAGCGGCCGAATATTCAACAAGGTGTTCTCCCAGTCTATGTAGACATGCTAATTTTGACGTCATTTCGAGTAAATTTCATATCATATAATAATGCCTCAGAATGGTCTGATATTTAATCATTGATTAATTTTTATTGATATTTTTGAGTGTCGGGTCAAACAGACATATTTAAGTTAATCAATTAAATTGATTTTAGCTCAAATTTCAGTTAAAATATGAAGAAGTTTAAAAGACGTCGACTTATGTGGACGTCATTTACAGTTTATTCTTATTTTAACGTTTAAATTTGAATTTTAATCAATTGATTAATTAGCTAAAAGGCGTCTGTGAGTACTGACGCGTTTTAGGTTTCCTAAGCTATTTTAACTTCTCTTCCGGATGTTTATCCTTATCTTAATTAGTGTACAAGACGTCTACACATGTGGACGCGTTTTAGCTAATAAAGATAAAGATAAATTTTTCCAGATGTTTATCCTTATCTTAATTAATCTGAAAGGCGTCATCCATAATGGACGCGTTTTAGATAATTACAGATAAAGATAAATTAATCAGTATTTATCTGTCGGTTAAGATAGATAAATCCTAGATTTTTCTATGTTAATCGCGAACGCAGAAGAAGCCTATAAATACCTTGCATGTTGAAGAGTAAAAAAAAAAGCGTAATCTTGAGTTAATTGAGCGATAGCGAATTGAAGATCGGAGCAACAACGTTGGAACGCCGGAGCGCTGCCATTTCCAGAAGTCGACGTCCTTTCAAGATCTTCATCCTTTCAAGGCTTCAACCCATTGGACATAAGTGTTTCAATTCTGCATTTTCATTCTATATCTTCATTAATTTCATTCTTCATATTTACTCCATGCAACACACACCACAACATCACCTTTCAAAACCTATTTGATTAAAGGGGTTTCAAAGCCATTTAAACAAGTAAGTTTGCTGTTTAAACATGCTTAACTTCATCATCAGTTTGGATATTACTTCTACTTAAATTCTCATCATCATTGTTTCTTTATTTTCATTTCTCTGTTTCTGCTGTACTCAACAACAACAAAAGAACAAAAGGGGAAATCAAGCACAAAGCCAGAAGGACTTCTGGACGATCCTCAACCTCAAATTCAACAGCAAGAACAAAAAGCAAAGAAAGGGCTCTCTTTCTTCAGCCGGTTGAAGGAGGGGAATCAAGGACTCAACAACTTCCGCGTTCAAACAGGTAGGCGATCAATACTTCTTTTGAAACTTTTAAGTCAAAAGTTTCTGGCGATCACTGCATTTTAGTTGCTGTTTTTAATAGGTTAGTTTACACTAAACAACATAGATTTTTCATGTTAATCATACGAGCATTTTCAGCACCTACAGCTCTTTTGGCGATCACGGTGGGACTTGGTCTCGCCATCTTTTAGTTTCTTTTTGTTCTTGCTATCATCATACCGGGCACCCACGGTGCACCATTTGTGTCTCTCGACACGTCCTCACCAATTGGTGAGTGTTTTAGTTTAATTAATTTCCCTCGTGCACCACGTGCACACCCCAGTGGCAAGATCTTGTCCTCCCCTTGATTAGTTTAAAAAGCTGTTTTTGTGATAAAAATGATGTGTGATTGATTGGTTTTCTAGTTGTTTAGTTAGTAAATCATCCTGTTTAAAATCTGGAACTAAAAAAATTTGCATGAGTCGATTGTTTACTACTTTTTACCCTGTTTGAGGAGGATTCAACCCAGAAAATCCTCCTGCAAAACTGTTTCTGCGAACTGAAAAGCGTCCAGGAGAACTGACGCGTTTCAAAACCGCGTCAACACCCCTAGACGCCTTTCAGTCTTCACATCTTCTCTGCTGTTTGCATCTGTTTCTGCGAAAAAATTAAGTTCTGTGTTGAATAGCGTCGACTAACCTCGACGCGATTCAGACAGTTTCTTAGTTATTTTTCAGATCTGTTTCTGCGAAAAATTAAAATCTGTTTTGAATAGCGTCGACTATCATCGACGCTATTCAGACAATTTCTTAATTATTTTTCAGTTTCCAGATTTCTGTGGTTTGAGTGCTAGCTACCCATTATTTATTAAGCATTAAAGGCCATCCAGGCCGTAGGGCATACGCATTGAGGCGAATACCCTCCTTTTCTTAGGAACACACTACTCGACGTCAGCAACTCTCTCTGATTGGGTTGGTCCCTTGATCAGACTAGAGAAGTTGACGTTGAGACCTCCATAAGTCCCCAAAATCAACGTATTCCTCCTTGATCATCGGGCTGGTTGTACCAATTGAAGTCCCGGTTAGATTCCGAAAGCGTTGTGAGAAAAAGCCCTAGAGAATAACAGTGGAAACTGAACTGAAACTGGGGTCATTTCCCTGAGCGAAATTGTGGTTTAATCCAATTCAAATAACTCAACAAAGAACCCTAAAATCACGTTAAGCATCCACTTGTTTGATTAATCTCTGTACAACTTGTTTGATTAAATCTTTAAAAAGAGAATCTAACATCATGTTGCTGCGATCAGGCAGGGACTTGAGTATGGCTCAAGACGCCATCATCAACTACAAGGGAGATGCTAATGCCCCTCGCGATTCGGACTACAACTATGAGAACGGGAGAGATGCTGATGCCTCCCGTAATTCTGCCCCCATTCCATATCGACAAGAGGGGAATGTCCGGACGCCTCTCTTTCATCCACAGGATCGATATCCTGATCTCCCTCCACAGGAATATGCGATTCCTAATCCCGATCTTGAGGGGGACATGAATCAGAATGATCCCTCATCCTCTGATCCTGTGGATCTCGTCAACGCTTTGGGAGTTCTTGCCTCCCGACTGGACTCTCAGCAGTTCGAGGCGATCCAATCGATTCTGAAGGGGAAGGCACCCGTGCAGCCTACTGAGTCGAACCCTGTGGCTCCCTCTGTTGTTACTCAACAACCTCCTCTTCAACCTCCTTACATCCATCAGGCCATGGAAGGCCTTCATATCACTTCTCGGCCAGCTGGGCCACAACTTTCATCATCTAGGCAACCGGCTAGACCGCAGACGCCTGTTTACCAAAATGCCCTCGGGCATGGCGGAAGCTCTGCCGGACCTCCTCTTTATTGTCCCCCCTGTCCAACGTACTCTAGGCAGCAGGCCTACCAAGTACTTCCACCTCCTCCTCCTCCCCAGGCAGATCTGACCATGCAAGCATTGCTGGCCAAGATGGAGCACATGGATGAGCAGTTCAACAACCTCCAGAAGATGATGGGGGTTAAAGTTGTGCCAGAGATCAGTTTACCGAGCCTGCCAGTATTCCATCTGCCACCCTCTGAGATGCCAGTGTACCGGAAGTACAACGGTACTGGTAAGGGGTTACTAGTACCGGAAGTACAACGGTACTGGTAACCCCTTCACACATCTGAAGGAGTTTATGTACGAATCATCTTTCTGGCAGAATGACAAGAGGTCGTTGGCCTTTTTGTTCAGGAGATCTCTAGAGGGACCAGCCCTCGAGTGGTTCTTTTCTCTGGAACCCTCCGAAGTAGAGGATTACAGTATCGTTTCACGCAAATTTATCCAACGATACCAGGACAGAGTTGCACCCTCCTTGTCTATCACGGACCTCATTGCAGAAAAGATGAAACCGGATGAGGAGTTTGTCAGTTTTGCTGACAGGTGGCGGGGTCTGGCTGAAAAGGTGAAGGATCACTTGTCCGAATCTGAACAAGTGAAAATGTTAATTTCTAACGCCATGCCCCAATTCAAGCTAGTCCTCTCCTTCAACAATTTGACTAATATGGCAGAGCTCTATGAAAGAGCACGGTACTGCCAGAATGCCTTCAAGGACGCTACGTTCTCTAGCGTCTTTGATCCTCACAGACCTAGCAGGCCTCCACCTCGGAAGCCTGCAGTGCCGAACTCTCCTAGCACAGGTCCGACTACTGAGGGCACGCTCTCTCACGAGCAAGTTAGTACCATGAATAATAATTCGCCCCAGTTCGTGAGGAACCAGCAGCAGTACCAGAGGCCACCGCAGCCGAACCAACAGGGGTATAGGCAGCAGCAGAACCCCCATTATCAGCAACAGTACCAACGGCCCCAGCAGCCGAATCAGAACCAGCAACAGCAACAGCTACAACAGCCGCAACGGCAACAGCAGTACCAGCCCCAACAACAACAGTATCAGCAGCAGCAACAGCTACAGTACCAGCCGCGCGCACCGCCGGCATACCACAATGTCCCTCATCCTGGTGACTACAACCAGTAGAGAAGACCTCCAGGCCCGAAAAGGGCAGAATACCCGGCCCTCCCAGAATCCTTGGCAGATATCTTCAGTGCTTTAATGGCAGCTAATTCCTTAGTTTTGCCAAGGGAAAAGGCCGTCTGGCCTCAAAATGCCGATACGTCCAGGTATTGCTACTTCCACAGACAACCCGGGCATACCATTGACACCTGCTTCCAGTTCAGAGATTATATTCATGATCTCAACAAGCAGGGCGGCATAGACTGGGAGGAGATGAAAAAGTACATATCAGCCCTGAAGGCGAAAAGACCGCAACAGCAGCAGCAGCAGCAAGCAAGACCACCGGCACAAGCAGCAGCAACACCCAACATGGGCATAGTGCAGAATCCACTCCCGGAGCATCAGAACCAAAACCAAGTTGCTCCCATTTTGACGAACAGCCAGTCTGAGGCTGGTCGTGGGCAGCAGTGGAGAGTAGAGGACTCTTCCTCTCTTTGTTCAACGGGTCACGTTCCAAGTACCGCAGAGCGACCACCACGCCGCACCATCCACATACCTAGGCCGCAACCCATTACCATCACCCCTCTACCGACACCCACATATCACTCGCCCGCACCCAATAACCCATCACCACTACCCTCTTTCCTGAAACCCATTACGCCCCGCGCTCCTACGCCTCCATCATATAACCCCCCGCAAACCAATAACGCCCCCCTCCTACCATCTAGGCCACTACTACGCGTACCATTTCCCACTTCACCCGCTACCACCACCACCTACCCAGATATCCCCTTACCATCCAGACCGCTATTACGCGTACCGTTCCCCACTTCGCCAACCACTTACCCATCCACCATCCAACCCTCTAGGCCTTTAATCCGCACCGCACCATCACCACCTAGCCCTACGCCATCACCTACATACCAACCATCTACACCATCCAACCCTGCGGTACTTAAGGTATCACCCGGATCCTCCACGGTCGAGGAACATGCGCTCCGGAGTGGAAGGATTTTCAACAAAGTCTTTCCTCAGTCCACGGTTAGAGACGGCCCATCACAGCCGACTGAGGAAGCCCATAATGAAGAGAGTGCACCAGGCACTCAATATGACTTGTTGAAACACCTGGATCGGACACCGGCACGGATCACTATACTAGAATTAATCAAAAGATCCAAGAGTCACCAAGAAGCTTTAATGGAGTATCTACAGAAGGTGATGGTCAATGAAGACGTGCCGGTAGAGAAAATTGCAGCACTACTAGTTCCTCAGGGGGATCAGCCCTCCATTACATTTCACACATCGGAACTAGCACCGCCAGTAGCCAGAAGCATGGCTCTGAGTATCACGGTCAACATCTGTAAGAAGGCCGTAGATGCATGCCTGGTCGACACAGGGGCTTCGATCAATGTTTTACCTCCGAAGACCCTGGAGCTATGCGGTGTGCCCAAAGAAAAATGGCTGCCTAGCCCCATCTCTGTGATAGCATATGACAATTCTACCCGTTCCCCTCTGGGAATGGTTTATTTGAAGGTGGAGCTAGGCCTTGTAAGTCATGCAGAGGTCGAATTTCACATCCTGGAAATCGACCCTTCTATAAATGCCATTCTGGGTTGTCCTTATATTAAAACTCTTGAGGCGATTCCCTCTACGAATCACCAGTGCCTCAAATTCCCTTACAAAGGACGAATTATTAAAGTGACGAGTATGCCGATCCTTGCTGCTGCTCATATCTTGAATATTAAATCTGCTGTTTTACCTGGCCGACAACCTTTTCTGTCGGTATTACAGGTCTACCGTCCAGTGGCTGATCCTCTAAAAGCCGCCACTATTTCTCCATACCCATTAGATGCTATAAAAAGGGGGAAGTGCATGAGTACCCCAGGATGGAGGATTATGATGAAGAACGGCTACGAGCCTAGAAGAGGTCTGGGTACACAGTTGCAAGGCAGGACTACTCCTGTTAAAAATCATCGAGCAGCACCTGGAAGTGGTCTGGGCTATAGGCCAAGAAGACTGCAGCAAGATCCGGCCCAGCAAGCAGAGATCGAAGAAGGTCCGAAAATCTGGGAGGCAATGTCTACACCACCCAAAGAAGGCCGAGATCCCTTAACATGGACCCTGTGTACGCACTTTGTGAAAGGGCCCATACTTAGCTACGACAACACGGTGGTCATTACTTCGTGTTTTGACTTCCATGACATATATGGGAGGGATTTGGCCAGACATTGCTCCGAACTGCTTACGTACCAATCCTTGGAGGCTCTGCGGCCTATGAAAAGGAGAAAATTCCATGATCCCGAATGCGAATGGTACAGGTGGTTCGATCTTAGGGACCTTTACATTGCATTGAACAGGTTGTTCCTAGATCCTACAGAACCTAAGTGGCCGCCACAGATTGACGAGCTGATTGAAAGCCCTAGTGCCATCTTTGATAAGCGGATACTGCTGTCTGAAGAGACCGACGAAGGGGAGCCAGATGACCCCTATGAAGCTGGTTACACTACAGATCTGCTCTAGAGGGGGACAGATCCTTCACATATCTTTATGCTCCATACTTTATTTCGTACACTACTCTTGACTCCGACTTGGTCGCGGGTCATAATTGAAGATATCCCACGGGCTCGGCCCGTCATGATTACTCTGTCCCCTCGGGACCTTATACCACAATCTCCTCTCGATCTAGAGAGGATGTATGATCTGATCTGTGACATATTACTATATGATCCCCCTAATCCTCTGGCCTTGGTGCCATTTCCTCCATCCGATTCCCCTTCTATTTGTATCCATTCTTACTTTATGTTTAATTCTTTCATTGTCCAAAAAAAAACGCCAATTTGGCAACAAATTCTTCTCAGATCCTCATCGAGGAAACATCTTACTTGTCCGATTGCACTCCGTCGCGCGGGTCCTTCGGTCAAGATTCTCTCTTAGATCTACTCTGCCCCTCCCCTCGGGAGGATTCTCTTGTATTTCCATTTGTATCTCAGGATTTTCATCCTGCTTCATCTTCATTAGGTTATGATAGTAAGTTTAGTGAAGTTAGGCAGTCTAGTTTTAGTCAGGTTAGGAAGTCTAGGAAGCCTAAGGGTAGGCAAATTCCAGATAGATACCTCCAGGACTTAGCTGATAAATGCTTTTCTTGTTCTTTAATCCCTCGGTTTTTAGAAAATCCAATTCAGATGCCAGAAGACTGTATGAATGATGAGTCAGTCAACGATGGGTACGGGATATATGAGTTAGTGCATGAAAAAGACCCCATTAATGAAAATGAGGAAGATGACGAGGACGCAGCTGAGGCATATGCCAGTGGAGTGAAGAGATTCGACGAACCCTCAGCTGCCGTAGAAGAGCCCACCAAAGAAATCAATTTAGGGACTGAAGACGAACCTAAGGTTGTCCTCGTCAGCAGAAATCTTTCTACAGTAATCCCTCGGTTTTTAGAAAATCCAATTCAGATGCCAGAAGACTGTATGAATGATGAGTCAGTCAACGATGGGTACGGGATATATGAGTTAGTGCATGAAAAAGACCCCATTAATGAAAATGAGGAAGATGACGAGGACGCAGCTGAGGCATATGCCAGTGGAGTGAAGAGATTCGACGAACCCTCAGCTGCCGTAGAAGAGCCCACCAAAGAAATCAATTTAGGGACTGAAGACGAACCTAAGGTTGTCCTCGTCAGCAGAAATCTTTCTACAGAGGATTAGAAAGCAATGGTACAAATACTTAAGGACTATAAGGACACTTTCGCCTGGAGTTATGAAGATATGCCAGGGTTAGACTCATCTCTAATTGAACACAGGTTGACGTTAAAAAATGGAGCTAGCCCTGTCAAACAGAAATTAAGGCGATTCCACCTACAAATGGCTCTAAAGATGAAGGAAGAGGTCGACAAGTTGCATAAAGCCAAATTTATTAGAGTTGTCCTTTATCCACAATGGGTGGCTAATATAGTCCCGGTTATGAAGAAGGACGGGAAGGTCAGAATTTGCATTGACTTCCGTGATTTGAACCGGGCGTGTCCTAAAGATGATTTTCCATTGCCTCATATTGATGTACTCATCGATAATACTGCTGGCTATGAAACTCTATCGTTCATGGACGGATTTTCAGGATACAATCAGATTAAGCTAGCAGAAGAAGATCAAGAGAAAACGTCATTCACTACACCTTGGGGAACATACTGTTATGTTGTCATGCCATTTGGATTAAAGAATGCTGGAGCCACCTATCAGAGGGCCATGATGGCAATATTTCATGACATGATGCACATAGATTTGGAAGTGTATGTGGATGACTTATTAGTTAAATCTAAAACAAAGGCTGAGCACGCCAAAGTTTTGGTAAGGGTATTAGAGAGATCGAGAGAATATCAGTTAAAGATGAACCCCAAGAAATGTGTATTCGGAGTATCTTCAGGGAAATTGCTTGGATTTATTGTCAGCAAACGGGGAATTGAGATCGATCCTAACAAGGCGAAGGCTATTAGAGAAATGCCACCTTTCAAAAGCTTGAAAGAGTTGAGAAGATTAATCGGGAGGTTACAATTTATTCGCCGTTTTGTCTCCCAGCATTCACAGAGGTGTAAGCCGTTTTACGAGCTTACCAAGCCGGGAGTCAAATTTGATTGGGACGATAAGTGTCAGGAGGCATTCGATGGATTAAAGAACTATTTAGCAAGTCCTCCTGTTTTGAGACCACCATTTCCAGGCAAACCATTGATACTTTACATTTCAGTCCTGGATGATGCAGTGGGGGCTGTCCTAGCACAAGAGGATGAAGAAGGAAAAGAGAGGGCAACCTATTATCTCTCTAAACTTCTCAACCCCGCTGAACAGAGATATACGGCGATGGAGAAAACATGTGCAGCATTGGTCTGGGTTGTACAGAAATTAAAGCATTATTTTCTGGCCCATGAAGTCCATCTCATCGCTAGGATGAATCCGATCAAATTCCTTTTGGAGAAATCTGTTCTTACTGATAGGTTAGCACGATGGCAAAGCTTTCTATCTCAATTCGATATCATTTATATTCAGCAGAAAGCAATCAAGGGCTATGCCATAGCAGAACATCTCGCTCATCATCCCCTTCCTCGATTTGATCCAGTACGATCAGAGTTTCCGGATGAGGAACTGATGTCCATAAATCAAATCAGAGATGATATGTGGACTCTGCATTTTGACGGAGCTCTGAATTCTCATGGAAAAGGGATCGGTATAGTTCTGTTATCACCTGAAGGTGTCACCATTCCACAAGCCTTTCAGCTTGATTTTCCAGTCACCAACAATATAGCTGAATACGAGGCACTTCTTGCTGGCCTCGAGGCTGCTCATTTCCATGGTGCCACCAAACTCAGAATTGTGGGTGATAGCCAATTAATTCTTCGCCAAGTGCTGACCAAGTATCGAACTCTTGATCCTAAGCTCAAGCCTTATCAAGAACTTACTTCTGCATACTCAAAGCTTTTCACGAAATTGATCTTTGTCCATGTCCCTAGGAATCACAACATCTTAGTTGACGCTCTAGCTTCACTTGCATCTTCTCTTGATTTTCCAATCAGCAAGCAATCCGAATCAATCATAGTTCATAGGCATCTTTCACCCGCGTGAAAGATCATTTATTCCTTAGAACTAAGGAGAAATTGCTGAAGAAAGTCAGAGACGGAGATATCATTGAAAAAAGAGAAATCATGTTAATGGAGCTGTTAGAAGAGATGGATGATGAACAGAAGCCATGGTATTATGAAATTGTAAAATATTGTGAAGATCAATCGTATCCTGAGGAAGCCACAACTGAGGAGAAGAGAGCTATCAGGAGAATTGCTCAACGATACACCCTAGTTGGGGGAGCATTGTATAAGAGAGGTTTTGATAGAGTTCTTCTGAAATGTCTAGACGAAGATGAGCTTTGAAAGGTTATGGAAGGAGCTCATAGTGGAGTTTGTGGTGGCCATGTCAATAGACAGATGCTAGCAAAGAAGATCCTTAGACAAGGATTTTATTGGCCAACCATAGAAGAAGACTGCGTAGGATATGTCCGCAGGTGTGCTAAGTGTCAACTTCATGCCGACAAAATTCATTCTCCTGCATCTTCACTCCATCCTGTTTCTTCCCCATGGCCTTTCTCCATGTGGGCTCTCGACATTATCGGACCTCTTGGTAATCCAGATTCCGGCATCAAGCAAAAATCTTTCATTCTCACGGCAATGGAATACTTCACCAAGTGGGCAGAAGCTGAAGCATACGTGGAGATCAAAGCATCAACTGTCTGCAAGTTCATCATGAAGAACATCATCACTCGATTTGGAATTCCAAGCACCATCGTCACCGACAACGGACCGCAGTTCGTGTCACAGGAATTGAAGGACCTCTGTAACAGGTACAAAATTGCATTGCATCATTCGTCTCCTTACTATCCGCAAGGCAATGGCCAAGTAGAGGCAACAAATAATACTTTGATAAAAATCATCAAAAAGACGTGCAAATCTAACAAATTTGCTGATTGGCCAGAAAAATTGGTTGAGGCTCTATGGGCCTACCGAACTTCAATCCGCACGCCTACAGGGCAAACTCCTTATTCCTTAACATTTGGAATGGAGGCGGTAGTTCCATATGAGATCCTCATACCGTCATTAAGAGTACAATTGAATAAGGAATTTTCCATTGATGAACATCGTTCAGCACTCCTTGCTCAATTGGAACTTTTAGACGAGAAAAGATGGTCAGCTGCTAATCATGCAAAAGTTTATCAAAACAGACTAGCACGTTTTTATCAAAAGAAAGTCATTGAACGTAAGTTCAAAGTCGGTGAAATGGTTGTCAAAAAGATTTTTGTAAAACCTGGTGGTCCGCGTTCTAAGCTCCAACCCAACTGGGAAGAACCTTATGTTGTATCGCACGCTTTTCCTGGTAATGCTTATCGTCTTGTTAATGCAGAAGGAGAAGAGCTAAAACATCCCTGGAATGGTTTACATCTTAAGAAATACTACCCTTAGGTTAAAGAGTCGATCAGTATGGTACAAAGACCAGTGGAATCAGAAAATTTATAAACTCAAATTTCCTTATCAGTCTGAATAACTTAACTTCAAAGCCCATTACTACGCACACTGACACGTTTGATTCGTGAGTAACAAGAGATGCTAAGTCCTAAAGAATATCAAAAGCTTGACCGAAAGGGTAAAGTACAAATCATTCCTTTTTAAAACAAAGTTCTGTTTTATACTCGGCCCATGATGTCGGAACGAGGCTTAGAATAGATTACCAAGAATACCCGCCATCTTAGTAGGAGGCCGTCATAAACAAAGGGGGAGATCCGTCCCGAAAAAAAAAAAAATAGAAAAGCAAAAGCAAAAAGGCAAAATTCAAATGTCAAATCAAAAAGGCCATTACATTACAAACGTTACATCAAGGCCATGAAATGAAATGAAAGGGAACGCAAGGTCGATAAATACCCCGGAAGAAAATGACCGAACCCCAACGGATATTAGGGTAGGAAAGGGACATCTTTTTAAGTCTCCGGAACCTTCTCATGGGCTTTCTAAACTTATTCTTCTTTTCCTTCTAAAGATGCGTACTCTAAACTTAAGGAATGGCTTAGATTGACTAAGGGTCAAATCATCAAATAGGATCACGAATGGAAACACAAATTCAAACACGATGGGTTTAAGTTAAATTGTTAAAGAACAATTTGGGAATTAAGTTAATAAATAAATATGATCTTTTGATCTAAGTACCATGCTGATCTTTTAGTCAAAAAACCAAAAAAATACGTATGTCAAAAATTCAAAAAAATACATATGTCAAAAATTCAAAAAAAAAAACATATGTCAAAATCCCAAAAAAAAGCATATATTTTAAAACCCAAACAAAAATGAAAATTTCAAAACAACAAAAAATATTTCAATTAGCATCTGCTTGTTGCACTTAGTATGTTTCATTCCTTTTATTTTCAGTGAGCATCTGTCTGCTTGTATGTTGCATTTTTTCTTAAAGTTTGATTATTCACATTACCTTTATTAATAAAGGCTATGCCTTTTGACCATTTATTGAAGGAAAAGATTGATTGACCATTTATTTGGTCAGGCAAGGGGCTAAGCCTAAATAGATACTTAACCTGTTTGTTAAGTGTTGTACAGGATGCAAAATAAGCACAGAAACACAAGATTGGAGCCCAAAAGTTTCATGTATATTATCAAAAGATTGTTTGTACATGATACACAAAAAAAAAAAAAAAAGTACAAAAGCCCTCAAGGCTGGCTCTCTCCTGCCCCCTCATCCATCTGACTCTGGGCCTCATCCTGGGCATCTGGTGGTGGAGCTCTAGGAGGTGGAGGCGGTCCCATCGCACTTGGCCCTGCTTGGCCAGAAGACATGGCGACACTGGACGTGAAGGCACTGGTCAGACCACGTTCATGGGCACGCTGCCGAGCTCGCTGGTATCTCTCCTCTACCATCTTGCGCTCGTGCTCCGCGACTGACAGACGGCCCTGGAGGCTTTCCATCCGAAGACGGTCGCGGTCCCTCTCCTCCGTCAAGATCTCCAGGCGAACCTGGAGTCGTGCAAGATCTCCAGTGGAGAGGCGCGCCACCTGAGCCTCCAACTCGGCAATGCGAGCAGCCGAAGTCCGTGCTTCTGCCAGCTCTGCATCCCTCTGTCGAAGGGCCTCCTGAAGCTCAGCAACCTGCAGAAGAAGATTTTATTAGTCTAAGGCAATTAAGCAATGAGAATCAAATTTGGAAAAGAAAGTCAAAGTTGAAGAACTTACCCGAGCAGCACTGTCTTCCTCCGCAAGAGAAGCCCGATGGATGGCAGAGGCAAGCTGACTCTGGAGGTCAGCCAGGGCCGCATCATGAGCAAATGATGAGGATGACGAAGCTCCAAAGGAAGGGGGAGCCGCCTGGGTGTAGACGGCTCGCTGCACCGAAAGACAACTGTCAGTGTCAACCGCCAAAACAATTAATTAAGACATGCATTCATATTCATTCATACATACCAGGACATATAGTTCCTTCTGAATTTGTTCTAGCTGGGCCTCCGCATCATGTAGGCGGGCCCGGAGGTCGACGATGACCGCATCACGCGCATCCTACATGTCATACATACATTCATTCACAAATATAAATCAAGATAATAATAAAATTAAAGACGCATGAATGCATACTTACATCGAGTGGTCGAAGGAGCCGAAGTTGATCGGCGTAGTGGGCCCGGTACTGCTGGAGGTAGCCCTCGCTACTCTCCGCATGGGACTCCACCCGTACGCCCCGACGGTGCCAGTCCTCGTATTGCTCCGGGAACTTGGCACGCCAGTCGGTGAGGGCTTGCTTCCCCCTCATGCTCCTGCCCACACCCTCTGGGACTTCCTCATCGATCCACTCTTGATGGAGGCCCAGCATCCTCATCACGAGCCGGAGGCGGAGGGGCTCGATCTCGTTGAGGCAATGTACCCACATATGCCTCCCAAACCGCCTCCTGCCAGCCGTCACCCACGGCTGACCCTCCTCGTTCATGCCCAAGTACGGGCGCCAGATCACCATATAGGTTAGATACATTCATAAATAAATTGCATTTAATGAATAAAAAGATTGCATTTAATAAAATTGAACAAGTTAAAAAATTTACCAGGAGTTCTGGGTAGTCCAGGAACTGACGACAGAGGGCCGTCAGCTGGTGATGCTGTGGAGCCGTGTCCACAATCGGCTGCCAACGGCAGGCAAATGGGACAGCATCCGGTCGAGCAATCCGCGCTCTGCCGAGCGGGAAGTAGTAGTAACTCCACACCTGCATTCATGAACATATAGGTTAGAAGAAGCATCATATCATATTGCACTGCATATAACAAATAATTAAATAAGTTAATACCTGTAGAAACGGCGAGAAGCCGCTGATAGTGGTCTCACGGTCCGGTGTGACCGCAGAAAGATCGGCAAAGAGATGGGCCAGAAGGGCCGCACCCCAGGCATACTCTCCTAAACTATCTAGGTCATCTAGTAAATAAAGGAATCTACAATGGATGTGGTCGCCTTTCGTACCGAAGAGCAACCGACCGAAAAAGAAAACTAAGAAGACCCTAAGCTGTCTGTCTACCTCCTCTATCTGACTAGGGTCACTACAATAGGCAGAGGAAGACGACTCGGCTAATCTATCTCTAAACTCCTCCCGGGTCTCGTCAGACCGACGCCGGGGCTCCTCTAGTCCTAAAGCAGCCTCTACTTCTACTCTAGGAACCATCCTAGACTCTCTGCCTAGGCTAGACACCTCTATCCCTAGGAGAGCCTCATCTAATCCCTGATAGTTGGGGTAAGTAACCCCACTCACAGGACGACCCTCTACCCTGAGGCCAGTAATCCTGGCCACATCCTCTAGGGTGGGGACCATATGCCCCCATGGCATTAGGAAAGCACGGCTTTCCGCATGCCACCTCTCCCGCAGCACCTGCAGGAGGACTAAATCAAGCCAGAATGGCTCGATGTCCAATACCTCACCAAATCCCATCTGACGCAGGCGCGCCTTCTGGAAATCCGGGAGCCCTCTATATGCTCCTATCACTAAGTCCCAGCTAATTCTAGCCCTCATCACTCCCTGCAAATAAAAAAAAAAGGAGTCAGTAATAAAAAACAGGAAAAATCAGTTTTGTTTTGAAAGGCGTCAGCCCACATGGACGTCTTTTAAAACACGTCAACATGACTTGACGCGATTCAAAATGTTTATTCCTAATTAAAAAAAAAATCCGAAATTTATCTTTAAAGACGTCAGCCCATGATGAAGCCTTTTGAATGGAGTCACCTGGTCTGGATGCCTTTCAAGTCCAGATTCCGGGTTCTTTCAAGAACCCCGTTCTCCCTCTTTTTTTCATCCAATCACACCCACAGGAAGCTTACCGTGTGGAGGTCGCCCTCCTCTTCTTCTTCCACCGCTATGGGTGCCGGTGGAGGGAGTTCTTCCTCCAAGAAGGCCTCGGCCTCGGCTAACATCGCCGGAACCTCCTCGGGAGCCTCTTCTTCTTGCCTTCGCCGTCTCTTAGCTAAAGTCTTCATCTTCCTGGAGCCTTCATCATGTTCCATAGCTTGAATAGAGGAGGTTTTGAGGGAGAGATCGCCGGAGCTTGGATCGCCGGAGAGAGGAGAGAAAGAGGATTTTTGTGAAAGTAAGGAAGAAAGGGGGGCCTTCGCGGGTCTGTTAACAGAAAGGTTGAAAGGCGTCGATTCAGAAAGACGCGTTTTAGAGCGCAAAAGTTGAGGCGGCAAGGACAGGTGTTTCAATTTGAATGAAAGCCGTCCACTTAGGTAGACGCGTTTCAATATTCTGGTCAGAGCCGTACAGAGAAGTATGATGAAAGGCGTCCTAGTGTGTTGACGCGTTTCATAGAATTAATCATGGAATTAATGACAAAATCCTGGAAAAAGTAGGAGAGAGAGTTGAAAGGCGTCAATAGGTAAAGACGCTTTTTAAGCTTTAAATCGGGTTTTTGAGGATTAAATTGAATTTCTGGATAAAGAATTATTGTTGAAAGGCTTCTGTCTGAGTGGACGCGTTTTACATTTAACAGAACCCGAGTTGTTGAATTTTTAGGAAAAATCTGATTTTTACTAAAGGAAAAATCATGTGCACATCACAGGAAGTTGAGGAAAGGTTTCAAGGCATGAAAAATCCTTCTTTATTCAATAAAATTCTTTATTACATGATAAAGAAAGAGAAAGAGGACATTTAAGGAAGAATTTCATGAAGACTTTTAAGATAAGGAGCTTTCAATCCTCTATCTCTATCTTTAGAGGATTTTACACGGTAACTGAAGCCAAGGTTCCATAGAGTTGTGATAATTTGTACGGCTTCATAATCTTCGTCGGATTCTAAGTCACGCTTCTTGATCGGGAGTGTGGGAGAGAACTCAGGGAATTCACGACGACCCAAGCTAAGTTGAGTTAGGCACCGATGTGGATTGTATAGCACGAACTCGGTGGCTCCAATCAACTTAAGATCTGCTCCTGCTGCACGGCGTACCCAAACAGGTTTTCCAACTAGAGCGAGTGGAGATGAGTCGAATATGTCGGACGTCATGAGCTTCAAATACTCTCTCCAGTTAGCTCGGGTCTTGAGTTTTGGAACCTTGTTAACTATGTGCTCATTGAACTTTACAATGTTAGCTATGCAATGAATTGGACTATTCAAGTAGATCTGAGATGGATTCAGAGGCCTTTTCTTGCTATGCTCAAACTTGAAGTGAAGTTCAACCCATAAGGCAAAGAGTAGCATGCATCCATAAGGAGGACCGCCTACAGACGCCGCAGAAAGCCCACTATAAAGATATGCTAAGAGTGCAGTGCTAATGGATTTACCTTCAAAGATTGCGCAGATGGCACTAACTTGATCATCTTCTAAGATATTATCCTGCGCAGGGAAGAACAACGCACCGGCAAGGCATGTGACTAAAGCTTTTGTCACATCTTCCGCTTCATCCTCCCTTAGATCATCAATTTCGTACAACGTCCATTCGGCTAGCTTTGCAAGATTGATCCCTTTTTTAATAAGATATCCTTTAGCTTCTGAAGGATCCTTCATGATCGATGTCAACAATTGTTGACTGGTGATTCTTTCTTTTATCAACGCTATCTTATCTTTGTTCTCTTTGGTCTTTGGGAGACCTAATAGAAGCTCTGCCTCCTCCAAAAGGATCGTGCACTCGAAGTCTTGGAAGAAGAACGTATGAGTTTGGGGATGCCACCATTCGATCAAGGCACCCATAGCCGCCCAATCTATGTTCGAACTTCTGTAATGTTTGGCAAGCACTACAAGACCTTGAAGATTCCACTTGGATATGAACACTTGCATGGAAAGCTTAATACTTTTTGCAAGTTTGCGAATCCAAGGTAAGGAAGTAAACTTCCTTGGGCCAAGAAACAAGGGATAATTCTGAAAACCAAAAGGAATATGATAAAGAATATGAAGAACATGAAGAAGAATTGAAGGGAAGTTGATTGAACTTACTTGAAGATTGAGATTCCTTCCATTGAGGTGATTCTCTATATCAGAAAACTTCTCTACAGACATCTTCATCCTCTTGTTTGAAGAATCCATCTCCTTTTTTGGAGTTCCTCCTTCTTAAACCTTGGAAAAACCTTGAGAACTTTGGAAAACCTTGAAACTTTGGAAGAAAATTCAATCTAGGATCTTTGGATTGTTTGGGAACAACCCAAAGATGTTTATATAGAAGGAATTGCGATCCTAGAAAGACTTTTCCGGATTGGAAAAGAGATGTGCATGGGTAGAGTTGGAATCCGAGTAGAGAACAGCCAGAAACCTGTTTCTGTGAGTTAAAGGCGTCGAGGAGCACCGCCGCGTTTTAACACTGAATGGCGTCTGCTCGACACGACGCGTTTTAGCTTTTATGTCATTTTCCCGAAATTCCATGTTTTTGATGCTTAAATTGAATACTTGTTTGGAATTGTTAATGATTTTGATTGCAGGAAATTCAAGAAAACCTGAGTAAACCTAGAAATATCAAGAAGATCCCACTTGGGAGTCAAGGAGTCCTGACCGTGGCTAAAAAGACGGTTATTTCTATCATTGTACTCTTCCATGTAAATCATTTGCATTACTATATATTAAGTATTTATTAGAGTATATCAAGGACCTTGTGGTTTTGATGAAACTGGAATTTGAGTTCCCCTACAACAAAAACAGTGATAATTCCAGAGAATTCTTAATCGCACGGATAGGCCGTTGGATTGTTAATTAGTGAGGACGATGGTTCCACTTTTGTGAAACGGTGCGTGGATAAACGAGCTTCGGCTTAGCACTGAATTACAAGAATTGGTGTCTTGATTCATTAATGACAATTTAACAATATTATCCTTGATTAATTTATATTTTATTTGACTTTATATTTTTCTTTTAGCCCAGCATGCATCATATAGGACTTTGAAATCACTGTGATAAGGATTAATTATTGATTAAGTTTCAGACCATTAATCAAACAATTCCAACATGATATGAAATATTCCATTCTGAATTGAGTATCTTGATTATCTTTGAGGTTCGCTTGAAGATATCCTTGGAATTCTATCCTTTTTTGGACTCTTTATCCAATGTTTCTTGTTTTCTTTTAAGATCCATCATGGCTGCAGCACGTCCACATTGGCTGGCAAACGCTCCCTATGATGAAACCTACAGTGTCTATGACCTGGGGTACTTCCCACTCCGAGGAGGTTGATCGACTTTATTTTATTTCCTTGTTTACCTCATCCAGACAGGATTAATTCCATTGATTTCCTTGAGCTATCTTCACTGATGATTTTGAAGAAAAATTCCAATCATGTGATGTTAAGAGCGTGTCTCATCACACCTTGGCATCACCTTTTCAGTACATTCCATTCCATTTCACTCCCTTGCAAAGACGATGCCAAGGTGAGGCAGCTGTAGACACGCTAATTTTGACGTCATTTCGAGTAAATTTCATATCATATAATAATGCCTCAGAATGGTCTGATATTTAATCATTAATTAATTTTTATTGATATTTTTGAGTGTCGGGTCAAACAGACATGTTTAAGTTAATCAATTAAATTGATTTTAGCTCAAATTTCAGTTAAAATATGAAGAAGTTTAAAAGACGTCGACTTATGTGGACGCCATTTAGAGTTTATTCTTATTTTAACGTTTAAATTTGAATTTTAATCAATTGATTAATTTGCTAAAAGGCGTCTGTGAGTGCTGACGCGTTTTAGGTTTCCTAAGCTATTTTAACCTATCTTCCGGATGTTTATCCTTATCTTAATTAGTGTACAAGACGTCTACACATGTGGACGCGTTTTAGCTAATAAAGATAAAGATAAGTTTTTCCGGATGTTTATCCTTATCTTAATTAATCTGAAAGGCATCATCCATAATGGACGCGTTTTAGATAATTACAAATAAAGATGAATTAATCAGTATTTATCTGTCAGTTAAGATAGATAAATCCTAGATTTTTCTATGTTAATCGCGAACGCAGAAGAAGCCTATAAATACCTTGCATGTTGAAGAGTAAAAAAAAAAGCGTAATCTTGAGTTAATTGAGCGATAGCGAATTGAAGATCGGAGCAACAACGTTGGAACGCCGGAACGCTGCCATTTCCAGAAGTCGACGTCCTTTCAAGATCTTCATCCTTTCAAGGCTTCAACCCATTGGGCATAAGTGTTTCAATTCTGCATTTTCATTCTATATCTTCATTAATTTCATTCTTCATATTCACTCCATGCAACACACATCACAACATCACCTTTCAAAACCTATTTGATTAAAGGGGTTTCAAAGCCATTTAAACAAGTAAGTTTGCTGTTTAAACCTGCTTAACTTCATCATCAGTTTGGATATTACTTCTACTTAAATTCTCATCATCATTGTTTCTTTATTTTCATTTCTCTGTTTCTGCTGCACTCAACAACAACAAAAGAACAAAAGGGGAAATCAAGCACAAAGCCAGAAGGACTTCTGGACGATCCTCAACCTCAAATTCAACAGCAAAAACAAAAAGCAAAGAAAGGGCTCTCTTTCTTCAGCCGGCTGAAGGAGGGGAACTAAGGACTCAACAACTTCCGCGTTCAAACAGGTAGGCGATCAATACTTCTTTTGAAACTTTTAAGTCAAAAGTTTCTGGCGATCACTGCACTTTAGTTGCTGTTTTTAATAGGTTAGTTTATACTAAACAACATAGATTTTTCATGTTAATCACACGAGCATTTTCAGCACCTACAGTCTACAGTGCGAGATGGCCCATCACAGCTGATAGAAGAGGTCCAGAATGAAGAGAGTACGCCTGGTACTCACTATGATTTGTTGAAACAGCTGGATAGAACACCGACACACATTTCTATACTAGAACTGATCAAGAGATCCAAGGTCCATCAAGAAGTCCTGATGGACTACCTACAATGGGTAATGGTCAATGAAGACGTGTCGGTAGAAAAGATCACCGCATTGTTGGTCCCTCAGGGGGATCAACCCTCTATATCCTTCCATACTTCTGAACTGGCACCGTTGGCAGCAAGGAGCATGGCGTTAAGTATAACTGTCAATATATATAGAAAGGCTGTGGATACATGTCTAGTAGATACTGAGGCATCTATCAATGTGTTACCACCAAGAAGTCTGGAGCTCTGCGGAGTCCCAAAAGAAAAATGGCTGCCTTTTCCCATTTCTATCACAGCCTATGATAACTCTACCTGTTCCCCTCTGGGTCTATTTGAAGGTAGAGTTAGGCCATGCTTGCCATGCTAAAGTCGAATTTCATATTCTCGAGATCAACCCTTCACTGAAAGGTATACTCGGTCATCCTTATATCAAGTCACTTGAGGCGATTCCATCAACGAACCACCAATGCCTCAAGTTCCCTTACAAATGGCGTATCATCAAAGTCACTAGTATGCCTATCCTTGCTGCAACCCACTCGCGAAATAAAAGTCCAAATCCAGTCCTTCCGACCGCTCAAAGGCCAACCATCTCTTTATGCCAAACCTACATCCTTTCGGTAGACCCCTTTAAGCATATCATGCCAACATCTTATCCGATCGATGCCATAAAGCGGGGGAAGTCCATGAGTACCATAGGCTGGAACATTATGCTAAAGGTAGGATATCAACATTGAAAGGGTCTGGGCACCCGGTTGCAAGGAAAAACTAAACCAGTGACAGATGAGAGAAGGATATCTGGTAGCAGCCTAGGCTATAGGCCGGAGAAAGTAAGGCATAATATTGTTAAACAACAAGAAGGCAAAGATGGTCAGAAGATATGGAAGACAATAGTTACCCCTTACAAAGAAAATCGGGATCCCCTGACTTGGACCTTGTCCACTCATTTTGTTAAAGGGCCCGTGATTCAACATGACCACGATAATACAATAATGATTACCTCCCATTTTGACCTGCATGATATTTATGGGAAGGATCTGGTTAGACATTGTTCACAACTGTTGACATACCAGTCCTTGGAGGCTCTGCTGCCGATGAAGAGGAGGAAGACTCAAGATCCAGAATGTGAGTGGTACTTCTGGTTTAATACATAGGACCTGTATATTGCACTGAACAGGCTATTCTTAAATCCATCAGAACCAAAGTGGCCGCCACTGATAGATTAATTAATTGAAAGGCCCGAGACCATCTTTAATAAAAGGATTTTGCTGACTGAAGAAATTGATGAAGGGGAGCCGAATGACCCTTATGAAACCGGATTCACCACTGATCTTCTCTGGAGAGGAACCTATCCTTCTCATGTTTTCACCCTCCACACTCTGTTCCGCACCCTACTCCTGACTCCGACTTGATCGCAAGTCATTACTGAAGACATCCCATGGGCTCCGCCCATTATTGTTACTTTGTCCCCATAGGACCTTATTCCTCATATTCCTCTCAATCTTGAGAGGATCTATGATTTGGTCTAGGACATACTATTGTATGATCCCCCCAATCCCTTAGTGCTTGTGCCATTACCTCCATCATTCCATTCTCCTCCTATTCATATCCATTCGTGTTTTATGATAAACTTAGATAATTCAAAAAATAAAAATGCCAATTTGGCAACTTCTTCCTCCCAAATCCTTGTTGAGGAAACTTCATATTTGTCCAACTGTACCCAATGCGCGGGACGTTCGAACAAGATTCCCTTCTAGATCTGCTTTGTCCCTCCTCTCAGGAGGATTCACCTGTATTATGTCATGTATCCCTTGATTTTTATCCTTCTTCATCATCATTAAGTCATGATAGGGAGTCTAGTGAAGTTAGGGAGTCTAGTTCTAGGCAGGTCAATCAGGTTAGGAAGTTTAGGAAGTCTAAGGGTAGACAAGTTCTAAATAGATACCTCCAAGATCTAGCTTTAAGATGCCTTTCTTGCTCTTAGATCCCTCAGCTGTTAGAAGATCCCATTCAAATGCTAGAATAATGTGAAGTTGATGAGTTGGTCGATGATGGGTACAGGGTATATGAGTTGTTACATAAGACCCTATTAATGAAGAAGGAGAAGACGACGAGGACGCGACTGAAGCGTATGCCAGTGGAATGAAGAGATTTGATGAACCCTCGGCTACCGTAGAAAAGCCTACCAAAGAGATTAATCTAGAGACTGAAGATGAACCTAAGGTTGTCCTTGTCAGTAAGAACTTGTCTAAAGTAGACAAAGAGGCAGTGGTCCAAGTTCTCAAGGATTATAAAGATACTTTCGCCTGGAGTTATGAAGATATGCCGGGACTAGATTCTTCCTTAGTGGAACATCGATTGACATTGAAAGATGGAGTTAGTCCAGTTAAACAAAAGTTAAGGTGATTCCACTCTCAAATGGCTTTAAAAATGAAAGAAGAGGTCGATAAGCTGCATAAAGCCAAATTCATTAGAGTTGTCATGTATCCGCAATGGATGGCTAATATAGTTCCGGTTATAAAAAAGGACGGAAAAGTCAGAATTTGTATTAACTTCCGAGATTTGAACTGGACGTGTCCTAAAGACGACTTTCCACTGCCTCACATAAATGTACTCATTGACAACACGGCTGGCTATGAAACATTGTCATTTATGGATGGGTTCTCATGGTATAATCAGATTAAGTTGGCAGAAGAGGATCAAGAGAAAGCATCATTCACCACACCTTGGGGAACTTATTTTTATGTCGTTATGCCATTTGGATTGAAAAGTGTTGGAGCCACTTATCAGAGAGCCATGATGGCAATATTCCATGATATGATGCACATTGACTTAGAGTGTATGTGGATGATCTGCTGATAAAATCCAAGACTAAAGCTGAGCATGCAAGAATTCTGGCAATGGTTTTGGAGAGGTCAAGAGAGTACCAGTTGAAGATGAATCTCAAGAAGTGTGTATTCGGAGTATCATCAGGAAAATTATTGGTATTTATTGTAAGTAAACGAGGTATTGAGATACATCCCAACAAGGCAAAGGCTATCAAAGAGATGCCACCTCCTAAGAATTTGAAAGAATTAAGAGAATTGATCGGGAGGTTGCAGTTTATTCGCTGCTTTGTCCCCCAGTATTCACAAAGGTGTAAGCTGTTCTACAAACTTACTAAGCCGGGAGTCAAGTTTGATTAGGACGATAAGTGCTAGGAGGCATTTAATGGGTTAAAGGATTATTTGGCAAGTCCTCCTATCTTAAGACCACCATCTTCGGACAAACCTTTGATTCTATATATTTCTATTCTGAATGATGCGGTGGGGGCTGTCTTAGCACAAGAAGATGAAGAAGGAAAGGAGAGGGCAGCCTATTATCTCTCCAAACTTCTCAACCCTACGGAACAAAGATAGATGCGATGGAGAAAACATGTGCAACACTTGTATAGGTAGTTTAGAAACTAAAGCATTATTTTCTACCTCATAAAGTCCATCTCATCGCTAGGATGAATCCCATTAAGTTTTTCCTTGAGAGATCCGTCCTCACCTATCGATTGGCACGTTGGCAAAGCTTTCTATCCCAATTTGATATCACCTACATTCAGCAAAAAGCTATTAAAGGCCATGCCATAGTAGAACATCTTGCTCATCACCCTCTTCCTCGATTTGATCCAGTCCGATCGGAGTTTCCGGATGAGGAACTGATGTCCATAGATAGAATCGATGATGATATGTGGATTCTACATTTTGACGGAGTTCTGAACTCTCATGGTAAAGGCATCGGCATTGTTCTCCTATCACCTGAAGGTGTCACCATTCCCCAAGTCTTTTAGCTTGATTTTTATGTCACCAACAACATAACTGAATATGAAGCTCTCCTTGCTGGCCTCGAGGCCGCTCATCTCCATGGTGCCACCAAACAGAAAATTGTGGGTGATAGTAAGATAATTCTTCGCCAAGTACTTACTAAGTATCACACCCTTGACCCTAAGCTTAAGTCCTATCAGGAACTCACTTCAGCTTATGCCAAGCTTTTCACCAAACTGATCTTCGTCCATATTCCTCAAAATCAGAACATTCTAGCAGACGTTTTAGCTTCTCTTGCATCTTCTCTAAATTTTCTGATCAGTGGGCAATCTGAGTCGATCATTGTTCATAGGCGTCTTTCTCCTGCCGTGAAAGACCCTTCCTTCCTTAAGGTTAAAGAGAAACTACTGAAGAAGGTTAGACATGGGGATATTGTAGAAAAGAGAGAAATTATGTTGCTAGATTGGCAAGAAGAAATGGAAGATGAGGATAAACCATGGTATTATGAGATTGCTAAGTACTATGAAGATCAATCATACCCTAAAGAGGCCACTACTGAGAAGAAAAGGGCTATCAGGAGAGTTGCTCAGAGATACACCTTAGTTGGAGGAACTCTATATAAACATGGATTTGATGGTGTTCTCTTGAGATGTCTAGATGAAGATGAGCTTTGGAAGATCATGGAAGGAGATCATGTCGGAGTTTGTGGTGGCCATGTTAACGGACAAATGCTATCAAAGAAAATCCTTAGACAATGATATTATTGGCCAACCATGGAAGAATATTGTGTAGGATATGTCCGTAGGTGTACTAAGTGTCAACTTCACGTCGATAAGATCCATTCTCTGGCATCTTCACTCCATCATGTTTCATCCCATGGCCTTTCTCTATGTGTGTATTTGACATCATTGGACCTCTTGGTAATCCTGATTCCGCCACCAAATAAAAATCTTTCATTCTCACGGTAACGGAATACTTCACCAAGTGGGCAGAAGCTGAAGCATACACGGATATCAAAGCATCAACAGTCTGCAAGCTCATCATAAGGAACATCATCACCAGATTCGGAATTTCGAGCACTATTGTCACCGATAATGGACCGCAGTTCATATCACAAGAGTTAAAGGATCTCTGCAACAGGTGTAAAATTGCATTGCATAATTCATATCCTTATTATCCGCAAGGCAATGGCCAAGCAGAGACAACCAACAAGACTTTGATAAAAATTATCAAGAAAACGTGTAAGTTTAATAAATTTTTAGACTTGCCAGAAAAATTAATTGAGGCTCTATGGGCATATCGAACTTCAATCCTCACACCTACTGGGCAAACTCCTTATTCTTTGACATTTGGAATGGAGGCGGTAGTTCCATACGAAGTCCTCATTCCATCATTAAGAGTACAACTGAGCAAGAAATTTTCCATTGTTGAGCATCACTCTGCACTCCTCGCTCAGCTGGAATTCTTAGATGAGAAAAGATGGTCAGCCGCTAATCATGCAAGAGTATATCAGAACAGATTAGCACGTTTTTATCAAAAGAAAGTCATTGAACGAAAGTTTAAGGTTGGTGAAATGGTTGTAAAAAGAATATTTGTAAAACCTGGTGGTCTGCGTTCTAAGTTCCAACCCAACTGCGAAGGACCATATGTCATATCGCATGCTTTCCTTGGTAACGCCTATCATTTAGTTAATGCAGAAGAGCAAGAGTTAACTCACCCTTGGAACGGTCTGTATTTTAAGAAGTACTACCCTTAGTTTAAGCGATCAGCATGGTGCAAGGACCAATGGAGTCGAAAAATTTGAAAACTCAAATTCCCTTATTAGTCTTTGGTAATCTAATTCAAATGTATTATTGCACACAAACACGTTTGGTTCGTGAGTAACAAGAGATGTGAAGCCCGAAGAACACTGAAAGCTTGACTAAAAGAGAATTTCTGTTTTACTCTCAACCCACGATATCGGAACGAGGCTTAGAATAGACTACTGAAAATACCCGTCATCTTAATAAGAGGCCGTCATAAAAAAAAAAGGGGAGATCCGCCCCACAAAAGCAAAATAAAAAGCAAAAGGCAAAAAGCCAACAAAAGTAAAAGGCCGCTCAACATTACAAATGTCACCTCAAAAGGCCACAAAATCAAATGAAAAGGGAGTGCAAGGTTGTTAAATACCCCGTAAAAGTGAAAATGACCGAACTCCAATGGATAATAAGGTAAAGGAGGGACATCTTTCCAAGTCTCCGAAACCCTCTCGCGGGCTTTCTAGATCAATTCTTCTCTTCATTCTAAAGAGGTGTATTCTAAATTTGAGGAACGGCCGAGGTTGACTAAAGGTCGGACCATCGAATGAGATCACGACTACAAACATATTTTAAGTACAATGAGTCTGGATTAGGTTATTAGAGAATGATCTAGGAATTAAGTTAACAAATAAATCTACTATTTTGATCCAAGTACCATGCTGGTCCTTAGATTAGCCGAATATTTCAAAACCGCAAAAAAAATTGAATATTTCAAAACCACAAAAAAAATTAAATGCTTCAAAGCCAAGAAAAATTGAATATTTCAAAACTACAAAAAAATGAATATTGCGAAATCACAAAAAAAATGAATATGGCAAAACTCTCAAAAAATTAGATATTTCTAAAATTGCAATTGAAAAACAAAATATTTCAATTAGTATTTGTTTGTCACATCACGTGTGCTGCATTCTTTTATTTTCAGTGAGCATCTCTATGCTTACATGTTGCATTTTACTTCTTTTTAATCATCTTTATTTGCCTTCATTAAATAAAGGCTTCGCTCCTTGACCTATCTACCAAGGATAGGATCAAGTAGCCGGTTACTTAACTGGGTAAGGGGCTAAGCCTGAACAGATATGTAATTTGTTTGTTCAAGCTGCGTGCAAGTATGAAGAGAAAGCCAATAGAGAAAAGTGCAAAAGGCAACTCAAGGATGAAGAAACTCTATTTTTTATATCAGAAGAGTTTGTGTACAAGATGAAAGTCCATCTACAGGATTTCAAAATGAAAAGAAAATATATGATGGCAGCCGTCACGGTTGGCTCTCCCCCGCACCCACGTCCAGCCGGCTCTGTGCCTCGTCCTGGACTTCCGGTCCTCGTGCAGGCGGCGGTGGTGGTCCAATAATGCTCGGCCCAACTTGGCCAGAGGATATTGCTATGCTGGTGGTGAAAGCACTCACCTGTCCTCGCTCCAATGCCTGCTGCCGCGCACGCTAGTATTGAGCCTCTGTGCTTTAGCGCTCGTGCTCCGCCACTGATAGTCTAAACTGGAGACTCTCTAATCGGGACCGATCGCGATCCCTTTCCTACGTCAAGATCTCCAGTCGAACCTGGAGACATACAAGCTCGCGAGGAAGATCACCGATGGAGAGCCTCGCTAATTGTTCTTCCAGCTCAGCAACCGGGGCTACTGAATTACAGGCCTGTGCTAACTCGGCATCTCTCTCTCCAAGAGCCAGGCAAAGCTCTTGGACCTACAGCAGAAGACATCGTTAGCCAAATGATCAAGCAAGCAAAAGACATCATGCAAGAAACAAGTCAAAGATTTACCCGAACAATAGCATCATCCGCAACCTGAGTGGCTCGGCGTATGGCTAGGGCCAACTGGTTCCGCAAGTCAGCCATGGTGGCCTCATGTACAGCAGAAGAGGAAGAAGGACCAGCAGCAGTGGAAGATGAGAAGGTTGCCGCATGAGTATAAGCAGCACGCTGTAACAAGAGGAGGTCACCGTCAGTGTGCAAATGTTGAAATAGATTAATAATAAAAGGAAGCATTCATGATGCATATGTCATTCATGCATGATACACTTACCAGTTCATCCAACTCTTATTGGACCTGCTCTAACTGGGCCTCGGCATCCTGGAGGTGGCCACGGAGTGTGATGATGGCGGCATCCCGTACATCCTGCATTTTTCATAACATGTCATACATTTATAAATATAAGCAAGATAATTAACAAAATGAAAGACGCATTCATGAGCATGCATATCATAATACCTACATCGAGTGGGCGGAGTAGCTGGAGGTGGGCCGTATAGTAGGCCCGGTAGCACTATAGGTAAGCATCACTGCTCACTGCTTGCGACTCTACTGGGACTTCGTACCTGAACCAGTCCTCGTGCTGATCCGGAAACTTCGCCCTCCAGTCAGTGTGGGCCTGTTTTCCCTGCATCATCCTCTCGATCCCCTCGAGGATCTCCTCCTCTACCCACTCCTGATGCAATCTTAAAGTCCTCATCACTAGCTGTAGGCGTAGCAGGGCAATCTCGTTCAGGCAATGAACCCAAACTTGATGCCCAAATCGGCCTCGCCCTTGCTCTACCCATGGCTGTCCAGCATCATCCATACCCAGATATGGACGCTAGATAACCTGCATTCATATAGGTTAGTTGCATTGCATAGTTAAAAAAATAAATAAACAACTGAATAAGCATTTAATAAGAAATTTAAACATTCCAGAAAAGATCCAATATTGAATATATTCAATAAATAACCAAGTATTTAACTAAACCTCTAATCAAACATTTTATCAAAATATTTGACAAACATTTCATAAGATATTTTAACTGCTATAATCAACATATTTCATTTAAACAAACATGTTAAGTATTTAATAAAGGAGGAATTAAAAACATACCAAAAGCTCTGGGTAGTCGAGGATTTGACGGCGGAGGGCCGTTAGTTGATGGTGTTGCGGCGTTGTATCCACAATTAGACGCCAACACCGGGCAAGTGGAACTGCCGCCGGCTACTTTGATGGCCTCGCTCGGCCCAGAGGAAAGTAATAACTCCACACCTACATACAAGAACATATAGGTTAGAATCATCATAATCATATGCATTGCATGCATTGCATCATAAACATTTAATGAAACAAACATAAAATGAATTAAATACCTGAAGGAACGGCAGGAAGCCGTTGATAGTGGTCTCCTGATCAGGCGAAACGACAGAAAGGTCAATGAAGAGGTGGGCCAGAAGGGTCACACCCCAGGCATACTCGCTTAAATGGTCTAAATCGGTAAGAAGGGTCAAGAAGTGGTAGTGGATATAATCTCCATTGGTCCCGAAAAGGAGCCTACCAAAGAAGAAAACCAAGAACCTCTTGAGGTCCCTATCAGCACTAGTCCTGTCACTTGGATCCTGGCAATACACCTCATTGGACGCTCGAGCTAGTCTCTCTCTGAACTTCTCCCTAGACTCATCCGTCTGCTACCTCAATTCTACTAAACCTAAAGATATCTCTACAGCTACCCTCGCAAGGTTTTGAGACTCTCGGCATTCCGGCCCCGTGCACTCTAAATCTAATAGCTCCTGAGCAAACTCTCTATAATCGGGATGCGTGATCCCGCTCACAGCTCGGCCATCCGCCCGAAGGCCGGTGATCCTGCATACGTCCTCGAGACTGGGGACCATGTGTCTTCAGGGCATTAGAAATGCCCTACTCTCAGCATGCCATCGCTCCCTCAGCACCTGGAGTAGCACCAGGTCGATCCAAAATGGCTCTATCTCTAATATCTCTCTAAACCCTATCTCTACTCGTCGTGCTTTCTAAAAATCTGGGAGACCCCTGTACGCTGCTACTACAAGGTCCTAGGAGATCCTGGTCCTCATTGTCCCCTGCAATTGTCAAATAATTCATCAAATTCATCGTCAGGGCATTAATAATTAATTTCTGAAATAATTGTCATTGTTTTTGAATCGCGTCTTGGTACAGGGACGCATTTCAAAAGGCATCCCTGTCCCCAGACGCCTTTCAGCCACAGGTTCGAGAACCTGTGGCCGAGTCTCTCTTTTCCCCCCAAAATTGAAATCTAACACATTAGAAGCGAGTGTTTCGAGATTTACCAATTGTAGGCCGGCCTCCTCGGCCGGTGCCTCTGCCACCTTACCCACTAGAGCCTCGGGAGGAGCTTCCTCAGCCTCCATGAAGAATGCCACCTCCGCGAGTTCTGCCGCCATTTCTTCCTCCTCGTCCACCTCCACCACCTCAACAGGGGTAACCCTTCGTCGCTTCCCACTCACACCGCTAGGCTTGCCGGACTCCATTGGGTCGTGAGAGAGGGTGAGAGAGAAGAGGAGTTTGAGATTGAGGGTGAGAGCTAGAGAGAGAGAGGGAGTTTGAGATTGAGAAAGAGGTTGGAGATGAGAGAGGGTGATCGGCGAAGGCAAGGAGGTCGCCAGCGTCCGAGAAGCTCGCCGGAGAAGGAGGAGAGTTGCCGAATTCGCGGTGGCTCGCCGGAGAAGATGCACAGGGAAGAGAGAGAAAGAGTTAGAGTGAATGAGGAAGGAAGAGGCTCGGGCTCGTGAACCCCTATTTGAATTTGTTAAATCGCGTCTTGGGAAAGCGACACCATTCAATGGTGCACAAACTGAGGCGGCAGTAGAAAATTTTTGAAATTTGTGAAACACGTCCTCGGAGGGCGACACCTTTTGGATTTTACCGCCTCTTCTGATCAGGGCCGTACCACAGGAAATTTAAAAGAATTATAATTCGCGTCTTTGTAGGAGGACGCTATTCAGTGGATTAATTGCTGGAAATCTCTAGAAAGTAGGAGAAGGAGAACAGAAAGGCGTCTTACTGACTTGACGCGATTTAGGATTCTTTTGAGGACATATTTTTATATTTGAAAATTGATTAACATTGAAAAGCGTCTCTCTAAGTCGACGCGATTTGAATTAACTGAACCCGAACCTTCATATTTCAAGGAAAAATCACAGTTTCATTCAAGGAAAATTATAGAAAAATTGCAAAGCATTAAAGGAGGATTTCTATTGTATTAAGGAATGATTTTTTTGATGAAAATAAAATCAAAAATACATTAAGATGGAAGATAAGGATGAAGAGATTTCAAGGACGAATTTTCCTGAGCTCCTTTACATATGATTTCTACAGTTCTTTATTGGCTTCATGAGGAGTTTTTACACAATAGATAAATCCGATGTTCCATAGAGTTGCAATAAGTTTTGTCGCTTCAAAATCTTCATCACTTCCTAATACCCGCTTCTTCATTGGAGAAAGAGAAGATATTTCAAGAAATTCATAGCGAGGCATGCCAAGTTGAGGATGACAGCGATGTGGATTATAGAGAATGAACTCGGTCGCCCAGATCAGTCAGAGCTCTGTGCTAGTACCACGGCGCACCCGAACCGCTTTTTCCATAAGAGCAAGTGGCGTAGATTCAAATACAGTTCTGGACATAGTCTTGAAATAAGCGTGCCAGTCAGCTCGAGTCTTGAGGTTGGGCACTCGATTGGTCATGTTGTCGTTAAACTACACAATGCTGGCAATATGGAAGATGGGACTGCGCTGGTATGTCTGGGATATTCTTGGAACTTCTTCTTCATTATGGTTGAACTTGAAGTGGAATTCCACCCACAGAGCTAAGAGGAGCATGCTGCCATAAGAAGGTTGACCTATAGAAGCTGCAGAGAGTCCACTGTAAAGGTAGGCTAGAACCGCTGTGCTAATCTAGTTCCCTTCTAAAATCCCATTGATAGCGTTTAAATGATCATCTTCTTATTATCTTGAGCAGAGAATAGTAGAGTTCCAACTAAGCATGTGGTGAACGCCGTCGTCACGTTCTTTGTATCTTCATCCTTGAGGTCTTCTATCTTCTTCAGAGTCCATTTAGCTAATTTAGTAAGATTGATTCCCTTCTTTGTAGGACAGTCTTGAATTTTCTTTGGATTCTTCATAATCTTTTTCAATAATTGTTGAACAGTGATTCTTTCCCTCATGAATATCATCTCACTCAAATCAGGTTCATCATTGTTGACCTTAAGCTTAGGAAGACCCAATAAGAGTTTGGCTTCTTCTAAGAGGATGGTGGCTTCGAACGTGGCAAAGAGAAAAGTATGAGTTTGTTAATGCCATAGTTCAATCAAAGCGCCTAATGCAGTCCAATCTATGCTTGTGCTCTTATAATGTTTAGCATGAATAACCAATCTTTGGATATGCCACTTAGATATATAAGATTGCATGGAGAGATTAACCTTGTTAACTAGCTTTTGGACCCATGGAAGTGAAGAAAATCTTCTTGGACAAGGAAAGAAGGGATATCCCTAAACGAATGAAGAAATTGGAGTAGTTCTATCATGCCCATGAAGAATTGGAATATGGAGAATATGTAGAGAATTACATAAAAAAAAATTGATTAGAGGAGAGATTAGCTTACTTGTAAGTTAGGATCTCGCCCACTTAGATAGTTTTTTACCTCAGAAAGCTTTTCAATCGCCTTTCTCATCCTCTTATTTGAAGAATCTTGTGAAGAATCTATCCTCCTTGAATTGATTTCTTTGACTTCTTCTTGTTCTTTTCTTCTTTCCCTTGAGCTTTGGAGGGAATCTTTTACATTTCCCTCTCGATTGCTTGTTGTAATGTTTTGATATGAAAAGAGGAAGGTTTTATAGAGTGATTTGCGGGATTGGGAAACCCTTTCCGAATTAGAAGAGGGATGTGCATTAAGGCATGTAGAGGTCGGATTTGAGTCAGAACAGAGAACAATTTCTGTAACTTAAATGGCGTCTGGACGGGGCGATGTCATTTAAATGACGTCTACAAAAAGCGACGCTATTTGATGAGTTTTCTGAATTTCTGTTATTTTTCCGAAAATCCATAATTGTATGATATCTAATTTGCTTGAAGTTACTGATGAAATTCTAAGTGCAGGAAATATCAAAGAAGTGAAAATGAAGCTGAAAATTTTACTAAGGTCCTACTGTGGAAAGTTCATCAGTCCCAGCCGTGACTAAAAAGACGGTTATCTCTACCCTGTATTCCTTTATGCAATTGATTCGCATTAGCATTACTATATGATAAATATTTATTAGATATATTAAGGACCTTGTCATTTTGATGAAACTGGAGTTTGAGTTCCTCTTCAAAAAAAATAGTGATAATTCCAGAGGATTCTTAGTCACACAGATAGGCCGCTAGATCGTTAATTAATGGGGACGATGGTTCCGCTTTTGTGAAACCTTGCGTGGATAAACAAGCTTCAGCTTAGCACTGAATTGCAAGAATTGGTATCTTGACTCATTGATGATGATTTAATAATATTATCCTTGATTAATTTATATTTTATTTTATTTTATATTTTTCTTTTAGCCCAACATGCATCATGTAAGACTTTGATATCATTATGATAAGAATTAATTCCTGATTAAATTTCAGACCGTTGATCCAATAAATCCCAACGTAATATGAAATATTCCATTCTGAATTGAGTATCTCAATTATCTTTGAGGTTCGCTTAAAGATATCTTTGGAATTCTATCCTTTCTTGGATTTCTCACCCAACATTTCTTGTTTCCTCTTAAGATTCGTCATAGTTGCAGCACTTCCACATTTGCTGGTAACCGCTTTTCATGACGAAACCTGTAAGGTTTGTGACCTAGGGTACTTCCCAATCATGGAGGTTGATCGACCTTTTGTTTCCTTTATTTTCTTCATCCAGACAGGATCGATTCCATCAATATTTTTGAGTTGTCTTCGCTGATTGTTTTGAGAAAGATTCCCATTATGTGATGTTGAGAGCATGTTACATCATATCTTGGCATCACCTTTTCGGTATATTTCACTCCCTTGTAAAGCTAATGCCAAGGTGGGGCAGCTGTAAACACGCTAATTTTGACATCATATTGAGTAAATTTCATGTCACAATGATAATGCCTCAAAATGATCTAATGTTTAATCATTAATTAATGTTTATTGATTTTCTCTTGAGATTCGTTGAATCACGTCGCTCATGTGCGACGCCATTTGGATTCATAGCAAATCAATTTGGAATTAAAATTAGTAAATTTAGGAAGATTTAACTTAATAGTGTCACCTGCGGATGACGCCATTTATATCCTAATCCGCCTACGTTTACGATTTCTAATTCTAGTTAATTTCCTAAATTGTCTAAAGAACGTCGCGTGTGGACGACGCCTTTTAACTTTCCAAATCTATTTCGGCTTCCTTTTTCGGACTTATTTCTATTCTGGCCGCATTAATTAACTAAAAGGCGTCCCCCTTGAATAACGCGTTTTAAGAGCTTCCTGGTAAACATGATTTGGCCGAGATAATTCGATTCTAGAAGTTAGAAGGGTTTCCAATTCCCTTCATGATCATCCAGGACAAGTCCGAGCCGCGGGAGAATCCTTTTGAAGGCCAAAATACCCTTGAATCACTTCTTATAAATACATATAGACATTGTATTTTAAAAAAGGTTGGCTATTGGAGAATTTGGAGCTTCCTATAAGGTTTTTGAAGGCCCTCAAGAAGAAAAATGTGGACAGCAAGGGAAGCTTGATCTTCTTCATCCTTTTCATCCTTTGAAGCCCATTGAAGACCAAGGCTATGGAGGGGCCATCATTTTCCTTTCTTCTTGATCTTTTCCATTGAATTTTGATAAGATTCATATAGTTTAAATTTTTATTTTCATATAGTTCTTCATTGCATCATTTCATCATACACATTCACTTCATCTTTTCCATGCCTATACATCCTTTAGGGGTTTAAAAGAACACAAAACAAGTGAGATCTTTTGTTCAGTTGCATGATAAGTTTATTGGATAGAATACATACTACTTCTCTTTAGTTCTAATCTATTTGTTTTCTTTTATTTTCAATCTTTCTTCCAAGGTTTGAAAGAGATTTAGAAGAAAGCTTAGAGTTTGGACGGAAGAAGGAACACCCAAAAGAACAAGAGTAAAAAAAGAAAGAAGGCTCTTTTATTTCGGCCGGCCGAAAGAGAGGAACAAAAGAACCCCACTCTCTCCCGATTTGTAAGGTTAGTAAGCGATCACTTTTCCATTGAAGCCCTCGATTTATGGCGATCACAATTTCTTTCATATTGTTAATCATAGTAAACACATGATAGCATGATGAACACACACCCTTTTTTAACACTACACATCAAATCTAAGAAAGCTATAAATTTAAATCTAGATAACCTCCTGAAGATGTCAAATGCCTCAATCAGAAGTCTCCTCAAATTCTAAATTCTCTTTCTCAGACTCTAAAAATGTTAATATGATTTATGTGTACAATCACTCAGTAGGCTTCAAACCTTCCACATGACTTAACATATAGTAAATTTTACAAATCACATTATACGAATATACTAAATATTATCTTACACAGTTCTACATATAACTCAAATAAAAATATGATACAAAATATGGTCATATATAAACTTATCAAATCAAATGTGTTTTCTAGGAATATAAATGGATCGATTAACATATAGCATATATGGCATGATCGGATTCTTATCTAACTGTATAAGTCTACTAGCCATGATCAGAACATATCATATATCAAACTGAACATATAGCAAATTTATTATGACATGGTAGCTTATCAAATCAGAGTATATATTGTTAGAACAACTAATCAGAATGAACATAGATTCTTAATCAAATAGGCTGAGATCAAATCATTAAACGTATATGTCAAATGAACAACTGAGTAGATCTAAGCTGAATCAAATTAATCTAAGCAGTAAATTATATTTCATAGTTATATGTCAAACAAATCAAATCCAAACATATCAAATAAATACGTATCCAACTACTATATAAGGAGCCGAATAAACAAATATCAGAGTATATAGGAAAGTATGCTAAGATATGGGCATATGCATAGTCGGGGAGTCTATTGTCCTACCTCAGATAACTATAAACAAAATTCAATCACTGAGATTTTTCTATTCCCCACGGGCAGAACTCATTTACGGATGCTTATATAATGAGTTCTAATCTCCTTAAGATGACAATGTACAAACATATATCAAAAAAATATGACACAAACATATTTTCATATATTTCATAATGATCATAGATTTGAAAATTAATTTGACAAAGTAATACTTCCATATAAGAGTTAAAATACATACTATTATATACAAAATAATTATTTAAGGAGTCAACATTGTCATATAGATGGATAATCAGAGTAATGTTGATCAAAATAGTTACTAGATAGAAAATATACCCAAATGAATTTTATTAGAATTTTAAGAATAATGAACATATTTTTCGGCCATCAAAACTAATTTTCAGAGCTGAAAAAATAACAAAAAAGTTGAATATTATCAAACATATTCAAAACATTGTCAAACTTGGGAAACATGTTAAATAAATCATATGTAAAGTGTGAACAAAGTTTCATCAATTTCTGGGTTGGTTTGATATGATTTGGGACTCCTAAATTGATTCCGAAAATCCGACTTAAATAGAATTTCAGCAAATCAAAACAGAGGGCAAAATAAATAGCACATGGGGTCATAAAATTCTGAACATTTACATAGAAGTCAAGGATAATATAACAAATGTCTCTACAAAATTTGGCATGACTTGTACAGGATAATATATTTTCTTAGATCCTAGATTCACAAACTAGGATCTCAAAACTATCAGGACATATTATATAGTCTGAGAAACATATTACAGAATAAAATAACAGAAGAACTAAGAAAATATGTAATTTATTATATATAAACATAACATGTAAAATATATTTCTATCAAAATTTAAATTTAATTTAATATCGGACAAGTGAGAACAAATATATGCAACTCAGGTGATCATAGTTGGAAACAAAACAGATTGAATGGACAGATCGCATATGCTGAAAGAATAATCATGAAATAAATAATAAAGAAGATTACAAAAATATGAAACTTGATGATAATGAAATAGACATATAGATTAAACTTTTAAGTAATTGAGTAGCTTTTGAAAACTGTTAAAAATAATATATTTTCTAATACAAAATAAATCATATTTAGAGTTATCCACCTACCTCTTGAAGAAAGATTGGCTCTTAGTTATCCTATAGCTTCCTTAGTATCTATCCATAGTTTCTTTTTCTTCTAAACTCTTTTCAACATTCTCTAAGCTATTTCCTATGTTCTCAAAGCCTTCAATAACATAAAATAATGATTAGAGTCAAATTCCGAAAAGAAATAACCATGAATCAACTCTACTGTCTCAAGAATACTACATGAACTTATTCTCGGAAGTGAGCTGCCTGTAATAGAGCTCAAGCATGACCCTAAGGCTCTATTTATACTTATTTTCCTTTCTAATACAAATACTAACATTTCTTTTCTTTGTTGGAGTTAAACTCCATCTCCTCACGACTTAATCTCCAAGTCAAAGTAACGTCCTAGTGCAAATCGAATTTTGTTCACGCTACCTACAATTTCCTTTTCTGAATACCTTTAAATTTGACCTTTAAATGTCTAAATTAGGAAAAACTCTCTTCTACAAAGTTTTAGAAATTTTTATTATCTTTATAATTCCACAAATCTCACTATTTCTAGACATTTGTACAAAACGTTATGTCTATTTTACTGACATGCTGTCCTGAATACTCCGAACCTAAAAATCTAAAAGATTTCCTTCCTATATAATGATGTCCTAATTCTAACTAGTAAACGACTTATTTTAAATATATGATCTTCATAAAACATACTAGCATTTTGAGTTATAGTTCTAATGGGAATTGTATTACTTAATTTTAAATTTTATATACGAACATATACTTAAATTACTAAGACTGTAACAAATAAATCTGTGTAAAGAATCCTAGTTCAAGTAGGATTCCAATTATGACTTTCCACCCATTATTTAGAATCTTAATTATATTTAAATTTATTATGTTCTACTTTTATTCAATTCAAATAACTCATACATAACTTTTCAAGTCGTGGTTAATTTTAATTATATCATCTTTTATTTTTTAATTCAAATCCTAGTCCAATTAAGATTTGTTATCTATGGGTAACCCTTTCTAAAACTGATCATTGATATTTTTGACTTCTAAACTATCTGAATTAGTAAAAATAGTTACAAACTTATAGATCTTTTTATGTTCTTTCCAATGATACCAACTATGTTTTAATCAGAATTTTTTATAGAAAGTTATTATCATTTTAGTATATTGTTGTCTAATACATCAACCGAGAATTTGAACTAAATTAGTGGGCTATTATTAATAGTATAGTTGAGTTAATGAGCTTTCATAATTAAGTTAATTGAATTAAATTAATTTACTTAAACTCACTAATAGACTCTTATAATTATTTAATTAATCTAATTTAAGTTAATTAAATTTATTTATGGGGTTATAAAAGTGTGAGGCATAACATAACGATTCGATCTTCATATTTTATTTGTTATTTTATTACGATCTAAACACTTGTAAATTGATGCACGTGGATCGAGAGAAGATTTAATTAATTTTAATTCCATTATGCCGTCGTTCTTCCCGCCACGATTCCTTACACTAGGTAACTTGAAGCTTCGGCCAGGGCTTTTCTTAAGCTATTACTTATACTAGTTCTAGTGGTTTTTAACCTGAACTTGTATAATTCTCACTTTATTTCCCATCAACCGAGAACCTTTTGCGTGTGTCCCTATAGGCCTAGATACTAGTTTGGCTTCAAACCACTTACTAACATACCTATTATTTAATATCACATATTAGACAATTAATCTTCTGATTTATCATCTCATGATAAAATCGATTGGACTTCCAATCATGATAAGTACCAAGCAATACCTCGGTTTAATGTCAAAGCTTGATCATGTTCACTCACAAGATTAGATACCAAGATTATGCATCATCGAAAAAATCATTTTCTGATATGCAGTCTAACCTTGGCCAAAGACTTCCTAGATACTATTGTATAAAGCATTCTCTTTTTAAATACCAAGAGTGAATGATTCCTCATGTACCACCCAATCACCTTCAAAGATATCTCACTAAATTCGAGTACTTGACCGATCATGATCCCATGGATCATTAAGTCAAGACTAAAAGACAGCAGTCCACCAATAAGATGTCTTTAGTGTTTCAAGTCTAAGGACTAACCGTGCCACTATGACTTTGAGTCCCTTTGAGTGACAGCTAAGTATTATGACTATCCAAAGATTCGAAATTAGATTAGCTTAGTGAACTCATTCACCAATGAGCACCTACATGTTCACCTCAGTATCTTCACACAATTGACTATGAGACCAATCACCCTCATCTTATAAGGTAACTTCTATTAGTTTCACCGGATATTTTATGTCATTCGCAAATATCATCCGACTAAAAATAATTATCATAATCTCATCATGATTCAATCATCGTTAAATGTATTTAGGGACTTCATTATGAAACAATAAACATGCATTACATATCATGATTATAGCTCCATTTGTTATTTAATGAGAACAAGAATGTACAAATGGTCATAAGATTGGCTTGATGGAAATCCATAACTAACAAATACTCAATTTCTCAACAAATTCTCAATTATCACTTCCATTTGGCCCACAACTCACCAGTTTAGGTCAGATCCACTAAAAGATGAAAATTGACACCAAAACCGACTAACTCTAAACGAGTTTATCTAATTTCATGTTAATCATACATTAATTGGATAAAACACAATTAATCATGATAGAACAGATTTAGCCCAACTTGGGTTGGTCCAATGGCTGGTTAAATTGAGGTCAAATTGGTCAATCTGAATCGAAATCGTGAGTCGAAGAGTTGAGGTATTACACCCATACACATGCGCATGCATGCGCGCATGCATGTGGACATACATACACACACACAGGATCAAGCAAAAGAGGGTGGGTTCATGGGTAGCTTTCTTCTAGTCTTCGGCATCTTTGATGCTAACAATGACACAAAAGGGGGTGGGTTCTTTTTTTCTTTTTTTTTGAACTGCTATCGATATTTATAAGTGACCAGGGACAAAGCCTGAAAGATCCTCCAGAGTTGGAGATAATTTCAAACTGGCCGATAATTTCGCCTAATTAAGTGATAAATCCAGATCTTGATGATCATCCAAAGAAGTAATCCTACGAACTGAGAATTTTTAGGCTTCAACCAAGAATGGAACATGAAACCTCCTTATTGAGAGATAAGAGGAGGCAAGAGATGAACCTAACTACACTAGGCAGCTGGTTCAAAGGGGGTGAGTTCACGGGCAGCTTCAGCTTCCTGGTCTTCGACACCTCTAACGTCATCAACTAGTATCCATGCCAAAAGTACTCCAACTTCTCGTCACCCTAGACTTACCTGTGTCAGTGTGGGCCGCACTCCTCATCAATGATGAAGTTGATGGGAAGAACCTCATAGACCTCTTGGTGATGTCGCCAGAAGCGCATTGCCCATCGGGAACAGGGTCCCACTGATGTGGGAGCACAAGTAGGAGGACGCTGAGCAAGGTTGCTCTGGTGACGTTCATGGCTCTTGGGTTGGCGGATTTGGCATCTTGGTGGTGCTCCCTATGGCGGCGATAAGATGTTAAATAAAGATCACTAGTGGTAGGGAGATGGCCTCATCCCCTTTGTAGTGTTGAGAACAGGGTGCTCCCGCCCAGTGGCGGATCTAGCACTTGGGTAGTGGGGTCTCAGGACCCCACTGGCGTTTTGCAATTCTATAGTTCAGTTCATATTAGGATACCTTAGGACCCCACTGACCTATTTGTAAGAACTCATTGGGCCTTAGTCTAGTCGCTCTGCCCATTTAGTTAGTCCATGACCTTATACACAACTACACGTCCATCCCTCTGCCCGTCCGTAGTTTTCAAATAAATTGTTTAGTCTAAGTGAACCTCGTTGCTACTCTAGCGATGCAAATGTTAACCGATCGAGAACCTGAGTATTCAACCGATCATTAGTTTATAAGTCATAGTGGATATTCATAGTGGATAAGGTAATCAATAAACATTTTTTTTAAGGAATACATATGGTATACTAAGATTCAATTATCTGATCAATTATTAACTTGTAGGATCGTTAAGAATAATATTTCTAAATCGATAACTTAACGGATACAGTCATAGATCTACTTTAGATTCGCACTTAATCCGACCCGTTTACATCTCTAGCTGTTCCCCTTCGACCCGCAATACGAAATTCCTGCATCCGCCACTACTCCTGCCTCATCCCCTCTACATCCCCCCTTCTCCTCTTCTTGCCCCGCCCGTTTCTTGCCCACCTTCATCCTCAGAGCCGTTACCACTCGCCTGATTTGGCTCTTGCCAGAGAGAGAGAGAGAGAGAAGGGTGGTGGATTTCGGCAAAGAGTGGGGGGGGGGGGGGTAAATTTTGACATTTCCTTTGTAGAAGGAATATTCTTCACAATGATGCTTTGGCTAAACTTCTTCTAATTAGAGGGATAGTTTTAAAATAACAAAATATTTTAGGAATTTTTTGGAAATATTGAGATTATAGATATATATTTGGAATTAGAGTAGATTATAGGGACTGATATCCAAAACTCCTTATTAAAAATTATACACTTCGTAGGCGATCTATCGTGAAAATTGTTCCGGTCTTGATAAACTTAGTTCTTAATTAGGCCTACCTAATCAAGTCTTGATAAATTCTTGTTAGTTCATAAGAGACACGGCCATATCACACGTGTCAGAAACTATATATGGTTTAGATAATAGATAAATTAATTTAACCTATTATTCAATCACTAGATTAGAGTGTCGCAATGCACTACGTACGTATATCTATAGCATAATCTTTTGTCCAGCGAATAGAAGGGGTGTGCTTGCGTTTCAGGTTGTGGAACCAGCTGTTTAGGGCAATTGGTTCACCACTTGCCTCCTAATTGAGAGGTCTCAAGTTCGATCTTAGTTGAAGACTAAAAATTCCCCAGTCATGCACCCTATAGTGCTGTTGGGATCTTTATCTTCTAATTCGTGAGATTACTTCCTCGGATAATCAGGCGGGCCTGGAATTTTTGCCTAATTAGATGAACTTTTGAACCAGCGGGGAACTATCTTCAACTCTGAAAGATATCTCAGATTCGATCTTTGGTCACTTGTAAGTATCTGTACATACCTGACCACTGATAAAATAAAAGTTTCAGATTGTGGACGTCCAATTATCACAATCGTTTCCCATGTGACATTGCAGCTTCGTTGTTGGACATAGGAAGAGCATTCCAAAATGACCTATAAAACCCTGTTCGGTTGTTAAGAATAAAGAGGATAAGTGAAAGGGAAAGCTTTCATGTGTAGGCTAGCTCTTAAATGCTGTAGAACAAAAGGCCTAGATTTTTCTACTTGCTTCTTAAAAGGAACCACTCATTCAATTTTTGTCTTCTTTTGTCTAAGGCCAGTAATCATGTGATGTGAAGACAACATCAACTAAATAAGATTGAACCTATGATGTGGTGGAGATCAGCTTTTCTAGCCCGGCAATGAAAACGAATTTTGTGCCATCAAAATACACTATTTTTCTGCTTATTAATATAGTTTATTGGATCAAATTAGAAGGAATGTCATAAAACTCCTTTTTCAATGGGAGAATTAATTCTCCCCGTAACTAGGATGCTGACACATCATGTTCACTTAATTTGATCCATCCAACATTTGATGCATCCAACACCTGTAAGGCAATATCAAGCGGAGTCATGTCTTTGTCGTCCTGCTAATAAAAGGTGAGAGGAAATCTTTGGCACTAAAAATCCCATCATGGTGAATTTTCATCAATTCATTTGAGCAAATTTGCTACAAAACATCACAACAGCTTGATTAGATAATTAAGAATGGTACTATTATGCACTGTTTTGGGTATCTCAGCCAAAAGTGAAAATCTATTTTCATTAATGGTCTATTTGTTTTCACGTAAAATGGACTACAGGAAAAAAATTTCCCAAAAAATATATCTCAGTCACTTATTTAGTTATTCGTAAAACTCAAGTCAACAGAAAACTTAATTAGTTGATTCCCTCTTTTACTTGATTTTGACATCTATAAGATATGATGGAATGTCCTTTTTCAAAAGAGTTAAAAATATTTTTCGTAGGTATTAAATGACAAATTTTATTTTTAGTTTCCTCACTACAAGAGAATTGACAACTAGAGACGGCTTCGAAGTCGTCTCAAAAAGTCACAATCCGTCGCAAAAACCTATTTGCGACGACTATTAACCGTCGCATAAGCCGTCTCAAAAAATCCCGTCTCAAAAAGTCTGCGACGGTTACAACCGTCGCAAAAATTATCTTTTGAGACGGCTATTTGAATTGTCTCAAATACTGATTATTTGGGACGGATATTTAACTTATCCCAAAAATAATATTTGAGACGGCAATGAATCTTGTCCCAAAAACTTAATTGCGACGACTACAACCATCCCAAAAGGCGTGTCTCGATAATTTATTATAAATATATTTTTTGTTTTTGCGACGGATATAATTGTCTCAAAAATTATTTACACATTTGAGACAACTAGTCAATCGTTCCGAAAATAAAATTTAAATTATTTTTGAGATAACTATGACTCGTCTCAAATAGTCGTGTTTATCATTTGAGACGATTGTTGATCGTCCCAAAAACGTTTGAGACAGAACTTTTAAGATGAGTGACATCCGTCCCAAAAACATTTCATATGATTATTAGGGACGACTATCAGCCGTCTCAAAAAGTCTTAATAAAAATGATTATTAGAGACGACTATCAGCCGTCTCAAAAAGTCTTAATAAAAATGATTATTAGAGACGACTATCAGCCGTCTCAAAAAATCTTAATAAAAATATATTTAATATTTTATTATAATATTTTACAATATGTTTCACAACTTTGTAACCTGTATGAAAATTTATTTGCCATAAAAATAACAGTACATAATATACACACACCAATAATAATCATCTATTTCGATATAAACATTCAAACCTAGTTAGCATAAGAATAACACCGTATAACATAAACATACCACTAATCATCATCGATTTAATTACCGTCATAAAAATTCAAATGTCTATCAAACAACTTAAAAGTCATCATAGATTACCTTAACATCATCCCAAATAACAGTCACAATGAAATAAGTTAATACAATCTTCTGATCAAATAAAAGACAATTATAAGTCATCAGAAATCAGTTTGAACATCATCCCAGGCCTCCTCATCTTCCTCCTCCTCATCCTCCTCCTCCTCATCCTCCTCCTCATTCCCCTCCTCTAGATTCTCCTCGATGGGTGGAAGTTGAGCAACAAGTATCGCTTGGAGTCGGCGCTCCATCTCCTCCATATGTTGTTGTTGCATCTTTAATTGTGCTTGTAAGTTTGCTTGTGCTTGTTCTTGTACTTGTTCTCCTGCAGCCGCCTGCTCTCGTTGCTCCACAATAACAACTTTCAATTCACCAATTTGAGTCTCACGTTGCTGCAAAGTTGCCCCACTGTTGCTCTCTCCGTGTGAAGACTTATACCATGTTGTCAATGTTTGGCCTTGTCCTCCACATCGAATACGACCCGATCGATCGCGTCCCATAACTCTAACGAAAGCCTCATCTGGTGTGAGTGGAGGACCAGTAGCATCACTACTATCTGAAGGAGGATCTATCAACTGGGTCATCTTTTCCTATATCATGTAAAATATTATGTTAAAAATAACAACTATAATAAATAAATGTAAATTTGAAATAAATTTACAGATTTCTTACCATATTCTCCTTACTTTGATCATCAACCCACAATTCAGTCCCATCACTTTGTTTCCTACAACGAGTCATGTGAAATACTTCTGGACGTGTAGGACTACGACTTTCATTCTTCTTCTGTTTAAAAATTTCAAAATAAATAAATGTTATCAATTGAATTGTGATGATGACACTAACCATAAATTTATAACAACAATCAGATAATAGTACTTACGAATGTATAATGTAGCTGATTTATACTTGTTCGTCCTTTCCTATAAGTATAGGTAAGATGAGAACGATTCTTTTTATTATTCCTATCAATGTCCTACAATCATTGAACAAAGTCAGTTACAAACAATTTTATAATAATTATATAATATAAAATGATAAATAATATTTCAGCTCAATAATTATTTACCTTATCTTCCTCTGTAATCTAAAGCTCACACATCCTTCGCCACTCAGCAGCATCTATTTCTGGAATTACTGTAAAGAGGTGTTTCTGCATCAATCAACAACTTGTAGAAATTTTGTGCAGCTATATTAGGCTCTTGTTCTTCTTCCACATTAATAGGCAAAACTCCTTGCAAATCATCTAACATGTCCATCATTGAATCAACCACTACCTCATCTTGTATCTCAGTTATATGCATCGAAGAAGCATTCACTTTAATTTTCTCCTCACCGTGTGACAACCAAATTTTGTAACGTAACCATATTCCATCACAAATAAGATGAACCCATACTTCCTCTCTTGTTAACTTCTTAGTATTAATACATCTCTTACATGGACACTGAATTAATTCATGATTTTCTCCATGCCTAAATGTCCGTCTATCATCATGAAAAGCCCAGTCCAAGAACTCAGAAACTCCCTGCTTATATCTAACATCAGTTCTATCACGAATATCCATCCAACTCTTATCCAATCCAGCCATCTTTACCTAATGAAAAAAAAAACACTTGCACGTCTCAGTAAAAATTTATGCAACATATCCCATGTTTATGTGTCTATAGCATATATACATACCTGAAATTTCAACACTAATTTCAACACTAAATATCTGAAATGACATACATCAAAAACATAATAATATATAAATGAGCCACCACCCAGGCTCACTGGATCACAACGATTTAACATTAAATCAAAGACATAAAAATATATAAATGAGCCACCACCCAGGCTCGCTGGATCACTAATTTACAAACATTTAATATTAAAGTACAAACATAATAATATAAAAATGAGCCACCACCCAGGCTCCCTGGATCAAAAAATTGAAGAGAATCTTGTGGATTTCATACCTTGAATTAACTACTTTATAAGGAAGAAATCCTTTGCAGTCTTCAGATGCCAATAATCTAAAACTGAAGAAGAAGGCAGGCACATCACTCAATTCATTATAGAAAGTACATATGATATTGACAATTTCAAAAAGAATCACCAAGATATACTTAAGCACATAGACCAAGTCAAAAAATAGCCAAACAGAATCACCAAGATTTAACATTCTTCTTCAAATCTAACCCTTAATCAAACCCACTAAAAGGATGCACCGATAACATCATCATCATCATAAACAGATAAACAATAACAAGAAGCTTAGCTACCTAGATTAATGGTTGGTTTGTATTTTCTTATACTAGTATGGCAGCAGTGCCATAAAGAAAGATTCAAACTTATCCCAAAATCAAGCTCGAGCTCAGGCTCGACCCAAAAATATCGAGTCGAGCCGTGTCCGAGCTCAAATGAATATTCTTAGTATTAGTCCAAGCTAGAGGCTAATCATTATGATATATCCAAAATTTTCACATCGTTGCTCAGAAGAATTAGTGGAATGTTGCTCAGAAGAATTGATGCATTGATTCAAATAATCAATGCATCAATGACCTGACATTGCTAAAAAGGTTTCACATCTTTGCTCAGAAGAATTAGTGGAATGTTGAACTAGCATAGCATCTGTAGGCAAGGTATTTTCTACCCCTACAATTTGACAGTGATGGTTGCAGTTAAAATAGAGCAACTAAACATCAAGATACATGAGTTGCATTAAATCGGCAATAAAGGATTTCAAGGGTATACTGTCTTCAAATGGAGGCAAATCCCACTTTTCAGGTTTTAGATCTAACAGAGAATTGATGACCTCATCAGCTGAACTGTACAGACCAGCTTGCTTTGGAATGGATGGTACAACAACCACTTCCATTCCTGCAGCCTTCCCAGCCATAACACCTGGCCTGTAGTATATCAAAACATTCAGCAAACTCAAAACACTAAGCTGGAATTGTGAGTGCTTAGAATGACCGTGTGATTATCATGAAAAATCTAAGTTATTTAGTGTAAAATAGACCTATTAAAAACAGCAACTAAGTGCAGTGATCGCCAGAAACTTTTAACTAAAAAGTTCCAAAAGAAGTTTGATCGCCTACCTTTTTAAACGCGGAAGATCTGGAGTCCTTGGTTCCCCTTCCTCAGCCGGCTGAAGAAAGAGAGTCCTTCTTTGCTTTTTGTTCTTGCTGTTGAATTTGAAATTTGAGGTTGAGGTTGAGGTTGAGGATCATCCAGAAATCCCATTTTGCTGAGTGCTTGATTTGCTCTTTGATTCTCTCGTTGGAATTGAGTGCAACAAAAATAGAAAGAAAAGGAGATAAAGAAAACAATTATGAGAACTTAAGCAAAAGCAGAACTAGTATCTATTCTAATCATGGTGCTAAGCATGCAATTAAACATCAAGCTTACTTTTTGGGATGGCTTTTGAAACCCCTTTATCAAATAGGTTTTTGAAAAGAAAAGGAATGAGGTTGTGGTGTGTGTTGCATAGAGTGATTATGAAGAATGAGATTAATGAAATGAGAATAAAGATGCAGAAATGAAAAACTTATGCCCAATTGGATGAAGCTTTGAATTGGATGAAGAATGGACGCCGACTTCTGGAAACAGCAGCGCTTCGGCGTTCCGACGTCGTTGCTTCGATCTTCAACTCGCTATCGCTCGAGATTACGCTTAAATTACGCTTAACTTTTTTACTCTTCAACATGTAAGATATTTATAGACTTTTTCTGCGTTCGTGATTAACATTGAAAAACTTCGGATTTATCCATCTTAACCGACAGATAAATACTGATTAATTCATCTTTATCTGTAATTATCTAAAACGCGTCCCGGATGGCTGACGCCTTTCAGATTAATTAAGATAAGGATAAATATCCGGGAAAACTTATCTTTATCTTTATCAGCTAAAACGCGTCCACATGTGTAGACGTCTTTTACACTAATTAAGATAAGGATAAACATCCGGAAGAGAAGTTAAAATAGCTTAGGAAACCTAAAACGCGTCAACTCTTACATACGCCTTTTAGCTAATTAATCAATTGATTAAAATTCAAATTTAAACGTTAAAATAAGAATAAATTCTAAATGGCGTCCACATGGGTCGACGTCTTTTAGACTTCTGCATATTTTAACTGAAATTTGAGCTAAAATCAATTTAATTGATTAACTTAAACATGTCTGTTAAACCCGACACTCAAAAATATTAATAAAAATTAATTAATGATTAAATATTAGACCTTTCTGAGGCATTATTATATGATATGAAATTTACTCAAAATGATGTCAAAATTAGCGTGTCTACAGCTGCCTCACCTTGGCATCGCCTTTGCAAGGGAGTGAAATGGAATGGAACGTACTGAAAAGGTGATGCCAAGGTGTGATGAGACACGCTCTTAACATCACATGATTGGAATTTTTCTCAAAATCATCAATGAAGATAGTTCAAGAAAATCAATGGAATCAATCCTGTCTGGATGAGGTAGACAAGGAAATAAAATAAGGTCGATCAACCTCCTCGGAGTGGGAAGTACCCCAGGTCGTAGACACTGTAGGTTTCATCATGGGGAGCGTTTGCCAGCCAATGTGGACGTGCTGCAGCCATGATGGATCGTAAAAGAAAAACAAGAAATATTGGATAAAGAATCCAAGAAAGGATAAAATTCTAAGGATATCTTCAAGCGAACCTCAAAGATAATCAAGATACTCAATTCAGAATGGAATATTTCATATCATGTTTGAGATTGTTTTATTTAATGGTCTGAAACTTAATCAATAATTAATCCTTATCACAATGATTTCAAAGTCCTACATGATGCATGCTGGGTTAAAAGAAAAATATAAATTCAAATAAAATATAAATTAATCAAGGATAATATTGTTAAATTGTCATTAATGAGTCAAGACACAAATTCTTGTAATTCAGTGCTAAGCCGAAGCTCGTTTATCCACGCATCGTTTCACAAAAGTGGAACCATCGTCCTCACTAATCAACAATCCAACGGCCTATCCATGCGATTAAAAATTCTCTGGAATTATCACTGTTTTTGTTGTAGGAGAACTCAAATTCCAGTTTCATCAAAACCACAAGGTCCTTGATATGATCTAATAAATATTTAATATATAAAATAGTACAAGGATAGAAATAACCGTCTTTTTAGCCACGGTTGAGACTTCTTGAATTCCACAATGAGATCTTCTTGATATTTCCAACTTTGCTCAGAATTTTCTGCAATCAAAATTATTAGTAATTCCAAATAAATATTCAATTTAAACACCAAAAACCACAGAATTTCGGGAAAATCATATAAAACGCGTCGTGTCGCGCAGACGCCATTCAACCTTAAAACGCGTCAGTGCTCCTCGACGCCTTTTACTCACAGAAACAGGTTTCTGGTTGTTCTCTACTCGAATTCCAACTTTACCAATGCACATCCCTTTTCCAATCCGGAAAAGGTCTACCTAGGATCGCAATTCCTTCTATATAAACACTCCTAGGTTGTTCCCAAGCAATCCTACCATAATCCAAAGATCCAAGGTGGAGTTTTCTTCCAAGCTTTCAAGGTTTCTTCAAGGTTTCCAAGCCTTCCAAGCTTCAAGAAGGAGGAACTCCGAAAAAGAGGGATGGATTCTTCAAACAAGAAGATGAAGATGTCTCTAGAGAAGTTTGCCGACATAGAGAATCACCTTAATGGAAGAAATCCCAATCTTCAAGTAAGCTCAATCAACTTCCTTTTCAATTTTCCTTCATGTTCTTCATCAAACTCTCTTTTTATTTTCAGAATTATCCCATGTTTCCTGGACCAAGAAAATTCACATCTCTCCCTTGGATTCGTAAACTTGCAAAAAGTGTTAAACTTTCCATGCAAGTGTTCATATCCAAGTGGAATCTTCAAGGACTTGTAGTGCTTGCCAAGAATTACAAGAGCGCGAACGTAGATTGGGCGGCTATGGGTGCCTTGATCGAGTGGTGGCATCCCCAAACTCATACGTTCTTCTTCCAAGACTTTGAGTGCACGATCCTTCTAGAAGAAGCGGAACTTCTATTAGGTCTCCCAAAGACCAAAGACAACAAAGATAAGATAGCCTTGACAAGAGAGAAAATCACCGGTCAACAATTGTTGACATCGATCATGAAGGATCCTTCAGAAGCTAAAGGATGCCTTACCAAAAAGGAGATCAATCTCGCAAAGCTAGCTGAGTGGACTTTATATGAAATTGATGATCTAAGGGAGGATGAAGCGGAGGATGTAACAGAAGCTTTAGTCACATGCCTTGCCAGTGCCTTGTTCTTCCCTGCGCAGGATAACATCTTAGAAGATGATCAAGTTAGTGCTATTTGCGCAATCTTCGAAGGTAAATCCATTAGCACTGCACTCTTAGCATATCTTTATAGCGGGCTTTTTGCGGCGTCCGTGGGCCGTCCTCCGTATGGGTGCATGCTACTCTTTGCCTTGTGGGTTGAACTTCACTTCAAGTTTGAGCATAGCAAGAAAAGGCCTCTGAATCCATCTCAGATCTTCTTGAATAGTCCAATTCATTGTATTGCTAATATTGTAAAGTTCAATGAGCACATGGTTAACAAGGTTCCAAAGCTCAAGACCCGGGCCGATTGGAGAGAGTATTTGAAGCTCATGACATCCGACATATTTGACTCGTCTCCACTCGCTCTTGTTGGAAAACCTGTTTGGGTGCGCCGTGCAACGGGAGCAGACCTCAAGTTGATTGGAACCACCGAGTTCGTGTTATACAATCCACATCGGTGCCTTACTCAACTTAGCTTGGGCCGTCGTGAATTCCCTGAGTTCTCTCCCACACTCCCAATCAAGAAGCGTGACTTGGAATCCGACGAAGATTATGAAGCCGTACAAATCATCACCACTCTATGGAACCTTGGCTTTAGCTATCGTGTAAGATCCTCTAAAGATAGAGATAGAGGATTGAAATTTCCTTACCTTAAAAGTCTTCATGAAATTCTTCCTTAAATGTCCTCTTTCTCTTTTTATTTCTTTATGATGTAATAAAGGATTTCATTGAATAAAGAACGATTTTTCATGCCTTGAAACCTTTCCTCAACTTCCTGTGATGTGTACATGATTTTTCCTTTAGTCAAGACTTCATTTTTCCTGAAAATTCAACAATTCGGGTTCTGTAAAATGTAAAACGCGTCCACTCAGAAAGACGCCTTTCAACCATAATTCATTTTCCATAAATTCAATTTAATCCTCAAAACCTGATTAAAGCTTAAATAGCGTCTTCTACAGTTGACGCTTTTCAACTCTCTCTCCTAGTTCCTCCAGGATTATGTCATTAATTCCATGATTAATTCCCTGAAACGCGTCAAGACACACAGACGCCTTTAATCATTTTGCTCTGTACGGCCCTAACCAGAACTGGCGGTAATCTGAAACGCGTCAGCATGGGTGGACGTCTTTCAATCAATTTCAAACAACTGTCCTTGCCGCCTCAACTTTTGCGCTCTAAAACGCGTCTGTCTGAGTAGACGCCTTTCAACCTTTCGTTTACAGATCCGCGAAGGCCCCCTTTCTTCCTCACTTTTCACAAAAATCTTCTCTTTCTCCTCTCTCTCCGGCGACCGAACTCCGGCGATCTCTCCCTCAAAACTCCCTCTACTCGAGCTATGGAACGCGGTGAAGGATCTAGGAAAAAGAAGGCCTTGGCCAAGAGAAGGCAGAGGCACGAAGAAGAAGCCCCCGAGGAGATCCCGGCGATGTTAGCCGAAGCCGAGGCTTTCTTGGAGGAAGAACTCCCTCCACCGGCACCCATGGCGGTGGAAGAAGAAGAGGAGGGCGACCTCCACACGGTAAGATCCCTATGGTGTGAATAGATGAAGAGAAGAGGGGAAAAACGGGGTTCTTCAAAGAACCCGGAATCTGGGCTTGAAAGGCGTCCAGACCAGGTGACGCTATTCAAAAGGCGTCACCATGGGCTGACGTCTTTCAAGATAAATTCCGAATTTTTTAATTAGGAATAAATATTTTGAATTGCGTCAAGAAAGGTTGACGTGTTTTAAAAGACGTCCATATGGGCTGACGCCTTTCAAAACAGAACTGATTTTCCTGTTTTTATTCATTATTGACCTTTGTTTTTATGTTTTTTTTATTTGCAGGGAGTGATGAGGGCTAGGATCTCATGGGACTTAGTGATAGGTGCCTATAGGGGTCTCCCGGATTTCCAAAAGGCGCGCCTGCGCCGGATGGGATTCGGCGAGGTACTAGACATCGAGCCATTCTGGCTCGATCTGGTCCTCCTGCAGGTGCTGCGGGAGAGGTGGCATGCGGAAAGCCGTGCTTTCCTAATGCCGTGGGGGCATATGGTCCCCACCCTAGAGGATGTGGCCAGGATCACTGGCCTCAGGGTAGAGGGCCGACCGGTTAGTGGGGTGACTTACCCCAACTATCAGGGACTGGCAGAGGCTCTTCTAGGGATAGAGGTGTCCAGCCTAGGCAGAGAGTCTAGGATGGTTCCCAGGGTAGAGGTAGAGGCAGTTTTAGGATTAGACAAGCCCCGGCGTCGGTCTGACGAGACCCGGGAGGAGTTTAGGGGTAGGCTAGCCGAGTCATCTTCCTCCGCCTATTGTAGTGACCCTAGTCAGGGGGAGGAGGTAGATAGGCAGCTTAGGGTCTTCTTAGTTTTCTTCTTTGGTCGGTTGCTCTTCGGTACGAAGGGCGACCACATCCACTGTAGGTTTCTTTGTTTGTTAGACGACTTAGATAGCTTAGGAGAGTATGCCTAGGGTGCGGCCCTTCTGGCTCACCTTTTCACCGATCTGTCCGCGGTCACGTCGGACCGTGAGACCACTGTCAGCGAGTTCTCGCCGTTTCTTCAGGTATTAACTTGTTTAATTATTTGTTTATGATGTACAGTGCAATATGATATGATGTTTCTTCTAACCTATATGTCCATGAATGCAAGTGTGGAGTTACTACTACTTCCCGCTCGGCAGAGAGCGGATTGCGAGCCCCAATGCCGTCCCATTGGCCTGCCGTTGGCAGCCTATCGTGGATACGGCTCCGCAGCACCACCAGCTGACGGCCCTCCGCCGTCAGTTCTTGGACTACCCAGAGCTACTGGTAAATTTTTAACTTGTTTAATTTTATTAAATGCAATTTTTTTATTCATTAAGTGCAATTTATTTATGAATGCATCTAACCTGTATGCAGGTGATCTGGCGCCCGTACTTTAGTATGGGCGAGGAGGGTCAGCCGTGGGTGACGGCTGGTAGGAGGAGGTTCGGGAGGCAAATGTGGGTGCATTGCCTCAATGAAATCGAGCCTCTCCGCCTCCGGCTCGTGATGAGGACGCTGGGCCTCCACCAGGAGTGGATCGATGAGGAGGTCCCGGAGGGCGTAGGAAGGAGCATGAGGGGCAAGCAATCCCTTACTGATTGGCGTGCCAAGTTCCCCGAGCAGTACGAGGACTGGCACCGCCGAGGTGTACGGGTGGAGTCCCGTGCGGAGAGTAGCGAGGGCTACCTTCAGCAATACCGGGCCCACTACGCCGATCAGCTTCGGCTCCTCCGACCACTCGATGTAAGTATGCATTCATGCGTCTTTAATTTATTATTATCTTGATTTATGTTTGGTGAATGAATGTATGTATGCGTGATATGCAGGATGCACGTGACGCGGTCATTATCGACCTCCGGGCCCGCCTACATGATGCGGAGGCCCAGCTAGCACAAGTCCAGCAAGAGCTGTTCGACCTGGTATGTATGCATGAATATGAGTGCATGTTTTAATTAATTAACTGTTTTGGCGATTAATCACTGACAGTTGTCTTCCGGTGCAGCGAGCCGTCTACACCCAGGCGGCTCCCCCTACCCACCGAGCGTCATCATCCTCTTCCTCCGCCTACGACGTTGCTCTGGCTGACCTCTAGAGTTAGCTTGCCTCTGCCATCCACCGGGCTTCTCTCGCAGAGGAGGACCGTGCTGCTCGGGTAAGTTCTTTCCCTTTGGCCTTCTTTTCCAAATTTGATTATCATTACTTAATTGCCTTGGACTAATAAAATCTTCTTCTGCAGGTTGCTGAGCTTCAGGAGGCCCTTCGACAGAGGGATGCAGAGCTGGCAGAAGCACGGACTTCGGCTGCTCGCATTGCCGAGTTGGAGGCTCAAGTGGCGCGCCTCTCCACTGGAGATCTGGCACGACTCCAGGTTCGCCTGGAGATCCTGACGGAGGAGAGGGACCGCGACCGTCTTCGGATGGAGAGCCTCCAGGGCCGTCTTTCGGTTGCAGAGCATGAGCGCCGTATGGTGGAGGAGAGATACCAGCGAGCCCGCCAGCGGGCTATCGACCGAGGTCAGGCGAGTGCCTTTACCGCCAGCATAGCCATATCATCTGGCCAGGCAAGGCCAAGTGCGATGGGACAACCTCCACCTCCTAGAGCTCCACCGCCAGATGCCCAGGATGAGGCCCAGAGTCAGATGGATGAGGGGGCAGGAGAGAGCCAGCCTTGAGGGCTTTTGTACCTTTCTTTTTTTTTATATTGTATCATGTACAAAACACCTTTTGATCATATATACATGAAACTTTTGGGCTTCAATCTTGTGTTCCTGTGCTTGTCTTGTATTCTGTACATCACTTAACAAACAAGTTAAGTATCTATTTAGGCTTAGCCCCTTGCCTGACCAAATAAATGGTCAATTAATCTTTTCCTTCAATAAATGGTCAAGGGGCATAGCTTTTATTAACAAAGGTAATGAGAATAATCAAACTTAAGCAAAATGCAACATACAAGCAAACAGATGCTCACTGAAAATAAAAGGAATGAAACACACTAAATGCCACAAGCAAATGCTAATTGAAATATTTTTGATGTTTTGAAATATTCATTTTTGTTTGGGTTTTGAAATATATACCTTTTTTTTTTATTTTGACACATGTATATTTTTTTGAATTTTTGACATATGTATTTTTTTTTGAATTTTTGACATATGTATTTTTTTTGAATTTTTGACATATGTATTTTTTTTGAATTTTTGACATATGTATTTTTTTGGAATTTTTGACATATGGAATTTTTTTTGGAATTTTTGACATATGAAATTTTTTTGAATTTTTGACTAAAAGATCAGCATGGCACTCAGATCAAAAGATCATATTCATTTATTAACTTAATTTCCAAATTGTTCTTTAACAACTTAACTTAAACCCATCGTGTTTGAATTTGTCTTTCCATTCGTTATCCCATTTGATGATTTGACCTTTAGTCAATCTAAGCCATTCCTTAAGCTTGGAGTACACCCTTTTAGAAAGAAAGGAAGAATAAGTTTAGAAAGCCCATGAGAAGGTTCCGGAGACTTAAAAAGATGTTCCTTTCCAACCCTAATATCCGTTGGGGTTCGGTCATTTTCCTTCTGGGATATTTATCGACCTTGCGTTCCTTTTCGTTTCATTTCATGGCCTTGATGTAACGTTTGTAATGTAATGGCCCTTTTGATTTGACATTTGCCTTTTGTTTTTGCTTTTCTATGTTTTTTTTTTTTTTTCGGAACGGATCTCCCCCTTTTTTTTATGACGGCCTCCTACTAAGATGGCGGGTATTCTTGGTAGTCTATTCTAAGCCTCGTTCCAACATCATGGGCCGAGTGTAAAACAGAATTTTGTTTTTAAAATGAGTAATTTGTACTTTACACTTTTAGTCAAGCTTTTGATATTCTTCAGGACTTGGCATCTCTTGTTACTCACGAATCAAACGTGTCAGTGTGTAGTAATGGGTTTGAAATTAAGTTATCCAGACTAACTGGGAAATTTGAGTTTATAAACTTTCTGATTCCACTGGTCTTTGTACCATACCGATCGACTCTTTAACCTAAGGGTAGTATTTCTTAAGATGTAAACCATTCCAGGGATGATTTAGCTCTTCTCCTTCTGCATTAACCAGACGATAAGCATTACCAGGAAAAGCGTGCGATACAACATAAGGTCCTTCCCAGTTGGGTTGGAGCTTAGAACGCGGACCACCAGGTTTTACAAAAATCCTTTTAACGACCATTTCACCGACTTTGAACTTACGTTCAATGACTTTGTTTTGATAAAAACGTGCTAGTCTATTTTGATAAACTTTTGCATGATTAGCAGCTGACCATCTTTTCTCGTCTAAAAGTTCCAATTGAGCAAGAAGTGCTGAACGATGTTCATCAATGGAAAATTCCTTGTTCAATTGTACTCTTAGCGACGGTATGAGGATCTCGTATGGAACTACCGCCTCCATTCCAAATGTTAAGGAATAAGGAGTTTGCCCAGTGGGCGTGCAGATTGAAGTTCGGTAGGCCCATAGAGCCTCAACCAATTTTTCTGGCCAGTCTGCAAATTTATTAGATTTGCACGTCTTTTTGATAATTTTTATCAAAGTCTTATTAGTTGCTTCTGCTTGGCCATTGCCTTGCGGATAATAAGGAGACGAATGATGCAATGCAATTCTATACCTGTTGCAGAGGTCCTTCAATTCTTGTGACACGAACTGCGGTCCGTTGTCGGTGACGATGGTACTTGGAATTCCGAATCTTGTGATGATGTTCTTCAGGATGAACTTGTAGACGGTTGATGCTTTGATCTCCGTGTACGCTTCAGCTTCTGCCCACTTGGTGAAGTATTCCGTTGCCGTGAGAATGAAAGATTTTCGCTTGATGCCGGAATCTGGGTTACCAAGGGGTCCAATAATGTCGAAAGCCCACATGGAGAAAGGCCATGGAGAAGAAACAGGATGGAGTGAAGATGCAGGAGAATGAATTTTGTCGGCGTGAAGTTGACACTTAGCACACCTACGGACATATCCTACACAGTCTTCTTCCACGGTTGGCCAATAAAATCCTTGTCTAAGGATTTTCTTTGCTAGCATCTGTCCATTAACATGGCCACCACAAACTCCAATATGAGCTCCTTCCATAACCTTCCAAAGCTCATCTTCGTCCAAACATCTCAGAAGAACTCCATCAAAACCTCTCTTATATAATGCTCCTCCAACTAAGGTGTATCGTTGAGCAACTCTCCTGATAGCTCTCTTCTCCTCAGTTGTAGCTTCCTCAGGATACGATTGATCTTCACAATATTTTGCAATTTCATAATACCATGGCTTCTGTTCCTCATCCATCTCTTCTAACAGCTCTATCAACATGATTTCTCTTTTCTCCACAATACTCCCATCTCTGAATTTATTCAGCAATTTCTCCTTAGTTCTAAGAAATGAAGGGTCTTTCACAGCGGGTGAAAGACGCCTATGAACTATGATCGATTCAGATTGCTTGCTGATAGGAAAATCAAGGGAAGATGCAAGTGAAGCTAGAGCGTCAGCTAAGATGTTTTGATTTCTAGGGACATGGACAAAGATCAATTTTGTGAAAAGCTTTGAGTATGCAGAAGTAAGTTCTTGATAAGGCTTGAGCTTAGGATCAAGAGTTCGATACTTGGTCAGCACTTGGCGAAGAATTAGTTGGCTATCACCCACAATCCTGAGTTTAGTGGCACCATGAAAATGAGCAGCCTCGAGGCCAGCAAGGAGTGCCTCGTATTCAGCTATGTTGTTGGTGACTGGAAAATCAAGCTGAAAGGCTTATGGAATGGTGACACCTTCAGGTGATAACAGAACGATTCCAATACCCTTTCCATGAGAATTCAGAGCTCCGTCAAAATGCAGAGTCCACATATCATCTCTGATTTGATTTACGGACATCAGTTCCTCATTCGGAAACTCTGATCGCACTGGATCAAATCAAGGAAGGGGATGATGAGCGAGATCTTCTGCTATGGCATAGCCCTTGATCGCTTTCTGCTGAATGTAAATGATATCGAATTGAGATAGAAAGCTTTGCCATCGCGCTAACCTATCAGTAAGAACAGATTTCTCCAGAAGGAATTTGATCGGATTCATCCTAGCGATGAGGTGGACTTTATGGACCAGAAAATAATGCTTCAATTTCTGAACAACCCAAACCAATGCTGCACATGTTTTCTCCATCGCCGTGTATCTCTGTTCAGCGGGGTTGAGAAGTTTAGAGAGATAGTAGGCTGCCCTCTCCTTTCCTTCTTCATCCTCTTGTGCTAGGACAGCCCCCACTGCGTCATCCAGGACTGAAATATAAAGTATCAATGGTTTGCCTGGAGATGGTGGTCTCAAAACAGGAGGACTTGCCAAATAGTCCTTTAATCCATCAAATGCCTCCTGACACTTATCGTCCCAATTGAATTTGACTCCTGGCTTGGTAAGCTCGTAGAACGACTTACACCTCTGTGAGTGCTGGGAGACAAAACGGCGAATAAATTGCAACCTCCCAATTAATCCTCTTAATTATTTCAAGTTTTTGGGAGGTGGCATTTCTCTGATAGCCTTCGCCTTATTGGGATCGATCTCAATTCCCCGTTTGCTGACAATGAATCCAAGCAATTTTCCTGAAGATACCCCGAATACACATTTCTTGGGGTTCATCTTTAACTGATACTCTCTCGATCTCTCTAATACCCTTGCCAAAACTTTGGCGTGCTCAGCCTTTGTTTTAGATTTAACCAATAAATCATCCACATACACTTCCAGATCTATATGCATCATGTCATGAAATATTGCCATCATAGCCCTCTGATAAGTGGCTCCAGCATTCTTCAATCCAAATGGCATGACAACATAGCAATATGTTCCCCAAGGTGTAGTGAATGAGGTCTTTTCTTGATCCTCTTCTGCCAGCTTAATCTGGTTGTATCCTGAAAATCCATCCATAAACGATAACGTTTCATAGCCAGCAGTGTTATCGATGAGTACATCAATATGAGGCAATGGAAAATCGTCTTTAGGACATGCCCGGTTTAAATCGCGGAAGTCAATGCAAATCCTGACCTTTCCGTCCTTTTTCATAACCGGGACTATATTGGCCACCCATTGTGGATAAAGGACAACTCTAATAAATTTGGCTTTGTGCAATTTATTGACCTCTTCCTTCATCTTTAGAGCCATTTGTGGGTGGAATCGCCTTAATTTCTGCTTGACCGGACTAGCTCCATCTTTTAATGTTAACCTGTGTTCAACTAAAAATGAGTCTAACCCCGGCATATCTTCATAACTCCAGGCGAAAGTGTCCTTATAGTCCTTAAGTACTTGTACCATTGCCTTCTCATCCTCTGTAGAAAGATTTTTGTTGACGAGGACAACCTTAGGTTCGTCTTCAGTCCCTAAGTTTATTTCTTTTGTGGGCTCTTCTACGGCAGCTGAGGGTTCATCAAATCTCTTCACTCCACTGGCATACGCCTCAGCCGCGTCCTCATTATCTTCCTCATCTTCAATAATGGGGTCTTTTTCATGCACTAACTCATATACCCCATACCCATCATTAACTGACTCATCGTCCGTACAATCTTCTGGTATCTGAATTGGATCTTCTAAAAGCTGAGGGATTAAAGAGCAAGAAGAACATTTATCAGCTAAGTCCCGGAGGTATCTATCTGGAATTTGCCTACCCTTATGCTTCCTAGACTTCCTAACCTGACTAACCTGCCTAAAACTGGACTGCCTAACTTCACGAAACTGCCTATCGTAGCCTAATGAAGATGAAGCAGGATGAAAATCCTGGGATACAAGTGGAAATACAGGAGAATCCTCCCGTAGGGAGGGACAGAGTAGATCTAAGAGAGAATCTTGACCGACGGACCCGCGCGGTAGGGGGCAATCGGACAAGTAAGATGTTTCCTCGATGAGGATTTGGGAAGAATTTGTTGCCAAATTGGCGTTTTTTTTTGGACCATCGAGGAGTTAAACATAAAGTAAGAATGGATGCAAATGGAAGGAAGATCAGACGGAGGAAGCGGTACCAAGGCCAAAGGATTAGGGAGATCATATAGCAATATGTCCCAGATCAGATCATACATCCTCTCTAGGTCGAGAGGAGGGGATGGAATGAGGTCCTGAGGGGACAGAGTGATCATAACGGGCGGAGCCCGTGGAATATCTTCAGTGATGACCCGCGACCAAGTCGGGGTCAAGAGCAGTGTGCGGAATAGAGTATGGAGCATAAAGATATGAGAAGGATATGTCCCCCTCCAGAGCAGATCTGTTGTATAACCAGCTTCATAGGGGTCATCTGGCTCCCCTTCATCGGTTTCTTCCGACAGCAGTATCCGCTTATCAAAGATGGCACCAGGACCTTCAATCAGCTCGTCGATCTGCGGCGGCCACTTGGGTTCTGCAGGATCTAGGAATAATCTGTTCAGTGCTATGTAGAGGTCCCTTAGATCGAACCATCTGTACCATTCACATTCGGGGTCATGGAATTTCCTCCTTTTCATAGGCCGCAGAGCCTCCAAGGATTGGTACGTAAGTAGTTCAGAACAATGTCTGGCCAAGTCTCTCCCATATATGTCATGGAGGTCAAAACATGAAGTAATGACCACCGTGTTGTCGTGACTAAGTATGGGCCCTTTTACAAAGTGTGTATACAGGGTCCATGTTAGGGGATCTCGGCCTTCTTTGGGTGGTGTAGACATTGTCTCCAGGATTTTTCGACCTTCTTCAATCTCTGCTTGCTGAACCAGATCTTGCTTCAGTCTTCTTGGCCTATAGCCCAGACCACTTCCAGGTGCTGCTCGGTGATCTTTAACAGGAGTGGTCCTGCCTTGCAATTGTGTGCCCAGACCTCTTCCGGGCTGATAGCCGTTCTTCATCATGATTCTCCATCCTGGGGTACTCATGCACTTCCCCCTTTTGATGGCATTTAATGGGTAAGGAGAAATGGTGGCGGCTTTCAAAGGATCAGCCACTAGACGATAGACCTGTAATACCGACAGAAAAGGTTGTCGGCCAGGTAAAACAACAGATTTAGTATTCAATGTATGAGCAGCAGCAAGGATCGGTATGCTCGTCACTTTCATAATTCGTCCTTTGAAAGGGAATTTGAGGCATTGGTGATTCGTAGAAGGAATCGCCTCAAGAGTTTTAATGTAAGGACGTCCTAGAATGGCATTTATAGAAGGGTCAATTTGGAGAATGTGAAATTCAACCTCTGCATGACTTACGGGACCTAGCTCCACTTTTAAATAAACCATTCCCAGAGGGGAACGGGTAGAGTTGTCATATGCTGTAACTGAAATGGGGCTAGGCAGCCACTTCTCCTTGGGCACACCGCACAGCTCTAGGGTCTTTGGGGGTAGAACATTGATTGAAGCCCCCGTGTCAACCAGGCACGCATCCACGGCCTTCTTGCAGATATTGACCGTGATGCTCAGAGCCATGCTTCTGGCGGCTGGCGGTGCTAGTTCCGATGTGTGGAATGTAATAGAGGGCTGATCCCCCAGAGGAACTAGTAGTGCTGCAATTTTCTCTACCGGCACGTCCTCGTTGACCATCACCTTCTGTTGGTATTCCATTAAGGCTTCTTGGTGAATCTTGAACCTTTTGATCAATTCAAGTACGGTGATCCGTGCCGGTGTTCTGTCCAGATGTTTCAACAAGTCATATTGAGTGCCTGGTGCACTCTCTTCATTATGGGCTTCCTCAGTCGGCCGTGATGGGCCGTCTCTGACTGTGGACTGAGGGAAGACTTTGTTGAAAATCCTTCCACTTCGGAGCGCATGTTACTCAACCGTGGAGGATCCGGGTGACACCTTAAGTACCGCAGGGTTGGATGGTGCGGATGATGTAGGTGATGGCGTAGGGTTAGGTGGTGATGGCGTAGGGTTGGGTGGTGGTGGCATGGTGCGGATTAAAGGCCTAGATGGTTGGATGGTGATGGGTAAGTGGTTGGTGAAGTGGGGAATGGGACGTGTAATAGCGGTCTGGATGGTAAGGGCATATCTAGATAGGTGGTGGTGGTAATGGGCGAAGTAGGGAATGGTACGCGGAGTAATGGCCTAGATGGTAAAAGGGGTGCGTAGTTGATTTGTGGTGGATTATATGGTGGAGGCGTAGTGGTATGGGGCATGGTGGGCTTAAGGAAAGCGGGTGGCGGTACTGGGTTATTGGGTGCAGGTGAGTGATATGTGGGTGTTGATAGAGGGGTGATGGTAATGGGTTGTAGCCTAGGTATGCGGATGGTGTGGCGTGGTGGTCGTTCTGCGGTACTCTGAACGTGACCCGTTGAATAAAGAGAAGAAGAGTCTTCTATCCTCCACTGTTGCCCACGACTAGCCTCAGACTGGCTGTTCGTCAGAATGGGGGCAACTTGGTTTTGGTTATGGTGCTCCGGGAGCGGGTTCTGCACTATGCCCATATTTGGTGGCGGTGCTGCCTGTGCTGGTGGTCTTACTTGCTGCTGCTGCTGCTGCTGTTGCGGTCTTCTCGCCTTCAGGGCTGATATATACTTTTTCATCTCCTCCCAGTCTATGCCGCCCTGCTCATTGAGATCATGGATATAATCTCTGAACTGGAAGCAGGTGTCAATGGTATGCCCAAGTTGCCTATGGAAATAGCAATACCTGGACGTGTCGGCATTTTGAGGCCAGACGGCCTTTTCCCTTGGCAAGACTAAGGCATTAGCTGCCATTAGAGCACTGAAGATATCGGCCAAGGATTCTGGGAGGGCCGGGTATTCCGCCCTTTTCGGGCCTGGAGGTCTTCTCGGCTGGTTATAATCACCAGGAGGAGGGACATTATGGTATGCCGGCGGTGTGCGCGGCTAATACTGTTGTTGTTGGGGATATTGCTGGTGCTGGGGCTGCTGGTACTGCAATTGCCTTTGTGGCGGCTGCTGTGGCTGATGCTGGTTCTGGTTCTGATTCGGCTGCTGGGGCCGTTGATACTGTTGCTGATAATGGGGGTTCTGCTGCTGCCTGTACCCTTGTTGGTTCGGCTGCTGTGGCCTCTGGTATTGCTGCTGACTCCTCACGAACTGGGGCGAGTTATTGTTCATGCTACTGACTTGCTCATGAGAGAGCGTGCCCTTAGTAGTCGGACCTGTGTTGGGAGAATTTGGCACTGCAGGCTTCCGAGGCGGAGGCCTGCTAGGTCTGTGAGGATCAAAGACGCTAGAGAATGTAGCGTCCTTAAAAGCATTCTGGCAGTACCGTGCTCTTTCATAGAGCTCTGCCATGTTGGTCAGATTGTTCAAGGAGATGACTAGCTCGAATTGGGCCGTGGCGTTAGAAATCAACATTTTCACTTGCTCGGACTCGGACAAGTGGTCTTTCACCTTTTCGGCCAGGCCCCGCCACCTGTCAGCAAAACTGGCAAACTCCTCATCAGGAGTCATCTTTTCGGCAATGAGGTCAGTGATGGACAAGGAGGGTGCAACTCTGTCCTGGTATCGTTGGATAAATTTGCGTGAAACGATACCGTAGTCCTCTACTTCTGAGGGTTCCAAAGAAAAGAACCACTCGAGGGCTGGTCCCTCTAGAGATCTCCTGAACAAAAAGGCCAACGACCTCTTGTCGTTCTGCCAGAAAGAGGATTCATACATAAACTCCTTCAGATGTGTGAAGGGGTTACCAGTACCGTTGTACTTCCGGTACACTGGCATCTCAGAGGGTGGCAGATGGAAAACTGGCAGGCTGGGTAAGTTGATTTCTGGTACAGCTTTGACCCCCATCATCTTCTGGAGGTTGTTAAATTGCTCATCCATACGCTCCATTTTGGCCAGTAATGCTTGTGTGGTCAGATTTGCCTGGGGAGGAGGAGGAGGTGGAGGTACTTGATAGGCCTGTTGCCTAGAGTACGTTGGACAGGGGGGACAATAAAGGGGAGGTCCGGCAGAGCTTCCGCCATGCCCGAGGGCATTTTGATAAGCATGCGTTTGCGGTCTAGCCGGTTGCCTAGAGGATGAAAGCTGTGGCCCAGCTGGCCGAGAAGTAATATGAAGGCCCTCCACGGCCTGATGGATATAAGGAGGAGGAAAAGAAGGTTGCTGAGGAATAGCAGGGGGAGCCACAGGGTTTGGCTCGGCAGGCTGCATGGGTGCCTTCCCCTTCAGAATCGATTGGATCGCCTCGAACTGCTGAGGGTCCAGTCGGGAGGCAAGAACTCCCAAAGCGTTGACGAGATCCACAGGATCAGAGGATGAGGGATCATTCTGATTCATGTCTCCCTCAGGATCGGGATTAGGAATCGCATATTCATGCGGGGGAGGATCAGGATATCGATCATGGGGATGAAAGAGAGGGGTCCGGACGTTCCCCTCATGTCGATATGGATTGGGGGCAGAATTACGGGAGGCATCAGCATCTCTCCCGTTCTCGTAGTTGTAGTCAGAATCCCGAGGGGCATTAGCATCTCCCTCGTAGTTGATGATGGCGTCTTGAGCCATACTCAAGTCCCTGCCTGATCGTAGCAGCATGATGTTAGATTTTTTTTTCAAAGATTTGACAAACAAGTTGTACAGAGATTAATCAATCAAGTGGATGCTTAACGTGATTTTAAGATTCCTTTTTGAGTTATTTGGATTCAATTAAACCTCAAATTCTCTCAAGGAAAGGATCCTAGTTTCAGTTCAGTTTCCACCGTTATTCTCTAGGGCTTTCTCTCACAACGCTTTCAGAATCTAACCGAGACTTCAATTGGTACAACCAACCCGAAGATCAAGGAGGAATACCTTGATTTTGGGGACTTATGGAGGTCTCAAAGCCAACTTCTCTAGTCTGATCAAGGGACCAACCCAATCAGAGAGAGTTGCTGACGTCAAGTAATGTGTTCCAAAGAAAAGGAGGGTATTCGCCTCAATGCGTATGTCCTACAGCCTGGATGGCCTCTAATGCTTAATAATAATGGGTAGCTAGCACTCAAGCCACAAAAATCTGAAAACTGAAAAATAACTAAGAAATTGTCTGAATCGCGTCGAGTGTAGTCGACGCTATTCAAAACAGAACTTAATTTTTCGCAGAAACAGATGCAGACAGCAGAGAAGATATGAAGACTGAAAGGCGTCTGGGTGTGTTGACGCGGTTTGAAACGCGTCAGTGCTCCTGGACGCTTTTTAGTTCGCAGAAACAGTTTTGCAGGAGGATTTTCTGGGTTGAATCCTCCTCGAACAGGTTAAAAGCAGGAAATAATCAGCTCATGTATATTTTTTTTAGTTCCAAATTTTTAACAAGATAATTTACCAACTAAATAACTAGAAAATCAATCAATCACACATCATTTTCATCACAAAAACAGCTTTTTAAACTAATCAAGGGGAGGGCAAGATCTTGCCACTGGGGTGTGCACGTGGTGCACGAGGGAAATTAATTAAACTAAAACACTCACCAATTGGTGAGGACGTGTCGAAAGACACAAGTGGTGCACCGTGGGTGCCCGGTTGATGACAACAAGAACAAAAAAAGTTAAAAGATGGCGAGACCAAGTCCCACCGTGATCGCCAAAAAAGCTGTAAGTGCTTAGAATGACCGTGTGATTATCATGAAAAATCTATGTTATTTAGTGTAAAATAGACCTATTAAAAACAGCAACTAAGTGCAGTGATCGCCAGAAACTTTTAACTAAAAAGTTCCAAAAGAAGTTTGATCGCCTATCTTTTTAAACGCGGAAGATCTGGAGTCCTTGGTTTCCCTTCCTCAGCCGGCTGAAGAAAGAGAGCCCTTCTTTGCTTTTTGTTCTTGCTGTTGAATTTGAAATTTGAGGTTGAGGTTGAGGTTGAGGATCATCCAGAAATCCCTTTTTGCTGAGTGCTTGATTTGCTCTTTGATTCTCTCGTTGGAATTGAGTGCAGCAGAAATAGAAAGAAAAGGAGATAAAGAAAACAATTATGAGAACTTAAGCAAAAGCAGAACTAGTATCTATTCTAATCATGGTGTTAAGCATGCAATTAAACATCAAACTTACTTTTTGGGATGGCTTTTGAAGCCCCTTTATCAAATAGGTATTTGAAAAGAAAAAGAATGAGGTTGTGGGGTGTGTTGCATAGAATGATTATGAAGAATGAGATTAATGAAATGAGAATAAAGATGCAGAAATGAAAAACTTATGCCCAATTGGATGAAGCTTTGAATTGGATGAAGAATGGACGCCGACTTCTGGAAACAACAGCGCGTCGGCGTTCCGACGTCGTTGCTTCGATCTTCAACTCGCTATCGCTCGAGATTACGCTTAAATTACGCTTAACTTTTTTACTCTTCAACATGTAAGGTATTTATAGACTTTTTCTGCGTTCGTGATTAACATTGAAAAACTTCGGATTTATCCATCTTAACCGACAGATAAATACTGATTAATTCATCTTTATCTGTAATTATGTAAAACGCGTCCAGGATGGCTGACGCCTTTCAGATTAATTAAGATAAGGATAAATATCCGGGAAAACTTATCTTTATCTTTATCAGCTAAAACGCGTCCACATGTGTAGACGTCTTTTACACTAATTAAGATAAGGATAAACATCCGGAAGAGAAGTTAAAATAGTTTAGGAAACCTAAAACGCGTCAACTCTTACAGACGCCTTTTAGCTAATTAATCAATTGATTAAAATTCAAATTTAAACGTTAAAATAAGAATAAATTCTAAATGGCGTCCACATGGGTCGACGTCTTTTAGACTTCTACATATTTTAACTGAAATTTGAGCTAAAATCAATTTAATTGATTAACTTAAACATGTCTGTTAAACCCGACACTCAAAAATATTAATAAAAATTAATTAATGATTAAATATTAGACCATTCTGAGGCATTATTATATGATATGAAATTTACTCAAAATGATGTCAAAATTAGCTTGTCTACAGGAATCATTGGTGGATGCTGATTTTATTTTTAACATGGTGATAGATTAAATTTGGTGCAAGTTACCTCAAACAGATAGGAACAACACAAATCACAAAAAAGGTGTCTTTAAAATTCAAACGTGGCTAAACATGAGGATATGAGGAAAACCAATATGTATTTGAAGCTATAAGGTTGATTATGAACCTACATAATCATGCACACAAAGTGCTGCTCGGTGCTTCAGTAGAGGAAGGAATTTTCCAAAGTTTTCAAGAGACGTAACTACTATAAAAAAATCTCCTGAATAAATTGTCAGACAGGAATAGAATTCAGGTGAATCAGATATTGCAGCACATCACACAGGGATGCAACTAGCTTCAGATATTGCAGAAATTATTCATCCCTAGACATTCTATTGATGCGGGTACACAGCCAAGAGTTGGGTCCAAGATTTGACATTGACATTACAAGTGGAGCAAGCTCTGTTGTCTGCAAATCATATGTCAATTACATGAATGAGTTGGATTTAATTGACAAATGTTAGGAAACTTTTTGGAATTGAACAGTGGTCTCCAATGGAAGATGATTATTTGAGATGCAACAGCATCAACTGCTTCCATTCACCTTTTATCTTTCTCTGAAATGTGGTTAGCACAACCAACATTGGGAAAGCATGAAGGGAAAAAACAATGTAAATACAGGAATCCTGGGACCTTGAGTATTCCCAATGTGTCAAACTATATATTCAAAAAGAGTCCCCAAAAATTTGTCCAAGCAAAATAATTTGTAGGATAGGCACAACCAGCAACTGTTCCGACAGATTAATGGAGAAAATAAGAAAAGAAAGCAGCTGCCTAGGCACCAATACACTTGGGTAAAAAGACAACTGTATGACCAATATTTACTTTCGTTCAATTGACTGCTGAGAAACGGTCAGAATATTTCCAATTGGCTGAGGTCCCCCTAAAATGTCCCCCTAAAATTTATGAAGACAACATATACCCGCATTCCATGGATCTCATACATAGTGAGTTCTAAACTGTCGGCAGGGAGCAGCAGGTGAATGGGACCCGAGATGGTCTGAGCAGCAGCTCTGTCCAAGCAGCAGGTGAAAGGGGCCCGAGCAGCAGATGAAGGGGGCCTAAGTTCTGAGAAAATTATTTTTCTGAGATTATATTTTACGTGTAACTAAACGGACCCTAAGTTAAAGCATTTATAGATTGTCTGCTACCTTGCCCTCACAAATCTTCCTCGATATATACGTAAAATTATCCCCTTTCCTGTAAACGAAATTTGAGAATCACCCTTGGTGCACGTCGAGTTTTGAAAACTTTAACAAACTATTGAGACTTGAAAGCTCCAGAGGTCTAGTTTTACTTGCCCTTCAACTATTAATTAGGTGTGTTGATGGTAAACTCAAGGTTGCTTCTAGCTTCAAGGAATTGTCTCGCTCACCTTTCATTGTAAGAAAGTGATTCTCCCTTACTATTGTTCGGGGCCACCATCAAAACCTGGTTGAAAGGCTCTTGTATTAGTTTTCTTGATGATGAACAATTGTGAACAAGAAATTTTTCTTTATCATGCTAGGGCAAATCTTTTTTGGTGCTTGGAAGTCATGGGAGGATAATTGTTTATGCCTACCAAGGGAAACCCAGCAATATGCAAGTATAATAATGAGAAGGATTTTTTATACGTATACTCTTGAAAAATATCACATTTATGTTTATACTTTCATATCTCATATATTGTCAGCAATATCTCTGAAATATTCAAAATATTGCATTTATACCCCTCCATCAAACTAAGTAAATTCAATGAAACATGCCAAAAAGATTCCATACATCATGATAACTTCAGCGGTGTCATGGGGTACATATGCAAAATTTTAATAATTGAGAGGTATATATGCAAAATCTTTAGATAGAGAGGTATGAGTGCAACCTTTATGAAGATTAGGAGTATAGATGTAAATACGATATTTTTCAGCCATATATATAAAAGCCCTAATGAGAAATTGATTGGCTGTAGAGACTAGGGGGTTGTTTGTTTTAGTGTAAAATTTTGTAAATCATCAGTTTCAAAATCATTGGTTTCAAAACAAGTGAAATTTTCTTGTTTTAGAATAAGAAAATATTTGTTTGGTTGTTTGTAAAATAAAACAAGAGGGATACCTCAATCTTCTTGTTTTGATTTACAATAGGCCTTTGCCGTAAACCAAAATAAGGAAATTGGGCTATCAAGTGGGCAGACAAGGTCCAAATAAGATTTTACTTTACATTCTTTTACATCATTCCAAACAACTGAAAACACTGTAAAATGAAACAATTGTTTCAAATTACGCTGTTTTACGTTAAAACAAACAACCCTTATAAGTGTGTGTTTAGGAGAGAATATAAGTACGTTAATCTTTTTCTAGTCTAGTTTAACAATCTAGGGAGCGAGAATTTGAGTATGCATTTCTCCTCTTCTATGAGAGCTCTTAGTAGATTTTAGGATGCAAACAAGTTGAGTTTTGTCCGGTTCAAACTTGATTCAACTAACTTTAATCAAGTTCGAGTTCGAGTTAAGTATCCATGATGATTGTTCAAACTTGACTCATTTCAACATTGAGTGGGTCTAAGCCGAGTATTGAGCAGCTCATAAGCTCAATGAGTCCATGATAGTTTTAGCTTAATTTTTTTAAAATTTAAATTTATAGATTTAGGCCAAACTATGGTGAATACCAATTTGTTTGCACCCTTATAATTATTGAAGAGAAAACTCTATGAGATATTAAATATCTTATTAACTAAGTTTATTCATGAATGTAATAATCAAATATATAATTCAACACTTAAAAAAGCTCTTAACAAGTACTTTACAAATTCTTAGGTCCCGTTTGGTATCGGGATAACATTCCAAGGGAATAGGCTTAAGTTATCCTAAAAAAAATTATCCCTAGTCTTAATCTAGCATATGTTTGGTAGAAACTAGGTTAAATGGAAAAAGTAAGTCTATTCCTCGTTGGTACGCATGAGGATAGTAATGAGGATAAGTGACTAAAAAAGACAGTAATATCCTCCTTATCCTACAATTACAAGGGCACATTTATTTTTTGTTTGGCATGGGATAAGGGGATTTAGACAAATTTGAGATACTTGAACCGATGGCAGGGATAAGGTACTTAGACAATTTTGTTATGATACCTTCAAATGGCGTAATATCTTCTTTGTATACATACATTAATTTACACAAAGAAAATTTATTCTACAAATAGACCATATTTGGCGTGGCCCTTTCTTTCACACACATTAATTCACAATTGTACCATACTTGGTGTGGCCCCTTCAGACTGATTTTAAAAGGACATATATTTCACAAAAATGAGCACTTTGTAAAATTGATGGGATATGAAAATTTCATTCACATTGATACTAAAAAAACACAAAGTACATAAGATTCTTATAGGTACATAACATTGATAACAAACGAACAAGTCTAAAATTAACATCCATAAAATAAGACCTACATAAATTTGAGGTGATATCTTCAAATGGCGTAATACCTTCTTTGTATACATACATTAATTTACACAGAAAATGTGTTCTACAAATAGACCATATTTGGCATGGACCCTTCTTTCACACACATTAATTTACAAATATACTATATTTGGCATGGCCCCTTCGGACTGATTTTAAAGGCACATATATTCTACAAAAAAACGAGCACTTTGTAAAATTGATGGGATATGAAAATTTCATCCACATTAATACTTAAAAAACACAAGGTACATAAGTTTCTTATTGGTACATAACATTGACAACAAACAAACAAGTTTTGAACCGATGGCAGGGAATAAGGTACATAGACAAATTTGTTGTGATACCTTCAAATGGCATGATACCATTGTATACATACATTAATTTACACATAGAACATTTATTCTACAAATAGACCATATTTGGCGTGGCCCCTTCTTTTACACACATTAATTCACAAATTTACCATATCTGGCGTGACCCTTTCAGACAGATTTTAAAGGCACATATATTCCACAAAAAACAAGTACTTTGTAAAATTGATGGGATATGAAAATTTCATTCACATTAATATTTAAAAAATACAAGGTAAATAAGTTTCTTATCGGTACATAACATTGATAACAAACGAACAAGTCTGAAATTAACATTCATGAAATAAGAAGATTATGCAATCTTCATTTCTTATCAGTACATAGGTTTAAGCCTTCCAACTTTGATAACATACGAAGTGTCGTCGCTTGTTCAACTGCAGACTTCTCATTCTCTATAACTTGTTTCACCTCATCCAATATTTGGTTGGATTCTTCATTTTCCACATGGCTGCAAGTGTTCTTCGTATCAACACACGTCATTTCCTCTACCCATCTAAAGAAGTCGTGGCCTTTATATGTAGTGCTAACTTGTACACGACAATCAAGTACTAAAACCATTTGAACAATAGACTACATGGACATATGAATATTAGACTTGCCTTATATTATGGATACACATAGACGACCTTCCCTTTAGAATGTGGTGTTTGCGAGGCTCTCCTTCTACAGGCCCTTTCCCATATGGACATAAAAACAATTGATCCTTCCATATGAACAATTTACACTTCTCACCATCCTGACGAGGAAAAAAACATGTTCAATACAGGCGAAGGATGTCAATAATATTTAGAATAACACTTACTCGTTCTAGCAACAAGAATATGGACGTCCTGGATTTTTTCTCGTATGAGATATTCAAATGACACAATCTCCTACACCACACTCGCATCGAATGCATATGGATTCTGCCTTTTTAACTGAAGCCATCATTAAAAGCAAAATGTTTCACCTGAAATAGACAAGATGTCATATTTGTAGCCCACCTCAATATATATTCTTATATAGAAGGGATCTTCAACCTACACTCATTGGTACTTGAATGAGAGGCTCAGATGGCCAGTTCACCAACTTTAAAACCATATGTTATGTATATGTTGCCACCGCAAAGTAGAATCTAACTTACCCTAATTCCTTTCAGCGTTCAAGAGTGTTGCCATGAGAAGCCTTCCACTTGCTCTAGCTAGGACTTAGCTGTAAGGATTACTTGCTTTGTAAGACCCTCATATATAAGGGACACTAGTTGAACTATCCTTCCCATCATCACAACACATTACCATTACATTATATATCAATTTAACCTATACAACACACATTAGAATATACATCCAATTGAAGCCCATGGTAAAAAAGAACAAAAGCAAGAGGGGCATATAAATCTGTGCACATATTTATATTTTACAGCCCATTTTAATATTCCACATAACCAAAAGAAAAATCAAGTGGGGCATATAAATATGTGCACAGGTTTATATTTACAACCCTTACAATTCATCAAAATAAATGGGCATACATCTAACTATGGCAGGTAGAAACTGTCACTTGAATGAGAGGCTCAGATGGTCAGTTCACCTGGTTTAAAATCATATACCATGTATATGTTGCCACCACAAAGAAAGATCTAGCTTACCCTACTTCCTTTTAGCATTGAGAAGGGTTGCCGAGAGAGGCCTTCCATTTACTCTAGCTACAACATAGCTATAAGGGTTACTTGCTTTGTAAGGCCCTTATATACAAGGGAAATCAATTGAACTATCCTTCCCATCACCACAACACATTACCATTACATTATATGTCAATTTAACCTACATTGGAATACGCATCCAATTGAAGCCCATGGTTTTAAAAAAAAAGTAAGAGGGGTATATAAACCTGTGTATAGGTTTATATTTACAGCCCATTAAAATATTCCACATAACCAAAAGAAAGACCAAGTGGGACATATAAACATGTGCACAGGTTTATATTTACAGCTCTTTCGATTCCACAAAATAAATGGGCACACATCTAACTATGGCAGGTAGAAATCGGCAAATTGAAGTGAGGTTCCAATGGGAGGTTTAGATGGTCAGTTCTTTTTTTTTTTTTTTTTTGAAATGCATATGTTGCCATTATAAAGTAGCCATCTGACTCACCTTAATTCGCATGATTACTGAGAAAGGTTGCATGTCATATCATACATACAAATAGCATTGCCCATAACAATAATGAAACTCTAATAACTACAAAATAGTAATTAAACTCTATTTATAGCCCATGCTACACAAGTGCATATAATATAGAATATACAAACCTACCAAACACCCATACAAATAGCATTGTCCAAAATAGGTGATATAGTCCAATTACTTCCAAGAACAAAGTGCAAGCACACTAACCGGTCATATAAACTTGAGCACAACCATAACCTGCAACCCAACTATAAAATCCATATGTTGGTTTGAAAGCTACAAAAAATAAGCACTTTGACTGAAAGGGATGTTCAAGTTGATTAGGCTCAAGAAGTGATACTTCATACTATTAGAATCATAGATGTACATGTGTTGCCATTACAACTCATATATCTTGCACTACCTCAAAGCACACTGTAGTAAGGCATGCTGTTAGGCCATCTAACCTACTATATGTGAAAGTTGTGTATAGGAAATGGTTAGTGAGACCATCACAAGTATCTATCTAATGAACTATCCATCTCATCATGATAGGCAAAAAAACCCATGCATCATGCACATCAGCAACCTGTTACAAATAAAATTTTAAGGGAGAAGTTAAGAATCCAAAACTGCACTAAGTACACTGCAAAATGCAACACCACAAGCATTAAACATAGTTATAACAAGCAACTAACTGTTTTAAGAGCTAGGCTGCCAACAAGGGCCTAAACTGTCTATAGTGGTGACGGGTGTTTTGTTAACCAACAACCAAGTGTTAGTGCAACCTGGCTGCACAAAAACTACAACCAGGACATTACCAAATGTCCCCAGTAATATCAACATTCTAAGTTGTCCCATGGGTACCATGAATCATGCCATTGCAAAATGTACCTACAAATATCAACATGTCATATCTAGGAGACTGTCAAGGAGAAATAGAATACACAAGTACTGTCAACATAGTTAGGAATGATAATTGGCCACCATCAAACAAAAAGAAATACTATAAGTAGAAAAAGATAACATTGTCCTACATATCAAACAGTAATGAAAATTTGAAGATTGATTTTGCCCCTGCCACCTCATCTCACCTGCAATTGACAATACGTACGTTATATACGAACAGACGACATGCATAAGACGAAATGGAAATACTATAAGATGTACGTAGGTAATACCCTCCTCTAGTGTATTGGATGGCAAACTGGTTCCTAAATCTGTCCCCTCTTAGTTGCTTATTCCTATGAACATTATCCGCCTCAAACCTCCTCATCCCTTACATTGTTCAAGTCACATCGCCATGTTAAGAAATGGCGTCAAGACCTTGCTCCATCCTAATGAAGTTATGCAATATGCAACAGACCATTGGGATGCGTGTTTGGGTCTTAATCAGATAGATACGAACGATGCTTAACTAGAATTGTAAAATGTGACTTCAACACTTCAAAAGTACGCTCGATAACATTGTGCAGTTGTATAACGACCTGCCACTGTATAATCGGAGATCTAATTACTACATGGGTATTGAATCATTAAAATTTGGAGCCAAACTAAGATCTCGATAAGTCTGAAAAATAAATGATAAACTAAGCTAAACATTTCACATTACATCGAATTGTAAAAGAAGTGTAAGAATTAAAAATTACTACAATTCGACTTGACTCAGCAAATAATTATATATTCTAATTGAAAAGAAATAATTAAGCATATAGGCCTAAAAGGAAAATAACAACTACATCGGGGCATACTCCGGAACAGTGGCTGCCGGTACGCAACCTGAGACGAAACCCTCCATGCTAGTCTGTCTGGAACCCTCACCTGAAAACCACAGGGGTGAGTCTCATCGAAATAGACACAGTAGGAATCTTTCGATCCCCACCACCTACTCACGCTAGTCCCAAAGATTTTCAAATTTCGATAAAAAACACATGTATTCATAAATATAACATGCACAACTCTTAAACCACTCTACCATGGAGTCCGCAACTAGCGTCTCGGCTAAACACACAAACTACGCGATCGAACGCAGAAAACATCGACCCGCTAGAACCAAACAGCAATCCCTCGGATAGCACGCTGGCTACTCCGGCCTGTCTAGCTCAAGGTGGTTCTGCTTCCCCCAGTACGAGTGACACTCCGAATATACCACTCCCACACTGGTACTAGCTATACCCCGGAGTACACCAGGTGACCCTCTCTCTAGGCGTCACCCCACCATTCCCACATCGGCGCCGTGTCACTCCCACACCGAAACAAGATACCTAAGCACTAACAACTGTCACTCTAGGTCCACGATCGCACAAAATACAACACAGTGCGATCCGATCACGTAGAAATCTTCGTCTTTGAAGTATGTTTTCAAGCATGCATTTAATCAAACTATCTAACATTGTAAACACATGTTAATTGCATGAATTAATGAGGTTCTATCTTGAATCACGTCCCCTGTGGACGATGTCATTCAAGACCTTTAAACTGGCTCACACGAAAACTGGCCTCGGAAGATGGCATAAATCACGTCGCTCCTGGCAGCCGCCATTTAAAATGACGTCGCTATCCTCAAACGCTATTCAAGACAGAGATAGAATCCCCTAATCTGGGCTAAATCGCGTCTCGAGTGGAAGCCGCCATTTAAAATGACGTCGCTATCTCCAGACGCCATTTAACACTCGCAGACAGGTTCCCCCCTCCGGCCTCACCGAGTCACAAAGTGGGATTTCTCTCCTAAATCCCACAAAAAAACGTCAAAATAGAGAAAGTAGGGAACAAGCCTAATTATTTTTATAAATAACCCCTTAGAACTTGCTTTCTACCATAGAAACACCTATACATTTTGCATGCTTCAAAATAGTAAAATCATGATTTAAAAAAAAACACCGCAAAGATAGTCACCCTACCGATTACTTGAACTCTTCCGTGCTCCTAGCTGTCGGTCCGCAACACCGCAAGTCGCCACCGGTACCGCCGTAGACGCCGTTACTTCACTAGGACGTCGGCCGCCATCCGGAGAAAAATACACCGCGGAGGAGATGGTGGTGGTAGTGGTGAGGGGTAGGAGGTTGACGGAGTGAAGGAAGATGAGGAATGGGAAGGAGAAGGGGAAGGGGGAGCGAATGGATCGGAGAGAGGGAGGAGAGAGAAGAGAATAAGATAAATGAGGGAAATGAAGGAGGACTTCGGAGCATCAACCGAAACTCACTAAAACACGACGTCTAAGATTGAAGCCAATCAGATGACAAGACGGGGTCGTACACTGACAAATCTTTGAATGGCGTCGACCATGCGAGACGCCATTCAGACGATAAGACTGGAGCCGTACTCACGCGGCCCAAAATCAGCGTCGAACAAGCTCGACGTGAAAAAGAACCCATGCCCTAGCCCCACAAGTGCCCAAACCAAGGGGTCCAACTCCGAAACCGACCCGATAACCAGATCTGAAACATCAGTCCTTACATTATCCCCCTTTTAAAAGAATTTCGTCCCCAAAATTACCGTTATAAAATAACGAGATCGAAAATGATGGTACAAGCTCACAAGAGAACTTACAAGAAAAGATAGGGAAATTGATCTCGCATTTCATCTTCTCACTCACAGGTCGTCTCGCCCCCGGAGCGATGTTGCCAAATCACCTTAACCAGATAAACAACCTTGTTCCGAAGGACTTGCTCCCTACAATTCTCAACACTCACTGAAAATTCTGGAAAGGACAAGTTCTCAACGACCTCCAACTCCGAAAAATCCAAGACATGAGATGGATCCTGAACATACTTCCTCAGCAAAGAAACATGGAACACGTTGTGAACTCCTGCAAAACTGGGTGGCAAGGTTAGCTTATACGCCGTTTTCCCAAATTGAGCAAGAATGGGAAAAGGCCCAATATATCTCTGACTTAGCTTACCTCGCTTCCCGAATCTCATCACACCTTTGGAGGGTGAGACTCAGAGAAACACGTGGTCCCCAACCTCGAACTCAACCGGTCTCCTACGGATATCTGCATAACTCTTCTACCTACTCTGAGTTGTAGTCAACCTCTGTTGCACTACTCTGGCAACCTCAGCACACTGCTGTACCAACTCTAGCCCTGCTATCTACCTCTCGCCAATCTCAGACCAATTCACAGGAGATCGACATGGCCGCCCGTACAATGCCTCATATGGCGACATGCCGATACTAGAATGATAATTGTTGTTGTAAGCAAACTCCACTGTAGAGAAGTGATGTTCCTAAGTGTTGGGTTTTCTCGGTTTCTCCGGATCGCTCACGCAGCAGAAAAACAAAATTATTTACAGCGATCCGTTCCCGTTTCGAAGACTAAAATACGATAATCGGATTATCGAAGTTCTCACCGTGTGCGGATTCGAATCCGCAGCCGTTCGGTTCCGTCGGTGCGACACCGCAAGCCGCGCAAGCGCCCGGCCTCTAGCGAAGTCCACGCGATCCTCTCCGCGACGGATATCCTCGAGTTCCTCATTCTTCGCAGCCCGCGAAGCCTCCGCTGGTCGCCGCAATGATCGCCGCAGTGCGCAGACGATTTCCCATCGAACGGGATTCGGGGAAGCGGCGGAGCAGATCTAGATCTGCCTGGACTCCAGAGGAAGACAGAAACTGAGGAGGGGCGGCTAGGGTTAGCAGCAGCTTGGCCTGCTCAGCCCGTTCGCTATGTTTTATACTAACCGCGCGGTTTTTCACAAAAACCCCCGGTTTATATAAAACCCACTTATTTATCCATCGCCTTGAGAATCATGTGCGTGTGACCCTCTAGGCCCAAGTACTAGTCCAGTTAATGGCCCAACAAGCCCAGTGACTCCTCACTGGCTTTATTAATTAATTAATAACCCTTTATTAATCAATTAATCAATCGAATTGATGTCGCACATCGAATTCGACCGGGTCTCCGATCACGTTGGGTGCCAAGCAACACCGCGTGAACTCGGAAGGTATTTGGGGTTAAGTAACCCACTCTTGGAACCTTTCCGCCGACAGTTACCACGTGGATATAATCCTTCATTCGTACAATGCTCTCGAGTCAACTCAGGGTATGGCGAGCTGTCAAACCCTAACCGATCGACTCACTTGGATTGGATGCCGCTGATGAATATCGGAAAACTCCTTTTCCGATATTATCGTCCGCCCTGGCCAGGGACTTTCGCGCATCCTTCCTAGAGCATTCTCTCTCTAAGTACCGAGAGCGAATGATTCCTTATTGACACACAATTCCCTTCAACGGTATTCCACTGCACCCAATCCTTGGCGTATTAGAATCCCGTGGCTAGAGATTCGTAGACCAAGGTCAAAGTACATAAGTCCACCGCCAAGGTGTCCTTGGTGTCTCAGGTCCGAGGACCATCCACGCAACTGCGACAATAGAATCAAGCTGGTTGACAGTGAGGTACAATACCATCCAGCGATTCAGTCGGATCAGTTCAGTGAACTCATTCTCCAATGAGCACCTACAGATTCGCCTTAGTGTCTCCACACAAGTGACTTATGAGACCAGTCACCCTCATCATATGAGCAGGAGTAATCTGTACTAGTCTAACCGGATATCCTATGTCCTTCTCGGATATCCTTCGACTAGGAACGATTAAGAATATGTGTGTTTAAGTGATCAGTCTCATTAGTATGATTTCATCATAATCTGATCACTATAGCACATATTCACGGACTTCATTATGAAACGATAATTAAAGCGATTTACACATAACGAATATTATGCCATTATATTAATAAATGAACGAGATTTACATTGTTAGATTGGCTTGTAGGCTACCTTAAACTAACAATCTCCCACTTGGACTAAAGCCAATCACCTTTATACAATAAGTCTACAGACTCTAGGTGACGCTCAAACGCAATTTGAGCCAACGGCTTTGTCAGTGGATCTGCTACCTGGTCGACGGGTGGAACTCTTTCCACTACTAAATCTCCTCTGGATAATATAAAAGCACCTCAGAACATCTTTCGATTTCTGATGAGACCACGGCTCTTTCACTTGTGCAATAGTCCCATTGTTGTCGCACAACAGCGGAACATGATCAAGGATACCGGGAACTATGTCAAGGTCGGTGATGAACATCTTCAACCACACTTTTTCCTTGAAAGCTTCAGCTGCAGCGATGTGCTCAGCTTTAGTCGTCGAATCTGCAGTGGTTACTTGTTTAGAACTCTTCCAGCACACTGCCCCTTCGTTCAATGTAAACACGAATTCAGATGTTGACTTGCTATCATCTGGATCTGACTAGAAACTCGAGTCAGTAAAGCCTCACAGTTTCAAGTCACCTCCTCCATAGACAAGAAACATATCCTTAGTTCTTCTCAAGTACTTAAGGATGCATTTCACTGCCTTCCAGTGCTCTTCGCCTGGATCAGCCTGAAATCTGCTCGTAACACTTAGAGCAAATACAACATCAGGCCGTGTACATAGCATGGCATACATGATAGATCCTATGGCAGAGGCATAGGGTATTCTATCCATGAATGCCCTCTCATCAGGAGTCTTAGGAGACTGTTCCTTTGAGAGATTAATTCCATGTCTCATCGGTATGAAACCTCTCTTGGAATTTTCCATACCAAACCTTTTGACTACAGTATCTATGTACAAGGATTGGGTCATTCCAAGCATCCTCTTTGATCTATCTCTATAGATCCGTATTCCCAATACGTAGGATGCTTCTCCCAAATCCTTCATGGAGAAGTTTTTCGACAACCAGACCTTTACTGATGACATCATAGCTACATCATTCCCAATGAGTAGTATGTCATCTACGTAAAGAACTAGAAAAGTGACTGCACTCCCACTGGTCTTCTTGTACACACAAGGCTCATCTTCATTCTTAATGAAGTCATAAGACTTGACTGCCTCGTCAAATCTTATGTTCCAGCTCCGGGAAGCCCGCTTCAGTCCATAAATGGACCTCTGAAGCTTGCACACTTTATCTGGAGACTCTTTGGATGTGAAACCTTCTGGTTGTATTATATACACCTCTTCCTCAAGATTACCACTGAGGAAGGCAGTCTTCACATCCATCTGCCAGATTTCATAATCAAAATGTGTAGCAATGGCGAGCAGAACTCTGATCGACTTTATCATGGCAACTGGTGAGAAAGTCTCGTCATAGTCAATTCCTTGCCTTTGACGATATCCCTTTGCCACCAACCTTGCCTTATAAGTGTCGATCCGTCCATCACCACCGATCTTTCTTTAAAGATCCACTTACAACCGATGGGTACAATACCCTCGGGCAAGTCCTCCAAGTTCCAAACTTGGTTGGTGTACATGGACTGGATTTCTGAGTTCATGACTTCTCGCCATTTCCCGGCTTCTGGGCCTTCTATGGCCTCCTGGTAGGTTTTAGGATCATCATCCTCATTATATTGTACCTTAGACTCACCTTCAGCGATATGTCCCACATATCGTTCGGGTAGTCTAGGTACTCTACCAGATCTACGAGGCTCATCTGTATGTACTTGAACAGATTCAAGAACTAATATCTCATCTGATGATAATGCAGCTGTTTGGGGATCTGGAACCTCTTCCAGTACTATTTTACTCCCACTGTCCTCCTGAATAAGGTATTCCTCTTCCAGGAATACAGCTTTCCTGGCGACAAACACCTTTTGTTCACCAGGATAGTAAAAATAGTATCCAAAAGTTTCCTTTGGATATCCCACAAACCTGCATTTATCAGTTCGTGATTCCAGCTTGTCTGGATCATGCCTCTTTACATGAGCAGGACAACCCCAGACTTTAACATGTTTAAATTCTGATTTCCTGCCTTTCTATATCTCATATGGAGTAGAGGCCACAGACTTGCTGGGTACTCTGTTCAGTAGGTATGCTGCTGACTCTAGAGCATACCCCCAGAGGGACACTAGTAATCCTGAAAAGCTCATCATAGATCGCACCATGTCCAACAAGGTGCGATTCCTCCTTTCTGATACACCATTCATCTGTGGTGTATATGGAGGGGTCCGCTGAGAAAGGATACCATTATCCTTTAAGAATTGTGTGAAATTAGTACTCAAGTATTCTCCTCCTCAATCTGATCGAAGAGCTTTAATACTCTTTCCTAACTGCTTCTCCACCTCATTCTTGAACTCCTTGAACTTCTCAAATGCTTCCGACTTGTACTTCATTAAGTACACATAGCCGAATCTTGAGAAGTCATCGGTGAACGTGATGAAGTAAGAAAAGCCACCTTTGGCTTGGGTGGACATTGGACCACATACATCTGAATGTATTAGTTCCAAAATGTCCTTGGCACGTTCTCCATGTCCACTAAATGGAGATTTTGCCATCTTTCCCATAAGGCAGGATTCGCATGTTGCAAACGATTCATAATCGAATGCTGTTAAATAACCATGCTTGTGCAACTTTTGCAACCTGCTTTTGCCAATGTGCCCAAGTCTACAATGCCACATCTAGGCTTGGTTCACGCAATTCTTGCTCTTCTTAAGAGCATTATCAATTTGAAGATTATAATAAGAAACATCTAATAGATATAGACCGTTGACTAAAGATGCTGAAGCTATTGATTTATTACCATAATAAATCAAACAACTTCTATTCTCAATAGTCAACCTATATCCTATCTTGTCCAAACAAGATATTGATATGATGTTCTTTTTTATGCTAGGAACATAATAACAATCTTCCAATAGTAAGGTGTCTCCCGATGGAAGCCTGAGGTTTGCCGTCCCAACAGCAATCGCCGCAACTTTTGCGCCGTTTCCTAGCCTCAATTCCACCTCACCTTGTCTCAGCTTGCGCTTACTTGTCAGCATCTGCACATCATGGCAGATATGAGAAGCACATCCGGTATCCAATACCTAAGATGTGGAATCTCTAACTGATAAGTTGATATCTATCATATAAATATCTGAAGCTTCAGACAGCTTTGCTCTTCCATGAACTTTATCGTTAAGGAACTCCTTGCAGTTCCTCTTCCAGTGACCATACTGCTCATAGTAGAAGCAGTCACCCTTCACTACTCTTTCGCCTTTGTCCTTCGATCTTTTATCGTTAGCTATCATCTCTGCTTCAGGGGCATCTAATGCCGATTCAGCAAGAGGATCAGCTCCAAGGACAAAGTTATTGCGTTCAGATCTGAAGACATTCTTCAGGCTTCTGAACCAATCTGAGTAGATCAGGTAAGTCAAAAGGGCATCAAGTATGCCACGGAGTAGGTTATTTGACGACATAATTCCCTACAGGAGATAAGTAAAATCTATTTAGCAGATGTTCAATTATTAAAGTTTAAAACAAGACATGGTCTTTTGTTCAAGTTTAACTCCCACTAATTTTCGACGGACTGTATAACCCTCAGTTATACAGAACGGGAGACGCCGACAGTCTCCTAGTGGGTATCAGAATCTCAATGACTTGCACTACAGCCTTGTGGATAGCACAACAAACTGTAATACAATCAGAGAGAACCCAACTCATAGGACTTGCAACTCCTTGCAATATCTGATCATAGCTTCGGTCCCCAGAGATTTAATGGTCTTGTGGATAGCACAACAAACCACTAATTCTGGTCTAAGCTAACCATCATTACGTGACGAGCATAGATTTGCATGCAGCCCTTGTGGATAGCACAACAAAGCTACATGGTTCCTCTACCCCGATCTATAGGCATCTAATGCCATAGCCACAGTTTCTCCTCCCAATTAAGCAGGCCTTGTGGATAGCACAACAAACCTGCCTAAAGTGATTCGAATCCTATGACTATAACGATGGTGGACCACGCGGTAAGTTCTCAACTACTCGCGTTACGGCTTAGAGTTTATCTGAGGGTATTTAGATAACCTTTTATCTTGGTCTATCCTAGGTGATAGTATATAAATATATCGTATATATTTACTAAATACTATAACCTGCTTTGATTCATAATCAAAAGAACAACAATGCATCTCATACATGTCATTAGTGTGGTCATGGATAGCACAGTGGGTTTGACTGGAGCCAACAGTCAAACGCACACACAATCTAATCATAACATTTACATTAGATAACCTGCAAACACATAGGCACGAGATCTCCATCTTTTCGTCTTCCTGGTCGCAGCTGTGGATCGTCCTCGCTCCTTCCTCGATTGCCTCGATCATATTACATTAATTCTAGAATTAACAAGTAAATTGAAGAAGGCCTTATGGCGAGTACAAGAGAGAGAGGGAGGTAGAAATACATCGGAGTATGAGAGAGAGAGGTGCGCAGACCTCTATTTATTAACAATTAATAATCAAACATACATCCACGATCCACATAATCTATTTATCACATGAATAATAAATTAAGTGCATATCCATGACCACGGTGTGTTTTAAACATTCCACACATGATTCAGCGCATCACATGGCTAAAACAAATGAGTTTTCAAAATAAATAAGTTTTGGCTTTCAAAAAACTGGGATCCAATCAAAATTGGCATTTGATTTTCGAAAACTCATTTTATTAAGTTAACATACAATTAAATCTAAATTTAAAAGCATTAATCACACATCACATGCGCACACACTCCGAATTAATAATTCCAGATTATTCCATGCAAATTAGAACATTTCTAATAATCTAACACTTAGATTAAACCCCATTAATAATCTAACAATTAGACTATTAATAACTAATCTAACTCTTAGACTAGTCCAACAAAATTAATCATTAACTTATCACATAAATTAATAATTACCTCTAATTTGTTATTAATTATCAATCTAACAATTAGACTAGATAATTAATAAGTGTTAATCACTAATTTAACCATTAAACTAATAATTAACACAAATTAACAGTTAAGCATTAATCTAACTCTTAGATTAGTAGATAAAATTAATTATTAGTTTAACTCTTTAGACTAATAACTAGTTACTCCTTATTAAACCATTATATTAATTAATTAAAATTAATCATCAATTTAACAATTAAACTAATAATTAATTTCAATTAATTAATAACTACTAATTTAACATTTAAATTAGTATAATAAAATTAGTTATTAATTTAACATTTAAATTAATAACAAATTTAATCAATTAACAACTTCTTGTTAATTAAAATGATTCCATAATCATATTTCCCAAATAACCAAAATTAGATAATAATTTAAAATTCAAAACATTTTTGAATTAAATTAAAATCTAATTTTATTTATTAAATGGACTAATAAGGAATAATGGGTTTCATTAGGGTTTATTCGGGGTTTAAAGAGGGTAAAACAGGTTTAATTAAAAAACCCCATAGGGCTCAGCCCCCTAGAGCCATCTGGCTCGAGCCAGTGGCTCGGCCTGGTTCGAACCAGGTTCGAACCCTTGTTCGAGGCTAAGCCCAGCCAGGCCTAGCCTGGCCAGACCAACCGACCGGACCGGCCCAGCCGGTCAGACCTGCCCGGGACCGGCCGGTTTGGCCTCTTCCTTGCAACCCAACCCCAACCTGCAGGCAGCCCTAATTCCTGTTGCAGGCCGGCGGCTAGGGTTTGCAGGCGGCGCCGGCGGCCGCCCCTGGCCCTGCCTGGCTCCGGCCGGCGATGCCCCGACGCCGGCGGTGCCCCCGGCGCCGGCAGGGTCGCCGGAGATGCCCCGAAAAGAGTCGACCAAGCCCGCAAAATCCCTCAAGAATCTGGTTTTCGCAGGTTTTAAATCCGATTTGGGGCTCGGTTTTGTAGCTCTTCGAGGCCACCATGGTGCCGGCAAATATGTCGAATGCGTAGTGGTGACTATCACCAAGAGATCCGTGGTCTCGGCCGGCCATCCCAACACTTGGGAAGCCGATTGAAGCTGCCGTAAAGTCGCCGTTCTTCGTCTCACGAGAAACACGAAAAACTCCCAAAATAATCTCGAAAAATCATGGAAAATTAATCAAATTATTTGTGTTCATCTCATGAATACTAATCCGTCATTTTAATCGGATTAAACGCATGGAATAACTCAAGAAAAATCAATTTCGGAAACCGAAACGGGACGAGAAACAGTGGAACCTGGCTCTGATACCACTGTTGGGTTTTCTCGGGACGAGAAAAATCATGGAAAATTAATCACGCAGCGGAAAAACAAAATTATTTACAGCGATCCGTTCCCGTTTCAAAGACTAAAATACGATAATCGGATTATCGAAGTTCTCACCGTGTGCGGATTCGAATCCGCAGCCGTTCGGTTCCGTCGGTGCGACACCGCAAGCTGCGCAAGCGCCCGGCCTCTAGCGAAGTCCACGCGATCCTCCCTGCAACGGATATCCTCGAGTTCCTCGTTCTTCGCAGCCTGCGAAGCCTCCGCTGGTCGCCGCAATGATCGCCGCAGTGCGCAGACGATTTCCCGTCGAACGGGATTCGGGGAAGCGGCGGAGCAGATCTGGATCTGCCTGGACTCCAGAGGAAGACAGAAACTGAGGAGGGGCGGCTAGGGTTAGCAGCAGCTTGGCCTGCTCAACCCGTTCGCTATGTTTTATACTAACCGCGCGGTTTTTCACAAAAACCCCCGGTTTATATAAAACCCACTTATTTATCCATCGCCTTGAGAATCATGTGCGTGTGACCCTCTAGGCCCAAGTACCAGTCCAGTTAATGGCCCAACAAGCCCAGTGACCCCTCACTGGCTTTATTAATTAATTAATAACCCTTTATTAATCAATTAATCAATCAAATTGATGTTGCACATCGAATTCGACCGGGCCTCCGATCACGTTGGGTGCCAAGCAACACTGCGTGAACCCGGAAGGTATTTGGGGTTAAGTAACCCACTCTTGGAACCTTTCCGCCGACAGTTACCACATGGATATAATCCTTCATTCGTACAATGCTCTCGAGTCAACTCAGGGTATGGCGAGCTGTCAAACCCTAACCGGTCGACTCACTTGGATTGGATGCCGCTGATGAATATCGGAAAACTCCTTTTCCGATATTATCGTCCGCCCTGGCCAGGGACTTTCGCGCATCCTTCCTAGAGCATTCTCTCTCTAAGTACCGAGAGCGAATGATTCCTTATTGACACACAATTCCCTTCGACGGTATTCCGCTGCACCCAATCCTTGGCGTATTAGAATCCCGTGGCTAGAGATTCGTAGACCAAGGTCAAAGTACAGAAGTCCACCGCCAAGGTGTCCTTGGTGTCTCAGGTCCGAGGACCATCCACGCAACTGCGACAATAGAATCAAGCTGGTTGACAGTGAGGTACAATGCCATCCAGCGATTCAGTCGGATCAGTTCAGTGAACTCATTCTCCAATGAGCACCTACAGATTCGCCTTAGTGTCTCCACACAAGTGACTTATGAGACCAGTCACCCTCATCATATGAGCAGGAGTAATCTGTACTAGTCTAACCGGATATCCTATGTCCTTCTCGGATATCCTTCGACTAGGAACGATTAAGAATATGTGTGTTTAAGTGATCAGTCTCATTAGTATGATCTCATCATAATCTGATCACCATAGCACATATTCACGGACTTCATTATGAAACGATAATTAAAGCGATTTACACATAACGAATATTATGCCATTATATTAATAAATGAACGAGATTTACATAGTTTAAGGTGGCCTACAAGCCAATCTAACACTAAGAACCTCCCCAATCTAGGGAATAAGCCCTGAGCATATCCTCTAGTGTTTGAATGGTCCTCTCTAACTGTCCATTAGTCTCGAGATGGTAAGCCGAGCTGAAGGCTAACTGTATACCCAAGGCCTTCTGAAAACTCCTCCATAACCTAGAATTAAATCTCGGATCCCGATCTGACACGATAGACAAGGGTGTAGACACGCTAATTTTGACGTCATTTCGAGTAAATTTCACATCATATAATAATGCCTCAGAAAGGTCTGATATTTAATCATTGATTAATTTTTATTGATCGTTTTGGGTGTCGGGTTTAACAGACATGTTTGAGTTAATCAATTAAATTGATTTTAACTCAAATTTCAGTTAAAATATGAAGAAGTCTAAAAGACGTCGACCTGTGTGGACGCCATTTAGAGTTTATTCTTATTTTAACGTTTAAATTTGAATTTTAATCAATTGATTAATTAGCTAAAAGGCGTCTGTTAGTCATGACGCGTTTTTTGTTTCCTAAGTTATTTATACATCTTCCGAATGTTTATCGTTATCTTAATTAGTGTGAAAGGCGTCTTCCATGGGCGACGCGTTTTATCTAATTACAGATAAAGATAAGTTTTTCCGGATATTTATCTTTATTCTAATCAATCTGAAAGGCGTCTTCTATGGGCGACGCGTTTTAGATAATTACAGATAAAGATGAATTAATCTGTATTTATCTGTTGGTTAAGATGGATAAATCTCAAGATTTCTCCATGTAAATCCGCGGACGCAGAAGAAGTCTATAAATACCATTCACTTGAATGGGTGACAGAGTTAGAGTTGGTGATTAGTTAGTGATTGAAACGATATCGAATTGAAGATCGAAGCAACGACGTCCAAACGCCGAAGTGCTGCTGTTTCCAGAAGTCGGCGTCCAGTCTTCATCCAATCTTCATCCATTCAAGATCAAAGTTTTCCATGCTTCATCAACCGGTATAAGTTTTTCAATTCATTTCTGCATTCTTTTCATTCATATTAATCTTGCATTCTTCATCACATCACTCCATGCAACACACACAACACTAGCATCATTTTCAAAACCAATTTAAAGAGGTTTCAAAGACCATCCCAACAAGTGAGTTTTATATGTTCAGTTGCATGTTTAAAACTCTGTTTAGAATGGATACTACTTTTGCTTAAGTTCTCATCATTGTTTCTTCATTTCTCTTTCTATTTTTTTGCAAAGAATCAAAAGGGGAGGAAATCAACAAGCGAATCACAAGGACTCTGGACGATCCTCAAATTCAACAGCAATTAAAGAAAGAACAAAGAAAAGGAAGGGCTCTCTTTCTTCAGTCGGCTGAAGAGGGGGAATCAAGAGCTCAACATCTCCCGCGTTCAAACAGGTAGGCGATCAAAATCTTCTTTTGGAACTTTTAAGTCAAAAGTTTCTGACAATCACTTAGTTTCTTTTTAATAGGCTTTATTTTGCACTTAAACAACATAGATTTTTCATGATAATCACACACTCATTTTAAGCACTCACAAAGGGCACACCATGCAGAGAGATGATCCAGTCCACAAACAACCTAGCCAACTTACCGACTGATCAGTCCTTCCTAATAGCTAGAAAGTGCGCAGACTTGGTCAATTGATCAACAATGACCCAAATTGCGTCCCTCCTGCCGGGTGACACGGGCAATCCCATCACAAAGTCCATAGTCACGTGTTTCCATTTCCACTCCAGGATCGGTAACGGCTGCGACAACCCTCCTAGTCTCTGGTGCTCTGCCTTAACCTACTGATTGATGGATATAGGTGTCCTCTAAGCCGATCATAAGGCACCTATTTCAATCTGGTTCACTAATAAATGGCATTAAATTCATTATGTAGATTGGCATATTTATAATTGCGCATAATGAAGTCCATAAATATGTGCAATAGTCATCAGATTATGATGAGATCATAATAATGAGACTGATGACTTATAAACACATATTCTCAATTGTTCCTAGTCGTAGGATGTTTGAGAAGGACATCAAACATCCGGTTAGACTAGTACAGGTTATTCCAGCTCATATGATGAGGGTAACTGATCTCGTTAGTTACTAGTGTGGAGACACAATGACAAACATGTAGGTGCTCATTGGAGAATGAGTTCACTGAACTGATCCGACATGAATCGCCGAATGGTAATTTACCTGACTGTCAATCGGCTTGATTCATCGTCACAGTAGCGTGGTTGATCCTTGGACTTGAGACACCAAAGACACCTTGTCGGTGGACTTCTGGACTTTGATCTTGACCTACGAATCCCTATCCACGGGATCTCAAATAGTCAAGGATCGGGTCCAGCGGAAGACCTTCGAAGGTGATTGTGTGTTCAATAAAGGGTTGTTCGCTCTCAGGTAACTAGAGAGAGAATGCTCTAGAGTAGATCCGTAGGAGTTTCTGGCCAGAGCAGAAACAATATCAGAAAAGTGGTTTTCGGATATTGTACAGCGGAGTCTGATTCAAGTGAGTTGACCATCTAGGGTTTGACAGTTGACCATACCCTAGGTTAACTCGAGAGCATTGTGCGAACGAAGGATTATACCCACACGGTAACTGTGGACAGACAGGTTCCATGAGCGGGTTGCTGAACCCCATTACCTTCCGGGATCATGCGGTGTTGCTTGGCACCCAACTTGATCAGAAGTCCGACCGAATTTACATGCGATGATAATTCGGTTGAGTAATTAGTTAATATCTAGATATTAATTAATTACAATAAGTCAATAACTAGTTATTGGACTTAACGGAATGAAAATCGGACTGGTAAATGGGCTTAGAAGGTCACACGCAATAAGATTATCAGTCGGTGGTGCATAAGTGGGATTTATATTAACTCGGGGACTTTTGTGAAAAGTCGCGCCGACTTAATATATATATACACGCTGTTAAGAAACCTTGGGCCAAGCTCCAGGATTTCCCTTGCTGGCCGTCATCCCCCCCTTTATCTCTCCTCCTCTGGGCGTCCCGTTCGGCGCGCCAGAACAGCTTCTGTCTCCGCTGCGTGTGATTCCCGAAAGTCGAGAATTCCCGTCGGCGGGATTTCGGCAATCGTTGCGGCGACGGATCTTCAGCGAGCGACCTGATACGGACGAGAGATCGAGGATGAACCACCACGGAGGATCGCGTGGATACCGCTGGAGGCCGGACGCTTGTGCGGCTTGCGGCATCACCTCGACGGAACCGAGACGGAAGCGGATTCGAATCCGTGCACGATAATCGGATTACTTCTCGTATTTTTCGGTTTGAGTTTTTCGTTCCGAATCGGATCAGCGGGTATCGAGCGGGTTTAATTTTTGTTCATCGTTTTCGCTGCGTTCTTCGCGTCCTGCCCGAATCCCAACACTGACAAGTCAGGCACCTTGCCACATAATCAGCTACGCCCTTCTTCATACCAGGCCACCAAAAGTGCCTCCTTAAACAATGATACATCTTAGTCGTTCCGGGATGCAGTGTATATCTAGAACGGTGCGCCTCATCTAGGACACTCCTGCGCACCTCTTCCTCAGTTGGAACATAGAGTATGCCTCTAAATCTGACCATCCCATCATCCCACAACTCCACCTCTAATACTTGGAGAATCTGCGGTAGCTCTGCATCTGCCCTCTGAGCCTCGATCACTGCATGGTACACTGCTGGCCTCATAGTCAAGCTGGCCAACACGGCTCTATTGGCCTCTCGAGGAATCCTAAAGGAAGATTCTACAACCTGCTCATATAACCTCCATTCTTGAATCATAAGATGTGATACGACCGTCTTTTAACTCAAGGAGTCCGCCACCACGTTCGCCTTGCCCGGATGATAAGAAAGGTCGAGATAATAATCCTTGATAAACTCCATCCACCTGCGTTGCCTCAAGTTCAGATCCTTCTGCGTGAATACATACTTCAGGCTCTTGTGATCAGTAAAAACCTGAAACTTCTCTCCATATAAATAGTGCCGCCAGATCTTCAGTGCAAATACTACAGCTACCAACTCTAAGTCACAAGTGGGATAGTTCTCCTTATGCTTCTTCAACTGCCTAGAAGTATAGGCCACAACCTTATCATGTTGCATCAGAATCGCATCCAAACCTCGACAAGATGCATCGGAGTAAACCACAAATCCACCAAAACCAGATGGAAGCACTAGAATTATAGCCAAAGTGAGACGAGTCTCCAACTCAGTGAAGCTCCGCTCACACTCCTCGGTCCACACAAAACGAACTCCCTTACGAGTCAACCTTGACAAGGGGTAGCTATTGAAGAAAAATTATGGACAAACCGTCTGTAATACCATGCTAACCCCAGGAAGCTCTTGATCTCAGTCACAGTCGTCGGTCAGCCCCAGTCCATTACTACTTCAATCTTGACTGGGTCCACTGCAATGCCATCTCCAGAAATGACATGCCCCAAGAAGTGCACCTTATCTAGCCAGAATTCACATTTTCTAAACTTGACATAGAGTTGGTGCCCTCTCAAGACTTGCAACACCACCTGAAGATGCGTAGCATGTTCTTCCTCAAAAGAAGAATATACCAAAATATCATCTACAAACACCACCACAAATTGATCCAAGTAGGCCGTGAAGACCCGGTTCATCAAATCTATAAAAGCCGCCAGAGCATTTGTCAAGCCGAAAGGCATAACCAAAAACTCATAATGTTCGTATCTAGTCTTAAAAGCCATCCTACTCACATCAACCTCATGGATCCTCATTTGGTAATACCATGACCTTAAGTCAATTTTCGAGAATACCTTAGCAGACTGCAATTGATCCATCAGATCATCGATTCTCGGAAGTAGGTACTTATTCTTTACTGTCACCTGGTTCAGCTGTCTATAATCAATGCACAGCCTTAAAGAATCATCCTTCTTCCTGACAAACAGAACTAAAGCACCCTACGGAGAAGTACTGGGACGGATAAAACCATTATCCAGCAATTCCTGCAACTACGCCTTCAACTCAGTGAGTTCGGCCGGAGCCATCCGATACGGGGCCTTAGACAAGGGTGACGTACCCGGTGCAAGCTCAATAGTGAACTCAACCTCGCGCTGAGGAGGAAGGCCAGGCAACTCCTCAAGAAACACATCTACAAAGTCATATACTACAGGCACCTCCCAAGGACTAGAGCCACTACTAACACCAGCTACAACTACCGAGGTAAGGAAAGCCTCACAGCTACCAACAAGTAACCTCTGGGCCTTAAAAGCAAAAATAAGAATACCGCGAGAAGAGAGCCTAATACCTTAGAAGTAGAAGGCCGGGATGCCCGGAATGGACAAACGCACCCTCTTCCTGTGGCAGTCCACCTCGGCATAATAAGCCTCCAACCAGTCCAAACCCAAGATGACATCAAAGTCATGAATGGCAAGTACAACTAACTGGGCAGGTAACTGATGACCCTCAATGGTCAAGGGAACCTCACTCAAATAGTTATAAGTCAACATGAAATCCCCAGAAGAAACCTCAACCATCAGTCCATCAGATAACTCATCAACGGGTGTAGAAAGAACATCAACGAACTACTTAGAAATAAAATAATGCGAAGCACCCGAATCAATCAACACATGCGCGGAGTTCCCAAGGACAGAGAGTGTACCTTCCACCAAGTTAGATGCACGAGCCTACTTCTTGGTGATAGCGAGAATTATTCCCTGGGTCCTCGGCTTCTTCTAATCACCCGGTCCCTGCCCCTGACCATGCCCATATGGGCAATACCTCTCCAAATGGCCGTGCTAGCCACAAGTATAACACCTCCCAAAAAATGCGGGACATTGAGTCCCACCGTAGGTACCACCACAATGACGACAAGCTGCTGGAAGTCTCTGAACTGCCTCCTATTGAGCATTGGACACCGATTGGCTCTGCTGGGTTTGCCTGGGTCTACTACTACCACTGTTGCCGCAGCTGCCGCCACCAGCTCGAAAGAACCTCCTGAATCTAGAGCCGAGTGAAGACGATCCAGATCCAGACGAAGGAGCTGCTACCGTTGCTGCTGTCTTCCTCTTGCCGTAAGCTGGCCCCTGAGTAGCCACCCCCCTCTCCCGAGCCGACTGATCGTGTTGTGCCTCTACTGCCGCGACACACTTAACCGTTGATGCCAAGTCCGTACAACAGTGGGACGCCACAGAATTTCTCAAGTTGGACCTCAGTCCGTCCACGAACCTCTCGGCCCGACGCTCTTCGTCTTCTAAAATGAAGGGCATAAACCTCCCAAGCGAAACAAATTTCGTCTGGTACTCGAGCTCTGTCATTCTCCTTTAGGTCAACTCCATAAATTCCCTTTCCTTGGCCTTCTGGACAAGCCTAGGGAAGTACTGCGCATAGAACTCCTTCACAAATGTCTACCATGGAATCTCCCTGAGTTTCCTATCTGCATAAGACAAACTCTTCAAAGTGGTCCACCAGTCATAGGCATCATCCTTCAAGATGAAGGTAGCCAACGGAGTCCTCTCAACTGCCGCACAGTCCATGATATCGAAAGTCTTCTCGAACTCCTTCAAACAATGAACGGCCTCATTAGGATTGGGACGACCGGTGAAATGAGGCAGCTTCAGCTTCAGGAATCTCTCCAGAGCAGCTGAAGGCCCTCCCCGAGTACTAGAACTCTCACTAGGGTCTTGAGTCTGATATCTAGTCATCGTGTCCATCATAACCTCCATCAAATGCTCCATATTCGGCCTACCAGCCTCAAACCCACTAGGAACATCTCCCTGCTCCCTAATAACTAGCACTCTCTTCCTAGGAGCCATCTAATCGCCTACAGTCACAAGAATCGAAAATTTTTAATTAGAACCCAAAACCTACACTAGCGCCGTGCCTGTACGGGATAATGTAATTATTTGCCAAAATTATAATATTTAACCTAGTTATTCATCTATTTGTCAGACCGAATGCTCTGATACCAACTGTAATGACCCTCTACCCTCTAATCGGGGATCCGATTACTAAATGGGTACTGAACCATTAAAATTTGGAGGCAAACCAAGATCTCGATAAGTCTGGGAAATAAATGATAAACTAAGCTAAACATCCCACATCACATAAAATTGTAAAGGAAGTGCAGGAATTAAAAATTATTACAATTCGACTTGACTCAGCAAATAATTACATATTCAAACTTAAAAGAAATAATTAAGTGTATAGGCTTGAAAGGAAAATAACAACTACATCGGGGCATATTCCGGAACAGTGGTTACCAGTACGCAACCTAAGATGAAACCCTCCATGCTACGCCTGCCTGTAACCCTCACCTAAAAATCGCAGGGGTGAGTCTCATCAAAATGGACTCAGTAGAGATCTTTCGATCCCCACCACCCACTCACGCACCCACAAGTGCAACAACACAAATATAGGCAATTTAAATAAATAAAGCAGTAAATACAACTCTCAAAGATTTTCAAATTCCAATATAAAACACATGCATTCGTAAATGTAACATGCACAACTCTGAAACCACTGGACCACGGAATCCACACCCAACGTCTCGGCTAAACACACAAACCACGTGGCCGAACGCATAAAACACCGACCCGCTGGACTAAACAGCAACCCTCGGATAGCACGCTGGCTACTTTAGCCTGTCTAGCTCTAGGTGGTTCTGCTTCTCCTAGCACGAGTGACACTCCGAATGTACCACTCCCACACTGGTACTAGCTATACCCCGAGCTACACCAGGTGACCCTCTCTCTAGGCGTCACCCCACCACTCCCACACCAGCGTTGTGTCACTCCCACACTGAAACGGAGTGCCTAAGTGCTAACAACTGTCACTCTAGGTCCACGATCGCATAAAACACAACACAGTGCAATCCGATCACGTAGAAATCATCGTCTTTGAAGTACGTTTTTAAGCATACATTTAACCAAACTATCTAACAATATAAATACATGTTAATGGTATGAATTAATGAGGTTCTATCTTGAATCGCGTCGCCTGTAGACGATGTCATTCAAGACCCTTAAACTAGTTCACACGACAACTAGCATCGAAAGATGGCATAAATTGCGTCGCCCCTGGCAGGCACTATTTAAAATGGCATATCTGTCCCCAGTCGCTATTCAAGATAGAGACAGAATCTCCTAATATTGGCTAAATCGCGTCTCGGGTGGAAGCCGCCATTTAAAATGACGTCACTGTCCCCAAACGCCATTTAGCACTCGCAGACAGGTTCCCCCCTTTGGCCTCACCGAGTGACAAAGTGGGATTTCTCCTCCAAATCGGACAAAAAAACGTGAAAATGGAGAAAGTAGGGGAGAAGCCTAATTATTTTCATAAATAACCCCTTAGAACATACTTTCTACCCCAGAAGCACCCACACATTTTGCATGCTTCAAAACAGGAAAATCATGGTTTTAAACAAAACACCGCAAGGGTCGTCACCCTACTGATTACTTGAACTCCTCTGTGCTCCTAGCCGCTGGTCCGCAACACCGCAAGCCACCGCTAGTATCACCGTGGACGCCGTTACTCCACCAGGACATCTGTCGCCGTCCAGAGAGAAATGCGCCGCAGAGGAGATGGTGGTGGTAGTGTTAAGATGTAGGAGGTTGACGGAGTGGAGGAAGATGAGGAATGGGGAAAGGAAGGGAAGGAGAAGGGGAAGGGGGAGCGAATGGATCGGAGAGAGGGAGGAGAGAGAAGAGAATGAGAGAAATGAGAGAAAGGAAGGAGAGCTTCGGAGCATCAACCGAAACTCGCTAAAACACGTCGTCTAAGGCCGATGCCAATCAGACGACAAGACATGGTCGTACACTGACAGATCTCTGAATGGCATCGACCATGCGAAATGCCATTCAGACGATAAGAACGGGGCCGTACTCTCGCGGCCCAAAATCGGCCCGCGTGGCACATTCTAAAACGTGTCCCCCTAACCGGACGCCGTTTGAACCGCGTCAAGCTTAGAACCTATGCTCCAGCCCTACAAGGGCACAAACCAAGGAGTCTGACTCCGAAACAGACCCGATAACTGGATTCGAAAGCTCAGTCCTTAAAAGTTGAGCATACATATGGTTAAATAAGTCCTTCTCCCTATATGCAATCCTCCTCCTATTAGAATTGTACACATATAGATGATTTCTAGTGCGACAATTAGGTGCTAGAAACTTAGGGGTGTTTGCGTAGCCTACATCAACTAGGAAGCATTTCCCTATAACAAGGATGGATGAACTGCTAAGCATTTAATAGAATAGGGACATAGATCATATCAAACAATATTTATTACCTTCAGGTATGATAAATCCACCTTGAGTAATATTTGTTGCAATGCCATGCATTGCAATCCAACGTGGATTGCAATGCACAACACAGCAACTGTAGACACGCTAATTTTGACATCATATTGAGTAAATTTCATATCATATAATAATATCCTAAAATGGTCTGATTTTTAATCCATAATTGATTTTCTAGATTAACTGTCTAAATGACGTCGTCTAGTGACGACACCTTTTAGTTGTTAAATGAAATTGATTTTAACTCAGACTTTTAATCGAAATATGAAATTTTGATAAATAACATCACCAATTGTGGACGCCGTTTAGGTCTCCTAGTTCATTTCGATTTATAATTTGATTTTTAATTAATTTTCTAATTAACTGAAATACGTCTTGTATTCCCGACGCCATTTAAGTTTCATACTTGTATCGATTTCTTTCTCTGGATTATCATTAGATTTAATTTAGCTAAAAGACGTCTCCCTCGGGCGACGCGATTTAGTTAATTACAGATAATGATGATTTGGCTAAGATTATCTTGTTCTCTTAGTTAGATTAGCTTAAAACTCTTTCAAGTTAATTCATAAGCGGCTGCAGAGCGCGTGAGGGTTATAACACTACTTCTATATAAACCCAAGTCCTTGAAAATAGTTAAGGAGTCAAATTAGAAAGAGTGGAAAAATCATTGAAGAGACTTAAGCATTGAAGGATCGGAGTGCTATGTGACGGCTTCCAAGAGTTCTTAAAGGAGAAAAGTGTGTTCAAGAAGTTTCATTCTCTTCACTCTTCATCCTTCAAGATTCATTCAAGACCTAAGGCTTCAAGCGGCCATCTAAAACTTTTCTTTTATTAATTTCTTATTCATCATTATATTCATTCCACTTCACGTTCACACACTCATTCACATAGTCTTTTCAAATCCCATACATGCTATAGGGGTTTAAACAATATCAAACAAGTGAGTTTCTTGTTTTGGTTGCACGATTAATGATTTTGTCAGGATAGATTCTACACTCCATTAGTTCTAATTAGTTTTTCTCCTCTTTTTCTTCATTTTTTGCAAGGAACATCAAAAGATCAAGTGGAGATCAAGAAAAGAAAGAATTATGGAGCAAAAAGGAAGATCCTCAAATCAAGTAAGAACAAGAGCAAAAAAGGTTCTCTTTCTTCTGCTGGCTAAAGAGAAGGAATCAAGAACACGCATATCTCCCCCGTTTCAAACAGGTAAGCGATCAAATCTTTGTTTTGAAATTTTTTGGTCAAAAGTTTCTAGCGATCACATATTAGTTTTCAATTGTTTTCTTGTCATTTAAACAACATCATTTTCATGATAATCACACACCCAATTTGAGAACTCACAGCAGCTGTCCGATCGGATCCGATCAGACAGCTATTGTGCAGTATGTCCAAAAGTTAGGGGGCCGGTTTGGGGGCGTTTTTTTTTTTTTTTTTTTTCTTGTCGGATTTTTTAAATTTTTTTGGAGTGTCGGATCAAAAATCCGAAGGTACATTCGGGTTCCTCAAGTCAGCCCCGACCCGACTATATATTTTTTTTTTCAAAAAAAAACACTTTGCATGTAAATCGAGGTTTGTGTCGAATTTTTTTTTTGAAAACAATATATATAATCGGGTCGGGACCAACCTGAGAAACCTGAATGTACCCTCGGATTTTTTATCCAACGCTCTAAAAAAATTAAAAGAATACAACAAGAAAACTAAAAAAAATGAAAAACACCCCCAAACCGGCTCCCTAACTTTTGGACAGGATGCAGAGCAGCCGCTGGACGGCTGCTGTGCCATGTATTGCAATCCACGTTAGATTGCAATGCATGACATTGCAGCAAGTATTACTCATCCACCTTTTTCAATGGCCCAATTCAACATGTTCATTTATGCAGCAGATCCCACCCGACCCACAACAATAAATATAAAAAGTAGACCAGAGTTCACATAGAACATCACATTATGGGATATTTCACCTTTGCGATTTCGGTAATGGGGATGGTCATAATTGAGGACTATATGTGTGCCATCAATTGCACCCAAAGCATTCTATTTTAACAATACCGAAAAGTCAAAGTCAAAAGTCTAAGAAGAATGAAAAATATTTTTAATGAAGGGACACTATACCTTGAAGAAAGGATAAAATTTTAGATTATGATAAATCCTTGGATGCACCGGATCATCGACGTTGCGCATCCTAATGTACTCATGATATATAGATACGATTGCCATCAACACATTATTAAAGTGACAGCTTATGGTCTCATGACGGCGCTGAAACTATTCCCGAACAACCTATTCCCGATTCCATGACCCAATTCAAGTAGAAAGATAGCCAACTATTATGTGCCATATATATTTTTGGTGTCTTTAAGCACATCCCTTTCCATTAGGTTGGCCCTTAACTTTAAAAACAATTAAGGGTGCAGTCGGAAACTAGCGCGGGACCTACCCACATGACCTGCAATTAATTCCTTCACCCATCTATGGCCTCGACCAATAACTGTGTGCATTATGATCTTAGGAATAGGTGTATAAGAAGTCATCATGTCAAGTAGCACTACATGTTCAACCTCCTCCCAATACTCTTCCTCCTCTAACATGAACTTCAATAAGTCAAAGTACATGGAATTCATGTCTCCTACATGTCAAACAAAAAATAATATGACACAAATAAAAGAATGTAGAGTAAAGTTACCTAAAATACAAAATGAAATTAAACCTAAAAGTACATTAAATAATTTAAAAGGAATATCATATGATGTCAATAATTGCTTAGGCGGCTCAAGATCCATCCAAGCTTCATGTGTTTAGGAAGGGAGAGGAAGATGCAATGATCCTCCACAGGCTTCAACAAGTCAATAGCCTTATAATAGTCCTACTCAGGAATTCTAGGTACCTTCAAAAATTCTACAAGAGCTACATCCACAGGTGGAGCAACTTGTTTTTGAAGTTGCATCATCTCCCTAGTCAAATTGAGTCTTTCCTGACCTAGCCTTACAAGTTTCTCAAGTGAATCATTGTTATCCTATGCAACTTGCTTTCTTTTCCTATTTCCCATAGTGAGAGTGGGGGTAGGAATGTTCCTAGGAGGGGGAGTAGTATCCTCGTTGACCTCACTAGTAGGAGTTTCCATTATCGCTTCTTGAGGTTGTAGACACGCTAATTTTGACTTCATAATGAGTAAATTTCATATCATACTTATAATGTCCCAAAATGGTCTGATATTTAATTATTAATTAATTTTTATTGATTTTAGTCAAATTTCATTAATTAACATCGCCCATGGCCAATGCTATTTACAGTTCTACCAAAAATCAGTTCAAAATTAAATTCCTAAATTCAGATAGATTTAACTGAATGACGTCGCCCATGATCGACGCCGTTTAGGTCCTAATCCGTCTGGGTTCCGAATTTTAATTTCGAATTAGTTTTCTAATTATCTAAATCACGACTCCCATGTGTGAGTGCTCAAATAGTGTGTGTAATTATCATGACTCAAGTGTTGTTTAATGACAATAAAACAATTAAAAAGTTGTGTGATTGCCAGAAATTTTTAACTAAAAAGTTTCAAAAGAAAGGTTTGATCGCTTACCTGTTTGAAACGGGAGAGATATGGATGTTCTTAATTCCCTCTCTTCAGCCGGCCGAAGAAAGAGAGCCATTTTTGCTCTTGTTCTTACTTGATTTAAGGATCGTCCTTTTCGCTCTAAAATTTTTTTTTGATGATTTTTTAATGCTCCTTTATACTTGCAAAGAATGAAATAAAAGGAAGGACAAAAACTAATTAGAACTAAACAAGGATAGCATCTATTCTAACAAGATTATTAATCATGCAATCAGAACAAGAAACTCACTTGTTTGATGTTTGTTTTAAACCCCTATAGTATGTATAGGATTGGAAAAGATTGATTATGTAAGTGAGTGTGTGAAGAGCATGAAGTGATAAGTATGATTGTATGAATATAATGATGAAACAAAGATGAAAGCATGCAAGAACACTAAAGAAGAAGGAAGATTAGACGACCCCTTTGAAGCCTTGGACTTGTTTGATCGAAGAGGATGAAGCTTGTTGACCACGTTTTTCTCTTTCAAGAACTCTTGGAAACCGTCATGCAGCGCTCCGATCCTTCAATGCTTAAGCCTCTTCGAACCTTTTTCCGAATCTTTTTCTTAACCTCTTTCTAATGACCAGGGGCTTGGATTTATACAGAAGTAGTGTTAGTGTAACGACCCGCCACCCTATAATCGGGGATCCGATTACTAAATGGGTACTGAATCATTAATTTGGAACCAAACCAGGATCTAAGTAAGTCTGGGAAATAAATAATAAACTAAGCTAAACATCCACATCGCATTGAATTGAAATGAAGGTGCAGGAATTTAAAATTATTACAATGCGACTCGATACAGCAAATAATTACATACTCCAACTGAAAAGAAATAATTAAACATACAGGCCAAATATAAATAACAACTACATCGGGGCATACCCCGGAACAACCGCTGAAGACGCTCAACACACGGCCGCACACGCCGCTCTAGGTCTGCTGGGAGTCCTCACCTGAAAACCGCAGGGGTGAGTCTCAAGACAAGACTCAGTAGGGATCCTTCGATCCCCACTGCCCACGCACACACCCACAAGTGCAAAATATAGCTAACGGTAAGGTAACAAGCACAGTAGTAGGTACAATTCCTAATTCTCAACGTGAAATCACATGCAGTCGAAGTGTATTAAACATGCATATTTCTAAACTAACCGACAAGGGAACCCACGACTGCCGCCTCGATAGAACACGTCAACCACATAAACAAATGGTGGGAAAAACCTCGACCCGCTGAGACCAAACAGTGACCCCTTGGATAGCACACTGGCCACCTCGGCGGTCACTCCTTCCCTCAGCAAACCTCGACCCGCTGAGACCAAACAGTAACCCCTCGGATAGCACGCTGACTACTCCGGCCCAACTGGCTCAGGTGGTTACTCCTTCTCCCAGCACGAGTGACACTTCAAAGGTACCTCTCCGACACCGGTACAAGCTAGCTAACCCCGGGGTTCACCAGGTGACCCTCTCCACTAGGCGTCACCCCGCCACTGCTCCCGTCAGCGCTGTGTCCGTCCGCACCGACACAGGGTGTAGAATGCTACAACTGTCGCTCTAAGTCCACCGAAATAGAAAACACGGCACGGTGCGATCCGGTCACGGAAGAAGTCCACGGTCGCACGACACCCAATGCAGTGCCATCCGGTCACGAAGAGTTCATCACATCGAGTACATTAACAGCATGCATTAACCAACTATCTAGCAGTGTAAACACATTTTACTGGCATGAATTAGTGAGGTTCTGTCTTGAATCGCGTCGCCCAAGGCCGACGCCATTCAAGCTCCATGTACAGGTTCATGTAAAACAGTCTTCAGAATCAGGCCTTAAAAGGCGTCGACACCAGTGGTCGCCTTTTGAAAGGCGTCGACATCCTCAGACGCCATTCAACACAGAAATCCGGAAATTCCAAAGCCCTTACTCAGGGGATTTCTGCCTTAAAAGGCGTCATGACTACCCGACGCTATTCAAAACGCGTCGCCCACCCATGACGTCTTTTAGTCCCATAAATCCCCTAACTGGCAGACTCTCTGTCAGGTGATTCCTGTGTAAAAGGCATCGTGATGGCCCGACGCCCTTCAAAAAGGCGTCGTCCATGCACGACGTCTTTCAATCCCAGGAACCAGAGTTGCCATGAGCCCGAGGGCTCCCCTTTTCAACCCAAAGAACCCCAAAATTACCCAAAAACGGAGGAGAAAGAGGGGCAATACAATCCATAGGAAATCACATTCATAGAAAATCCCCCATATCATCAAAAGAACTCCTAAACATGCTCATTCTACCCCCCAAAACCAAAGGTCTACAACATGCATAGACGGGGGAAAAACATGGCTTAAACACGATGCTGTGGGAACCGTCACCCTACCGGATACTTGAACGCCTCCGAGCTTCAAGCCGTCCACCCGTCTCGCCCCACGCCGCCGCCGGTACCGCCGTGGTCGTCCTTACTCCACCGTGACGTCGGCCGCCGTCCGGAGAGTAGAACGCCGCAGTGGAAGTGGAGGTGGTAGTGGTAGGAGCTAGGTAGAGGATGGAGTGGAGGGAGAGATGAAATGGGGGGAGGAAAAGAGGGAAGAGAAGGAATTGCCGTCGGGATCGCCGGAGGGGAAGGAGAGAAAGAGAGAAGGTGAAAATGAGGGAAAGAAGGAGGGCTCGCGAGGTTAACCAGAGACTGGCTAAAACGCGTCGACATCCACGGACGTCTATCAGGTGACGTGACGGCCGCTCTGACAAAAGTCTGAAACGCGTCGTCCTACACAGACGCCGTTCAGACAACTTGTCATGGCCGTACTCTGACACACCCAGAGTCGCAGTCCGAAAGGCGTCGTCCCACGCGGACGCCGTTCAGACGACGCGACAGGGTCGTACTCTCGCGGCCCGAAGCCAGCCCACGTGGCACCCACGTGGTAGAACCTAAAATGCGTCTGCAACGGTGGACGCCGTTCAAACCGCGTCGAGCCGGGCTCGACGCAAAACATCACAGAGCCCCAGACCCCACTTGGGCCAGAACTGCAGGGTCCGACCCGAAAACCGGATCCGAAAGTCTCGATCCTTACAGTTAGGGCCCTTACGCGCCTCCGTGGCCACTTATGGATCAACTTGAAAGAGTTTGAAACCAATCCAATCAAGAGAATAAGATAATTTCAGCCAAATCATCATTATCTGTAATTAACTAAATCGCGTCGTCCGATGGAGACGTCATTTAGCTAAATTAAAGCAAATGATAATCCGCATGAGGAAGATGAAAGAAGTAGGAAACCTAAATAGTGTCGGGATAGACTGACGTGTTTAAGTTAATTAGAAAATTAACTAAAAATCAAATTAGAAATTGAAATGGATTTGGAGACCTAAAAGGCGCCCAACGTTGGTGACCACTTTTAGCAAAATTTCATATTTCGATTAAAAGTCTGAGTTAAAATCAATTTGTCTAATAAACTTAAAAGGCGTTGTCACTGAACGACATCATTCCGACAATTAATCTAGAAAATTAATAAAAATCAATTATTGATTAAATAACAGACCATGTTGGGGTATTATTATATGACAGGAAATTTACCCAATATGATGTCAAAATTAGCGTGTCTACAGTTGTCCTGTAACGACCCGCCACCCTATAATCGGGAATCCGATTACTAAATGGGTACCGAATCATTAATTTGGAAATAAACCAGGATCTTGATAAGTCTGGGAAATAAATAATAAACTAAGCTAAACATTCACATCGCATTGAATTAAAAAGGAAGTGCAAGAATTAGAAATTATTACAATGCGACACGACTCAGCAAATAATTACATGCTCTAACTGAAAGGAAATAATTCAGCATACAGGCCAGAAAATAAAATAACAACTAAGTCCGGGCATACCCCGGAACAACAGCTGCTGGCGCGCGACCCAAAGCAACACTCGCTACGCCTGCCTAGAACCCTCACTTGAAAACCGCAGGGGTGAGTCTTGTCGAAAAGCCTCAGTAGGGATCCTTCGATCCCCACCGCCCACTCACGCACTCACGAGTGTAACAACGCAATTATAGATAATTTAAACAAGTAAAGCAGTAAACACAAATCCTAGATTCGATATAAAACACATGCATTCGAAATATAATATGCACAATTCTGAAACCATTCTACCACAGAGCCCACAACCAATGTCTCGGCAAAACACGCCAACCACACGGCCGAATGCGGGAAACACCGACCCGCTGAGACCAAACAGCAACCCCTCGGATAGCGCGCTGGCTACTCTGGCCTGACAGGCTCCATGTGGTTCTGCTTCCCCCAGCACTAGTGACACTCCGAATGTACCACTCCCACACCGGTACTAGCTATACCCCGAGGTACACCAGGTGACCCTCTCTCTAGGCGTCACCCCGCCACTCCCATACCGGCGCCGTGTCACTCCCACACCGACACAGGGTGCCTAAGCGCTAACAACTGTCACTCTAGGCCCACGATGGCACAAAACACAACATGGTGCAATCCGATCACATAGAATCCATCGTCATCGAGTACATTTCTAAGCATGCAATTAACTAAACTATCTGAGAATGTAAACACGTGTTAATTACAGGGATTAATGGAATTCTGACTTGAATCACGTCGCCCAAAGCCGACGTCATTCAAGCTACCTAAATTGGTTCATGAGAAATATGGCCTCGGGAAAAGGCCTAAAACGTGTCATGCATGCAAGTCGCCGTTCAAAAGGCGTCGCTGTCCCTAGACGCTCATCAGTCCAAAGACAGAGTCTGTTATTTGGGATAAATCTCATCGCGGGTGGTAGCCGCCTTTCTAAAAGGCGTCGTTGTCCCCCGACGCCATTTAACCCTCACAGACAGGTTCTTCCTCCGCCATCTCCTAATCCACGAGGTGGGATTTCCTCCCCCAAATCGTGTAAAACATTAAAAAAAAATGGAGAAGGAGGAGAAGAACCCAAATACTCCTTAAAACTCCTAATTTCTCATTTCATGCAATTAGTGTTTTCACCCCAAAAACTCCCTAAACATGCTTCAAAGCGGGAAAAATATGGTTTTTAAACACAATGCAACGGGGATCGTCACCATACCGGTTACTTGAACTCTTTCTAGTTCCAAGCCACCAATCCGCCTTGCTACACACCGCCGTCGGTACCGCCGTGAGTGCCGCTACTCCACCGGGACGTCCGCCGCCGTCTGGAGAGAAGTGCGCCGCGGAAGAAGTGGTGGTGGTAGCGGAGGAAGTTGGTAGGTTAATGGAGTGGAGGGAGAGGAGGAATGGGGAGAGGAAAGGAAGGAGAGGGGGAAAGGCTTCGCCGGAGAGTCGGAAGGAAGAGAGGAGAGAGAATAGAAAGGAGAGAATGAGGGAAAGGAGGGAGGATTCGCGGGGTCAAACAGAAGCTGGGTAAAACGTGTCGTGCAAGACCGTTGTCATTCAAACGACAAGACCGGGTCGTACACTGACAAACCAGGGTCGTACTCTAAATGGCGTCGTCCATCCAAGACGCCATTCAGACGATAAGACCGAGGCCGTACTCTCGCGGTCCAAAGCTGACCCACGTGGCACCCACGTGGCACAGCCTAAAACACGTCCACATTTCTGGACGCCATTTGAACCGCGTCGAGCAAGCTCGACGCGAAAAGGACCACTAGGGCCCAACTAAGGGATCCGACCCCGAAACTGACCCGATAACCGGATCCGAAACCTCAATCTTTACATGTCCTACCTTGGCATTGACTTTGCAAGAGAGTGAAAAATAGAATGTACTGAAAAGACGATGTCAAGTTGTGATGAGACACGCTCTCAACATCATATGATATGAATTTTTCTCAAAAACAATCAGTGAAGATAACTCAAAGAGATCAATAGAATCAATCATATCTGCTAGGAATCGCCAAGAACGCAGCGGAAATAAAATCGATTCCATTGTATCGGTTGCTGGGATCGTAAAATGGACATTAAAATAAACGCGGGAAGAACGGTTCTTCACCTATGCGGGGTTTCGAATCTCCCGTGGATGATGCCGACTCGGTAATCGCGCACGCGCACGATCTCTAGAGGTATCCACACGAGCTCCCGCTGCAGACGCGATTTCCTCCTCGACTTGAGTGCTCCGACCAGATCTCAAATCCACCATGCGCGGAGAGAGACAGATCCACTCCAAGAGAGAGAGAAGGAGAGAGAGAGAAGAGAAAGAGAATCTGGGGTAAAAAATCATCCAACCAACCTTTTTACCCCTTCCCCTTGGCCCTCCTTATATAGAAATAAGGATAAGCACAAGGATTAATCCTCATGATTATCCAAGAGTTTGACCTTGGATAATTCTCCATTAAATCTTCATGTTTATCCTGCGGCTTTTCATAAAACCCAGATAAGTATGAAATTTAACGTCTCTCACCGTTTGACGAGAACTCTTATGTGTGTAACCCTCTAGGCCCATATATCAGTCCGGTTGTAGGCCCATTAAACTTAGAACTGTTTCTAGAGTTTAATATTTATTAATTAACATTTAAACATCATATGTTAAATGATTAATTTAATAAACAAGTGAATTATCATCTGATGATCAAATCACTTGGCCTTCTGATCATGAATAGTACCAAACACTACCTCATGATCCCAGAAGATATAAGGGATATTGTTCCCTTTAATTGAACCTTTCCGTCTGCAGATGCCGCACAGATATAATCCTTCACTCATGCAATGTCCCAATAACGCAAGGGTATGGTTTTATAGTCAAACCCTCTTTCGCATTATCCAGATGGATTCCAGTACACAGTTAATATCTAGAAAGACATCTCTTTCATTTGACCCTGGCCAGGGATTTCTGTGTACACATCCATAGGACATTCTCTCTCTAGTCTTATACCAAGAGTGAGTGATCCCTTGTTGTTCACTCAATTACCTTCGCAAGCTTTTCACTGTATCTGAAAAACCGATTATGGTGGACTTAATGGTTAAAGTCCACGAGTCAGAGAATCAAGATACAATGGTCCATAAACAAGGTATCATTGGTGACTCAGGTCAAAGGACCAACTGTGCTACTGCAACGATTGAATTCCCTGGTTGACTAATAGGTATAATTACCATCTAGGAATTCTTATTTGGGTCTGTTCAGTGAACTCATTCTCTAATGAGCACCCACTTGTTTGTCTTAGTGTCACCACACGAGTGAATGTGAGATCATTCACCCTCATCATATGAGCAGACATAACTTGTGTCGATCTTATCCGATATTTAATGTCCATCTCAAATATCCTACAATCGAGAACTGTTTAAGATAAGTGACTGAGGATATTGATCTCACTATCATGATCTCATCATGATTCAATATCCCATACATTTGTCTATGGACCTTCATTACGATAGTTACTTTGCGAGAACTATAAATGAAAAAATAATTGCCTTTATTAATTATTTGAACTAGAATGTACAATGATTGGCTATGAGGCCACCCAATTCTAACAATATCTGGATGAGATAAACAAGGAAACAAAATGAGGTCGATCAACCTCCGCGATCGGGAAGTACCTTAGGTCACAAACCTTATAGGTTTCATCATGTGGAGCGGTTACCAGTCAATTTGGAAATGTTGCAACCATGATGGATCTTAAAAGGAAACAAGAAATATTTAGGATAAATAGTACAAGTAAGGATAGAATTCCAAAGATATGTTTAAGAAAATCGTTAAAGATAATTAAGATACTCAATTCATAATGGAATATTTCATATCACGTTGGGATTTATATGATTAATGGTCTGAAACTTAATCAATAATTAATTATTATCACAATTATTTCAAAGTCTTATATGACACATGTTGGGCTAAACTAAAAAGATAAAATGAAATAAAATATAAATTAATCAAGAATAATATTGTTAAATCGTCATTAATGAGTCAAGATACCAATTCTGCAATTCAGTGCTAAATCGAAGCTCGTTTGTCTACGTACCGTTTCACAAAAGTGGAACCATCGTCCCCATCAATTAACAATCTAACGGCCTATTCGTGCAATTAAGAATTCTATGAAATTATCACTATTTTTGTTGAAGGGGAACTTAAATTTCAGTTTTATCAAAACTACAAGGTCCTTGATATACTCTAATAAATATTTAGTATATAATAATACTGATAATGCAAATCAATTACATAAAAGAATACAAGGGATAGAGATAATCGTCTTTTTAGTCACGGTCATGACTCATGAACTTCCACAGTGGGATCTTTTTTTTTTTTTTTTTTGTTGAGATTCTCAACTTTATTATAATTTATTTAAACTTCCTGTACTCAGAAATCATCAGTAATTTCAAGCAAATATTCAATTAAGCATCAAACATGGATAAACGTGGAATTTCGGACAAATAATAGGAAAATCATGAAACACGTCGTGTCGAGCCGACGTCATTTAAATGATGTCGCTGATCGAAGACGCCTTTTAGGTCGGGTGGACAGGTTTCTATGTGTTCAATCTAGACTTCAATTCTCTTCAATGCATATCCCTTCTCTAATTCGGAAAAGACTCTTCAATATCACAAATTACTCTACATAAGCTTCCTCAACTTATATTAAGACAAATCAATACACAAACTAAAGATCAAAGAAAGGGATTCTCTCCAAAACTCAAGAACAATCAAGATTTCAAGAGGAAAAAGGTCAAGGTTGTGGAAAGAGATGGATTTTTCAAACAAGAGGATGAGAAAAATACTTGAGAAGATTTCTGAAGTGAAAGATCATCTTTGCAGGAGATATCATAACCTACAAGTAAGTTAATCCATCTTCTATTCAATTCTATTTCCATGTTCTTCTATATTCTCCATTGTTTTTTATGGAATTTTTCCAAATTTTCTTTTTTTTCTAAGAATATCCTTTCCTCCCTGGTCCAAGAAGATTTTCTTCAGTCCCTTGGAACCAAAAGCTAGTGAATAAGATCAATATATCTATGCAATCCTATATGTCCAAGTGGCATATCTAAGAGTTGATCGTTCATGCCTGTTACGAACAGTGAATTGAAGAAAGCGTATCTTCTGCATTGTATTGAAGGTAGATATATACAACTACAAGAATCCATATTAGGGCAAGAGGCCAGCAGGCTTAAGCAAGTTGTACATACTAAATCTAGAACCTACTAAATCTAGACGTACTGTATATACATCAACACCCCCCCTCAAACTCACGGTGGATCATGAACCGAGAGTTTACTAACCAGTTCACGAAAGCATAGAGTAGGTTGTGATTTCGTGAAAAGATCAACAAGATGTGCGGCTGTCGGGACATAAGGGAGAGACAAATTGCTAGAAAGATAGTGCTGACAAACAAAGTGACAATCAATTTCAATGTGCTTCATCTGTTCATGGAAGACAGGATTGCTGGCAATCTGAAGAGCACTCTGATTATCACAGTAGAGAGGAGTCGGAGTGTTAAGAGCAATCCCAAAAGCACGAAGAAGACTTCGGAGACAAATAACCTCAGCAGACGTGTCAGCCATAGCTCGATACTCTGCTTCAATACTAGAGCGTGAGACAACTGCTTGTTTCTTACTTCGCCAGGAGATGAGAGAGGAACCCAAGAAAATGCAGAACCCAGTAGTAGAGCGACGATCAGTAGGATCCCCAGCCCAATCAGCATCAGTGTAGGCACGGAGCTCTAAGGAGGAAGTAGAAGACAACAGAAGCGAGCGACGAATAGTGCTACGCAGATAGTAGAGTACTCGAAGAAGAGCAGCATAGTGAACAGAAGTAGGCGTACTGACAAACTGACTCAAGACATGCACAGTATAGGCGATGTCAAGACGTAAGATAGTAAGATAAACCAGGGCACCAACTAACTAACGATAGCGCGTGGGATCGTCCAAGGGTACACCATCAATTGGGCAAAGCTTAACATGTAGTTCCATGGGAGTGTCTATTGAGCGAGTGTTAGAGAGAGAGGCACGCTGAAAAGTATTTGCAATATACTTCGGTTGTGACAGTAAGTAACCCCGAGAGGAATAGGCAACCTCAAGACCAAGAAAATAACGAAGAAACCCCAAATCTTTCATATCAAACTACTGCTGAAGATGAGCCTTGAGGGAGGCAATGGCAGTCGAGTCATCGCCAGTGATGATCATGTCATCTACATAGAGAAGTAGGATGGCACGACCATTAGGAGAATCACGAACAAAGAGGACATAATCTTCGGCACTCTCCTAAAAACCAATCTCAAGAACCGCTTGCTGAAAACGCTCAAACTAGGCACAGGGTGCCTGCTTGAACCCATAAATGGCCTTGCTGAGACGGCAAACATGCCCAAGCGGAGCAGGAAGACCAGGAGGTGACTCCATATAGACTTCTTCTGTGAGATCCCCATGGAGAAAAGCATTCTTTACATCAAGCTGATAGAGAGCCCAACGACGAATTGCGGCAATAGCAAGCAAAGTGCGAACTGTAAGGATTGAGGATTCGGGTTCAGTTTTCGGGTCGGTTTCGGACCGGATCCCTTGGTTTGGGCCCTGATGGGTCAGGGGAGTGCCACCTAAATGGTGTCTAGGATGCGCGACGCCTTTTGAACGACGTCTTGCTAGGTGGACGCCATTTAGTTAGGTTACTTTTGTGCCACGTGGGAGCCACATGAGCGGGCTTCGGGCTGCGAGAGTACGGTCCCTGTCATGTCGTCTGAACGGCATCCTTGTTGGACGAAGCCATTCAAAGCAGAACCCTGGTTGTCAGTGTACGGTGCCGGTCTCGTCGTCTGAACGGCGTCGGCCGTAGGCGACGCGTTTCAGATTCTGTCAGAGTACGGCCCATCCTGTCATCTGATAGGCGTCTGTCTCGCACGACGCGTTTTACCCTGTTTCAAATTGACACCGCGAGCCTTCCCTCATTTCTCTCATTTTCTCCCTCTCACTCTCTCTCTTCCCTTTCTCCGCCCCCTCCGATCCCTCCTTTTCTCTTCCTTCCCTTTTCTTCCTCTTCCACCACTCCACTACCTCTCTACCTCTCACCACTACCACCACCACTTCCTTCACGGCGTCTCATTCTCCGGGCGGCGGCCGACGTCCCGGCGGAGTGGCGACGTCCTCGGGGGTACCGGCGGTAGTCTGCGGTCCGGCGGTTCAGCGGCATGGAGCTAAGAGGAGTTCAAGTAACCGGTAGGGGGACGAACCTTGCATAGTTGTTTTATCCGTATTTCCTGTGTAAATCATGATGCGGGTATGGGGATTTTGGATAGAATGAGCATGTTAAGGGGGTTTCTTGGCGGAAATGACTACTTTCATGAATGAGGATTTGTGGGTTTCACATGGTGGTTTAGTTTCCCTCTTCGTTTTCCCCCTCTTAGGTGTTTTGGGGTAAATTTGGGGTTAAAAAGGGGACCCTCGGGTCGAATAGCAGGAAACCGGATTTTGGACCTAAACGACGTCGTGCTAGGACGACGCCTTTTCAAAAGGCGGCTTCCTAGGACGACGCCATTTAGGCAGAAATGTCCCAGAAGCGGTTTCTGTTAGAATATATTTCTGTGTTGAATGGCGTCCAGAGACAGCGACGCCTTTCAAAAGGCGGCTTCCCAGGACGACGCGTTTTAAGAGATTTAACCGTAGTCTGCCCTGCTTCTGTCACTGTCAGGCGACGAGGGACAGCGACGCGTTTGAAAAGGCGGCTACCTGTGGCGACGCCTTTTAGGCCATATTCTGAGACCGAGATTTCCTGAACCAATTTAGGAGGCTTGAACGGCGTCGGCCTTGGGCGACGCGATTCAAGACAGAATCACATTAATTCATGCTATTAATATGTGTTTGCACTGTTAGATAGTTCGGTTAATTGTATGATTGTAATCATACTCGAGGATGAGGATTCTTACGTGACCGGATCGCACTGTGTTTTTGTTTCGTGCGACCATGGACTTCTTACGTGACGGGATCGCACTATGTTTGTGTTTCGTGCGACCATGGACTTCTTACGTGGCATGTTTGTTGTGCCATCCACAAGGCCTGCTTAATTGGGAGGAAAAACTGTGGCTATGGCATTAGATTCCTATATGATCGGGGTAGAGGAACCATGTAGCTTTGTTGTGCTACCCACAAGGGTTGCATGCAAATCTATGCTCGTTGCGTAATGATGGTTAGCTTAGACCAGAATTAATGGTTTGTTGTGCTATCCACAAGGCCATTAAATCTCTGGGGACCGTAGCTATGATCAGATATTGCAAGGAGTTGCAAGTCCCATGAGTTGGGTGCTCTCTGATTGTATTACAGTTTGTTGTGCTATCCACAAGGCTTTAGTACAAGTCATTGAGATTCTGATCCCCACTAGGAGACTGTCGGCGTCTCTCGTTCTGTATAACTGAGGTTTATACAGTCCGACGAAAATTAGTGGGAGTTAAACTTGAACAAAAGACCATGTCTTGTTTTAAATTTTTAATAATTCAACATCTGCTAAATATATTTTACTTATCTCCTGTAGGGAATTATGTCGTCGAATAACCCACTCCGTGGCATACTTGATGCCCTTTTGACTTACCTGATCTACTCGGATTGGTTCAGAAACCTGAAGAATGTCTTCAGATCTGAGCACATTGACTTTGTTCCTGGAGCTGATCCTCCTGCTGAATCGGCATTAGATGCCCCTGAAGCAGAGATGATAGCTGACGATAAAGGATCGAAGGACAAAGGCAAAAGAGTAGTGAAGAATGACTGCTTCTACTATAAGCAGTATGGTCACTGGAAGAGGAACTGCAAGGAGTTCCTCAACGATAAAGCTCATGGAAGGGTGAAGCTGTCTGAAGCTTCAAATATCTATATGATAGATATCAACTTGTCGGTTAGAGATTCCACATCTTGGGTATTGGATACCGGATGTTCTTCTCATATCTGCCATGATGTGCAGATGCTGACAAGTAAGCGCAAGCTGAAATAAGGTGAGGTGGAATTGAGGCTAGGAAACGGCGCAAAAGTTACGGCGATTGCTGTTGGGACAGCAAACCTCAAGCTTCCATCAGGAGACGCCTTACTTTTAGAAGATTGTTATTATGTTCCTAGCATAATAAAGAATATCATATCAATATCTTGTTTGGACAAGATAGGATATAGGTTGACCATTGAGAATAGAAGTTGTTCGATTTATTATGGTAATAAATCAATAGCTTCGGCATCTTTAGTCAACAGTCTATATCTCTTAGATGTTTCTTATTACAATCTTCAAATTGATAATGCTCTTAAGAAGAGCAAGAATTGTGTGAACCAGGCCTACATGTGGCATTGTTGACTTGGGCACATTGGCGAAAGTAGGTTGCAAAAGTTGCACAAGCATGGTTACTTAACTGCATTCGATTATGAATCGTTTGCAACATGTGAATCCTACCTTATGGGAAAGATGGCAAAATCTCTATTTACTGGACATGGAGAACGTGCCAGGGACATTTTAGAACTAATACATTCGGATGTATGTGGTCCTATGTCCACCCAAGCCAAAGGGGGCTACTCATACTTCATCACGTTCACCGATGACTTCTCAAGATTCGGCTATGTGTACTTAATGAAGTACAAGTCAGAAGCATTTGAGAAGTTCAAAGAGTTCAAGAATGAGGTAGAGAAGCAGTTAAGAAAGAGTATTAAAGCTCTTCGATCAGATCGAGGAGGAGAATACTTGAGTACTAATTTCATACAATTCTTAAAGGATAATGGTATCCTTTCTCAGCTAACCCCTCCATATACACCACAGCTGAATGGTGTATCAGAAAGGAGGAATCGCACTGTGAGTGCTTAAAATGAGTGTGTGATTATCATGAAAAATCTATGTTGTTTAAGTGCAAAAATAAACCTATTAAAAGAAACTAAGTGAAGTGATCGCCAGAAACTTTTGACTTAAAAGTTTCAAAAGAAAGAGTTTGATCGCCTACCTGTTTGAACGTGGGAGATGTTGAGCTCTTGATTCCCCTCCTTCAGCCGGCTGAAGAAAGAGAGCCCTTTCTTGTCTTTGTTCTCGCTTTGATTGCTATTGAGTTCTTGAGGATCATCCAGAGTCCTTGTGATTTGCTTGTTGATTCTCTCCCTTTGATTCTTCGCAAGAAAATAGAAAGAGAAATGAAGAAACAATGAGAACTTAAGCAAAAGTAGTATCCATTCTAAACAGAGTTTTAAACATGCAACTAAACAGAAAACTCACTTGTTGGGATGGTCTTTGAAACCCCTTTATCAAATTGGTTTTTTGAAAATAATGCTAGTGTTGTGTGTGTTGCATAGAGTGATGTAATGAAGAATGCAAGATTAACGAAGATGTGAATATGAAAAGAATGCAGAAATGAAGAGAATGCAGAAATGAATTGAAAGACTTATGCCGAATGGATGAAGAATGGAAAGCCTTGGTCTTGAATGGATGAAGATTGGATGAAGAGCGGACGCCGACTTCTAGAAACAGCAGCACTTTGGCGTTTGAACGTCGTTGCTTCGATCTTCAATTCGATATCGCTTCAATCACTAACTAATCACCAACTCTGTCACCCATTCAAGAGGAGGGTATTTATAGACTTCTTCTGCGTCCGCGAATTTACATGGAGAAATTTGAGATTTATCCATCTTAACCAATAGATAAATACAGATTAATTCATCTTTATCTGTAATTATCTAAAACGCGTCGCCCATGGAAGACGCCTTTCAGACTGATTAGGATAAGGATAAACATCCAAGAAAAAATTCATCTTTATCTGTAATTAGCTAAAACGCGTCGCTCATGAGAGACGCCTTTTACACTAATTAAGATAAGGATAAACATCCGGAAGAGAGGCAGAAACAACTTAGGAAACCTAAAATGCGTCGTGTCTTATAGACGTCTTTTAGTTAATTAATTAATTAAAATTCAGATTTAAACGTCAAAATAAGAATAAACTCTAAATGGCGTCCACACAGGTCGACGTCCTTTAGACTTCTTCACATTTTAACTGAAATTTGAGTTAAAATCAATTCAATTGATTAACTTAAATCATATCTGCTTGACCCAACACTTTTTAAATAATTAGCTTAAAAAGATCAATAAAAATTAACTAATGATTAAATGTCAGACCATTATGAGGCATTATTATATGATATGAAATTTATCCGAAATGATGTCAAAATTAGCCTGTCTACACGCACCTTGTTGGACATGGTGTGATCCATGATGAGCTTTTCGGGATTACCAGTATCCCTCTGGGGGTATGCTCTAGAGTCAGCAGCATACCTACTGAACAGAGTACCCAGCAAGTCTGTGGCCTCTACTCCATATGAGATATGGAAAGGCAAGAAACTAGAATTTAAACATGTTAAAGTCTGGGGTTGTCCTGCTCATGTAAAGAGGCATGATCCAGACAAGCTGGAATCACGAACTGATAAATGTAGGTTTGTGAGATATCCAAAGGAAACCTTTTGATACTATTTTTACCATCCTGGTGACCAAAAGGTGTTTGTCGCCAGGAAAGCTGTCTTCCTGGAAGAGAAATACCTTCTCCAGGGGAACAGTGAGAGTAAAATAGTACTGGAAGAGGTTCCAGATCCCCAAACAGCTGCATTATCATCAGATGAGATATCAGTTCCTGAATCTGTTCAGCTACACACAGATGAGTCTCGTAGATCTGGTAGAGTACCTAGACTACCCGAACGATATGTAGGACATATCACTGAAGGTGAGTCTAAGGTAGAAGATAATGAGGATGATGATCATAAAACCTACCAGGAGGCCATAGAAGGCCTAGAAGCCAGGAAATGGCGAGAAGCCATGAACTCAGAAATCCAGTCCATGTACACCAACCAAGTTTGGAACTTAGAGGACTTGCCCGAGGGTATTGTACCCATCGGATGCAAGTAGATCTTTAAGAGAAAGATCAGTGTTGATGGACGGATCGACACTTATAAGGCAAGGTTGGTGGCAAAGGAATATCGTCAAAGGCAAGGAATTGACTATGACGAGACTTTCTCACTAGTTGCCATGATAAAGTCGATCAGAGTTCTGCTCGCCATTGCTGCACATTTTGATTATGAAATCTGGCATATGGATGTGAAGACTGCCTTCCTCAATGGTAAGCTTGAGGAAGATGTGTATATGATACAACCAGAAGGTTTCACATCCAAAGAATCTCCAGATAAAGTGTGCAAGCTTCAGAAGTCCATTTATGGACTGAAGCAAGCTTCCCGGAGCTGGAACATAAGATTTGATGAGGCTGTCAAGTCTTATGACTTCATTAAGAATGAAGATGAGCCTTGTGTGTACAAGAAAACCAGTGGGAGCGCAGTCACTTTTCTAGTTCTTTATGTAGATGACATACTACTCATTGGGAATGATGTAGCTATGATATCATCAGTAAAGATCTGGCTGTCGAAATACTTCTCCATGAAGGATTTGGGAGAAGCATCCTACGTATTGGGAATACGGATCTATAGAGATAGATCAAAGAGGATGCTTGGAATGAGCCAATCCTTGTACATAGATATCATAGTCAAAAGGTTTGGCATGGAAAATTCCAAGAGATGTCTCATACCGATGAGACATGGAATTAGTCTCTCAAAGGAGCAGTCTCCTAAGACTCCTGATGAGAGGGCATTCATGGATAGAATACCCTATGCCTCTGCCATAAGATCTATCATGTATGCCATGCTATGTACACGGCCTGATGTTGCATTTGCTCCAAGTGTTACGAGCAGATTTCAGGCTGATCCAGGCGAAGAGCACTGAAAGGCAGTGAAATGTATCCTAAGTACTTGAGAAGAACTAAGGATATGTTTCTTATCTATGGAGGAGGTGACTTGAAACTGCGAGGCTTTACTGACTCAAGTTTCCAGTCATATCCAGATGATAGCAAGTCTACATCTGGATTTGTGTTTACTTTGAATGGAGGCGCAGTGTGCTGGAAGAGTTCCAAGCAAGTAACTACTGCAGATTCGACGACTGAAGCTGAGTACATCGCTGCAGCTGAAGCCGCCAAGGAAGTAGTGTGGTTGAAGAAATTCATCACCGACCTCGGTGTAGTTCTCAGCATCTCTGAGCCTGTTCCACTGTTGTGCGACAACGATGGAGCAATTACGCAAGCGAAAGAGCCGCGGTCTCATAAGAAATCGAAGCATATTCTGAGGCGCTTTCACCTTATCAGAGAGATCATATCCAAAGGAGATGTAGTAGTGGAAAGAGTTCCATCCGTCGACAATGTAACAGATCCACTGACAAAGCCGTTGGCTCAAATTGTGTTTGAGCGTCACCTAGAGTCTATAGGCTTATTGTATAAAGGTGATTGGCTTTAGTCCAAGTGGGAGATTGTTAGTTTAGGTGGCCTACAAGCCAATCTGACTATGTAAATCTCGTTCATTTATTAATATAATGGCATAATATTCATTCTGTGTAAATCGTATTAATTATCGTTTCATAATGATGTCCGTGAATATGTGCTATAGTGATCAGATTATGATGAGATCATACTAATGATACTGATCACTTAAACACACATATTCTTAATTGTTCATAGTCGGAGGATATCCGAGAAGGACATTGGATATCCGGTTAGACTAGTACAGATTACTCCTGCTCATATGATGAGGGTGACTGATCTCATAAGTCACTTGTGTAGAGACACTAAGGCGAATCTATAGGTGCTCATTGGAGAATGAGTTCACTGAACTGATCCGACTGAATCGCTGGATGGTATTGTACCTCACTGTCAACAAGCTTGATTCTATTGTCGCAGTTGCGTGGATGGTCCTCGGACCTGAGACACCAAGGACACCTTGTCGGTAGACTTCTGTGCTTTGACCTTGGTTTACGAATCTCTAGTCACGGGATTCTAATACGCCAAGGATTGGGTACAGCGGAATACCGTCGAAGGGAATTGTGTGTCAATAAGGAATCATTCGCTCTCGGTACTTAGAGAGAGAATGCTCTAGGAAGGATGCGCGGAAGTCCCTGGCCAGGGCGGACGATAATATCGGGAAAGGAGTTTTCCGATATTCATCAGCGGCATCCAATCCAAGTGAGTCGACCGGTTAGGGTTTGACAGCACGCCATGCCCTGAGTTGACTCGAGAGCATTGTACGAATGAAGGATTATATCCACGCGGTAACAGTCGGCAGAAAGGTTCCAAGAGTGGGTTACTTCACCCCAATACCTTCCGAATTCACGCGATGTTGCTTGGCACCCAACATGATCGGAGGCCCGGTCGAATTCGATGTGCGACATCAATTCGATTGATTAATTAATTAATAAAGCCAGTGAGGAGTCACTGGGCTTGTTGGGCCATTAACTAGATTGGTACTTGGGCCTAGAGGGTCACACGCAAATGATTCTCAAGGCGATGGATAAATAAGTGGGTTTTATACAAACCGGGGGTTTTTATAAAAAACCGCGCGGTTAGTATAAAACATAGCGAACGGGCTGAGCAGGCCAAGCTGTTGCTAATCCTAGCCACCCCTCCTCTGTTTCTATCTCTCTCTGGCGTCCAGACAGATCAGGATCTGCTCCGCCGCTTCTCTGAATCCCATTCGACGGGAAATCGTCCGCGCGTTGCGGCGATCATTGCGGCGACCGGCGGAGGTTTCGTGGGATGCGAAGAATGAGGAACGCGAGGATATCCGTCGCGAGGAGGATCACGTGGACTTCGCTAGAGGCCGGGCACTTGCGCGGCTTGCGGTGTCACACCGACGGAACCGAACGGTTGCAGATTCGAATCCGCACACGGTGAGAATCGATTATCCGATAATCATAGTTTTTAGTTTTTCGAAATGGGAAAACAGATCGCTGTTTAATATTTTATTTTCCGCTGCGTGAGCGATCCGGAGAAACCCGAGAAATCCCAACACTATGTAATTATTGTTGGACTGTGTATGGACATTATTAATTTTCTTCCTGCGCACTTGTAATTTCTTTGAAGTCCGTGTGATTGTTATATTTAGCCTTGTTTAACGCTTACTCCTCCAGACGTGTGTATGAGATCCGGGTGTGAGACCGTGGTTAATGATTCGACACCCATTTAGTGATCGGGTTTCCGATCATAGGGTGGCGGGTCGTTACAACAGTAGTCATCATTGCTGTAGGTGCAAAAGTCTCCTCATAATCAATGCCATACTTTTGAGTGAAACCGCTATAGACACGCTAATTTTGACGTTATTTCGAGTAAATTTCATATCATATAATAATGCCTCAGAATGGTCTGACATTTAATCATTGGTTAATTTTTATTGATCTATTTTTAAGTGTTGGGTTTAACAGACATGTTTAAATTAATCAATTGAATTGATTTTAGCTCAAATTTCAGTTAAAATATGCAGAATTCTAAACGACGTCGAACCATAGAGACGCCATTTAGAGTTTATTCTTATTTTAATGTTTAAATTTGAATTTTAATCAATTGATTAATTAGCTAAAAGGCGTCTGTGAGGCACGACGCATTTTAGGCTTCCTAGGCTATTTCTACTTCCCTTCCGGATGTTTATCCTTATCTTAATTAGTGTAAAAGACGTCTTTACATATACACGCGTTTTAGCTAATAAAGATAAAGATAAGTTTTCCCGGATGTTTATCCTTATCTTAAATTAATCTGAAAGGCGTCAGCCATTCTGGACGCGTTTTAGATAATTACAGATAAAGATGAATTAATCTATATTTATCTGTTGGTTAAGATGGATAAATCTTAGATTTTTCTATGTTAATCATGGACGCAGAAGAAGTCTATAAATACCTTACATGTTGAAGAGTAAAAAAGTTAAGCGTGATCTTAAATTAAGCGTAATCTTGAGTTAATTAAGCGATAGTGAGTTGAAGATCGGAGCAACAACGTCGGAACGCCGAAGTGCTGTTGTTTCCAGAAGTCGGCGTCCATTCTTCATCTAATTCAAGGCTTCATCCAATCGGCATAAGTGTTTCATTTCTGCATTTTCATTTTACATCTTCATTAATCTCTTATTCTTCATCATCACTTCATGCAACACACACCACAACATCATTTCTTTCAAAAACCTATTTGATAAAGGGGTTTCAAAAGCCATCCCAAAAAGTAAGTTCTATGTTTAGTTGCATGTTCAATACTATGATTAGAATGGATACTGTTTTTGCTTAAGTTCTCATCATTTCTTTATTTCTCTTTCCATTTTTCTTAACAACTGCACTCAACAAGAGAATCAACGAAGTCAAGCACTCAACACGAGAATCTCTGGACGATCCTCAACTTCAAATTCAACAGCAAGAACAAAGAACAAAGAAAGGGCTCTCTTTTTTCAGCCGGCTGAAGGAGGGGAATCAAGGATTCAATATCTTCCGCGTTTAAACAGGTAGGCGATCAAAACTTCTTTTGAAACTTTTAAGTCAAAAGTTTCTGGCGATCACTTCACGTAGTTACTGTTTTTAATAGGTTTATTTTGCACCTAAACAACATAGATTTTTCATGTTAATCACACTGTCATTCTAAGCACCTACAACTCTTTTGGCGATCACGGTGGGACTTGGTCTCGCCACCTTTTAGTTTTTTGTTCTTGCCATCATCAATCGGGCACCCACGGTGCACCATTTTTGTCTCTCGACACGTCCTCACCAATTGGTGAGTGTTTTAGTTTAGTTAATTTCCCTCGTGCACCACGTGTACACCCTAGTAGCAAGATCTTGCCCTCCCCTTGATTAGTTTAAAAAGTTGTTTTTGTGATGAAAATGATGTGTGATTGATTGATTTTCTAGTCGTTTAGTTAGTAAATCATCCTGTTAAAATCTGGAACTAAAAAAAAATCTGCATGAGTTGATTAGTTACTGCTTTTACCCTGTTTGAGGAGGATTCAACCCAGAAAATCCTCCTGCAAAACTGTTTCTGCGAACTGAAAAGCGTCCAGGAGCACTGACGCGTTTCAAACCGCGTCAATACACCCAGACGCCTTTCAGTCTTCATATTTTCTCTGTTGTCTGCATCTGTTTCTGCGAAAAAATTAAGGTTCTGTTTTGAATAGTGTCGACTACCATCGACGCGATTCAGACAGTTTCTTAATTATTTTTCAGTTTTCAAATTTTTGTGGTTTGAGTGCTAGCTACCCATTATTATTAAGCATTATAGGCCATCCAGGCCGTAGGACATACGCATTGAGGCGAACACCCTCCTTTTCTTAGGAATACACTACTTGACGTCAGCAACTCTCTCTGATTGGGTTGGTCTCTTGATCAGACTAGAGAAGTTGACGTTAAGGCCTCCATAAGTCCCCAAAATCAAGGTATTCCTCCTTGATCATCGGGCTGGTTGTACCAATTAAAGTCCCGGCTAGATTCCAAAAGCGTTGTGAGAGAAAGTCCTAGAGAATAACGGTGGAAATTGAACTGAAACTAGGATCCTTCCCTGAGCGAATTTGTGGTTGAATCCAATTCAAATAACTCAACAAGGAACCTTAAAATCACGTTAAGTATCCACTTGATTGATTAATCTCTGTGCAACTTGTTTGTCAAATCTTTGAAAAAAAAAAAAAAGGAATCTAACATCATGCTGCTGCGATCAGGCAGGGACTTGAGTATGGCTCCAGACGCCATCATCAACTACGAGGGAGATGCTAATGCCCCTCGAGATTTGGACTACAACTATGAGAACGGGAGAGATGCTGATGCCTCTCGTAATTCTGCCCCCATTCCCTATCGACATGATGGGAATGTCCGGACACCTCTCTTTCATCCCCATGATCGATATCCTGATCTTCCCCCGCATGAATATGCGATTCCTAATCCCGATCTTGAGGGGGACATGAATCAGAATGATCCCTCATCCTCTGATCCTATGGATCTCGTCAACGCTTTGGGAGTTCTTGCCTCCCGTCTGGACCCTCAGCAGTTCGAGGCGATCCAGTCTATTCTGAAGGGGAAGGCACCCGTGCAGCCTGCTGAGCCGAACCCTGTGGCTCCCCCTGTTGTTACTCAACAACCTCCTCTTCAACCTCCTTACATCCATCAGGCCATGGAAGGCCTTCATGTCACTTCTCGGCCAGCTGGGCCGCAGCTTTCATCCTCTAGGCAACCAGCTAGACCGCAAACGCCTGCTTATCAAAATGCCCTCAGGCATGGCGGAAGCTCTGCCGGACTTCCTCTTTACTGTCCTCCCTGTCCAACGTACTCTAGGCAGCAGGCCTATCAAGTACCTCCACCTCCTCCTCCTCCCCAGGCAGATCTGACCACGCAAGCGTTGCTGGCCCAAATGGAGCGCATGGATGAGCAATTCAACAACCTCCAGAAGATGATGGGGGTTAAAGCTGGGCCAGAGATCAATTTGCCGAGCCTGCCGGTATTCCACCTACCACCCTCTGAGATGCCAGTGTACCGGAAGTACAACGGTACTGGTAACCCCTTCACACATCTAAAGGAGTTTATGTACGAATCGTCTTTTTGGAACCCTCCGAAGTAGAGGATTACGGTATCGTTTCACGCAAACTTATCCAACGATACTAGGACAGAGTTGCACCCTCCTTGTCCATCACTGACCTCATTGCAGAAAAGATGAAACCTGATGAGGAGTTTGTCAGTTTTGCTGACAGGTGGCAGGGCCTGGCTGAAAAGGTGAAGGATCACTTATCCGAATCTGAGCAAGTGAAGATGTTAATTTCTAACGCCACGCCCCAATTCAAGTTAGTCCTCTCCTTGAACAATCTGACCAACATGGCAGAGCTCTATGAAAGAGCACTGTACTGCCAAAATGCCTTCACGGACGCTACGTTCTCTAGCGTCTTTGATCCTCACAGACCTAGCAGGCCTCCACCTCGGAAGCCTGCAGTGCCAAACTCTCCTAGCACAGGTCCGACTACTGAGGGCACTCTCTCTCACGAGCAAGTTAGTACCAGAGGCCACCGCAGTCAAACCAGCAGGGGTACAGGCAGCAGCAGAACCCCCATTATCAGCAACAGTATCAGCGGCCCCAGCAGCCGAACCAGAACCAGAACCAGCACCAGCAACAGCTACAGCAGCCGCCGCAACGGCAACAACAGTACCAGCAACCCCAACAGCAGCAATATCAGCAACAGCAGCAGCAATATCAGCCGCGCGCACCGCCGACATACCATAATGTTTCTCCTCCTGGTGACTACAACCAGCAGAGGAGACCTCCAGGCCCGAAGAGGGCAGAATACCCGGCTCTCCCAGAATCCTTGGCAGATATCTTCAGTGCTCTAATGGCAGCTAATGCCTTAGTTTTGCCAAGGGAAAAGGCTGTCTGGCCTCAAAATGCCGACACGTCCAGGTATTGCTACTTCCATAGGCAACCTGGGCATACCATCGACACCTGCTTCCAATTCAGATATTATATTCATGATCTCAACGAGCAGGGCGGCATAGACTGGGAGGAGATGAAAAAGTATATATCAGCCCTTAAGGCAAGAAGACCACAACAGCAGCAGCAAGCAAGGCCACCAGTACAAGCAGCACCACCACCCAACATGGGCATAGTGTAGAACCCGCTCCCGGAGCACCAGAACCAAAACCAAGTTGCTCCCATTCTGACGAACAGTCAGTCTGAGGCTGGTGTGGGCAACAGTGGAGAATAGAGGACTCTTCCTCTCTCTATTCGACGGGTCATATTTTAAGTACCGCAGAACGACCACCACGCCGCACCATCCACATACCTACGCCACAACCCGTTACCATCACCCCTCTATCAACACCCATATATCACTCACCCGCACCCAATAACCCATTACCACCACCCGCCTTCTTTAAGCCCATTACGCCCCGCACTCCTACGCCTCCATCATATAACCCACCGCAAACCAATTATGCGCCCCTCCTACCATCTAGGCCATTACTTCGCGTACCATTTCCTACTTCGCCCGCTACCACTACCACCTACCCAGATATCCCCTTACCATCCAGACCGCTATTACGCGTCCCATTCCCCACTTCACCAACCACTTACCCATCCACCAGCCAACCCTCTAGGCCTTTAATCCGCACCGCGCCATCAACACCTAACCCTACGCCATCACCTACATACCAACCCTCTACATCATCTGCACCATCTAACCCTGCGGTACTTAAGGTGTCACCTGGATCCTCCACGGTTGAGGAACATGCGCTCCGAAGTGGAAGGATTTTCAACAAAGTCTTTCCTCAGTCCACAGTCAGAGACGGCCCATCACAGCCGATTGAGGAAGCCCATAATGAAGAGAGTGCACCAGGCACTCAATATGATTTGTTGAAACATTTGGATCGGACACCGGCACGGATCTCCATACTTGAACTGATCAAGAGATCGAAGAGTCACCAAGAAGCCTTAATGGAATATCTACAGAAGGTGATGGTCAACGAGGACGTGCCGGTAGAAAAAACTACAGCACTACTAGTTCCTCAGGGGGATCAACCCTCCATTACATTTCATACATCGGAACTAGCACCGCCAGCAGCCAGAAGTATGGCTCTGAGCATCACGGTCAACATCTGCAAGAAGGCCGTGGATGCATGCCTGGTTGACACAGGGGCTTCGATCAATGTTCTACCTCCGAAGACCCTGGAGCTGTGCGGTGTGCCCAAAGAAAAATGGCTACCTAGCCCCATCTCTGTGACGGCATATGACAATTCTACCCATTCCCCTCTGGGAATGGTTTATTTGAAGGTGGAGCTAGGCCCTGTAAGTCATGCAGAGGTCGAATTTCACATCCTAGAAATCGACCATTCTATAAATGCCATTTTGGGTCGTCCTTATATTAAAACTCTTGAGGCGATTCCCTCTACGAATCACCAATGCCTCAAATTCCCTTTCAAAGGACGAATTATTAAAGTAACAAGCATGCCGATCCTTGCTGCTGCTCATACCTTGAATGTTAAATCTACTACTTAACCTGGCCGACAACCTTTTCTGTCGGTATTACAGGTCTACCATCCAGTGGCTGATCCTCTAAAAGCTGCTACTATTTCTCCATACCCGTTAAATGCCATAAAAAGGGGGAAGTGCATGAGTACCCCAGGATGGAGAATTATGATAAAAAACGGCTATGAGCCTGGGAAAGGTCTGGGCACACAGTTGCAAGGCAGGACCACTCCTGTTAAAGATCATCGAGCAGCACCTGGAAGTGGTCTGGGCTATAGGCCAAGAAGACTGAAGCAAGATCTAGTTCAACAAGCAGAGATTGAAGAAGGTCGAAAAATCTGGGAGACAATGTCTACACCGCCCAAGGAAGGCCGAGATCCCCTAACATGGACCCTGTATACACACTTTGTAAAGGGGCCCATACTTAGCCACGACAACACGGTGGTCATTACTTCGTGTTTTGACTTCCATGACATATATGGGTGGGACTTGGCCAGGCATTGCTCAGAACTACTTACGTACCAATCCTTGGAGGCTCTGCGGCCTATGAAAAGGAGAAAATTCCATGATCCTGAATGCGAATGGTACAGGTGGTTCGATCTGAGAGACCTTTACATTGCACTGAACAGATTATTCTTAGATCCTGCAGAACCCAAGTGGCCGCCGCAAATTGACGAGCTGATTGAAAGCCCTAGTGCCATCTTTGATAAGCGGATATTGCTGTCTGAAGAGACCGGCGAAGGGGAGCTAGATGACCCCTATGAAGCTGGTTACACTACAGATCTGCTCTAGAGGGGGACATATCCTTCACATGTATTCATGCTCCATACTCTATTTCGCACACTGCTCTTGACCCCGACTTGGTCGCGGGTCATTATTGAAGATATTCCACGGGCTCCGCCCGTTATGATTACTCTGTCCCCTCGGGACCTTACTCCACAACCTCCTCTCGATCTAGAGAGGATGTATGATTTGATCTGGGACATATTGCTATATGATCCCCTAAACTCTCTGGCCTTGGTGCCACTTCCTCCATCTGATTCTCCTTCTATCTGTATTCATTCATGTTTCATGTTTAATTCCTCTGATATCAAAAAAAAAACGTCAATTTTACAACAAATTCTTCTCAGATCCTTATCGAGGAAACATCTTACTTGTCCGATCGCACCCCGTCGCGCGGGTCCTTCGGTCAAGATTCTCTCTTAGATCTACTCTGCCCCTCCCCTCGGGAGGATTCTCCTGTATTTCCACTTGTATCCCAGGATTTCTATCCTGCTTCATCTTCATTAGGTTATAATAGGGAGTTTAGTGAAGTTAGGCAGTCTAGTTTTAGGCAGGTTAGTCAGGTTAGGAAGTCTAGGAAGCCTAAGGGTAGGCAAATTCCAGATAGATACCTCAAGGACTTAGCTGATAGATGCTTTTCTTGCTCTTTAATCCCTCAGTTTTTAGAAAATCCAATTCAGATGCCAGAAGACTGTATGAATGATGAGTCAGTCAATGATGGGTACGGGGTATATGAGTTAGTGCATGAAAAGGACCCCATTATTGAAAATGAGGAAGATGACGAGGACGCAGCTGAGGCATATGCCAGTGGAGTGAAGAGATTCGATGAACCCTCAGCTTCCGTAGAAGAGCCCACCAAAGAAATCAATTTAGGGACTGAAGACGAACCCAAGGTTGTCCTCGTCAGCAAAAATCTTTCTACAGAGGATGAGAAGGCAATGGTACAAGTACTTAAGGACTATAAGGACACTTTCGCCTGGAGTTATGAGGATATGCCAAGGTTAGACTCATCTTTAGTTGAACACAGATTGACATTAAAGGATGGAGCTAGCCCAGTCAAGCATAAATTAAGGCGATTCCATCCACAAATGGCTCTAAAGATGAAGGAAGAGGTCGACAAATTACATAAAGCCAAATTTATTAGAGTTGTCCTTTATCCAGAATGGGTGGCTAACATAGTCCCGGTTATGAAGAAGGACGGGAAGGTCAGAATTTGCATTGACTTCCGCGATCTGAACCTGGCGTGTCCTAAAGATGATTTTCCATTGCCTCATATTGATAATACCGTTGGCTATGAAACTCTATCGTTTATGGACGGATTTTCAGGATACAATCAGATTAAACTGGCAGAAGAAGATCAAGAAAAAACGTCATTCACTACACCTTGGGGAACATACTGTTATGTTGTCATGCCATTTGGATTAAAGAATGCTGGAGCCACTTATCAAAGGGCTATGATGGCAATATTTCATGACATGATGCACATAGATCTGGAAGTGTATGTGGATGACTTATTGGTTAAATCTAAGACAAAGGCTGAGCACGCCAAAGTTTTGGCAAAGGTATTAGAGAGATCGAGAGAATATCAGTTAAAGATGAATCCCAAGAAATGTGTATTCGGGGTATCTTCAGGAAAATTGCTTGGATTTATTGTCAGCAAACGGGGAATTGAGATCGATCCCAATAAGGCGAAGGCTATTAGAGAAATGCCACCTCCCAAAAACTTGAAGGAGTTAAGCGGATTAATCGGGAGGTTACAATTTATTCGCCGCATTGTCTCCCAGCACTCACAAAGGTGTAAGCCGTTCTACGAACTTACCAAGCCGGGAGTCAAATTTGATTGGGACGATAAGTGTCAGGAGGCATTTGATGGATTAAAGAACTATTTAGCAAGTCCACCTGTTTTGAGACCACCATCTCCAGGCAAACCATTGATACTTTATATTTCAGTCCTGGATGATGCAGTGGGGGCTGTCCTAGCACAAGAGGATGAAGAAGGAAAAGAGAGGGCAGCCTACTATCTCTCTAAACTTCTCAACCCCGCTGAACAGAGATATACAGCGATGGAGAAAACATGTGCAGCATTGGTTTGGGTTGTGTAGAAATTAAAACATTATTTTCTAGCTCATGAAGTCCATCTCATCGCTAGGATGAATCCGATCAAATTCCTTCTGGAGAAATCTGTTCTTACTGATAGGTTAGCGCGATGGCAAAGCTTTCTATCTCAATTCGATATCATTTATATTCAGCAGAAAGCGATCAAGGGCTATGCCATAGCAGAACATCTCGCTCATCATCCCCTTCCTCAATTTGATCCAGTGCGATCAGAGTTTTCGGATGAGGAACTGATGTCCGTAAATCAGATCAGAGATGATATGTGGACTCTGCATTTTGACGGAGCTCTGAATTCTCATGGAAAGGGGATCGGTATCGTTCTGTTATCACCTGAAGGTGTCACCATTCCACAAGCCTTTCAGCTTGATTTTCCAGTCACCAACAATATAGCTGAATACGAGGCACTTCTTGCTGGTCTCGAGGCTGCTCATTTCCATGGTGCCACCAAACTCAGGATTGTGGGTGATAGCCAACTAATTCTTCGCCAAGTGCTGACCAAGTATCGAACTCTTGATTCTAAGCTCAAGCCTTATCAAGAACTTACTTCTGCTTACTCAAAGCTTTTCACGAAATTGATCTTTGTCCATGTCCCTAGGAATCAGAACATCTTAGCTGACGCTCTAGCTTCACTTACATCTTCTTTCGATTTTCTAATCAGCAAGCAATCCGAATCAATCATAGTTCATAGGCGTCTTTCACCTGCCGTGAAAGACCCTTCATTTCTTAGAATTAACGAGAAGTTGCTGAAGAAAGTCAGGGACGGAGATATTGTGGAAAAAAGAGAAATCATGTTGATGGAGCTGTTAGAAGAGATGGATGATGAACAGAAGCCATGGTATTATGAAATTGCAAAATATTGTGAAGATCAATCGTATCCTGAGGAAGATACAACTGAGGAGAAGAGAGCTATAAGGAGAATTGCTCAACGATACACCCTAGTTGGAGGAGCACTATACAAGAGAGGTTTTGATGGAGTCCTTCTGAGATGTTTAGACGAATATGAGCTTTGGAAGGTTATGGAAGGAGCTCATAGTGGAGTTTGTGGTGGCCATGTCAGTGGACAGATGCTAGCAAAGAAGATCCTTAGACAAGGATTTTATTGGCCAACCATGGAAGAAGACTGCGTAGGATATGTCCGTAGGTGTGCTAAGTGTCAGCTTCATGCCAACAAAATTCATTCTCCTGCATCTTCACTCCATCCTGTTTCCTCCCTATGGCCTTTCTCCATGTGGGCTTTCGACATTATTGGACCCCTTGGTAATCCAGATTCCGGCATCAAGCAAAAATATTTCATTCTCACGGCAACGGAATAGTTCACCAAGTGGGCAGAAGCTGAAGCGTACGTGGAGATCATTCCTTTTTAAAGCAAAATTCTGTTTTACACTTGGCCCATGATGTCGGAACGAGGCTTAGAATAGACTACCAAGAATACCCACCATCTTAATAAGAGGCCGTCATAAAAAAAAGGGGGAGATCCGTCCCAAAGAAAAAAAGAATAGAAAAACAAAAGCAAAAAGGCAAAATCCAAATGCCAAATCAAAAGGTCATTACATTACAAACGTTACTTCAAGGCCATGAAATGAAATGAAAGGGAACGCAAGGTCGATAAATATCCCGGAATGAAATGACTGAACCCCAACGGATACTAGGGTAGGAAAGGAACATCTTTTTAAGTCTCCGGAACCTTCTCATGGGCTTTCTAAACTTATTCTTCTTTTCCTTCTAAAGAGATGTACTCCAAACTTAAGGACTGGCTTAGATTGACTAAGGGTCAAATTATCAAATGGGATCACGAATGGAAACACAAGTTCAAACACGATGGGTTTAAGTTAAGTTGTTAAAGAACAATTTGGAAATTAAGTTAATAAATGAATATGATCTTTCGATCTGAGTACCATACTGGTCTTTATGTCAAAAAAAAAACTAAAAAAATACATATGTCAAAAATCTAAAAAAAATACATATGTCAAAAATCCAAAAAAAATACATGTCGAAAAAAAATCAAAAAAATACATATGTCAAAAATTCAAAAAAAATACATATGCCAAAAATTCAAAAAAAAAATACATATATGTCAAAATCAAAAAAATATATATTTCAAAACCCAAACAAAAAATGAATATTTCGAAACAACAAAAATATTTCAATTAGCATTTGCTTGTTGCATTTAGTATGTTTCATTCCTTTTATTTTTAGTGAGCATCTGTCTGCTTGCATGTTGCATTTTGCTCAAGTTTGTTTATAATTCAATTACCTTTGTTAAAAAAGGCTATGCCCCTTAACCATTTACTCAAGGAAAAGATTGATCGACCGTTCACTCGGTCAGGCAAGGGGCTAAGCCTAAACAGATACTTAACCTGTTTGTTCAAGTCATATACAAGACACAAGGCATGAAGAGAGTTGGAGTTCGAATAGAGAACAACCAGAAACCTGTTTCTGTGAGTAAAAGGCGTCGAGAAGCACTACCGTGTTTTAACATTGAATGGCGTCTGCTCGACACGACGCGTTTTAGCTTTTCTATGATTTACCCGAAATTCTGTGGTTTTTGTGGTTTAAATTGAATACTTGTTTGGAATTATTAATGATTTTGATTGCAGGAAATCAGAGAATTCAAAATATCAAGAAGATCCCACTGTGGGAGTTAAGAAGTCTCGACCGTGGCTAAAAAGACGGTTATTTTTATCCTTGTACTCTTCCATGTAAATCATTTGCATTACTATATATTAAGTATTTATTAGAGTATATCAAGGACCTTGTGGTTTTGATGAAACTGGACTTTGAGTTCCCCTACAACAAAAACAGTGATAATTCCAGAGAATTCTTAATCGCACGGATAGGCCGTTGGATTGTTAATTAGTGAGGACGATGGTTCCACTTTTGTGAAACGGTGCGTGGATAAACGAGCTTCGGCTTAACACTGAATTACAAGAATTGGTGTCTTGACTCATTAATGACAATTTAACAATATTATCCTTGATTAATTTATATTTTATTTGACTTTATATTTTTCTTTTAGCCCAGCATGCATCATATAGGACTTTGAAATCATTGTAATAAGGATTAATTACTGATTAAGTTTCAGACCATTAAATCAAATAATCTCAAACATGATATGAAATATTCCATTCTGAATTAAGTATTTTGATTATCTTTGAGGTTCGCTTGAAGATATCATTGGAATTCTATCCTTTCTTGGATTCTTATCCAATATTCTTGTTTTCTTTTAAGATCCATCATGGCTGTAGCACGTCCACATTGGTTGGCAAACGCTCCCCATGATGAAACCTACAGTGTCTACGACCTGGGGTACTTCCCACTCCGAGGAGGTTGATCGACTTTATTTTATTTCCTTGTCTACCTCATCCAGACATGATTGATTCCATTGATTTCCTTGAACTATCTTCATTGATGATTTGGAGAAAAATTTCAATCATGTGATGTTAAGAGCGTGTCTCATCACACCTTGGCATCACCTTTTCAGTACATTCCATTCCATTTCACTCCCTTGCAAAGACGATGCTAAGGTGAGGCAGCTGTAGACACGCTAATTTTGACGTCATTTCGAGTAAATTTCATATCATATAATAATGCCTCAGAATGGTCTGATATTTAATCATTGGTTAATTTTTATTGATCTATTTTTAAGTGTCGGGTTTAACAGACATGTTTAAGTTAATCAATTGAATTGATTTTAGCTCAAATTTCAGTTAAAATATGCAGAATTCTAAACGACGTCGACCTATAGAGACGCCATTTAGAGTTTATTCTTATTTTAACGTTTAAATTTGAATTTTAACCAATTGATTAATTAGCTAAAAGGCGTCTGTGAGGCACGACGCGTTTTGGGCTTCCTAGGCTATTTCTACTTCCCTTCCGGATGTTTATCCTTATCTTAATTAGTGTAAAAGACGTCTTTACATGTACACGCGTTTTAGCTAATAAAGATAAAGATAAGTTTTCCCGGATGTTTATCCTTATCTTAAATTAATCTAAAAGGCGTCAGCCATTCTGGACGCGTTTTAGATAATTACAGATAAAGATGAATTAATCTATATTTATCTGTTGGTTAAGATGGATAAATCTTAGATTTTTCTATGTTAATCATGGACGCAGAAGAAGTCTATAAATATCTTACATGTTGAAGAGTAAAAAAGCTAAGCGTGATCTTGAGTTAAGCGTAATCTTGAGTTAATTGAGCGATAGTGAGTTGAAGATCGGAGCAACAACGTCGGAACGCCGAAGTGCTGTTATTTCCAGAAGTCGGCGTCCATTCTTCATCTAATTCAAGGCTTCATCCAATCGGCATAAGTGTTTCATTTATGCATTTTCATTTTACATCTTCATTAATCTCTTATTCTTCATCATCACTTCATGCAACACACACCACAACATCATTTCTTTCAAAAACCTATTTGATAAAGGGGTTTCAAAAGCCATCCCAAAAAGTAAGTTCTATGTTTAGTTGCATGTTCAATACTATGATTAGAATGGATACTATTTTTGCTTAAGTTCTCATCATTTCTTTATTTCTCTTTCCATTTTTCTTAACAACTGCACTCAACAAGAGAATCAACGAAGTCAAGCACTCAACACGAGAATCTCTGGACGATCCTCAACTTCAAATTCAACAGCAAGAACAAAGAACAAAGAAAGGACTCTCTTTTTTCAGCCGGCTGAAGGAGGGGAATCAAGGATTCAATATCTTCCGCGTTTAAACAGGTAGGCGATCAAAACTTCTTTTGAAACTTTTAAGTCAAAAGTTTCTGGCGATCACTTCACGTAGTTACTGTTTTTAATAGGTTTATTTTGCACCTAAACAACATAGATTTTTCATGTTAATCACACTGTCATTCTAAGCACCTACAATCGCGTGCCACAAGCCGTACCTTCTGACGTTCTATAGAGCCGTCAGCCTTAGTCTTGATCTTGTATATCCACTTACAACTAACAGGAGAGACACCAAAAGGGAGTGGTACAAGATCCCATGTGTGAGTCCGCTGAAGTGCCTGAATCTCCTCCTGCATAGCCTGATGCTATTTTGGTAACTGAATGGCCTGTCTAAAACTCTGAGGCTCCTGATGAGTGTGAATAGCTATAAGAAAAGCTGAAAACTGAGCATAGTAAAAGTTAGTACGATTATAACCAAACCTGTCAAGAGGTCGGTGAGAACGCTGAGGGTAGCATCGCGGAGGATCCACAGTCAATAGAGGAGGAATAGGAGCAGGAGCAGCATCAACTGAGGAACCCGAAACATCTTCCAAGGCAGGAGCACGTTAACTGGATACCTGAGAAATAGGTGACACAAAAGGGGAGGTAGGTAGCGGAGTCATTGAAGAGCTTGAAGGCGCAGACTCTGATAGAGACACAGGAGTAGTAGAAGCATCAAAGAGTAGAAGACCCGGAAGACCAGGAACAATAGAGGAAGGAGGAGAGGGATCAGGATCCTGAAGGAAGGAGAGATCATGTGAGCTAGTGGAGAAGAAGGGAACGTGCTCAAGAAATATGACATGACGAGAGATACGAAGACGACGAGCAGTAGGATCATAGCAACGATATCCAAGATGCTCTGTGTTGTAACCAAAGAGGACACACTTAACAGCTCGAGGTGAGAGTTTAGTGCATTTATGGGGAGGCAATAGCACAAAACACGTACAACCAAAAGTACAAAGTCGATTGTAGTCTGAAAGTTTAGAGTAGAGTTGCTCATAAGGGGTGCCACCCGATAGGATAGAAGGAGTAATATTGATGAGAAATACGGAAGTGAGAACAGCTTCAGCCCAAAAAGCACGGGGAACAGAAGCACAAAGAAGAAGAGTGCGAGCAGTTTCAAGAATGTGACGATGTTTTCACTCGGCAAGACCATTCTGTTGAGGTGTATAAAGGCATGAGAGTTGAGGAAGAGTGCAATGAGAGGCCAGAAGTAGACGAAAGTCTGAAGAGAGAGACTTACGAGCACCATCAGTTTGGAGAACTTTAATACGACAATGGAAGTGTGTGTGCACCATCTCAGTGAATTGGCGATAAACAGATAGAAGATCTGACCGCTTATGAAGGAGATAAACCCAAGTAAAACGCGTGCAATCATCTACAAAACTGACGTAATACAAGAAACTAGTCATAGACGGAAGAGGAGAAGGACCCCAAATATTAGAATGTACTAAATCAAAAGGATAAGTAGAAACAGACTCATGGGAAGAAAAAGGAAGAGCTGTCTGTTTAGCAAGTTGACAGCTTTCACAATGAGGCAAAGAAAATAACGTGCTAGGACCTAAGACTTCATACTGAAAAAGAGATCGAAGACGAGTTGCTGACGGATGACCCAAACGACGATGCCATAGGTCGGCGGAAATAGAAAGATGTCCTGGAGAGGACGACGCAGCAAGTGCATGCCGAGGAAGATGCAACGTGTCCAAGCAATAAAGGTCACCCTTTCTATGACATGTTCCAATCCTCTGACCGGTACATAGATCTTGCACATCACAAGAAGAAGCAGTGAATAAGATACGATATCCTGAATCAGCTAGGCTACTAACAAAGACAAGATGCATAGAAAGATGAGGAACATAAAGAATAGAAGAGAGGGTGAGATGACTAGAGGGGTCAGAGTTGGTGGTGATGGAGCCACACATGGAGACAGAAAGAGGGGTTCCGTGTACAGTGTGAATCCGAAGGTGTGGTGGAATAGGAGAACAATTAAGAAGAATAGAATCATTAGGTGTTATGTGATGAAAAGCCCCAGAGTCTAAGATCCAATCAGAAACAATACCAGTGGTGGCAGACAAAGCGGAAGGTTCAGAAAGGAAACCAGTGGTCTGGAGAAGCTGTTGAATCTATTGTATCTGTCCGGCAAGCTGTGTCACGTCAAGAGAACCTCCTGGAGGGGTTGACCCAGACGGGATTGTAGGCGATGGGACAGGAGAGGGCAACTCTGCCACAGCAACAGCGGGACGAGGTTGCCGTTGGCGACGCTGAAGCTTCCGACATTGATCAATAGTGTGGCCATGGTTGCGACAGTACTTGCAGAAGAGATTCGCCGGTGTGCTACCATAATCACCAGGTGGAGACGAAGAATCTATGCCACGTGACTGCGTCGGAGTGTCCAGTAGAGGAGAAGGTCTGGAAGGGTCTGAAGAGCGAGACCGTAAGGCAGCAGCGAGAATAGTCTCAGATGGAGTGCCAGATGTCCCCAGAGCATGTAGCCGAGTCTCTTCTGCAATAAGCTCAGTAACAGCATCATCCAAACTCGGTAAAAGGGATTAATGAAGGAGCTGACCACAGAGTGCCTCGTACTCAGGACGAAGGTGCATCAAGAAGTGATATAGATGTTGCCGATCCTGTTGAATACTACAAGAGCATGTAGAAATACAACCAGAGATATGCATGGCATCTAACTCTGACCAGATACGTCGAAGACAAGTGAAAAACTATTGAATCGATAATTCGTTCTGACGAAGACTATCAAGCTCACTACGAAGTTGGTACTCTCAAGCACCACTAGACTGAACATAATGTCTGGTAAGATAAATCCATTGTGCTCAAGAAGTAGTAAACTCCAGAAGGTCTAGACGAATAGAATGATCAATAGAACGAAAAATATAACCCATAACAACTTCATCATTATCCTTCCAAATAGAAATAGTACATTTGTCTGTAGAGGATTCAATTTCAATCACAAAAGTCCCATCAACATATCCCCATACCTTAGCAGTACGAAGATTAGATCGAATCGTAGTGTAGACACGCTAATTTTGACATCATTTTGAGTAAATTTCATATCATATAATAATGCCTCAGAATGGTCTGATGTTTAATCATTGGTTAATTTTTATTGATCTTTTTTTAGTTAATTATCTAAATAGTGTCGGATCAAATAGACATAATTTAAGTTAATTAATTAAATTAATTTTAACTCAAATTTCAGTTAAAATATGAAGAAGTCTAAACGACGTCGACACATGTAGACGCCATTTAAAATTTATTCTTATTTTGATGTTTAAATTTGAATTTTAATTAATTGATTAATTAGCTAAAAGACGTCTTCAAAGCACGACGCAATTTAGGTCTCCTAAGTTGTTTCTATCTCTTTTCCGAATGTTTATCCTTATCTTAATTAGTATAAAAGGCGTCGTAATTGGGCGACGCATTTTAGCTAATTACAAATAAAGATAAACTTTTCCCGGATGTTTATCCTTATCTTAATCAGTCTGAAAGGCGTCTTCAATGAGCGACGCGTTTTAGATAATTACAGATAAAGATGAATTAATCTGTATTTATATGTTGGTTAAACTAGATAAACTTAAAGATTTCTCCATGTAAATCCGCAGATGCAAAGAAGTCTATAAATACCCAGCCTCTTGAACGAGTGACAGTTAGTGATAGTGGCAATAGAGAGTGATGTTGAGTGATAATTAGCAATTATTTTGGTAGTGATTGGAGCAAAGAAGCTTGACGACGTCCGAACGCTAAAGGAGCGAGGTGCTGTTGTTTCCAGGAGTCGGCATCTTTTCTTCACCCGTTCAAGATTCTCTCAAGACCAAGGCTTCTTAGGGCCATCCAACTTAGCTTTCAATCAAATTCTGCATATTTCTCACATTTTCATCATATTAGTCTCACATTTTTCATCACGTCACTCCATGCAACACACACACATACACTAGCATCATTTTTCAAAACCTATTTGTTAAAGGGGTTTAAAAGACCATCCCAACAAGTAAGTTCACCTGTTTAGTGGCATGTTTAAAATTTCTTCTAGAATAGATACTATATCTATCTGAGTTCTCATTGTGTTTTCTCTCTTCATTTCCATTTTTCTTGCAAGGTACAAAAGAAGAACAAGGGGAGGAAATCAACAGCGAACAACATGGAATCTGGACGATCCTTAAAACTCAATAGCAGCCAAAGAAAGAACAAAGATAAAAATGGCTCTCTTTCTTCAGCCGACTGAAGGAGGGGAACCAAGAGCTTAACATCTCCCACGTCCAAACAGGTAGGCGATCAAATCTTTCTTTTGGAACTTTTAAGTCCAAAGTTTCTGGCGATCACGTTCACCTAGTTTCCTTTTAATAGGTTTTATTTTGCACTTAAACAACATAATTTTTCATGATAATCACACACTCATTTTAAGCACTCACAGCTTTCTTGGCGATCACGGTGGGACTTGGTCTCGCCATCTTTTTAATCCTTTGTTCTTACTGTTATCAATCGGGCACCCACGGTGCACCACCTGTGTCTTTCGACACGCCCTCACCAATTGGTGAGTTTTTAGTTAGTTGTTATTCCTACGTGCACCACGTGCACACCCCTACGGCAAGATCTTGTCCTCCCCGTTGATAGGTTGAAAAGTTGTTTTTGTGATAAAAGATTGTGTGATTGATTGACATTTTAGTTGTTTACCTGATTAAATCATCCTGTTAAAATTTGAAACAAGAAAAAGATTCGCATTAGCTTTTTATTTATCGCTTTTATCCTGTTTGAGGGTAATCGATCCAGAAATTCCCCCTGAAATACTGAATCTGTGACTTGAAAAGCGTCCAGGAACAGCGACGCATTTCAAACTGCGTCGCTCAACCTAGACGCCTTTCAGGCTAATTTTTCTACTGTCTGTTGCCTGAGCTTCTGTAAAAAAATAAAGTTCTGTTTGAATAGCATCGACCAACAGCGACGCGATTCAAGCTGTTTCTTGTTTCTTCTTCAGTTCTCAGATTTTGATCTGTTTGCTACTACACTTTATGTATTAAGCATTAGAGGCCACCCAGGCTGCAGGTCATGCGCACTGAGGCTAACACCCTCCTCTTCTTAGGAACACTCTTCATGACGTCTTCAACTCTCTCTGATTGGGTCGGTCCCTCGATCAGACTAGAGTGGTTGGCGTTAAAGACCTCCGTAAGTCCCCAAAATCAAGGTATTCCTCCTTGATCATCGGGCTGGTTGTACCAGTTGAAGTCCCGGTTAGATTTTCATAACGTTGTGAGAGAAAGCCATAGAATATAACAGTGGAAACTGAACTGAAACTAGGATCCTACCCCTTGAGTGCATTTGTGATTAATTAATCTAAATAACCCAACAAGGAATCCTAAAATCACGTTAAACATCCACTTGTTTGCTTAATCTCTGTACAACTTGTTTGTCAATCTCTGAAAAAAAATCTAACATCATGCTACTTCAATCAGGTAGAGACTTAAGCATGTCCCTAGATGCCATAGTCAACTACGAGGGAGATGCTAATGCCCCTCGTGATTTTGATTACCACTTCGAGAGCGGGAGAGATGCTGATGCCTCCCGTAATTCTCTCCCTTGCCCAGTTCGATATGAGGGGAATGTCCTAACCCCTCTTCATTGCCCTCATGATCAATATTCTGATCTTCCCCCGCATGTGCATGCGATTCCCAATCCTATTTTTGAGGGGGACATGAATCTGAATGATCCCTCGGATCTTGTAAATGCTTTGGGAGTTCTCGCATCCCGTCTGGACCCTCAGCAGTTCGAGGTGATACAGTCCATCTTGAAGGGGAAAACTCCCATGAAGTCTGCTGAGCCGAACCCTGTGGCTCCCCCTGCCATCCCTCAACAACCTCCTCATTATCCTCCCTTCATTCACCAGGCCATGGAAGGCCTCCATGTCTCAACCTCTCGGCCAGCTGGGCCACAACTTTCCTCCTCTAGGCAACCGGTCAGACCGCTGACGCCTGCTTATCAAAATGCCCTCGGGCATGGCGGAAGCTCTGCCGGACCTCCACTCTATTGTCCTCCTTGACCTACGTACTCTAGGCAACAGGCCTATCAAGCACCTCCACCTCCCCCTCCTCCCCAGGCTGATCCGACAACGCAAGCGCTGCTGGCAAAGATGGAGCGCATGGATGAACAATTCAACAACCTCCAGAAGATGATGGGTGTCAAAGTTGCACCAGAGATCAATTTACAGAGTATGCCTGTGTTCCACCTGCCACCCTCTGAGATGCCAGTGTATCGAAAGTATAACGGTACTGGTAACTCCTTCACTCATTTGAAGGAGTTCATGTACGAGTTATCCTTCTGGCAAAACAACAAGAGGTCGTTGGCATCCTTAGAGGGACCAACCCTCGAGTGGTTCTTTTCTTTAGAACCCTCTGAAGTAGAGGACTACGGTATCGTCTCAAGAAAATTCATTCAACGATACCAGGACAAAGTTGCCCCCTCCCTGTCCACTACTGACCTAATAGCAGAGAAGATGAAGCCCGATAAGGAGTTCGTCAGTTTTGCCGACAGATGAAGGGGCTTGGCCGAGAAAGTGAAAGATCACTTGTCTGAGTCGGAGCAAGTAAAGATGCTCATTTCTAATGCTACGCCTTAGTTCAAACTAGTCCTCTCTCTGAACAATCTGACCAGCATGGCAGAGCTCTACGAAAGAGCGCGGTACTGTCAGAATGCCTTCAAGGACGCTACGTTCTCTAGCGCCTTTGATCCTCACCGACCTAGCAGGCCTCCACCTCGGAAGCCTGCAGTGCCTAATTCCTCTACCAAAGGTCCAACTACTGAGGGCACGCTCTCTCATGAGCAGGTTAGCAGTATGAACAATAACCAGCCCCAGTTTGTGAGGAGTCAACAACAGTATCAGTGGCCACAACAGCCGAGCCAGCAGGGTTACAGGCAGCAGCAGCCGAACCCCCAATATCAGCAGTCCTAGTATCAGCGGCCCCAGCAGTAACGACCCGCCACCCTATGATCAGAGATCCGATCACTAAATGGGTGTGGAATCATTAACCAACGGTCTCACACCCGGATCTCATACACACATCTGGAGGAGTAAGCGTTAAACAAAGTTAAACATAACATTCACACGGACTACAAGGAATTACAGTGCGCAGGAAGGAAATTAATAATGTTCGTACACAGTCCAACAATAATTACATAGCCTAAGAAATTAAATAAGTACAGGAAGAAACAAAGTACAACAACATCGGGGCATACCCCGGAACTGAGATAGCTGCTGGTCCGCACACCAAGGAAAACACCACTCGCCGCCACTCGCCACGAGGTCCACACCTGAAACCGCAGGGAGTGAGCCACACCAGAATTTGGCTCAGTAGGGATCATCTGATCCCCTGCCTCCCACTCACACACCCACAAGTGCAATAACAAAGATACAGGTGATTAAGGTAAGTAAAGCTGTAACACACTACTCCTAAATTTCGATACGAACCACATGCATTCGAAATGTAACAAGCATATCTCTAGAATCATTCTATCAAGGAACCTACAACTCGCGTCTCGGCAAAGCACGCCAACCACGCCTCCGAAAGTGGGAAACACCGACTACACAACCCAAAGTGGGAAACACCGACCACACAACCGAAAGTGGGAAACACCGACCACACAACCGAAAGTGGGAAACACCGACCACACAACCGAAAGTGGGAAACACCGACCCGCTGAGACCAAACAGTAACCCCTCGGATAGCACGCTGGCTACTCCGGCCCAACTGGCTCAGGTGGTTACTCCTTCCCCCAGCACGAGTGACACTCCAAAGGTACCACACCCACACCGGTACTAGCTAACCCCGGGGTCCACCAGGTGACCCTATCTCACTAGGCGTCACCCCGCCACACCCCCACCCGCGCTGTGCTCCACCCACACCAGCACAGGGTGATAAAGCGCTACAACTGTCACTCTAGGTCCACAGTAACACCAACACAAAACCTGGCACATTGCGATCCGGTCACGTGAGAAGTCCGCGGTCGCACGACACACAACGCAGTGTTATCCAGTCACGAAGAATCCATCATCATCGAGTGTATTTAAAGCATGCATTTAACCAACTATCTAACAGCGTAAACACATTTTAATGGCTTGGATTAGTGTGGTTCTGTCTTGAATCACGTCGCCCAAGGCCGACGCCATTCAAGCATCCTAAACTGGTTCACAGAAACTCGGCTACAGAACATGGCATAAAAATGTGTCGCCACAAGTAGCCTCCTTTTAAAACGCGTCGCCATCCCTCGTCGCCTGTTAGCGACCGAAAACAGGGACAGGCGGTTGATTCCCTTAAAATCCGTCGTCCTGGGAAGCCGCCTTTTTTAAAAAGGCGTCGCGGTCTTCAGACGCCATTCACAACAGAACCCGAAACTTGCAGGAACCTCAATCGGAGGTGATTTCTGCCTAAATGGCGTCGTGCTGGTCCGTCGCCATTCTAAATGGCGTCGTCCAGGCGCGACGTCATTTAGCGCCAAAACCTCAAACTCACGGAACCTCAAATAGGGAGCTTTCTACCTAAATGGTGTCGTGCTAGTCCATCGCCATTCTAAATGGCATCGTCTAGGCACGACGTCATTTAGCGCCAGAAACCTGGTTCCGCGGTTCAACCCGAGGGTTCCTCCTCTCCACCCCAAACACCCCAAAACGCCCAAAAGGGGGGGAAAACGAAGAAGGAAAACGAATCACCATCGAAGCCCATAATCCTCATGCATGGAAATCCCCATTAAACCCCCTTAACATGCTCATTCTACCCATAAACCATAGATTCCCACCATGCTCCACATGGAAACTATGGATGAAACGGCTATAATTCACGCAAGGTTCGTCCCCCTACCGGTTCATGAACTCCTCCTCGCTCCGTGCCGCCGAACCGCCGCCCCGCAGACCGCCGCCGGTACCCCCGAGGACGTCGCCACTCCGCCGGGACGTCGGCCGCCGTCCGGAGAATGGAACGCCGCGAAGAGGAAGGGAAGAAGAGGAAGGGAAAGGGGAAGAGAGGGGTCGGAGGGGGCGGAGAGGGGGAAGAGAGAGAGAGAGAGAAGGAGAAAGTGAGGGAAAGGAGGGAAGGATCGTGGGGCCCGAAACAGGGTAAAACGCGTCGACTGAGACAGACACCAATTAGATGACAGAACGGGCCGTACTGACAGAAGCTCTAAAACACGTCATTCATCACCGACGCCATTCAGACGACAAGACCGGCACCGTACACTGACATCACAGGGTCCCAGTCCGAATGGCGTCGTCCATCACGGGTGCCTTTCAGACGACAAGACAGGGGCCGTACTCTCGCGGCCTGAAACCCGCCCACGTGGCGCCCACGTGGCACAACAGCAACCGACCTAATGGCGTCCACCCAGCAGGACGCCGTTTGAAAGGCGTCGTGCAGGACCGACGTCATTCAGAGGAAACTCTCAAGACCCCTCAGGGTCCAAACCAGGGGATCCGACCCGAAAGCTGAACCCGAAACCTCAGTCCTTACATTCTCCCCCCCTTAAAAGAATTTCGTCCCTGAAATTGCCTGTTACAAATAACAAGGGCGAAATATAACCGCTACCAACTCACATGGGAACTTACCAGAAAAGGTAGGAAACTGTTCCCGCATCTCAAACTCGCGCTCCCAGGTCGCGTCGCTCCCAGAGCGATACTGCCAAATCACCCAAAGGTATAACCTTGTTCCGGGGAACCTGTCACTTGCGATCCTCATTACGCACTGAAAACTCTGGGAGGAACAAGTCCTCAGCGACTTCCAACTCCGAAAATTCTAAAACCTGGGGTGGATCCTGAACATTCCTCAGCAACGTAAATTCTCTAGAATCTAAATGGCCCTCTCCGACCGCCCATCAGCCTCGGGATGATGGGCCGAGCTGAAGGCTAACTGCGTGCCCAAGGCCTTCTGAAAACTCTTCCAAGACCTAGAAGTAAATCTCAAAACCCGGTCTGACATGGTGGATAAGGGCACATCGTGCAAAAAGAGATGATCCGACTCACAAACAGCTTAACCAACTTACCGGCTGACCAGTCCTTCCTGATAGCCAGGAAGTGTGCTGACATGGTCGATTGCTCAATGATAACCCATATCACGCTCCCACCACCAGGGGATACAAATAATCCCAACACAAATCCAAAGTCACAAGCTCACGTTCCATACCGGGATCGCCAAGGACTGCAACCATGCTTCTGCTGCGCCACTCTGATGTTCCACCCTAACCTGTCGACAATTCAAGCACCTAACCACAAAATCAACCCTATCCTTATTGTAGGTGCTTAGAATGACCGTGTGATTAACATGAAAAATCTATGTTGTTTAGTGTAAACTAACCTATTAAAAATAGCAACTAAGTGCAGTGATCGCCAGAAACTTTTAACTAAAAAGTTTCAAAAGAGATATGATCGCTTACCTGTTCAAATGCGGAAGATTGAGTCCTTGGTTGCCCTTCCTCAGCCGGCTGAAGAAAGAGAGCCCTTTCTTTGCTTTTTGTTCTTGCTGTTGAATTTGAGGTTGAGGATCGTCCAGAAGTCTTTCTGACTTTGAGCTTGATTTCCCTTTTTGAATCTCTCGTTTGTTGTTGAGTGCAGCAGAGACAGAAACAGAAAACGAAGAAACAATAATGATGAGAATTTAAGTAGAAGCAGTATCTGAACTAATCATGATTTTGGACATATGATTGAACATCAAACTTACTTGTTGAGTGGCTTTGAAACCCCTTAAATCAAGTAGGTTTTGAAAAATTATGTTGTGGTGTGTGTTTGCATGAAGTGAATGAAGAATGAAATTAATGAAGATGAAAATGCAAAAATGAAACACTTATGCCCAATCGGATGAAGCTTTGAAAGGATGAAGATCTTGAAAGGACGCCGACTTCTGGAAATGGCAGCGCTCCGGCGTTCCGACGTTGTTGCTTCGATCTTCAACTCGCTATAATAATGCTCTCTCTTAATGGACTTCCACTTTCTTTTTTTTTTTTAACTCTTCAACATGCAAGGTATTTATAGGCATTTCTGCGTTCGCGATTAACATAGCAAAAAACCTCGAATTTATCTATCTTAATTGACAGATAAATACTAATTAATTCATCTTTATCTGTAATTATCTAAAACGCGTCCACCATGGCTGACGCCTTTCAGATTAATTAAGATAAGGATAAATATCCAGGAAAACTTATCTTTATCTTTATTAGGTAAAACGCGTCCATCTGTATAGACGTCTTTTAGACTAATTAAGATAAGGATAAACATCCGGAGGGGAAGTTAAAATCACTTAGGAAACTTAAAACGCGTCGACATTACCAGATGCCTTTTTAGTTAATTAATTAATTAATTAAAATTCAAATTTAAACGTTAAAACAGGAATAAACTCTAAATCGCGTCCACACAAGTTGACGCGTTTTAGAATTCTTCATATTTTAACTAAAATTTGAGCTAAAATCAATTTAATTGATTAACTTAAACATGTCTGTTAAACCCGACACTCAAAAAGATCAATAAAAATTAATTAATGATTAAACATTAGACCATTTTGAGGCATTATTATAAGATATGAAATTTACTCGAAATGACGTCAAAATTAGCGTGTCTACAGCTGCCTCACCTTGGCATCGTCTTTGCAAGGGAGTGAAATGGAATGGAATGGAATGTACTGAAAAGGTGATGCCAAGATGTGATGAGACACGCTCTTAACATCACATGATTGGAATTTTTCTCGAAATCATCAATGAAGATAGCTCAAGGAAATCAATGGAATCAATCATGTCTGGATGAGGTAGACAAGGAAATAAAATAAAGTCAATCAACCTCCTCGGAGTGGGAAGTACCCCAGGTCGTAGACACTGCAGGTTTCATCATGGGGAGCGTTTGCCAGCCAATGTGGACGTGCTACAGCCATGATGGATCTTAAAAGAAAACAAGAATATTGGATAAAGAATCCAATCAAGGATAGAATTCCAATGATATCTTCAAGCGAACCTCAAAGATAATCAAGATACTCAATTCGGAATGGAATATTTCATATCATGTTGAAATTATTTGATTAATGGTCTGAAACTTAATCAGTAATTAATTCTTATCACAATAAATTCAAAGTCCTATATGATGCATGCTGGGCTAAAAGAAAAATATAAAGTCAAATAAAATATAAATTAATCAAGGATAATATTGTTAAATTATCATTAATGAGTCAAGATACCAATTCTTGTAATCCAGTGCTAAGCCAAAGCTTGTTTATCCACGCACCGTTTCACAAAAGTGGAACCATCGTCCTCACTAATCAACAATCCAACGGCCTATCCGTGCGATTAAGAATTCTATAGAATTATCAATGTTTTTGTTGTAGGGGAACTCAAATTCCAGTTTCATCAAAAACACAAGGTCCTTGATATAATCTAATAAATATTTATCATATAGTAATGCAAATGCAAAATAATTACATGAAAAGAATACAAGGATAGAGATAACCGTCTTTTTAGCCACGGTCGAGACTTCTTGACTCCCACAGTGGGATATTCTTGATATTTTCAGCTTTGCTCAGGTTTTCTTGAATTTCAGAAACAAGTTTCTGGCTATTCTCTACTCGAATTCCAACTCTTTCATGCCTTGTGTCCTGTATATGACTTGAACAAACAGGTTAAGCATCTATTCAGGCTTAGCCCCTTGCCTGGTTAAGTAACCGACTACTTGATCCTATCCTTGATAGAAGGGTCAAGGAGCATAGCCTTTATTAACAAAGGTAATGAGAATAATCAAACTTAAGCAAAATGCAACATACAAGCAAACAGATGCTCACTGAAAATAAAAGGAATGAAACACACTAAATGCCACAAGCAAAATGCTAATTGAAATATTTTTTGATGTTTTGAAATATTCATTTTTATTTGGGTTTTGAAATATATGCTTTTTTTTGAATTTTGACATATATATATTTTTTTGAATTTTTGACATGTAATTTTTTTTGAATTTTTGACATGTAAATTTTTTTGAATTTTTGACATATGTATTTTTTTGAATTTGACATACATATTTTTTTTTGGAATTTTTAACATATGAAATTTTTTTGGATTTTTGACTAAAAGATCAGCATGGTACTTAGATCAAAAGATCATATTCATTTATTAACTTAATTTCCAAATTGTTCTTTGACAATTTAACTTAAACCCATCGTGTTTGAACTTGTGTTTCCATTCGTGATCCCATTTGATGATTTGACCCTTAGTCAATCTAAGCCATTCCTTAAGCTTGGAGTACACTCCTTTAGAAAGAAAGGAAGAATAAGTTTAGAAAGCCCATGAGAAGGTTCCGGAGACTTAAAAAGATGTTCCTTTCCAACCCTAATATCCGTTGGGGTTCGATCATTTTCTTTCCGGGGTATTTATCGACCTTGCGTTCCCTTTTGTTTCATTTCATGGCCTTGATGTGACGTTTGTAGTGTATTGGCCTTTTGATTTGACATTTGGCTTTTGCCTTTTTGCTTTTTCTTTTCTTTTTTCTTCTTCGGGACGGATCTCCCCCATTTTTTTATGGCGGCCTCCTACTAAGATGGCGGGTATTCTTGGTAGTCTATTCTAAGCCTCGTTCCGACATCATGGGCCGAGTGTAAAACAGAATTTTACTTTAAAAGGAATGATTTGTACTTTACACTCTTAGTCAAGCTTTTGATATTCTTTAGGACTTGGCATCTCTTGTTACTCACGAATCAAACGTGTCAGTATGTGCAGTAATGGGATTGAAGTTAAATTATTCAGACTAACAAAGAAATTTGAGTTTATAAATTTTCTGATTCCACTGGTCTTTGAACCATACTGATCGACTCTTTAACCTAAGGGTAGTATTTCTTAAGATGTAAACCATTCCAGGGATGATTTCGCTCTTCTCCTTCTGCATTAACAAGACGATAAGCATTACCAGGAAAAGCGCGTGATACAACATAAGGTCCTTCCCAGTTGGGTTGGAGCTTAGAACGCGGACCACCAGGTTTTACAAAAATTCTTTTAACGACCATTTCACTGACTTTGAACTTTCGTTCAATGACTTTCTTTTGATAAAAACGTGCTAATCTGTTTTGATAAGCTTTCGCATGATTAGCAGCTGACCATCTTTTCTCGTCTAAAAGTTCCAATTGAGCAAGGAGTGCTGAACGATGTTCATCAATGGAAAATTCTTTGTTCAATTGTACTCTTAATGACGGTATAAGGATCTCATATGGAACTACCGCCTCCATTCCAAATGTTAAGGAATAAGGAGTTTGTCCAGTAGGCGTGCGGATTGAAGTTCGGTAGGCCCATAGAGCCTCAACCAATTTTTCTGGCCAGTCTGCGAACTTGTTAGATTTGCACGTCTTTTTGATGATTTTTATCAAAGTCTTATTAGTTGCCTCTGCTTGGCCATTGCCTTGCGGATAATAAGGAGATGAATGATGCAATGCAATTTTATACCTGTTGCAGAGGTCCTTCAATTCCTGTGACACGAACTGCGGTCCGTTGTCGGTGACGATGGTACTTGGAATTCCGAATCTTGTGATGATGTTCTTCATGATGAATTTGCAGACGGTTGATGCTTTGATCTCCACGTATGCTTCAGCTTCTGTCCACTTGGTGAAGTATTCCGTTGCCGTGAGAATGAAAGATTTTTGCTTGATGCCGGAATCTGGGTTACCAAAGGGTCCAATAATGTCGAAAGCCCACATGGAGAAAGGCCATGGGGAGGAAACAGGATGGAGTGAAGATGCAGGAGAATGAATTTTGTCGGCGTGAAGTTGACACTTAGCACACCTACGGACATATCCTACACAATCTTCTTCCATGGTTGGCCAATAAAATCCTTGTCTAAGGATCTTCTTTGCTAGCATCTGTCCATTGACATGGCCACCACAAACTCCACTATGAGCTCCTTCCATAACCTTCCAAAGCTCATCCTCGTCTAAACATCTCAGAAGAACTCCATCAAAACCTCTCTTATATAATGCTCCCCCAACTAGGGTGTATCGTTGAGCAACTCTCCTGATAGCTCTTTTTTCCTCAGTTGTAGCTTCTTCAGGATATGATTGATCTTCACAATATTTTGCAATTTCATAATACCATGGCTTCTGTTCATCATCCATCTCTTCTAACAGCTCCATCAACATGATTTCTCTTTTCTCCACAATACTTCCATCTTTGAATTTCTTCAGCAACTTCTCCTTAGTTCTAAGAAATGAAGGATCTTTCACGGCAGGTGAAAGACGCCTATGAACTATGATTGATTCGGATTGCTTGCTGATTGGAAAATCAAGGGAAGATGCAAGTGAAGCTAGAGCGTCAGCTAGGATGTTTTGATTTCTAGGGACATAGACAAAGATCAATTTTGTGAAAAGCTTTGAATAAGCAGAAGTAAGTTCTTGATATGGCTTGAGCTTAGGAACAAGAGTTCGATACTTGGTCAGCACTTGGCGAAGAATTAATTGGCTATCACCCACAATCCTGAGTTTGGTGGCGCCATGGAAATGAGCAGCCTCGAGACCAGCAAGAAGTGCCTCGTATTCAGCTATATTGTTGGTGACTGGGAAGTCAAGCTGAAAGGCTTGTGGAATGGTGACACCTTCAGGTGATAACAGAACGATTCCGATTCCCTTTCCATGAGAATTCAGAGCTCCGTCAAAATGCAGAGTCCACATATCATCTCTGATTTGATTTACGGACATCAGTTCCTCATCCGGAAACTCTGATCGCACTGGATCAAATCGAGGAAGGGGATGATGAGCGAGATGTTCTGCTATGGCATAGCCCTTGATCGCTTTCTGTTGAATGTAAATGATATCGAATTGAGATAGAAAGCTTTGCCATCGCGCTAACCTATCAGTAAGAACAGATTTCTCCAGAAGGAATTTGATCGGATTCATCCTAGCGATGAGATGGACTTCATGGGCCAGAAAATAATGCTTCAATTTCTGAACAACCCAAACCAATGCCGCACATGTTTTCTCCATCGCCGTATATCTCTGTTCAACGGGGTTGAGAAGTTTAGAGAGATAGTAGGCTGCCCTCTCTTTTCCTTCTTCATCTTTTTGTGCTAGGACAGCCCCCACTGCATCATCCAGGACTGAAATATAAAGTATCAATGGTTTGCCTGGAGATGGTGGTCTCAAAATAGGAGGACTTGCCAAATAGTTTTTTAATCCATCGAATGCCTCCTGACACTTATCGTCCCAATTGAATTTGACTCCTGGCTTGGTAAGCTCGTAAAACGGCTTACACCTTTGTGAGTGCTGGGAGACAAAACGGCGAATAAATTGTAACCTCCCGATTAATCCTCTTAACTCTTTCAAGTTTTTGGGAGGTGGCATTTCTCTGATAGCCTTCGCCTTATTGGGATCGATCTCAATTCCCCGTTTGCTGACAATGAATCCAAGCAGTTTTCCTGAAGATACCCCGAATACACATTTCTTGGGGTTCATCTTCAACTGATACTCTCTCGATCTCTCTAATACCCTTGCCAAAACTTTGGCGTGCTCAGCCTTCGTTTTAGACTTAACCAATAAGTCATCCACATACACTTCCAAATCTATATGCATCATGTCATGAAATATTGCCATCATAGCCCTTTGATAAGTGGCTCCAGCGTTCTTTAATCCAAATGGCATGACAACATAACAATATGTTCCCCAAGGTGCAGTGAATGAGGTCTTTTCTTGATCTTCTTCTGCCAGCTTAATCTGGTTGTATCCTGAAAATCCATCCATAAACGATAACGTCTCATAGCCAGCAGTGTTATCAATGAGTACATCAATATGAAGCAATGGAAAATCGTCTTTAGGACACGCCCGGTTCAGATCGCGGAAGTCAATGCAAATTCTGACCTTCCCGTCCTTTTTCATAACCGGGACTATATTGGCCACCCATTGTGGATAAAGGACAACTCTAATGAATTTGGCTTTGTGCAATTTGTCGACCTCTTCCTTCATCTTTAAAGCCATTTGTGGGTGGAATCGCCTTAATTTCTTCTTGACCGGACTAGCTCCATCCTTTAATGTTAACCTGTGTTCAACTAAAGATGAGTCTAACCCCGGCATATCCTCGTAACTCCAGGCGAAAGTGTCCTTATAATCCTTAAGCACTTGTACCATTGCCTTCTCATCCTCTGTATAAAGATTTTTACTGACGAGGACAACCTTAGGTTCGTCTTCAGTCCCTAAGTTTATTTCTTTGGTGGGCACTTCTACGGCAGCTGAGGGTTCATCGAATCTCTTCACTCCACTGGCATACGCCTCAGCTGCGTCCTCATCATCTTCCTCATCTTCAACAATGGGGTCCTTTTCATGCACTAACTCATATACCCCGTACCCATCATTGACTGACTCATCATCTGTACAATCTTCTGGCATCTGAATTGGATCTTCTAAAAGCTGAGGGATTAAAGAGCAAAAAGAACATTTATCAGCCAAATCCTGGAGGTATCTTTCTGGAATTTGCCTACCCTTAGGCTTCCTAGACTTCCTAACCTGACTAACCTGCCTAAAACTAGACTTCCTAACTTCACTAAACTGTCTATCATAACCTAATGAAGATGAAGCAGGATGAAAATCCTGGGATACAAGTGGAAATACAGGGGAATCCTCCCGTGGGAAGGGACAGAGTAGATCTAGGAGAGAATCTTGACCGACGGACCCGCGCGATGGGGTGTAATCGGACAAGTAAGATGTTTCCTCGATAATGATTTGGGAAGAATTTGTTGTAAAATTGGCGTTTTTTTTTTGATATCGGAGGAATTATACATGAAGCAGGAGTGAATACAAATGGAAGGGGAATCAGACGGGGGAAGCGGCACCAAGGCCAGAGGATTAGGGGGATCATATAGCAATATGTCCCAGATCAGATTATACATCCTCTCTAGGTCGAGAGGAGGTTGTGGAATAAGGTCCCGAGGGGACAGAGTAATCATAACGGGCGGGGCCCGTGGAATGTCTTCAGTAATGACCCGCGACCAAGTCGGGGTCAAGAGCAGTGTGCGAAATAGAGTATGGAGCATTAGGACATGTGAAGGATATGTCCCCCTCCAGAGCAGATCTGTTGTATAACCAGCTTCATAGGGGTCATCTGGCTCCCCTTCATCAGTTTGTTCGGACAGCAGTATCCGCTTATCAAAGATTGCGCCAGGGCTCTCAATTAGCTCGTCGATCTGCGGTGGCCACTTGGGTTCTGCAGGATCCAGGAATAATCTGTTCAGTGCTATGTATAGGTCCCTCAGGTCGAACCACCTGTACCATTCACATTCGGGGTCATGAAATTTCCTCCTTTTCATAGGCCGCAAAGCCTCCAAGGATTGGTACGTAAGTAGTTCGGAACAATGTCTGGCCAAGTCCCTCCCATATATGTCATGGAAGTCAAAACATGAAGTAATGACCACCGTGTTGTCGTGACTAAGTATGGGCCCTTTCACAAAGTGTGTATATAGGGTCCATGTTAAGGGATCTCGGCCTTCTTTAAGTGGTGTGGACATTGTTTCCAAGATTTCTTGACCATCTTCTTGCTGAACCCTGTCTTGCTTTAGTTTCCTCGGCCTATAGCCCAGACCGCTTCCAGGTACTGCCCGATGATCTTTAACAGGAGTGGTCCTGCCTTGCAACTGTGTGCCCAGACCTTTCCCAGGCTGATAGCCATTTTTCATCATGATTCTCCATCCTGGGGTACTCATGCACTTCCCCCTTTTGATAGCATTTAATGGGTATGGAGAAATGGTAGCGGCTTTCAAAGGATCAGCCACTGGACGGTAGACCTGTAATACCGACAGAAAAGGTTGTCGGCCAGGTAAAACAGCAGATTTAATATTTAAGGTATGAGTAGCAGCAAGGATCGGCATGCTCGTCACTTTAATAATTCGTCCTCTGTAAGGGAATTTGAGGCATTGGTGATTCGTAGAAGTAATCGCCTCAAGAGTTTTAATATAAGGACGTCCCAGAATGGCATTTATGGAAGGGTCGATTTCTAGAATATAAAATTCGACCTCTGTATGACTTACTGGACCTAGCTCCACTTTTAAATAAACCATTCCCAGAGGGGAACGGGTAGAATTGTCATATGCCGTAACTGAGATGGGGCTAGGCAGCCATTTCTCCTTGGGCACACCGCACAGTTCCAGGGTCTTCGGAGGTAAAACATTAATTGAAGCCCCTGTATCAACCAGGCATGCATCCACGGCCTTTTTGCAGATATTGACCGTGATGCTCAGAGCCATGCTTCTGGCGGCTGGCGGTGCTAGTTCCGATGTGTGGAATGTAATTGAGGGCTGATCCCCCTGAGGAACTAGTAGTGCTGCAATTTTCTCTACCGGCACGTCTTCGTTGACCATCACCTTCTGTAGATATTCCATTAAGGCTTCTTGGTGAACCTTGGACCTTTTGATCAATTCAAGTACAGTGATCCGTGCCGGTGTTCTGTCCAGATGTTTCAACAAGTCATATTGAGTGCCTAGTGCACTCTCTTCATTATGGGCTTCCTCAGTCGGCTGTGATGGGCTGTCTCTGACTGTGGACTGAGGAAAGACCTTGTTGAAAATCCTTCCACTCCGGAGCGCATGTTCTTCGACCGTGGAGGATCCGGGTGACACCTTGAGTACCGCAGAATCGAGTGGCGTAAGCGGTGCGGAGGGTTGATACGTAGGTGGTGGCGTTGGGTTAGGTGGTGATGGCGCGGTGCGGATTAAAGGCCTGGAGGGTTGGATGGTAGATGGGTACGCGGTCGGTGAAGTGGGGAATGGGACGCGTAATAGCGGTTTAGATGGTAAGGGCATATCTGGGTAGGTGGTAGTGGTAGCGGGCGAAGTAAGAAATGGTACGCGGAGTAATGGCCTAGATGGTAAAAGGGGTGCGTAGTTGGCTTGTGGTGGGTTATATGGTGGGGGCGTAGTAGTGCGGGGCGTAATAGGCTTAAGGAAAGAGGGTAGTGGGTTATTGGGCGCGGGCGAGTGATATGTGGGTGTCGGTAAAGGGGTGATGGTAACGGGTTGTGGCCTAGGTATGCGGATGGTGCGGCGTGGTGGTTGTTCTGCGGTATTCTGAATGTGACCTGTTGAATAGAGAGAGGAAGAGTCCTCTATCCTCCATTGTTGCCCACGACTAGCCTCATACTGGCTGTTCGTTAGAATGGGAGCAACTTGGTTCTGGTTCTGGTGCTCCGGGAGCGGATTCTGCACTATGCCCATATTGGGTGGTGGTGCTGCCTGTGCTGGCGGTCTTACTTGCTGCTGCTGTTGCTGCTGTTGCGGTCTCCTCACCTTCAGGGCTGATATATATTTCTTCATTTCCTCCCAGTCTATGCCTCCCTGCTCATTGAGATCATGAATATAATCTCTGAACTGGAAGCAGGTATCGATGGTGTGCCCAGGTTGCCTATGGAAGTAGCAATACCTGGACGTATCGGCATTTTGAGGCCAGACGGCCTTTTCCCTTGGCAAAACTAAGGCATTAGCTGCCATTAGAGCACTGAAGATATCGGCCAAGGATTCTGGGAGTGCCAGGTATTCTGCCCTTTTCGGGCCTGGGGGTCTTCTCGGCTGGTTATAATCACCAGGAGGAGGGACATTGTGGTATGCCGGCGGTGCGCGCGGCTGACACTGCTGCTGCTGGGGATACTGCTGCTGCGGGGGTTGCTGGTACTGCAATTGCCTGGGTGGCGGCTGTTGTGGCTAATGCTGGTTCTGATTCTGATTCGGCTGCTGGGGCCGTTGATACTGTTGTTGGTACTGGGGGTTCTGCTGCTGTCTGTACCCTTGCTGCTGTGGCCTCTGGTACTGCTACTGACTCCTCACGAACTGGGGCGAGTTATTGTTCATGGTACTCACTTGCTCATGAGAGAGCGTGCCCTCAGTAGTCGGACCTGTGCTGGAAGAGTTCGGCACTGCAGGCTTCCGAGGCGGAGGCCTGCTAGGTCTATGAGGATCAAAGACGCTAGAGAATGTAGCGTCGTTGAAAGCATTCTGGCAGTACCGTGCTCTTTCATAGAGCTCTGCCATGTTGGTCAAATTGTTCAAGGAGAGGACGAGCTTGAACTGGGGCGTGGCATTGGAAATTAACATCTTCACTTGTTCGGACTCGGACAAGTGATCCTTCACCTTTTCAGCCAGACCCTGCCACCTGTCAGCAAAACTGACAAACTCCTCATCAGGTTTCATCTTTTCTGCAATGAGGTCCGTGATAGACAAGCAGGGTGCAACTCTGTCCTGGTATCGTTGAATAAATTTGCGTGAAACGATACCGTAATCCTCTACTTCTGAGGGTTCCAGGGAAAAGAACCACTCGAGGGCTGGTCCCTCTAGAGATCTCCTGAACAAGAAGGCCAACGACCTCTTATCATTCTGCCAGAAAGAGGATTCATACATGAACTCCTTCAGATGTGTGAAGGGGTTACCAGTACCGTTGTACTTTCGGTACACTGGCATTTCAGAGGGTGGCAGATGCAATACTGGCAGGCTCGGTAGACTGATCTCTGGCACAGCTTTGACCCCCATCATTTTCTGGAGGTTATTAAATTGCTCATCCATACGCTCCATTTTGGCCAGCAGCGTTTGTGTGGTCAGATCTGCCTGGGGAGGAGGAGGAGGAGGAGGTACTTGGTAGGCCTGCTGCCTAGAGTATGTTGGGCAGGGTGGACAATAGAGGGGAGGTCCGGCAGAGCTTCCGCCATGCCCGAGGGCATTTTGATAAGCAGGCATTTGCGGTCTAGCCGGTTGCTTAGATGATGAAAGCTGCGGCCCAGCTGGCCGAGAAGTAATATGAAGGCCCTCCACGGCCTGATGGATATAAGGAGGAGGAAAAGAAGGTTGCTGAGGAACAGCAGGGGGAGCCACAGGGTTCGGCTCGGCAGGCTGCATGGGTGCCTTCCCCTTCAAAATAGACTGGATCGCCTCGAACTGCTGAGGGTCCAGTCGGGAGGCAAGAACTCCCAGAGCATTGATGAGATCCGTAGGATCAGAGGATGAGGGATCATTCTGGTTCATGTCTCCCTCCAGATCAGGATTAGGGATCGCATACTCATGCGGAGGAGGATCAGGATATTGATCACGTGGATGCAAAAGAGGTGTCCGAACATTCCCATCTAGACGATATGGAACGGGGATAGAACTACGGGAGGCATCAGCATCTCTCCCACTCTCATAATTGTACTCAGAATTCCGAGGGGCATTAGCATCTCCCTCGTAATTAATCATGGCGTCTGGAGCCACACTCAAGTCCCTACCTGATCGTAGCAACATGATGTTAGATTCCCTTTTCAAAGATTTAATCAAACAAGTTGTACAGAGATTAATCAAACAAGTGGATGCTTAACGTGATTTTAGGATTCCTTGTTGAATTATTTGAATTGGATTAAACCACAATTTCGCTCAGGGAAGGATCCTAGTTTCAGTTCAGTTTCCACCGTTATTCTCTAGGGTTCTCTCTCACAACGCTTTCAGAATCTAGCCGGGACTTCAATTGGTACAACCAGCCCGATGATCAAGGAGGAATACCTTGATTTTGGGGACTTATGGAGGTCTCAACGTCAACTTCTCTAGTCTGATCAAGGGACCAACCCAATCAGAGAGAGTTGCTGACGTCGAGTAATGTGTTCCTAAGAAGAGGAGGGTATTAGCCTCAATGCGTTTGTCCTGTGGCCTGGATGGCCTCTAATGCTTAATAAGTAATGGGTAGCTAGCACTCAAAACACAGAAATCTGGAAACTGAAAAAAATTAAGAAACTGTCTGAATCGCGTCGATTATAGTCGACACTATTCAAAACAGAACTTAATTTTTCGCAGAAGCAGATGCAGACAGCAGAGAAACTGTGAAGACTGAAAGGCGTCTACGAGTGTTGACGCGGTTTTGAAACGCGTCAGTGCTCCTGGACGCTTTTCAGTTCGCAGAAACAGTTTTCCAGGAGGATTTTCTGGGTTGAATCCTCCTCAAACAGGATAAAAAGCAGTAAACAATCGACTCATGAAATTTTTTTTTAATTCCAGGTTTTAACAGGATGCATTACCAACTAAACAACTAGGAAATCAATCAATTACACATCATTTTTATCACAAAAACAGCTTTTTGAATTAATCAAGGGGAGGGCAAGATCTTGCCACTGGGGTGTGCACGTGGTGCACGAGGGAAATTAATTAAGCTAAACACTCACCAATTGGTGAGGACGTGTCGAGAGACACAAATGGTGCACCGTGGGTGCCCGATATGATGATAGCAAGAACAAAAAGAAACTAAAAGATGGCGAGACCAAGTCCCACCGTGATCGCCAAAAAAGCTGTAGGTGCTTAGAATGACCGTGTGATTAACATGAAAAATCTATGTTGTTTAGTGTAAACTAACCTATTAAAAATAGCAACTAAGTGCAGTGATCGCCAGAAACTTTTAACTAAAAAGTTTCAAAAGAGATATGATTGCTTACCTGTTCAAATGCGGAAGATTGAGTCCTTGGTTGCCCTTCCTCAGCCGGCTGAAGAAAGAGAGCCCTTTCTTTGCTTTTTGTTCTTGCTGTTGAATTTGAGGTTGAGGATCGTCCAGAAGTCTTTCTGACTTTGAGCTTGATTTCCCTTTTTGAATCTCTCGTTTGTTCTTGAGTACAGCAGAGACAGAAACAGAAAACGAAGAAACAATAATGATGAGAATTTAAGTAGAAGCAGTATCTGAACTAATCATGATTTTGGACATATGATTGAACATCAAACTTACTTGTTGAGTGGCTTTGAAACCCCTTAAATCAAGTAGGTTTTGAAAAATTATGCTGTGGTGTGTGTTTGCATGAAGTGAATGAAGAATGAAATTAATGAAGATGAAAATGCAAAAATGAAACACTTATGCCCAATCGGATGAAGCTTTGAAAGGATGAAGATCTTGAAAGGACGCCGACTTCTGGAAATGGCAGCGCTCCGGCGTTCCGACGTTGTTGCTTCGATCTTCAACTCGCTATAATAATGCTCTCTCTTAATGGACTTCCACTTTCTTTTTTTTTTTTTTAACTCTTCAACATGCAAGGTATTTATAGGCATTTCTGCATTCGCGATTAACATAGCAAAAAACCTCGAATTTATCTATCTTAATTGACAGATAAATACTAATTAATTCATCTTTATCTGTAATTATCTAGAACGCGTCCACTATGGCTGACGCCTTTCAGATTAATTAAGATAATGATAAATATCCGGAAAAACTTATCTTTATCTTTATTAGGTAAAACGCGTCCACCTGTATAGACGTCTTTTAGACTAATTAAGATAAGGATAAACATCCAGAGGGGAAGTTAAAATCACTTAGGAAACTTAAAACGCGTCGACATTACCAGACGCCTTTTTAGTTAATTAATTAATTAATTAAAATTCAAATTTAAACGTTAAAACAGGAATAAACTCTAAATCGCGTCCACACAGGTTGACGCGTTTTAGAATTCTTCATATTTTAACTAAAATTTGAGCTAAAATCAATTTAATTGATTAACTTAAACATGTCTGTTAAACCCGACACTCAAAAAGATCAATAAAAATTAATTAATGATTAAACATTAGACCATTTTGAGGCATTATTATATGATATGAAATTTACTCGAAATGACGTCAAAATTAGCGTGTCTACACTTATTCCTACTAGACCACCTCAAACAATGACACGTCTACTCGTTCCAAGAAGCACCATATATCTAGAACAGTGCGCCTCAATAAGGACACACCTGCGCACGTCCTCCACGGTCAAATCACAGTGTCTATCTCTAACCTGACTGAACCCTCAACCCACAATCCCACGCTGGTAACACAAATCACATCAATCACTCTCACCGATCACATCCTTACACGGGACTCCATACAACCGGTCAATCAAATCAATACTAAGTTAATCATGTTCCACAATTCCGCCAAAATTGATAGACCAACATCATTACATAGTAACTTTACAAAGTACACTTTACAATACCGATTCACCACCATGACCCAAAATACATAAAGAGTGCCATAAAAGTTCACAACTACTACCTTAATGAGACAAGATAAGAGTGCTCATCTAGCCCAGCATCTCGCACCTCCACTGAAAGAACACACAACACCACATAAGGTACCGGGCTCCTACTGACCACTCAGCTCTTGACTTGTCTTATTCTTCTGGGAACAGTTCCTTGCAAAATACCCCTTCCTGCCACAGCCAAAACAGCTACCAGTGACCAATGGACATATCCGATTGCTATGATACCTACTACAACGGGGACAAAAATCTGCTGCATCCCGTCTCGTTCCCTGTTGCATACTAGCCACAGTCTGCATCTACTGAGCCGAACCGTCTTCATCCTCATCACATGACGTCTCTTGGGATCCGAATTCAAAGGAACTCGAACCGCCTGACGAAAGGACCGTTGATTTGCTCTTTCCTTGCTGCTTCCCTCGTGCCGATCGCTCCAACTCTTTCGCCATTTGCTGAAATTGAGTCTCCACCGCTGTCGCGCATCGAACCGCTGACGCCAGATCTCTACAACACTGAAGTGCCACCATTGTCCTCAGATCATATCGGAGTCCATCTATAAATCTTTCTGTTCTAAATTCCTCATACTCAGATATATGTGGAACGAATCTTCCAAGAGCCACAAACTTCGCTTGGTATTCTAAAACTGACATGTCATTCTGCACCAATTCTATAAACTCCCTTTCCTTAGACTTCCGAACGTGCCTCGGAAAGTACTGTCCACTAAACTCTCTCACAAATATCTCCCAAGGGATCTCTCTCAAGGACCTATCTGCAAACATCATTCTCTTGATAGTAACCCAGCACTCGTGTGCATTGTCCTTCAACAAGTAGGTTGCCAACAGGGTCTTGTCATTCTCAGCACATTCAAGAACATCAAATGCCTTTTCCATCTCCTTAATCCAACGAGCTGCCTCGTCTGGGACTGGTCGACCCGTGAAAGAAGGGGTCTCCAACTTCAAGAACCACTCCAATACCGTGGACTGGCCGTCTCGAGAATTGGATCCCTCACCACCATCTCCCTGCTAGTATCTAGACATAGCCCCAATCATAGCTTCCATGAAACGATTCACATTATGCCCTTCTGCTCCTGAACTACCATCGTCCGCTCTCGTACCACGAGCCAACGGAACTCTCCTCCTCGGCGCCATCACTACCCCACGAACGCAAAAATCAACACAAATACGTTAAAACCTATCAATCTACACCAGCAGCCATCGCCTGTACAGACTCGTACTTATTGTTGGACTACGATATTTAACCCAGTTTACCACATACTCGACCAGACTGAGCTCTGATACCATTTGTAACGACTCGCCATCCTATGATCAGAGATCCGATCACTAAATGGGTGTGGAATCATTAACCAACGGTCTCACACTCGGATCTCATACACACATCTGGAGGAGTAAGCGTTAAACAAGGTTAAACATAACATTCACACGGACTACAAGGAATTACAGTGCGCAGGAAGGAAATTAATAATGTCCGTACACAGTCCAACAATAATTACATAGCCCAAGAAATTAAATAAGTACAGGCAGAAACAAAGTACAACAACATCGGGGCATACCCCGGAACTGAGATAGCTGCTGGTCCGCACACCAAGGAGAACACCACTCGCCGCCACTCGCCACGAGGTCCACACCTGAAACTGTAGGGAGTGAGACACACCAGAATTTGGCTCAGTAGGGATCATCCGATCTCCTGCCTCCCACTCACACACCCACAAGTGAAATAACAAAGATACAGGTGATTAAGGTAAGTAAAGTTGTAACACACTACTCCTAAATTTCGATACGAACCACATGCATTCGAAATGTAACAAGCATATCTCTAGAATCATTCTATCAAGGAACCTACAACTCGCGTCTCGGCAAAGCACGCCAACCACGCCTCCGAAAGTGGGAAACACCGACTACACAACCCAAAGTGGGAAACACCGACCACACAACCGAAAGTGGGAAACACCGACCACACAACCGAAAGTGGGAAACACCGACCCGCTGAGACCACACAACCGAAAGTGGCATCGTCTAGGCACGACGTCATTTAGCGCCAGAAACCTGGTTCCGCAGTTCAACCCGAGGGTTCCTCCTCTCCACCCCAAACACCCCAAAACGCCCAAAAGGGGGGGAAAACGAAGAAGGGAAACGAATCACCATCGAAGCCCATAATCCTCATGCATGGAAATCCCCAATTAACCCCCTTAACATGCTCATTCTACCCATAAACCACAGATTCGCATCATGCTCCACATGGAAACTACGGATGAAACGGCTATAATTCACGCAAGGTTCGTCCCCTTACCGGTTCTTGAACTCCTCCTCGCTCCGTGCCGCCGAACCGCCGCACCGCAGACCGCCGCCGGTACCCCCGAGGACGTCGCCACTTCGCCGGGACGTCGGCCGCCGTCCGGAGAATGGAACGCCGCGAAGGAAGTGGTGGTGGTAGTGGTGAGAGGTAGAGAGGTGTTGGAGTGGTGGAAGAGGAAGAAGAGGAAGGGAAAGGGGAAGAGAGGGGTCGGAGGAGGCGGAGAGGGGGAAGAGAGAGAGAGAGAAGGAGAAAGTGAGGGAAAGGAGGGAAGGCTCGCGGGGTCAATCCGAAACAGGGTAAAACGCGTCGTCCGAGACAAACGCCAATCAGATGACAGGACGGGCCGTACTGACAGAAGCTCTGAAACACGTCGTTCATCACCGACGCCGTTCAGACGACAAGACCGGCACCGTACACTGACATCGCACGGTCGCAGTCTGAATGGCGTCATCCATCACGGGCATCTTTCAGACGACAAGACAGGGGCCGTACTCTCGCGGCCCGAAACCCGCCCACGTGGCGCCCACGTGGCACAACAGCAACCGACCTAAATGGCGTCCACCCAGCAGGACGCCGTTTGAAAGGCGTCGTGCAGGACCGACGTCATTCAGAGGAAACTCTCAAGACCCCTCAGGGTCCAAACCAGGGGATCCGACCCGAAGTCGACCCGAAAGCTGAACCTAAAACCTTAGTCCTTACACCAGCAGCCGAACCAGCAACAGCAACAACAGCCACAATAGCAATTGCAGTGCCAGCCACCACAACAACAACAGTATCAGCAATAGCAGCAGTATCAGCCGCGCGCACTGTTGGCATATCACAATGTCCCTCCCCCTGCTGACTATAACCAGCAAAGAAGACCTCCAGGCCCGAAGAGGGCAGAATACCCAGTCCTCCCAGAGTCCTTGGCGAATATTTTCAGTGCTTTAATGGTAGCCAATGCCTTGGTCCTGCTAAGAGAAATGGCAATCTGGCCCCAAAATGCCGATACTTCCAAGTATTGCTACTTCCACAGGCAACCTGGACACACCATAGACACCTGCTTCCAATTCAGAGATTATATTCATGATCTCAACGAGCAGGGCGGCATTGATTGGGAAGAGATGAAAAAGTACATATCTGCCTTAAAGGCAAGAAGACCACCACAGCAGTAGCAGCAGCAGCAAGCAAGAGCACCGGCACAAGCAACAGCACCACCGAACATGGGTATAGTGCAGAACCCGCTTCCGGAGCACCAAAATCAGAACCAAGTTGCCCCTATTCTGACAAATAGCCGGTCTGAAGCTAACCACGGGCAACAGTGGAAGATAGAGGATTCCTCCTCTATTTATTCAACGAGTTACACTTCGAGTACCGCAGAACAACCACCACGCCACACGATCCACATACCTAGACCACAATCCATTACCATCACCCCTATACCAACACCCGCATATCACTCACCCTCACCGACTAACCCATTACCACCGTCCGCTTTCCGCAAGCCCATTACACACCACACCACTGCGCCTCCATTAAATAACCCCCCACAAACCCATTACACACCCCCTATGCCATCCAGACCGCTACTGCGCATACCATTCCCTACATCACCCATTACCACTACCACTTACCCATATACCATCCAACCTTCTAAACCGCTACTATGCATGCCATTCCCCACTTCATCCGCACCAACCACTTACCCTTCCACCATCCAACCATCTAGGCCTCTTATCCGCACCACGCCACCACCACCTAACCCCTTGTCATCACCCGCATACCAACACTCCACACCATCTTCACCATCCAACCCTGCGGTACTCAAGTTATCACCCGGACCTTCCACGACTGAAGAACATGCGCTCTAGAGTGGGAGGATTTTCAACAAGGTCTTTCCTCAATCGACAGTTAGAGACGGCCCATCACAGCCGTCGGAGGAAGCACACAATGAAGAGAGTGCACCAGGCACTCAATACGACCTGCTGAAGCACCTTAACCGAACACCGGCACGAATCTCGGTGCTTGAACTAATTAAAAGATCAAAGACCCACCAAGAAATTCTGATGGAATATTTGCAGAAGGTGATGGTCAAGGAGGACGTGCCGGTAGAGAAGATTGCCACACTACTAGTTCCTCAGGGGGATCAGCCCTCTATTTCATTTCATACATCGGAACTAGCACCGCCAGCAGCCAAAAGCATGGCTCTAAGCATCACGGTCAATATCTGTAAGAAGGCCGTGGATGCATGTCTGGTTGACACAGGGGCTTCGATCAATATTTTACCTCCGAAGACCCTGGAATTGTGCAGTGTGCCTAAGGAAAAATGGCTGCCTAGCCCCATCTCTGTTACAGCATATGACAACTCCACCCGTTCCCCTATGGGAATCGTCTATTTAAAAGTAGAGCTGGGTCCTGTATGTCACGCAGAGGTCGAATTTCACATTCTGGAAATTGACCCTTCTTTGAATGCCATTTTGGGTCGTCCTTACATAAAAACCCTCGAGGCGATTCCCTCCACAAATCATCAATGCCTCAAATTTCCCTTCAAAGGACGAATCGTTAAGGTTAGGAGCATGCCGATCCTTGCTGCTGCTCATTCTTTGAATGTCAAACCCACTTCTTCACCTGGCCGACAACCTTTTCTGTCAGTATTACAGGTCTACCATCCAGTAGCCGATCCTCTAAAAGACGCCACTCTTACTCCTTATCCATTAAATGCCATAAAGAGGGAGAAGTGCATGAGTACCCCTGGATGGAGAATAATAATGAAGAATGGTTATCAGCCTGGAAAGGGGCTAGGCACACAGTTACAAGGCAGGACCACTCCGGTCAAGGATAATCAAAGAACACCTAGAAACGGCCTGGGCTATAGGCCGAGAAAAATAAAGCAGGACATTACTCAGCAGGAGGAAAATGAAGATGGTCAAAGGGTCTGGAGAACAATGTCTACACCCTGCAAAGAAGGCCGGGATCCCTTAACATGGACTCTATACACACATTTTTTAACGACCCGCCACCCTATAATCGGAGATCCGATTACTAAATGGGTACCGAATCATTAATTTGGAACCAAACCAGGATCTAAGTAAGTATGGGAAATAAACAATAAACTAAGCTAAACATTCACATCGCATTGAATTGAAAGGAAAATGCAGGAATTAAAAGTTATTACAATGCGACTCGATACAGCAAATAATTACATATTCCAACAGAAAAGAAATAATTAAGCATATAGGCCAGAAATAATGATAACAACTACGTCGGGACAAGCCCCGGAACAACAATTGACGGCGCGCGACACACAGCAGCACACCCCTCGCTAAGTCTGTCTGGAGTCCTCACCTGAAAACCGTAGGGGTGAGTCTCAACGAAAAGACTCAGTAGGGATCCTTCGATCCCCACTACCTACTCACACACCCACAAGTGCAAAGTACAGCTGAAAGTAAAGTAACAAGTACAGTAGTAATTACTACTCCTAAATCTCGATATGAATCACATGCATTCGAAATACATAACATGCATATCTCTAAAACCAGTCTACCAAGGAAATCCACAACCAACGTCTCGGTAGAACACGCCAACCACACAAACGAAGGTGGGGAAAACACCGACCCGCTGAGACCAAACAGTAACCCTTCGGATAGCACTCTAGCTACTCCGGCCCAACTGGCTTAGGTGGTTACTCCTTCCCTCAGTACGAGTGACACTCCAAAGTTACCACACCCACACCGGTACTAGCTAACCCCGGGGTTCACCAGGTGACCCTCTCTCACTAGGCGTCACCCCGCCCACGCCCCCACCGGCACTGTGCTCCACCCACACCAGTACAGGGTGATAAAGCGCTACAACTGTCACTCTAGGTCCACAGTAACACAAAACCCGGCACAGTGCGATCCGGTCACGAGAGAAGTCCGCGGTCGCACGGCACACAACGTAGTGCTATAAGGAATCCGTCATCATCGAGTATAATTTAAAGCATGCATTTAACCAACTAATTAAATGTCTATCAGTGTAAGTACATTTTAATAGCATAAATTAGTGTGATTCTATCTTGAATCGCGTCGACCAAGGCTGACGCCATTCAAGTCTCCTAAACTGGTTTACAGAAACTCAGCCGCAGAACCTGGCGTAAAACGCGTCACCGCAGGTAGCCGCCTTTTAAAAAGCGTCGCTGCCCCTCGTCGCCTTTTAGCGACCGAAAACAGGGACAGGCCATGGGATAATTTTACTAAAACGCGTCGTCGACGCAAGTCGCCTATTAAAAAGGCATCGCTGTCCCTGGACGCTTATCAGTCCGGGGACAGGGTCTGTTATCGGGTTAAATCGCGTCGTGGGTGGGCGCCGTCTTTTAAAAGGTGTCGCTCAACCTCGACGCCATTCAACCCCGACAGACAGGTTCTCCCCTTGCTTCCCCCAATCCTCGAGGTGGGATTTCTCCCCCAAAACGCATGGAAATGGGCTCAAAACATAAAGGGGGAGGAAGAGAACCTAACTACCCATTAGAGCACCCAATTTCTCATACATGCACTTAGCGTTTTCACCCCAAAAAGCGCCCCGAAACATGCTTCAAACGTGGGGAAAACATAGTTTCGAATGAAGATGCACTGGGAATCGTCACCCTACCGGTTACTTGAACTCCTCCAAGCTCCAAGCCGCCCACCCATCTAGCCCCACGCCGCCGCCGGTACCGCCGAGGTCGTCGTTACTCCACCGGGACGTCGGCCGCCGTCCGGAGAGAAAACGCCGCGGAGGAGGTGGTGGTGGTAGTGGTGGGAGCTAGGAGGTCGATGGAGTGGAGGGAGAGATGAAATGATGGGAGGAAAAGAGGGAGGGGAAGGAGGCGTCGCCGGAATCGCCGGAGGAAGGGAGGAGAGAGAGAGGGAAGGAAGAAATGAGGGAAAGGAAGGAGGGTTCGCGGGGTAACCAGAGACTGGGTAAAACGCGTCAAGCTGTACGGACGCCTATCAGTCGACATGACGGGCCGCTCTGACAGAACCCTGAAACGCGTCGTCTATCCAAGACGCCGTTCAGACGACAAGACTGGCGCCGTACACTGACAACCCAGGGTCGCAGTCTGAAAGGCGTCGTCCATCGCGGACGCCATTCAGACGACACGACAGGGCCGTACTCTCGCGGCCCAAAGCCAGCCCACGTGGCATAATCTAAAACGCGTCTGCAATGCTGGACGCTGTTCAAACCGCGTCTCGCGGGCTCAATGCGAAACAGAACAGAGTCTCAGTCCCATCAGGGCCTGAACTACAGGGTCCGACCCCGAAAACCGAATCCGGAAACCTCAGTCCTTACACATTTTGTCAAAGGGCCCGTAATCAGTCACGACAACACGGTGGTCATTACTTCCTGTTTTGACCTCCATGATATATATGGGAGAGACTTAGCTAGACATTGCTCAGAACTGCTCAAGTACCAGTCCTTGGAGGCTCTGCGGCCTATAAAAATGAGGAAATTCCAACACCATGAATGTGAATGGTACAGATGGTTCGATTTGAGGGACCTGTATATCGCACTAAACAGACTGTTTCTTGATCCCTCCGAACCTAAGTGGCCACCACAGATAGATGAATTGATTGAAGGGTCTGGTGCCATTTTCGACAAAAGGATACTGTTGTCAGAGGAGACTGATGAAGGGGAGCCAGATGACCCCTATGAAGATGGCTACACCACGGATCTGCTTTGGAGGGGGACTTATCCTTCTTATATTTTCATGCTTCACATCTTGTTTCGCACTTTGCTCTTGACCCCGACTTGGTCGTGGGTCATCATTGAAGACATTCCACGGGCCCCGCCCGTCATGATTACTCTGTCCCCATGGGACCTCATTCCACCACCTCCTCTCGATCTAGGGAGGATGTATGATTTAATCTGGGACATAATGTTGTATGATCCCCCTAATCCTTTGACCTTGGTGCCACTTCCCTCATCTCATTCTCCTTCTATTCATCTTCATTCCTATTTTATGCTTAACTCTTCTATTGTCCAAAAAAAAATGCCAATTTGGCAACAAATTCTTCCCAGATCCTCATTGAGGAAACCTCTTACTTGTCCGATTATACCCCATCGCTTTCGGTCAAGATTCTCTTCTAGATCTACTCTGCCCCTCCCCTCGGGAGGATTCTCCTGCATTTCCGCTTGCATCTCATAATTTTCATTCTGCTTCATCTTCATTAGGTCAGGATACGGAGTCCAGTGAAGTTAGGAAGTCTAGTTCTAGGCAGGTTAATCATGTTAGGAAGTCTAGAAAGTCTAAGGGTAGACGAATTCCAGATAGATACCTCCAGGATTTAGCTAATAAGTGCCTTTCGTGCTCTATGATCCCTCAGCTATTAGAAAATCCCATTCAGATGCCAGAAGATTATATAGATGGTGAGTTAGTCAATGATGTATATGGGGTGTATGAGTTGATACATCAAAAAGACCACATTGTTGAAGATGAGGAAGATGACGAGGACGCGGCTGAGGCATATGCCAGTGGAGTGAAGAGATTAGATGAACTCTTAGCTGCCGTAGAAGAGTCCACCAAAGAAATCAATTTAGGGACTAAAGACGAACCTAAGGTTGTCCTCGTCAGCAAGAATCTTTCTGTAGAGGATGAGAAGGCAATGGTACAAGTTCTTAAGGACTATAAGGACACTTTCGCCTGGAGTTATGAAGATATGTCGGGGTTAGACTCATCCTTAGTTGAACACAGGTTGACATTAAAAGATGGAGCTAGCCCGGTCAAACAGAAGCTAAGGCGATTCCACCCACAAATGGCTTTAAAGATGAAGGAAGAGGTCGCTAAGTTACATAAAGCCAAATTCATTAGAGTTGTCCTTTATCCGCAATGGGTGGCCAATATAGTCCCGGTTATGAAGAAAGATGGGAAGGTCAGGATTTGCATTGACTTCCGAGATTTAAACCGGGCGTGTCCTAAGGATGATTTTCCATTACCTCATATTGATGTACTCATTGATAACACTGCTGGCTATGAGACTTTATCATTTATGGATGGATTTTTATGATACAATAAGATTAAATTGGCAGAAGAAGACCAAGAGAAGACATCATTCACTACACCTTGGAGAACATACTGCTATATCGTCATGCCATTTGGATTAAAGAATGCTGGAGCCACTTATCAGAGGGCTATGATGGCAATATTTCACGACATGATGCACATAGATCTAGAAGTGTATGTGGATGACTTGTTGGATAAATCTAAGACTAAGGCTGAGCATGCCAAAGTTTTGGTAAGAGTGTTAGAAAGGTCAAGGGAATATCAGTTGAAGATGAACCCCAAGAAATGTGTATTCGGGATATATTCAGGGAAATTACTTAGATTCATTGTCAGCAAACAGAGAATTGAGATCGATTCCAACAAGGCGAAGGCTATCAGAGAGATGCCACCTCCTAAGAACTTAAAAGAGTTAAGAGGATTAATCGGAAGATTGCAATTTATTCGCCGTTTTGTCTCCCAGCACTCACAAAGGTACAGGCCGTTCTACGAGCTTACCAAGTCAGAAGTCAAATTCGATTGGGACGATAAGTGTCAGAATGCATTCGATGGATTAAAGAGTTATTTGGCAAGTCCTCCTGTTCTGAGACTACCGTCTCCAGGCAAACCATTGATACTTTACATTTCTGTTGTGGATGATGTAGTGGGGGCTGTCCTAGTACAAGAGGATGAAGAAGGAAAGGAGAGGGCAGCCTACTATCTCTCTAAACTTCTCAACCCCGCTGAACAAAGATATACAGCGACGGAGAAAACATGTGCAACATTGGTCTGGGTCGTTCAAAAATTGAAGTATTATTTTCTAGCCCATGAAGTCCATCTCATCGCTAGGATGAATCCGATCAAATTTCTTCTGGAGAAATCTGTTCTTACTGATAGGTTAGCGCGATGGCAAAGCTTTCTATCTCAATTCGATATCACTTACATTCAGCAGAAAGCGATCAAAGGCTATGCCATAGCAGAACATCCCGCTCATCACCCCCTTCCTCGTTTTGATCCAGTCCGATCGGAGTTTCCGGATGAGGAACTGATGTCCGTAGACCAAATCAGAGATGATATGTGGACTATGCATTTTGACGGAGCTCTGAATTCTCATGGAAAGGGGATCAGCATTGTTCTGTTATCACCTGAAGGCGTCACCATTCCACAAGTCTTTCAGCTTGACTTTCCAGTCACCAACAATATAGCTGAATATGAGGCACTCCTTGCTGGCCTCGAGGCTACTAATTCCCATGGTGCCACCAAACTCAGGATTGTGGATGATAGCCAATTGATTCTTCGCCAAGTGTTAACCAAATATCGAACTCTTGATCCCAAACTCAAGTCTTATCAAGAACTTACTTCTGCTTATTCAAAGCTTTTCACCAAATTGATCTTCGTCCATGTTCCTAGGAATCAGAACATCTTAGCTGACGCTCTAGCCTCACTCGCATCTTCTCTTGATTTTCCAATCAGCAGGCAATCCGAATCAATTATCGTTCATAGGCGTTTTTCACCTGCCGTGAAAGACCCTTCATTGCTTAGAACCAAGGAGAAGTTGCTGAAGAAGGTCAGAGACGGAGATATTGTGGAAAAGAGAGAGATCATGTTGATGGAGTTGTTAGAAGAGATGGATGATGAACAGAAACCATGGTACTATGAAATTGCCAAATATTGTGAAGATCAATCATATCCTGAAGAAGCCACAGCTGAGGAGAAAAGAGCTATCAGGAGAGTTGCTCAAAGATACACCCTAGTTGGAGGAGCACTATACAAGAGAGGTTTTGATGGAGTTCTTCTAAGATGTCTAGATGAAAATGAACTTTAGAAGGTTATGGAAGAAGCTCATGCTGGAGTTTGTGGTGGCCATGTTAATGGACAAATGCTAGCAAAGAAGATCCTTAGACAAGGATTTTATTGGCCAACCATGGAAGAAGACTGTGTAGGATATGTTCGTAGGTGTGCTAAGTGCCAACTTCACACCAACAAAATTCATTCTCCTGCATCTTCACTCCATCATGTTTCCTCCCCATGGCCTTTCTCCATATGGGCTTTCGATATCATTGGACCCCTTGGCAATCCTGATTCCGGCATCAAGCAAAAGTCTTTCATCCTCATGACAATGGAATACTTCACCAAGTGGGTAGAAGTTGAAGCATACACGGAAGTCAAAGTATCAACCGTCTGCAAGTTCATCATGAGGAACATCATCACCATATTGGGAATACCAAGCACCATCGTCACCGACAATGGACTACAGTTCGTGTCACAAGAATTGAAGGACCTCTGCAACAAGTATAAAATTGCATTGCATCATTCGTCTCCTTATTATCCGCAAGGCAATGGCCAAGCAGAGACAACTAATAAGACTTTAATAAAAATCATCGAAAAAACGTGCAAATCTAACAAGTTCACAGACTGGCCAGAAAAATTGGTTGAGGCTCTATGGGCCTACCAAACTTCAATCCGCACGCCCACTGGGCAGACTCTTTATTCCTTAACATTTGGAATGGAGGCGGTAGTTCCATACAAGATCCTTATACCGTCGTTAAGAGTACAATTGAACAAGGAATTTTCCATTGATGAACACCGTTCAACACTCCTTGCTCAATTGGAACTCTTAGACGAGAGAAGATGGTCAGCCACTAATCATGCAATAGTTTATCAAAATAGACTAGCACGTTTTTATCAAAAGAAAGTCATTGAACGTAAGTTCAAAGTTGGTGAAATGGTCGTCAAAAGGATTTTTGTAAAACCTGGTGGTCCACGCTCTAAGCTCCAACCCATTGGGAAGGACCTTATGTTGTATCACATGCTTTTCCTGGTAACGCTTATCGTCTTGTCAATGCAAAAGGGGAAGAGTTGGCTCACCCCTGGAACAGTTTGCATCTTAAGAAATACTACCCTTAGGTTAAAGAGTCAATCAGCATAGTACAAAGGCCAGTGGAATCAGAAAATTTAGAAACTCAAATTCTCTTATCAGTCTCGATAATTTAATCCTAAACACATTACTACACACAGTGACACATTTGATTCGTGAGTAACAAGAGATGCCAAGTCCTAAGGAATACCGAAAGCTTGACTGAAAGTGTAAAGTACAAATCATTCTTTTTAAGAAAAATTCTATTTTTACACTCGGCCCATGATGTTAGAACGAGGTTTAGAATAGACTACCAAGAATACCCGCCATCTTAGTAGGAGGCCCTCATAAAAAAAATGGGGGAGATCCGTCCCGAAGAAAAGAAAAGAAAAGCAAAGCAAAGACAAAAGCCAAATGTCAAATCAAAAGGCCATTACACTACAAACGTTACGTCAAGGCCATGAAATGAAATGAAAAGGAACGCAAGGTCGATAAATACCCCAGAAAGAAAATGACCGAATCCCAACGGATATTAGGGTAGGAAAGGAACATTTTTTTTGGGTCTCTGGAACCTTCTCATGGGCTTTCTAAATCAATTCTTCCTCCCTTTCTAAAGAGGCGTACTCCAAACTTAAGGAACGGTCTAGATTGACTAAGGATCGAATCATCAAATGGGATCACGAATGGAAACACAAGTTCAAACACAATAGGTTTAAGTTAAATTATTGAAGAACAATTTAAGAATTAAGTTAATAAATGAATATGATCTTTTGATCTGAGTACCATGCTGGTCGTTTAGTTTACACCATAGTTTAAAATAAAAAAAAATACATATTCCAAAATAATAAAAAAATACATATCCCAAAAAAGGCACATATTTCAAAAATTAAAAAAAAGTACATATTTCAAAACCCAAACAAAAATGAATATTTCAAAACAACAAAAAATATTTCAATTAGCATTTGCTTATTGCATCTAGTATGTTTCATTCCTTTTATTTTCAGTGAGCATCTATTTACTTGTATCTTGCATTTTGCTTACAGTCCGATTACCTTTGTTAATAATGCCCCTTGACCCTTCCACTAAGAAAGAGATTGATCGACCATTCACTTGGTCAGGCAAGGGGTTAAGCCTAAATAGATACTTAACCTGTTTATTAAGTAATGTGCAGGACACAGGACAAACACATGGAACGCAAGCTGAAGGCAAAGATTTCATGTATATATCAAAAAGTGTTTGCACATGATACACAAAAGAAAGGAAAGTACATAAGCCTTCAAGGCTGGCTCTCTCCTGCCCCCTCATCCATCTGGCTTTGAGCCTCATCCTAGGCATCTGGCGGTGGAGCTCTAGGCGGCGGCGGAACCATGGCACTCAGACCAGCCTGACCAGAGGAGATGGCCACGCTGGCTGTGAAAGCGCTCGCCTGCCCGCGCTCCTGAGCACACTGCCGAGCACGCCTGTAGCTCTCCTCCACGCTCCGGCGCTCGTGCTCGGCAATGCCTAACTGGACTCGGAGGGAGGTCATCTCCAAGTCCAGCCTCTGCCGCTCCAGCCGCTCTCTCTCCCTCTCCTCAGTGATAAACTCCAGTCGGGACCGGAGGTGTGAAAGCTCCCGAGGAAGATCCCCGGTGGAGAGGCGAGCCACTTGCTCCTCGAGTTCGCGAACCCGAGCCGCATCCGCTTCAGCCCTCTGAAGGGCTTCATGAAGCTCAGCAACCTGCAGGAGAAGTCATTGTTAGTCCAAGGCAATCAAGCAATCAAAAGTCAAATCCAGGAGTCAAAGGGAAAGAACTTACTCGAGCGGCACGATCCTCCTCCGCAAGAGAGGCTCGGTGGATGGCGGACGCGAGTTGGCTCTGGAGGTCAGTCAGAGCAGCCTCATGGGAGGCAGAAGAGGAGGATGATGATGCTCCATATGCAGGGGGAGCCGCCTGGGTGTAGACAGCTCGCTGCACCAAAAGACAATCATCAACGGTTAATCGACAAAACAAATTAATTAACTAAAACATTCATTCATATTCATTCATACATACCAGGTCGAACAGCTCCTTCTGGACCTGCTCTAGCTGGGCCTCCGCGTCGTGTAGGCGGGCCCGGAGGTCAATGATGACCGCATCTCGCGCGTCCTGCATATCACACATACATACATTCATTCACAAATATAAATTAAGATAATAATAAAACGAAAGACGCATGAATGCATACTCACATCGAGTGGTCGGAGGAGCCGAAGTTGATCGGCGTAGTGGGCCCGGTACTGTTGGAGGTAGGCCTCGCTACTCTCTGCCCGGGACTCCACCCTGACACCGCGGCGGTGCCAGTCATCGTACTGCTCCGGGAACTTGGTACGCCAATTGGTGGGGGCTTGCTTCCCCCTCATGCTCCGTCCGACGCCCTCTGGGACCTCCTCGTCTATCCACTCCTGGTGGAGGCCCAAGGTCCTCATGACGAGGCGGAGGCGGAGGGGCTCGATCTCGTTGAGGCAATGCAACCACATTTGCCTCCCGAACCGTCTCCGGCCGGCCGTCACCCACGGCTGGCCCTCCTCGCCCATGCCCATGTATGGGCGCCAGATCACCTGCATACAAGTTAGATGCATTCATATAAATAACTTGCATTTAATGAATAAAAGATTGCATTTAATGAACAAAATTGAACGAGTTAAGAACTCACCAGCAACTCGGGGTAGTCGAGAAACTGACAGCGGAGAGCCGTCAGCTGGTGGTGCTGGGGTGCTGTGTCCACGATTGGCTGCCAACGGCAAGCCAATGGGACGGCACTGGGTCGTACTATTCTCGCTCGGCCGAGCAGGAAGTAGTAGTAGCTCCAAACCTGCACACACGAACATATAAGTTAGAAATCATCACATCATGTCACATTGCATATCATGAACAAATAAAAGACGATTTAATACCTGGAGGAACGGCGAGAAGCCGCTAATGGTAGTCTCACGGTCAGGCGTAACCGCAGATAGGTCTGCGAATAGGTGGGCCAGAAGGGCCGCACCCCATGCGTACTCCACTAGACTATCTAAATCATCTAACAAATACAAGAACCTACAATGAATGTGGTTGCCCTTCGTACCGAAGAGCAACCGACCACAGAAAAAGACCAAAAAGACCCTAAGCTGCCTATCTATCTCCTCCCCCTGACTCGGGTCACTGCAGTACACAAGGGAGGATGACTCTGCTAATCTATCTCTGAACTCCTCCCGGGTCTCATCCGACCGACGCCGGGGCTCATCTAATCCTAAAGCGGCCTCCACCTCTACCCGAGGACCATCCTGGACTCTCTACCTAGGCTAGACACCTCTATGCCTAGCAGAGCCTCTGCTAATCCTCGGTAATCGGGGTAAGTCACCCCACTTACTGGCCGGCCATCTACCCGGAGGCCAGTGATCCTGGCCACATCCTCTAGCGTTGGGACCATATGGCCCCACGGCATTAGGAAAGCCCGGCTTTCCGCATGCCACCTCTCCCGCAGTGCCTGCAGGAGGACCAGATCGAGCCAAAAGGACTAGATGTCCAAAACCTCGCCAAATCCCATCCGGCGCAGACGCGCCTTCTGGAAATCTGGGAGCCCTCTATATGCGCCTATGACTAAGTCCCAACTAATCCTCGCCCTCATAGTTCCCTGCAAATAAAAACATGGAATTGCATCAGTTAATGAAAATAAAAGCAGATAAAATATTCCTGAATTGAAAGGCATCTACCAACAGGGACGCATATTGAAAGGTGTCCACATGTCTTGACGCGATTTAGGACGATTTTCTGGCCTAATTAAAATTTTTGAATTTAGCCTAAAAGGCGTCGGACCAGGGCGACGCCGTTTGAAACGCGTCAACTGGTATGGATGCCTTTCAAGGCCCGATTCCGGGTTCTTGAAGAACCCCTTTCTTCCCTCCTTTTCTCACTCCATTCAAACCATAGAAAGCTTACCAGGTGGAGGTCGCCCTCCCCTTCTTCTTCCATGGCTACAGGCGCCGGACGAGCCTCCTCCTCCTCCAAGAATGCCGCTACCTCGGCGAGTTCGGCCGGCACTTCCTCGTGAGCTTCCGCTGGAGCCGCCGTTCGTCGCCTCTTTGCTAGGGCCTTGATCTTACGAGATCCCTCACCGCGTTCCATGGAGTTTGAGAGAGAGAGTTTTGAAAGAGAGAGAAAGAAGATCGCCGGTGATCGCCAGTCGCCGGAGAAGAAAGAGGAGAGAGAGAGTTTTGAGAAAAGTGAGAAAGAAAAGGGGGCCTTCGCAGGTTCTGTTTGAAGAGGTTGAAAGACGTCGTGGCACATCGACGCTTTTTAGGGCGCATAAATTGAGAGGGTAAGGCCAGCTGTTTGAAATTAAGTAAAAGGTATCTACACATAGCGACGCGTTTCAGGTTGCCGCCAATTCTGGTCAGAACCGTACAAGGCAGGATAATGAAAGGCGTCTACACCCCAAGACACGTTTCAGGGGATTGATCACATAATTGATGGCGGAGTTCTGGAAAAAGTAAGAGAGAGAGTTGAAAGGCGTCTTAGATAGTAGACGCAGTTTAAGCTTAATTCAGGATTTTGAGGATTAATGGCTAATTTTTGGAAAATGAATTATGTTTGAAAAGCGTCTTTCTGAGTGGACGCGTTTTGGATTTAGTAAACCCGAAATGTTATATTTTAAGGAAAAGTCCAGTTTTGGCTAAAAGAAAAATCACGGATATATTACAGAAGATCAAGGAAAAATTTCAAAACATAAAGGAATGATTCTTTATTCAATAAAATTCTTTATTACATCAGAGAAAAAAGAAAAAAAAAGAACACTTAACGAAGAAATTCTCGAAGTGCTAGTATGTATTCAACTTTTAATCCTCTGTCTGTGTTCTTTGAGGATTTTACACGATGACTAAAGCCAATGTTCCACAAAGTAGAAATGAGTTATGTGGCTTCGTAGTCTTCATCAGATTCCAAAGTTCGCTTTTTGATTGGAGATGTAAGGGAAAATTCGGAGAATTCATAACGAGGCAAACTGAGCTGAGTAAGACATCGGTGAGGGTTGTACAACACAAGCTCAATAGCCCCGATCAACTTGAGCTCTGCACCAGATGCGCGGCGTACTCTAATGGGCTTTCCAACAAGTGCAAGTGGGGAAGAGTCAAACCCGTTGGATGACATGCATCTCAGATACTCCCTCCAGTCGGCCCGGGTCTTGAGCTTTGGTACTTTGTTGATCATTCGCTCGTTGAACTTCACGATGTTGGAGATGTGGTGGATCGGGCTGTTCAAGTAGATTTGAGACGGTCTTGCTGACATCCTCGTGTGGTACTCGAATTTGAAGTGTAGCTCGACCCACAAAGCGAAGAGCAGCATGCACCCGTAAGGAGGTCGACCCGTGGACTCCGCAGAGAGCCCACTATAGAGGTAAGCCAGGATCGCAGTACTAATGGATTTTCCCTCGAAGATCGCACAGATCGCGCTAACTTGGTCATCTTCCAGGATGTTGTCTTGTGCGGGAAAGAACAAAGCCCCGGCAAGACATGTGACGAAAGCTTTCGTCACGTCTCAGCTTCATCCTCCCTCAGATCATTGATCTCATACAAAGTCCATTCAGCGAGCTTTGCAAGGTTGATCCCTCTGTTGGTAAGGCACCCTTTAGCCTCTTAGGGATCCTTCATGATTGATGTCAGCAGTTGTTGGCCGGTGATCCTTTCTCTCGTCAAAGCCATCTTATCCTTGATCTTTGGAAGACCCAACAGGAGCTCGGCCTCCTCTAAAAGGATAGTGCACTAGAACTGAGGGAAGAGAAACGTGTGGGTTTGAGGATGCCACTGCTCGATCAAGGCACCCATGGCCGCCCAATCCACGTTTAGGCTCTTATAGTGCTTAGCATGCATCACCAAACCTTGTAGATTCCACTTAGAGATGAAGGCTTGCATGGAAAGTTTAGGACTCTTAGCGAGTTTTCGAATCCAAGGGAGAGAAGTGAATCTCCTTGGACCGGGAAACATGGGATATGTCTGAAAAATAAAAGAAATGATCAATTGAAGAACTTGAAGAACATGGAGAACATGGGGAAAAAGAAGAGATTGAAGAAGAAGAATTGAAGAATATAATTCAACTTACTTGGAGGTTGGGATCCCTTCCAATAAGGTGATTCTCCACGTCGGAGAGCTTCTCCAGCGACCTCCTCATCCTTTTGTTTGAAGAACTCATCCTATTTTCGAGTTTCTTCCTTCTTGAAACTTTGAAACCTTGAAAACCTTGGAAATCTCTTGAACCTTGAAGAAAAACTCAACCTTGGATCTCTAGATTGTGGTAGGATTGCTTGGAAACGAGTTAATGATATTTATATAAAGGCAATTGCGATCCTAGGAAGACTTTTCCGGATTGGAAAATGGATGAGCATTGGAAGAGTTGGAATCCGAGTAGAGAACAGCCAGAACCTGTTTCTGCGACTGAAAAGGCGTCGAGGGACAGAGACGCATTTTAGATGATTAAAGGGCGTCGGCGCGACACGAAGCGTTTCAAGCTTTCTATCATTTACCCGAAATTCCATATTTTGATGCTTAATTAAACACCTGCTCGAAGTTACTGATGAATTTTTGAGTGTAGGAAATTCAGGAAAATTCAAATGAAGCTGGAAAATATCAAGAAGATCCCACTGTGGGAATTTATGAGTTTCGACTGTGACTAAAAAGACGATTATCTCTATCCCTTGTACTCGTTCATGTAATTGATTTGCATAATCATCATTACTATATGTTAAATATTTATTAGAATATATCAAGGACCTTGTGGTTTTGATGAAACTGGAATTTGAGTTCCCCTACAACAAAAACAGTGATAATTCTGGAGAATTCCTAATCGCACGGATAGACCGTTGAATTGTTAATTAGTGAGGACGATGGTTCCACTTTTGTGAAACGGTGCGTAGATAAATGAGCTTCGGCTTAGCACTGAATTACAAGAATTGGTATCTTGACTCATTAATGACAATTTAACAATATTATCCTTGATTAATTTATATTTTTCTTTTAGCCCAGCATGCATCATGTAGGACTTTGATATAATTGTGATGAGAATTGATTATTGATTAAATTTCAGACCATTGATCAACTAATTCCCAACGTGATATGAAATATTCCATTCTGAATTGAATATCTTGATTATCTTTGAGGTTCGCTTGAAGATATCCTTGAAATTCTATCCTTTCTTGGATTCCTTATCCAAATATTCCTTGTTTTCCTTTAAGATCCATCATGGCTGCAGCACGTCCACATTGGCTGGCAATCGCTCCCTATGATGAAACCTGCAGTGTCTACGACCTGGGGTACTTCCCACTCAGTGGAGGTTGATCGACCTTTTTTTATTTCCTTGTCTACTTCATCCAAACATGATTGATTTCATGGATCCCTTTGAGCTATCTTCATTGGTAATTTTGAGAAAAATTACAATCATGTGATGTTAAGAGCGTGTCTCATCACACCTTGGCATCACCTTTTCAGTACATTCCATTTTATTTCACTCCCTTGCAAAGATAATGCCAAGGTGAGGCAGCTGTAGACACGCTAATTTTGACATCATTTTGAGTAAATTTCATATCATATAATAATGCCTCAGAATAGTCTGATGTTTAATCATTGGTTAATTTTTATTGATCTTTTTTTAGTTAATTATCTAAATAGTGTCGAATCAAACATACATAATTTAAGTTAATTAATTAAATTAATTTTAACTCAAATTTCAGTTAAAATATGAAGAAGTCTAAATGACGTCGACACATGTAGACGCCATTTAGAATTTATTCTTATTTTGATGTTTAAATTTGAATTTTAATTAATTGATTAATTAGCTAAAAGACGTCTTCAAAGCACGACGCAATTTAGGTCTCCTAAGTTGTTTATGTCTCTTTTCCAGATGTTTATCCTTATCTTAATTAGTGTAAAAGGTGTCGTAATTGGGCGACGCATTTTAGCTAATTGCAAATAAAGATAAACTTTTTCCGGATGTTTATCCTTATCTTAATCAGTCTGAAAGGCGTCTTCAATGAGCGACGCGTTTTAGATAATTACAGATAAAGATGAATTAATCTGTATTTATCTGTTGGTTAAGTTGGATAAACTTTAAGATTTCTCCATGTAAATCCGCGAATGCAAAGAAGTCTATAAATACCCAGCCTTTTGAACGAGTGACAATTAGTGATGGTGGCGATAGAGAGTGATGTTGAGTGATAATTAGCAATTATTTTGGTGGTGATTGGAGCAAAGAAGCTTGACGACGTCTGAACACTGAAGGAGCGGGGTGCTGTTGTTTCCAGGAGTCGGCATCCTTTCTTCACCCGTTCAAGATTCTCTCAAGACCAAGGCTTCCCAGGGGCCATCCAGCTTAACTTTCAATCAAATTCTGCATATTTCTCACATTTTCATCATATTAGTCTCACATTTTTCATCACGTCACTCCATGCAACACACACACATACACTAGCATCATTTTTCAAAACCTATTTGTTAAAGGGGTTTAAAAGACCATCCCAACAAGTAAGTTCACCTGTTTAGTTGCATGTTTAAAATTTCTTCTATAATAGATACTATATCTATCTGAGTTCTCATTGTGTTTTCTCTCTTCCTTTCCATTTTTCTTGCAAGGTACAAAAGAAGAACAAGGGGAGGAAATCAACAACGAACAACAAGGAATCTGGACGATCCTCAAAACTCAATAGTAGCCAAAGCAAGAGCAAGAATAAAAAGGACTCTCTTTCTTCAGCCGGCTGAAGGAGAGGAACCAAGAGCTCAACATCTCCCACGTCCAAACAGGTAGGCGATCAAATCTTTCTTTTGGAACTTTTAAGTCAAAAGTTTCTGGCGATCACGTTCACCTAGTTTCCTTTTAATAGGTTTTATTTTGCACTTAAACAACATAATTTTTCATGATAATCATACACTCATTTTAAGAACTCACACGTAGCAGCCCATACAACATAATTACTTGCATCTTTTAACTGAAGATCCATCTTCGGAATATCTGAAACTAAAATTGAATTCACCATCGCCATAGCAACAACTATAAGTGGTGACTGCTACCTTACAATGGAGGTGGTGACCAGATCTGCGCGGGGGGGCTTCGCGGGAGGTGATCGGAGCTCAAAGAAGAGAAGATGCTCGCCCAAAGCTGCGTCGGGCCATGAAAGCCGCAAGACAGGAATCCTGTGCGATATAGGAATCAGCACCCTTGGGACCTGCGGGCTGATGCGCAGGATGCTCGACGCCCCTGGGACATATAGGATGCAGGAATCAACGCTTCCCCTGGAAGTTGGCCGAGCAGGAATCGACACCCCTGGGATGTCAGCCGCGAGCAAGAATCATGTCACTGCGGCTAGCACGAAGCAGAAGTAGAGGAGGAAGGCAGGATGTCGACGACCCCTACGAGTGTGACGGTGCAATCGTGCCCGGTGTCGTACACAGTCAAGAGAGGGAAGATCTCGAACCCTAAACCCTATACTCTGATACCATGTTGCGAACAGTGAATTGAAGAAAGCATATCTTCTCCATTGTATTGAAGGTAGATATATACAAGTACAAGAATCCATAATAGGGCAAGAGGCCAGCAGGCCTAAGGAAGCTGTACATACTAAATCTAGAACCTACTAAATCTAGATGTACCGTATATACATCAACAATGCCAAACATTATAAAAGTACAACCATGGATTGGACAGCTATGGGGGCTTTGGTTGAGTTGTGGCATCTACAAACTCATACTTTTCTTTCACCACGTTTGAAGCCACCATCATTCTTGAAGAAGTTGAACTTCTATTAGGCCTTCCTAAACTCAAGATGAGTAATAATGAATCATATTTAAATGGTATTGTGTTTATGAAGGACAGAATCACTGGTCAACAATTGCTAGAAAAGATTATGAAGAGTTCAAAGGAAGTTCAAGGCTGTCTTATAAAGAAGGGAATTAATCTTGCGAAATGAGCTGAATGGACTCTGAAGAAGATAGAAGATCTCAAAAATGAAGAAACAAAAAACATGATGAAGGCATTCACCACATGCTTAGCTAGAACTTTACTATTCCCTACCCAAGATAATATTCTAAAAGATGATCAAATCAGCGCAATCAATGGGATTTTCGAAGGGAAGCAGATTAGCACACCGGTTCTAGTCTACCTTTACAGTGGGTTCTCTACAACTTCTACAGGTCAACTCCCTCTTGGTAGCATGCTTCTCTTAGCTTTGTGGATGGAGTTCCATTTCAAGTTCAACCATAATGAGGAAAAAGTTTCAAGAATATCTCAGACATACCAACAGTAAACTCTTGCAGCATATATTTTTTATTTTTTTAATATACCAAAATAATATGTAGAGAGACGGGCAGTGTACAATCGTCTAACCCAATCAATGTACTGATTGATCCATAAATCTAGACGTGGAACATAATTTCGTTTAGATAGGCCTAGCCCTAGATCCCCTCACCTGTCCCTGGTCGGATTAGCCGGCATATAATATCATTTAAATGGATCCAGACATACTCCAAAATTAAGAAACGTCACCGACGCCAACTCCAGTCGATAAAAATAGGTTTGATGACAGACATGGTTATCCATAGATTTCCTTAGTTTATCCATTTAGAGGTTACTTTATATCGACTCTAGTAAGTCTTTTTTCAGTTGAGAAGGTCAAAAGTCACCCTTAAATTAAGTCTTTGTTAAAAGATGGTTGTTGTCTATTTATTTTATTTTTACAGATGAAATTATTTGAAAGGACTTTTGAGATGACTAAAAAGCTGTTCTAAAAGTATTAAAACCAGCTTCTTACGTTTAGAGACAACTTTGAGCTTGATGTCAATTCTTACTTTTCTTAGAGTGTTAGCAAATCTAAGTACTTGACCGTTACCGTTTGATCACTAATAATAATTCATGTGTACCACAATCATTAACCACAATAGTTGCTACTGCACCCACAATCTTGGTATATGTGCAACATTTTCGTAACCCACATGAACTTCCACTTCTTGACCATCACGATACTCTGCACTCATGCGTCAACTCCTAACCTCTCTAAGTCCGTTGACCTGTTATATCTCAATTATGACCCCTACATCATTCTATCCCTAAATTATTAATAAACCAAAAAACATTAAGGCAAAAAGAAAGAGTACATTTTTCCCTAAACATAAAATGTATCAAAAGAAAATTTTTAATGATGGACTGGATGGGAGGAAGAACACTACATGGTTGATTGGGCCCACCAGGCCCACTAATAGGGCCATGGGCTGACAGCAGGTGAACATCCTTCGGAGTCAGGTCACAGGTCTCGGATTCGGACCCACAGAACCCGGAGCGTCGGGATGGAACGGTTAGATTTGATGCTTTCCTGAAGTTGGATCCATCACGTCCATATTAGAAGGTTTAGTTATCCCTGTTGGGTCGGAAAGTCGTCCAATCTAGATCGAACAACTAGAACTCCTTCAAACCACAAAAAGTAAGAGCGATTGCATCCAAAACTTCAATTTCCCCTTGGGTACATCGGCTTTCTGGCAGCTAGGCCGACGTCCTTCTCAGGGTGTCAATTTGACCAGCCCTCTGGTTAGTCCACGTGGACAAACGTATATGCGTGTGTAAGAGAGAGAAATATGGAGGATGCACTCCTCCACGTGGACGGACAAAGGAAGGGGTTAGATTAGGCATCCTGAAAAAGATGTCACCCAATCTGATGTCTAAGACTTTGCCCTTTCATCTCGAAGTCCCGGTTAACCCAATCTGAATCTAGTGATTCTCATAATTGTTTTGGGAGAATCAAAGGTAAAACTGAAAGATGGTCATTCGGATACCATAAAAAAGGGATGTGTAATGATTAAGATTAAAATTTTATTAATTTAAAATTAATATAAAAAATTTCAAATTTTTATGTATATTTTATCTTAAGATTAGCTCATGGATTTTTTATGTCGTAAAGACGAAGACGTTAAGATAAATAAATGCATAGATAAAGTAGAAAGTAATCTTAAATGTAACTCCTGTTGACCTGAAACTTATTGGAATTCATAATCATGTAAGTTCAGCATCAATTAAAAGATGTGATTTAAATTAGAGAGAATATAAGAACTCAAAGATCTAATTTGAGGTAATTAGACATAGCAAGAAAATATTGGACTTTTTTAAAATTTAAATACAAATGACACTAAACTGTTTAAAGTGATGGATATAGTTTATGTAGTCAACACCAAGGTTCACCGACTTGACGAGTCGGATCGAGTCAGATCTCCCATGATCTAATACAAGTCGAGTTAACTCATGCCGACTCATACGAGTCGTATGGTCAAATCGTATAGATTCGGTCGAATCGCACTGACTCGGATTCGTCCTGAGATGGTACGAATCGTCCGAATCGGCACGAGTCGATCCGGTAAGACAAATCCTCGTCAACACTAAATAAATGAATATAACTATGATGATGATGAAGAAGAAGAAGTTGTGTTTCCTACCGTCACCACCTATACAGAGAAAGAAAAGAGATTCTCTTAATATATATTTGGACTAGAATATAACAATATTGAGAGAGAGAGAGGAACTAGATATTTGCCAAATTTTGAGATCATACTAAAGATCTTTTTGAATGTTTGATCCTCTCTCTCTCTCTAATACTCCTAGACTCCGATCCAAAAATTTATTGAGAGGATCTCCTCCTTACAGATTTGATCCACATAACCCAATCAGTACTTTCATCTAGGCGTCCTTATGCTTTAGCTGCTTACTTTACCTCCCTGACACCGGAGAAAGGAACCCATCCGCTTGGTCATTTTCCCATGCATGTGAAAGCAGACAGCGAGAATGGACAAACAGTTGAGCTGCTTACTGGAGCAGCATTTATATCGCTCGGTAGGCCCTGTAGAAAGAGATAGCGAGGTATCAGTAGCCCCCGAAAGGACTGATGCGGTATTCAGGAGACCTTCCATACTTCCACTGCTAGGGAAAGCACTGCATGGATCTTTTTCTAGGGATGCTCTGTCCACAACCGTTATGGGCTCTCACACACACCAACCATGATAACAGTTCTTGAGAAGATGCCAAGGGGGACCATGCATGCCCATAAAATTTGACGGAGGAAACAGGCATCAACATACATAATGGAACAACGATGCAGTGGGTAGTCATATCAGCCTCCCCACCTAATAGCATGGAGGCCCCTCCTCTCCTCCTTCACAAGCAATGGGGCTTTTATCCTAACAGAAGCTAATAACGAGTAAAATAAGGTTCCTTTTTCTTTACACACATAGACACATCTACATGCATATGCTTCAACATCGGACCTGGGACACGTTTCTTCTCTGGTGTGTTCCTCTTACTATCTTCGTAGTGGAATCCTGTGGAGATGGGGACTGATGTGAAGACAGATAAGTGTGGGGTCCCACCGTGTTCCTCTTTTCTGTACCTGCAGATCACTGTAATGTCTCTACCGAACTGCAAAAGAAAGAAAAGCTCATCTCAGGTTTTAGAAAGGAAAGGGTTCTTGTAAGTCTGGTTCACTCTGGGACAAGGATTTAAAGCTCACCAGCTGGGCTTGTCCTGGCGGCTCTCCTTCTCTCTATTGGAAGGAGCACATGTTGTCTTGATTGAGAAACCTTTGTCTGCTGTCTCCCAGTTGCATCACAAAGTTGCTGCCATTACCCTGAAAGAGATGTGGGCAGTTCAATATCAGGGAAAAATGCACACTATTAAACTTGACCTAGTTGACTGACTTTTATACCCAAAGACTAGGACTGTCAAAAAGAGAATCTCTCTCTCTCTCTATGTGGATGAGTTTTACCAGGAAGAAATAAAATGCACACTTCAACTTCTTTTGTTGAAATGAATTTTACATGCAAAAAGACTAGGGACTCTCTCTCTCTCTGTTATAAATATTTGTGTGCAGATGAGGACCTGAGGGAAGGCACTGGGGCCCTGCCCATGCAGTAGAAATGAAACTGAAGTGTCTTGAACAGGACAGTTGTTGGTTGTCTCTACAAAAGCCGTGGGTTGGATGTGACTGGCTTGTTGAACAGATAGCATCCCCGGTGCCATCCCCTCCAGCTTCTGCAATTTAATGCCACAAACAAACCCCATCAGTCCAAAACCACACACACACCTCAAGTACACAGTAAAACAGTAGTAGAAAACTTTTAACAGAAGTTTGCGAAAGACCCATCTTGAGACTTAAAGGATCATACCTCTGCCCCGCACCGGTTGATGATCTCTAGATCAAAGGAGGACTCGTATAACATGGGGTTCACGGAGGCGAGCTTCATGGACAGGAACTGTGACAAGGGAAAAACACCAAACACTCCATTAAGAGATAAGATCTAGAGAGAGAGAGAGAGAGAGAGAGGACAATGGGATTGCCATCCTCACCTCCACCTGATGCTGCAAGGACTGCACGTAGTTGATGATCTCATCCAGCATCATGGCCTTCCCCACGACCTTTTTTTTTCAACCATCCAAGAAAAGAGTCAGAAATTGCACTCATCTAAAGATCTGTACATGTACGTAAAAATCAATCTGACGGGTTCTTTTCAGTTATTCCTCCCTCACCTTGTCACACCCGGGGACGAGCCCCTGCAGCATCTTCATCCTCTCGCTAATCTTCTCCCTCCTTGCCTGCAGAGAAGAGAGAGAGATCGCAACTTTGAGCTCACAGTGATTGCAGACATGGTTTCCCAGCATGAGAACATCAAGAACAAGGTGGTGTTGGGTCTTCAATGGCTACAGTGCAGGTTCTTACCCTCTCCGCGAGGCTGTGGCTGTCAGTTGCCTGGCCCCTCCTTGCCCTCACATGGATATACCCAGATGGGGCCTCCTGGGTGGCCTTACTGCACTTCTTCGGCTTCCTGATCCTGGCCTCCTTGGCATCCTAGAACAGCAAAGAAGAAGGAAACCTAGATGAGACGCTAAGCAGAGACAGACGTACGCTAAGAGGTGATGAGGTCGTCTTGTTCTTCTCACGTCGGGTTGGGAGGCGCCGGAGCTCCGCCTCGGCCTATCCTTCCTCTTCTTCTCCATGGGGAGTGGCGCCCTGGACGCCACCTCGCTCAGCTGAGCCGAGGAAGAGGAGGAGGTGGCAACCCTGCCTCCCCCGGAGGGCACCGTCCCGCCACCGCTCGAGAGGGAGCTGCTGCTCTCTGCAGTGGGAGCAGCAGCAGAGGAGGCAGCCGCGGGGGGCTTGGTGGCAGTCGAAGGGTAGTAGCAGGGGAGCCAGGAGAGGGCGGCGCCGGGGAGGTCGCTAGTCTGGTGCTGGTGGTGGGGAGGCTGCGGCGGTAGGGGCAGGGGGAAATCGAAGGGAGGTGGTGCGGGAAGATAAGAGGAGGGGTCGAGGGCGGCGAAGGGGTGGTGGTGGTGGTATGGAAAGGCTGCCATGTTTGCGTTGGGAGGTGGGAGGGAGAGAACAGAGGGGCTAAAGGAGGACAGAGGGGACTCCAGAAAGGGCTTAGAAATGGGTATCAAAAGTGGGTCTGGTGACTGAACTGGCCTGCCTTTATAGAAGCCATGACGGCAGGGGAGGAGGGGGTAGAGAGAGAGAGATGAAGTAGAGAGAGAGAGTACATTTTGACCTGTCTTATCATCTTCCTCCTTCTCCGTGAACTCTTTTTACTCTCATGTCCTCTTTCATCCGCATCATGCCTACTCCAACCTCTTTGAAAACAAGTATTGGTTTTACAAGAATTAAGATTAATAGCATCATGAAGTCACAATTAGCTAAAATAAGGGTAGCAGCAGCCTTCACAGGTCTCCTCTTGGGAAGTGCATTCTACATATGGTTTGAAAAAAAAGGTTTTATATGAATGCCCCTGGGTTGGTTCCTTTGTCCACAAGGCCATGCACAGTGACCATCCCTTTGTCCAGTGAGGAAGAGGGAGATAGAGAAGACTGAGGGTGAAAAGGCTGTCCTCCTTTCGAAGGGATGGTCATCCTGAACTCTGAAGTTCCATTCCCAACACCCCCCCAACTTCATAAACCACAATACTGTGCAAGGGGCCCTTTGTTTACTCTCTATCAGTATTCTTTTTGTTTGGAAACGATTTCAGTTCTAACAGGATTCGCCAGAATCAGGAGTCAAAATCTGTTGGTTTCTGTGAAATGAAACCTAAGATGTGCCACAGTGACTTAGAAAAGATACCAGTTTATTAACACTCTTTGTTGACATATTTATGACATAAAGGAAAAAGACTTTTAAAAGTTAAACTGACCTACCTGTTCTCTTTTCTGTGATGGGAAGTTTTGCAACTTTTTATTAGTTGTGCCAAGAAATAAATCAGGAAAAAATAGGTCCCCATGAAATGCATGCAGGAAGTCTAAATATTATTTTTATATTCACAGAAACATAGATGCGCTCGTATGCATGTGTGTATTTGTGTATATATGTATCCATATTAACACATTAGTATTTTGCTAACAAAGAACAAGTTTAGAGATCTTTTAATTCTAGACTGAATGCTGGCCCATTTTGCATACTGTACATATTTAGTTATGTTTAATACTTTTAATTATGTAATATCATATATATACTCTTTTCACATAAGTTAAAATTATAAGAAGTTGGGGTGAGAAACTTACAACCAGATGAGTGTTAACAGTTTGCTATAGAGAAATACTTGATACACACCGGGTGTTAGTACACACTTCTAGTGTGTACTAAGTTTTTTTTATTTTTTTAAAATTATATTTTTAGGTCAGGACCGACCTGACCTACATGTCCGTACAAGGCACAACTTATTTTGACGTCTATAAAAAAATTAAAAATTTAAAAACCAACAAGAAGAATAAAAAATATTAAAATAATATTTTACTTTTTATTTTTTTTAGCCGTCGAAATGGACGGGTAGGTCAGCTCGGACTCGACCTGAAAACATAATTTTTAAAAAATAAAAAATAAAAAACTTGGTACACATTAGAGATATGCACTAACATCTAGTGTGCATCTAAGCATTTCTCCTTACTAAAAGACTCAGTTGACGTATTTTGTGTGACAGAACAAGAGAAAAGTAATATAGTTCTAAAAATAAAATTTGACGTCTCTGATTTTTGCAATATAAACTTGGAGACTGTCTTATTGGTTGTTCTAAGAAACGCATCAAAAGAATTGTTAGCATCAGTGGTATCGGAAGATTGGGTTGGGCCAATCCGCAGGGTTGACAACGCCCTTTAAACAGGACATGGACCCATAAAAGTGACACAAGAAAGCAAGTCTTTCTAAAGAAAAAAGAAAAACTTACAAACCTAGACCTTACCCGGTTGTTTGTTTCATCATAAAACTCTATATTCTGTCAGCTTAAACATCATCAGTTTTTTTAAAATCCATGAATTTTCATGGTTTCACTATTTTAGAGGACTTTATTTGGATATTCATAAAATAGATAAAATAAGACAAGAGATGGTATAAATCTTCTGGTTTTAATTTACGGTGGCCCTTTTCTGGAAGCTAAAGTAAGGGAATGAGCCACCAGATGGAGCAACAGAAGTTCGATGAGATTTTGTTTTATACTATTTTATATTAAATTAAACATCCAAAAATATTATAAAATAAACAACTCTTTTTTAGATTTCATTGTTTGACATTAGAATAAATAACTTGTAAGCTAAGATGCCATATGGTTTGGTGTCAAATATCATAAAATACCATAAATGATCATATTCGATATCTCACAAAAATATAATGGGACACGATATTTATAGTATTTTAGGATATTTTGCGTCAAAATAAATAGCACCTTCGCATATGCAAAAAAAAGAAGGGACTTTGCATATATACCCCTACAAAAAATAAGATTTATATATGTTGTCTCCGTAGCTCGAGTTTGATGATAACAAAATTATATTTAGTGTTGACCATATTTTCTAAGTGATTGACAAGTATATACTCAATAGGCAAAATATATGTGAAATGAATGAAGCTCAGAAGATATGATTAAGGCTATTGAACCAAAAGGTCGACCGATACAGGAGAATCGATCAACCAAACTGGAACCTAAAAGAACCCAAAATTACTATGTGAGTCCAGTCGACCGAAACAAGAGAATCGATCGACTGTTTTGTAAGCCCAAGACAGACTAAGGTGTTCTGCGAGTCCGGTTGACCGTCTTAATCGAAACGGTTGATTGGAAGTTCGTAAACTGTTTTTTACCTAATCCCTATTTTTTCAAAAAATAGTCAAATTCTAATGTCTTTGTGCCTAACATATCTCTTAGGATTTGTGCCTCTATATATTAGCCTATTCTAGGATTTTGAATATGAAGAAAAAAGATAACCTATTAAGAGAGAGCATCATCCCTCTAAACATCCAACCTTCTTCTTCTCCAAACACCAACTTAGTTATCCATCTTGAGAAGAAGGTTAAGTAAAAAGAAGAGCGCGTAAGAAACTCATCCTCTAACTCTACGACAATAATCTTGCTAGAGGCTAGAGTTGCAAAGATCTACAATGACATCTCTCTATTTTTCTATCTCTCTTTCTTATTTTTGCTTAAATAGATTGTATCTTGTATGAAAGTTGAGAGTGATACTGTGCGTTTGAGCCTTGTTGCCCTATTGGATGTTCTTGATACATCATCGTGTGTACTTTGAGTTAGTCCTTATACTAGCATTTGTATTTTATATATGGTATAGTGTGTGGCCTACGAGATGCCGGCAGGATGAAGTTGGAGATGGTAGGCTGCATGTCGTCAACGGAGATGCCGGACGACCTCGATGGAGATGTAGTTAGAGATGGGGATGCCAAATGCCGTTGATGCTTGCTGATGTAGACTGGATCTATCACGACCGGACTCCGAAGATGGAATCCGAAGATAATGGATCCGGAGCTGGATCGGATCCGTATGAGAGGCCCGACGGGGATCCGGGACAAGGTGAGGATCAGAGGCCTCGGACGGTGGCCTGCTGAGTGCGAAGCCGAGGCGCCTTCGGATGGCTGACAGCCGGCCTGAGGATACGGAGCCGGGGTTCCTGAAGAAACGGCCGGCGCGAGGCGGAGCCGAGGCTCCTTCGGACGAAGTGTACCAGCCCACGGGAGGCGGAGGTGAAGCCGGAGGTCTGAGGCCGAAGGTGGCTCGGTCGGTTGCTGGCTTACTTTCGGACAGTGGGCCGAAGCTTCTTCGGCGGACGAAGGCGCGATACCGAGTCTCCTCCGGTCGTGGGGGCAGCCGGCGCACGGCGTCGAGACCAAGGAGAGGAGTTCGAGATCGGCGGCCGAGACCGACTCGGAGAGGTCGGCGATGATTCGAACCGAGCCCCTGCAGGAGGAAAAGAAGAAGAAACCGGTCAGTAGGAGTCCCCGGGTTCAGCCCTAGGGAACCCCCTCCGACGGTCAAGTTAGCTCCTGAAGATGATTCGATTCAGAAGGCAAAGAGTAGCTTTAATGCTTTTTGGACTATAGTCCTTGAGGGTCTCGGAGGCATAGAATTGCATACCTTTGGCAATAAATAGCGGTGTATTTATAGCAGAGGATAGAGGATGGTTAACGGTGACAGCCGATATAGGACTATGTCCGGGCTTACTGGTAAACCGCCATAGTGCCTAGTCCTCCACCGGAGTGGGCCGAACTCGGCTATCGGGCCGAAGGGGGTTGGGCCGCTGATGGGCCGAAGCCTGCTGGGCCTGGGGCTGCCGGGCCGCTACCGGGCCGTAGGCTGATGGGCCGCTGACGGGCCGAAGCCTGTTGGGCCGGGAGCAACGGTGCTGCTTACGGGCCGAGGGCTGTTGGGCCGAAGATGGGCCGAAGGCTCCCTGAGGGCCTTGCACTGCTGCTGCTGGGCTGAACTGGGTTTGGGCTTATTTTAATGGGCCGAATCGGATTCTGCCTCATCACATAGCCCCCCACTCTTGTCTTCCTCAGTTCTGAGATGGCAAGAGTAAAATCCGAAGCCTCCTCGGAAGAATAATACGGTATGTGCTTTGTTTGAAACCTTTGCTTTGTAAAAAGGTTGCCTTGGGTCGGCCGAGGACTGGTGAAAAACAGCCTCGTCTGAGGCCGGGACCTTGTTGGAGATACCTTCGTCTTAGGCCGAGACTTGGTGTATATATAGAAAGGACCTCCGTTTGCTTGCTTCGTGACATGTCTGAGTAGATAGCCGAATTTCGATATGTGGCCGAAGCTATGCTGCTCCCGATACGGTTCATACGGACTTAAGAGAATACCATGCCGCTTCCTGATCGGGATTATACGGCCGAAGCCATTCGCCGGACCGAGGTACCTGCGGATTTAGAAGAACCATGCCGCGTCCTGATCCGGAAATACATGGCCGAAACCATTCGTCGGATCGAAGGACCCGCGGACATAGAAAAACCATGCTGCGTCCTGATCTGGAAATACGTGGCCGAAACCATTCGTCGGATCGAAGGACCCGCGGACTTAGAAAAACCATGCCGCGTCCTGATCCGGAAATACGTGGCCGAAACCATTCGTCGGATCGAAGGACCCGCGGACTTTGAAGAACCATGCCGCGTCCTAATCCGGATTACATGGCCGAGAGCCATTCGTCGGATCGAAGGAGGCGCGGACTTTAGAACCATGCCGCGTCCTGATCCGGAAATACATGGCCGAAACCATTCGTCGGATCGAAGGACCCGCGGACTTTAGAGCCATGCCGCGTCCTGATCCGGAAGTACGTGGCCGAAACCATTCGTCGGATCGAAGGACCCGCGGACTTTAGGAAAACCATGCCGCGTCCTGATCCGGATTACATGGCCGAGAGCCATTCGTCGGATCGAAGGAAGCGCAGACTTTAGAACCATGCCGCTTCCTGATCCGGATTACATGGCCGAGAGCCATTCGTCGGATCGAAGGACCCGTGGACATTAGAGCCATGCCGTGTCCTGATCCGGATTACATGGCCGAGAGCCATTCGTCGGATCGAAGGACCCGCGGACTTAGAAAAAATATCATGCCGATCCGATACTAATGGCCGAAGCCGCCCTCGGATCGGGTTGACGCGGTCCTTGAATAATGCCGCTCCGATCCGATACCAATGGCCGGAGCCGCCTTCGGATCGGGTTGACGCGGTCTTTGAATAATGCTGCTCTGGTTGTCGGATCAAGCCCTTCATCTCCATGAGCATTTGGGAAGGGGGAGCAGGCAAGGGCAGATGCCGCTGTTGCGGGTCCCGTCGCCTCTCTCAGTCCCATTCCTCCCTGCGATACCGCTTTCGGGAGCACTGCTGGTCTTCGGGCCGAGGGCGGACTACCTGGGGGGAAGGTGCCGAAGCTGCATCGGCTACGCCTTTACCTTTAGATATCATCAGGGCCTCCCGATTGACATACTTGTGTGCCCGGGCTACGAGGTCCTGGAAGGTAGGGGGATGGCGTTTCCCGATGGAGCCGAGGAGCCCTTCGTCCCGACACCCGCTAATCACGGCCGAGACCGCGATCGAGCTATCAAGGTTTGGGATTTGGGCGGCCTCGGTCCGAAACCTGGTGAAATACTCCTGGAGAGTTTCGGTGGGGCCATGCCGGATGGCTAATAGGCTGGCCGATGTCTTACACTGCCGGGTGGCATCATAGAACTGGTCGATGAACAGCTGGCCCAACTGGACTAGGGAGTGGGTGGAGTTGGGGGCCAGTGCTTCGAACCAGGTCAGAGTAGTCTTCTCGAGGGTGAGGGGGAAGAGTCGGCAGCGGACTACCTCGGTGACCCCTCGGACCGAGAGATATGCGCTGAACCTCTGGAGATGACAGACCGGATCTGTCATTCCGTTGTAGAGGGGGCCTTTCGGCAGCTTGAAATTGGGAGGCACCTCGGTAGCCAGGAGCTCCGCCGTGAACGGGGTCCGCTCCAGGATGTTACTGGCCAGAGGTGCCCCGTACGGCCGAGACACCATCTGCTGCATTTCCTTACGCATCGCCATTAGCCGCCGGTCCAGGTCCGGGACGGTTGAGGTGGCGACTGACTGTCCACCGGTTCTGACCGGGCGGAATTCGGACGAAGCAAAGCCTTGCTTTGTCAGGCGATTGACGCGAGGGGCTCAGGCAGGTAGTGCCGAGGGCTTGCTGTACGCTAAGGCGGTTTCGTCAGGGAAAACCGGTGCGGGTGCTGGACGGAGCCTCGCATCTTGAACCGGGTAAAGTGGAGGAAGCGGTGCTTGTTGAGGAAGCTGTCCCATCGATCCCATGCGCTGGGCGATGGCGGATACCATCTCCTGAAGAGGCGCTAGGGATTTGACGGTAGTTGCCAGCGTTGCTATCTGCTGCTGGAATACTCACACCCGGTTGTCTTCCGCGACAAGGGACTCTGGTATGACTGGCAGAGTCGCGCTTGTCGGAGCACAAGGGGCGCCTTCAGACGGCAGTAGCTGTGCCGAGGCTTCCCGTGCCTCTGCCTCGCTCTGTCCGGATCGTCGGGTGACAGGTCGTTGCGACATGACTTGTTTGCTTGTTTCCCACAGACGGCGCCACGTGATGTAGACTGGATCTATCACGACCGGACTCCGAAGATGGAATCCGAAGATAATGGATCTGGAGCTGGATCGGATCCGTATGAGAGGCCCGACGGGGATCCGGGACAAGGTGAGGATCAGAGGCCTCGGGCGGTGGCCTGCTGAGTGTGAAGCCGAGGCGCCTTCGGATGGCTGACAGCCGGCCTGAGGATACGGAGCCGGGGTTCCTGAAGAAACGGCCGGCGCGAGGCGGAGCCAAGGCTCCTTCGGACGAAGTGTACCAGCCCATGGGAGGCGGAGGTGAAGCCGGAGGTCTGAGGCCGAAGGTGGCTCGGTCGGTTGCTGGCTTACTTTCGGACAGTGGGCCGAAGCTTCTTCGGCGGACGAAGGCGCGATACCGAGTCTCCTCCGGTCGTGGGGGCAGCCGGCGCACGGCGTCGAGACCAAGGAGAGGAGTTCGAGATCGGCGGCCGAGACCGACTCGGAGAGGTCGGCGATGATTCGAACCGAGCCCCTGCAGGAGGGAAAGAAGAAGAAACCGGTCAGTAGGAGTCCCCGGGTTCAACCCTAGGGAACCCCCTCCGACGGTCAAGTTAGCTCCTGAAGATAATTTGATTCATAAGGCAAAGAGTAGCTTTAATGTTTTTTGGACTATAGTCCTTGAGGGTCTCGGAGGCACAGAATTGCATACCTTTGGCAATAAATAGCGGTGTATTTATAGCAGAGGATAGAGGATGGTTAACGGTGACAACCGATATAAGACTATGTCCGGGCTTACTGGTAAACCGCCATAGTGCCTAGTCCTCCACCGGAGTGGGCCGAACTCGGCTATCGGGCCGAAGGGGGTTGGGCCGCTGATGGGCCGAAGCCTGCTGGGCCTGGAGCTGCCGGGCCGCTACCGGGCCGTAGGCTGATGGGCCGCTGACGGGCCGAAGCCTGTTGGACCGGGAGCAACGGTGCTGCTTACGGGCTGAGGGCTGTTGGGCCGAAGATGGGCCGAAGGCTCCCTGAGGGCCTTGCACTGCTGCTGCTGGGCTGAACTGGGTTTGGGCTTGTTTTAATGCGCCGAATCGGATTCTGCCTCATCACTTGCCAATGGTTAAGGCATTGTTTGCTAGTTGCTGTCGGCAGAGATGGGGTTGCCGTGGATTGATGCTTCACTCCTTATGGTCTCATTTCACTGTTAGTGGCGGTCCTATGACCAGAGGAGACAGGGTTGTGGACCTTGTGGTAGGGTGCTCTGCGAATATTGCTAGGAGTTAAAAGGTCCTGTGATTGGAGGGATGCATAACCACAATGTTCCTAAGGATTTTAGAGTCATTTCATACAACATATGGGACTTAAAGCACATAGATATAAATATGATAATTCCCATAGGAATATATATGGGATATCGTAACAAGTATTACTCGTAAATATAAGTCCGAAGATATTGTTTGCTGAATGAGATTTTGTTTGACCCAATATTAGACCACATCTTGCGCGCCTTGTTTTGACGTTCTGTGGAGATGAAAGTTCACCTGAACTGGAAACATCCTTTCCCACGAAGACCAGTGAAGTGCGGGATTTCTTTAGTTCCTTCGTGCGGTCCCTTAAATGACTCACATTTGTCCCTTCCCCCCTTCTGTCGACACAAGCGATTTTTTTTTTCCTTTTTTTAGCTATAGTGATACTTTTTTGGATACAAGATTAATGTCAATAAAATGATAGATCAAACAGACCTGGAAAGAAAAGCTCCATCACATTTGAGATACAATATAAAGTTTCGTGAAGAAGAGTCCAAATTAGATGCCATTCTAATGAAATAAACGTTAATAAATTGGGCAAGTGGAATGAAAGGGTGATCAGATTAGGTAAGTGAGACGCAACAGTATTTTGATTATTATGTTTTTTTTTTATCAGTCTGATGTATTTATAAGGCCTCCACAATGGAGATAGCACAAATACCAATAGTTGCCAAATTTCTTCTTGGTAGGGAATTATTTTGCATATCAACGATTGTTCTACCTTTTTAAAATGATTTCTTTTTTTTTTTTTTTTTTTTTTTTTCTAAACAAAAGTCAATAGAGAAAGTTGATCTGTCTCCGTCAGCCACCAATCTAATAGAAGAAATAAGTGACGTTTTCAAGATGAATTAAGATCCTTTAAAGTCTTCAGCAGACCGTAGAGGATCAGTAAAGAAGAGAGAGGACAAAAAATACGAATTCACGGATCCTCTACGGTCCGCCGAAGACCGTAGAAGATCCGAACTCTTTCAAGGTACCCTCCGTTCTTGAGGTCTTCCCCTTCAGCATTTCCCAGTTCGGCACTGTTGTACTTTAGTTAAAACACACTTCATCACTTAGATTATGTGTTTCACACCTGATCTACATAGCTTGCCTTCTCTGATGCTGTGGGTCATCTGTAGCAAGTTGTGTGCAGACCTTCCCTCCTTTCTAGCCTTTCTTTTCTCATGATCTGATGAGGTAAAGCCATTCGTTTGAGTTTGAATATAATTGGTTGCAAATGTTCTCATCCCTTTTATTGATCATGTGTTAACGACAATGAGAAGGCAAGGCCAACCTCTTGTTATTCGAAGAGAAAGTTGCTTTGGGTATCCTATAAATCCAGCTTCCTTGGGTTTTTATGAATTTTTTGTTAATGTTCACAGATAGAAATACTTTGAGAAACGATATGACACAAGTAATGGAGTGAGACATATATATCTTACCTCTAAAATAAAGAGATTGTTTAGTGTACTGCAAAATGTTGTAAAAACCACCTTTTTAAAGCGTTTTCATTAAGCATTCAGTCTTGTAACTTGCTCAGTTCTAAAATTCAGTCAACTCAGGTGATTCGTCTTCCATTCGATTTTGGTTTCCAATTTTGAAACAAAGTACTTCAGATTTAAAACCCAGAGAGCTCATCGATTTTAAAATCGAAAATCTTCAAATTATATATATATGATATTTTACAACAAAACAAAAAACACTCGAAGAAAAATCCTATAATACATTTGACCATGCATATATATCCTAAAAAGAATATATAAAAGAGATCACTAGTATGAAATATCCCAGAGTTAAAACATTTATTCTTATCAAATTAGACTTTCACAGTTCTCTCTCTCTTATGGATAAACAGAGAATATCTTAAGCATATCTCTCTCTCTCTCTCTCTCTCTCTCTCTTTGTGAGAGAGAGAGCATGTGTGTGGAATGTCTCCAACCTGCTAATCGTTCCCTCTTGCACTCTATCTCCGAGTAAAAATGTAGTCTTCAAACACTAGTTTATGCTAGGTAGAGTTAACATCCGGTATCTAATACTATTCAGAAACAAATGGTGATTGTTTATCATTGAATGGTGTGCCAATGTAAGTGGTTATGTGTAGGAATCAAATAGAGAGATAAAAGGCTAATACGTAAGAGTTCTCATGTAGAATAAGTGTAGAACTAGTTATGCATTATTAATAGATACAATTGTATTTGACCCAACAAATAACCTTCTGCATTCTTTGTTCTGAATTTATTTGGAGAGAAATTTCTCATGAATCTAGCTAGAACACGAGCTAGGGTTGCTTTGTACTTCCATTTATTAAAGAACAAAGAAATGAAGATTAAAGATGGAAGGCAATGAGGGCTCAGAGGCACCGAGGCCTCCCTTCTTAGGGGGATCATAAGTCCAATTCTCACCTAGGCGTAGAAAAAAACTCAACATTTTAGTAGGAATACTGACGTGGTTGAAATTTAAACTCTCTCCATTAAGAGGACTTATACATAATTTGACCATCTGAGTCACTGACAAAAGGAAAAGAAGGATGAAGGCAATATGAAGGGTGATAAACGGGGATTTGAGCAGTGCATCAATTGCAAATTAACTAACGATTGAGGGATTACTTCTACTTAGAAGTCAATAACCTTTTTCTCTAATTGAGTGTACGAGAGTGTCATAAGTGTCCACTAAGATCTGGAAAACGGCAAGAAGAATGTTTGTCCATTAATTTAGAGCATCTTATATTCTAATGAGAAGAAAAAGGAGAAAAAAAGGCCTTTCTTAAGGTTGTAGTTTTATCTTGGGATCAGATTATTTGACTCGGAATCTTCAGCTCTGCTGAAGTAGTGTCAACCCTACATTTTTTTCCATGAGGGTTTTGGCATCAACTAAAAAACTGATGTGTCAGTTAACCTATATATAATTACATTCATCTGTCACCCATTGTATACAATGCTTCGATATTCAACATGTATATTGTCTTCCCTCTTCCTTTATACACTATGGTCTCTTTGTTACGACTTCCTTGCATGATGCCATTTTTAGAGGTCAGTCTAGCTGACTTATGGCCACCTGTCCAGATTAACCATTCATTACTATTGGTAATAGATGCATGTGATGACATCAATCTGGTACAGCTGACACCAGCCATTCATATCTTGACCAATGAGAAATCAATGTTAGTCTGAGGAGTGAGCTACCATCATCAGGTAGACCAACTTCCCATCTGTACGGGCTTGTATAATACCGGATTCAAAGGACAATATTGTCCTTTTCCTGATGAGTTGTTTACGACAAAAGAAAGCAAGATCAACTTGTTGGGAGGGGAAAGGGAGGGAGAGAGGGGTACTTTTTTAGTATGTTTAGTATCTAGTTGGCCTTATAAAGATGTATAGTTTGTCATTAATGGTCTTTGATAGAGATGTAATTCGTTAAGCAAATGGATGTAAATAATGGAGTGAAACAAGACATTTTAACTACATGGAATACAAATAAAAGTCCTATAGTATAACTGATGTCCTAATCTGAATCAAGTAAAAGAGACTAGAATAAAATGACTAACAATACAGATAATTATCCTTAGCAAAGCTTTTGATACTTTGCAAAAAGAATAGAGTCAAACACCAGTTACATGATTATTTGATATTTAGGAGAACTATAAGGGCATGATCTGGGGCCTTTTCCAAATGGAAGACGTTTTGTACTTTGCACTCAATAGCTCACTTATTTTGGTCATGGACGTTAGGGTTTCAAAACTATGTTCCCCGATTTTATTTCATTTTCCTTCAAGAGGAGCATCCAAAATATTGAAAAACTAGGAGCATGATCGATATGAAATTTAAAGGAAAAACTTATTCATTAATTGTTAACAAGAGTTAACAAATCACCCGAACCCAATGTATAAGGGGATCATATTCACCAGTGCGTGCTCATCTATGTACAGTGCAAAAACTTAGCTCCTACGGGATGGAGAAATTCAAGAAAACCTTGGTAATCTAAAATAAGACACAAATATATTGATATCATTTGTCTAAATAGTGTCTAAGGCAGCCTAGCTAATTAAAGATCTTATAGGGTGGAATAAGAATCAAGTTCAAGCATTCGTGAAAAATCATGAAGCGTACAGTTGTGGCCTTTTTGGATTAAGGAAATTCATAATTAATGTGCTTATCTTCTCAATAGGGTTTGATTCATGGTCATACTTCAATTTAGTAGGTACCCTTAAATGTTCAAATCCTCTTTAAAATGAAAAAAATAAATACCATACCAAGATTCATGAAACCCAAAAGTATTAGTAAAAGGCATGGTAAAGGCGAAAATAATTTGGTTGGGAGATATTAATACAGATTCTTTCGTTCTTGTTTTGTAATTCTCTAACCAAGGTTGTTAGTGTTGTGGATCCGCCTGGATTTCTCCTCCTTGTGTCACTTTCTTCAATACGTATGTATTCTTCATTATACTTGGCCTACTACTCTATAATTGTTACTTAACCGTAGGAAAATGAAAAAAGAAAAAAAAAATCACGCTAACATATCATATAGTAGGAAGAGAATGCAAACCATATGTGCTAAAGTTTTGAGAATTAGCTATTTTTTTAATCTTGTCAAATGCTTCTCTTTGTGTATGCACCTCTCCATATACAGAGTACAAAAAAAAAAACAATTTCCTAGTGGAAGAAACATTTTCTCATGGACCAAGAAAGGGTCATTTCCAACATTCTATATAACACAATTCAGATAGCACTAGGCAACAAGTGGTGTGCCATCAATCCATTTCTAATAACAAGAACAAGCAGATGGTACTCTTTCATGTACTCTCTCTCAATCTTCAAATATTTAGTTACAGAATTGGATTTATGGCACTTTTGATTTTGTATTGACATCAATAACAAGCAAAACAAGCAGACAGTGGTTCTCAAGGTGGGCAAATAACTACACAAGAAACATCTATCACAAAGTTTACACAAGCAGCTCCTCTTACATGCAAAGATTCCTTATTGACTGTGAGAATAATTACACAAGTTCTTCCTACATGCAGAGCTCCCTTGTTGGAGTGTTCATAGACATGCTCTATCTCATGCTGCCTGACTAGTGCCTACCCCTTGCAACTTGCAAAGTGCTGCCTCTTTCTCCAGCCTTGGTGTAGAACCACATATGGACTTGTACCAACAGGTTGAGAATTTTCTTGCTAGCTTAACAAGGACATGCAAGAAATGTTGAGAGCCATTCCACTGTGTCCCCTTTGGTTCTTGGCTTCATGCTGTTGCAGTAAAACAATGCGGCTGAAATGACATATCCTACCAAATCTAAGTGCACGACAACAGACATGAAACAAGATCGTCTAGATCGGACTTCTCTACACCGACAGGTATCAGATTGATAGCGGTATATCACAGCTCCCCATGCATGCATCGTAATGGCAGAGTGATTGACGAGTGCATAATTAGTCACACATTTTTAGTTTGAGTAAGAAAATAGATTATTTTAGTCTTAAATAGATTGAACATAGATGATACTATCTAAGTTATGATTTGATGAATATTTCTACTTATATTAGGGAGTTGTGTCAAATATTTGGACATGACATGATACTTGGACACTCAAGTCCATCACTTTACTTTATGATTTTAAAATAAATACTAGGTATCTCTTCATAATAGCTAATTCTATGCTAACATTCAAAATGTATTTCAATTATATCATTTTTTATTTGAATAAGTTGTCGCAAGTATAGTTCATTATATGTATGTATAAATATATATAAAATTTATATACTTTCCATACACTTATAACTTATTTCTAAGATTTTGTCGTATCTGACACTAGTATCTATTTGTGTTTGTCGATACTTGACACTCATCTTTGTATCCCACAAATCATAATATTTAAAGATAAAATCATTTCTCAAAATTAATGTAAACTCCTGTTTGATTGGGGCTTTCAAGTCACTTTTTGGTTTTATAAGGCAACTTAGGTAATCAGCTTACAACTGAGCTAAATTAATCGGTGATATCTTGGGGTGAACCCAGATCATAGACGAAACCTTAGCCCATCTCTCCACTTTTTCCCCTTATCTTGAGAGGGCATACATGTAGGAGTAAATACTTGTTGCAACGGGTAACATGTTTGATAGGGTGTTGGGGCAATAATTTTTTTTTTTTTTTTAATATAGATAAGGGAACAACTCTAGGGACCTAGATATACCATTCAATATAGCATTCATTCTTTGATCGGATGGCTAAACTTAATAAAAAAAAGAAATTTAAATTGCAATACAGGTCACTCATCCCGTATTTTTAGTTCACGTGATAGAACTTAAGTTAGCCTACATGTAAGAGGACATGTTAGAATAGTTCTATATTAAAAGTAGACAAAAATAAAATATGTTTCAGTAGGTGATATCTACTCTACTCCATCCAAAATTTTGAGTTGGATACCCAAATAACTTTAATACTTTCAAGTTCACTTCTAACTTCTCCTTCTCACTATATTTTTTTAGTTAACGTTGTATTTTCAAACTAATATTAGATTTTTCAAGATAGCCCTGAAATACAATGCTTGAATGAAAGCACAATGCTAAATTCAAATATACAACATGAGAGATGAAAATATAATGTTACTGCAGGAAGTTGGGAACACTGAAAAGGAAATAAATGAACTTGCATGCTGGAGGTCGGAGGGTCCAACCAGATGCATATTTCATGAGCAAAGATGACTGCGGGAGTTCCCTCGAAACCTTAGTGAACTTTGCTCAGTTTGGTTGTGCGGAATAGTGTTGTGCTAATGATTGAGAAATCATAAACATATGAGTAATGCTAACATGACGGGAAAGCTTCCAAAATTTTCTTACCTTGTTAAAGGGAGAAGCTCAAGTTGAGCACTTATTTATAAATTTTTATATCCCAATCAATCAAGTACGCTCACAGGTGGATAAACAAATTGAAAAACCTTTCCGGTCTGGATAATATTACCCTAAACATACCTAAGAAGAATTCCTGTTTTACGTGAATCCACGCAGTTTTCATGGCATAGACGCTAAAGACATGACTACTTAGATACATGGGTTTCTCAAGACAGCTCTTAGCCCTTGTATGAGTAATTTTGTGAAGGCACATGTACGATTGAGCCCGTAAATGGTCGGAACTGGAGTGAGCTAGCCTGGATCAAATAAATGCCATAGGCAATCTACTTTCATTCCCACTCACCCACCCTAACCGCACCTATTGGAGATACGATCAACATCCCCCCTCATAGAAAGAAAATTAAAGATCAATTTGCATGATGTCCAAACTAATCCCTCAAAACATATTCAAACGCTCCATCAAGATGATGCCCATTTAATACAATTGTCACAAACGACTCATTACTTTTGCCAGTGATAGAATTAAGTTAATCTTGAAAGAGTCAATTTTAACATAATCCAAACTGAGCATATGAAATTTGTTGGGATCCGTGCGGGGGCGCGACGAATGCAGCGAAAGCAATCAAAATGTCATGTCCGATGCCCGTTGATCCGATTCGAAACGAAAAATGATAAAATCAAAAACTAATGGGATGTAATATGATTACCGTGCATAGATTCAAATCCGCTTCCGTCTCGATTCCGTTAAAGCGATGCTGCGAGCCGCACAAGTATCCGGCCTCCAACGGTATCCACGCGATCAGGCGCAAAGGTTCGTCCTCGCTCCCTCGTCTGTATCAGCTCGTTCGCTGAAGATCCATCGCCGCAACAGTGTTTGAAAAGCTCAAGACAGTAATTCCCAACTTTCGGGAATCGTGCGCGGCGGAGACGGAGACTGTCCCAGCGCCTAGAACGGGGTGCCCAGAGGAAGAGGAGAGAGAAAGGGGGACGGCCAACATGGGGAGACCCTAGAGTTTGGCCTAGGATTTCTCAACAGCATGTATATATATATATATATCGGCGCAACATTTCACAAAAATCTCCGACTTAATATAAATCCTACTTAAACACCACCGATTGAGAATCTTATTGCGTGTGACCCTCTGGGCCCATTAACCAGTCTGCTTTTCAGTATGTTAAGTCTGACAACATGTAAATCGGATTGTAATCAATTAATTTCTAGATATTTAATTAATTACTTAACCGAATTAATATCTCATGTAAATCCGGTAGGACTTCCGATCAAGTTGGGTGCCAAGCAACACCGCATGATCTCGAAAAGTAATAGTGTTCAGCAACCTACATATGGAACATGTCCGTCCACAGCTACCGCGTGGCTATAATCCTTTGTTCGCACAATGCTCTCGAGTTAATCTAGGGTGTGGTCAACTATCAAATCCTAGATGGTCAACTTATTTGAATTAGACTTTACTGTACAATATCCGAAAACACATTTTCAGATATTGTGTATGCTTTGGCCAGATACTCTTGCGGATCTATTCTAGAGCATTTTCTCTCCAGTTACTTGAGAGCGAACGATCTTTTATTGAACACACAATCACCTTCGAAGGTCTTCCGCTAGACTCGATCCTTGACTATTAGAGATCCCTTGGATAATGATTCGTAAGTCAAGGTCAAAGTCCAGAAGTCCACCGACAAGGTGTCTTTGGTGTCTCAAATCCAAGGATCAACCACGCCACTGTGACGATGAATCAAGTCAGTTGATAGTCAGGTAAATTACCATTCGGCAATTCATGTCGGATCAGTTCAGTGAACTCATTCCCCAATGAGCATCTACAGGTTTACCATTGTGTCTCCACACAAGTGACTAATGAGATCAGGCACCCTCATCATATGAGCTGAAATAACATGTACTAATCTTACCGGATGTTTGATGTCCTTCTCAAACATCCTATGATTAGGAATAATTAAGAATATGTGTTTATAAGTCATTAGTCCCATTATTATGATCTCATCATAATCCAATGACTATTACACACATTCATGGACTTCATTATGCAATTACAAATATGCCAATCTATATAATGAAATAAATGCCAGTTATCAGTGAACCAGGTTGAAATAGGTGCCTTATGATTGGCTTAGAGGACACCTATATCCATCAATCTCCCACTTTGACTCAAGCCAATCACCTTCGCATTTGATCTTTATCAAATCTAGGTGATGTTCACATAAAGTCTGTGACTAAGAGTTGGTCAGGAATCTTCTAAATTATCTACAAATTGAATATTTTCTATTACGTTATTTCCTCTTAATCATGTCTCTAAACTTGTAAAAGAGCATCAGAATGTTCTGCAACTTTTGATCAGATCATGGCTCGACCATAAAATTGATCGCTCCCACTGTTATTTTACAACAACGGGACTTTATCAGAGACCTTGTAGAACTATATCTAGTTCAGAAATGAACTTTTTCATCTATACTATTCCAATAACAGTATTACTTGTTTATGTCGTCATCTTTAATATCGAGTTTTGGGTTGGAACCTTTCTAATCCATTCCTTTCTTATTAGAAGGTTAAACCCATAATTTGACTTGAAATTTGAGTAAGTGTGACCTCATAGTTTCAAATCATCCTCTCCATATACATGAGTGCATCCTTAGCACTTCTCAAGTACTTAGTGATGTGTTTCACTCCTTTTATCAACATTTCTCTGTATCCTTTAAGGAACTTTTTTCTTAAAGAAATAAATTCCATATCTCAACAATTGAGACTTATTATGGAATTTATGCCAAACATTTTGACATACATGTCAATGTAATATCCACACTGATTTATCTTAATAGATTCATATTTCTAATACGTGGGATGTTGTAACCAAACCTATTATGGAGGAAAACATGGTTAATAATGCTTTTACTGGTGTCATTCTCAATTACTTTGCTGTTATTATCACAAAGCATTATTAAAGCGACCGTACTCTCACTATCCTCTTTGAACACACACAGTCTGTGATCATTCTTAATGATCATGTAATATTTGACCATTAAGTCAAAAACTCTTATTACAACTTTGGAAAGTTTTAATTTAATTCAAATAGATTTTTGAAATTATAACTTGCTTTCTGAATATTCTAAAAACTTTAAAAGTGTATCATATACATCTTTTCCTCAATCACATTGAGAGAACACTTTTCATATCCAACTGTCATCATCTCATCATTATGATGGACAATATTGGCAAGTATAATTCTAATAAACTTATTAATGGTAACCACTGAGAAAAACTTGTCTAAGTCAACATTTTGACATTGACCATTTCCTTCAGTTTACCATGTAAATTTTAAATAGTCTATTTGTACTTATCTTCATTCTGAAGATTTACTTGTTTTAGGTATAATACCTTCTAACAATACTATCAAGTTCCGAACCTAATAGATGTTATGGACTATGGCTTAGAATTCTTAACTTCTTGCTAATTCAAAGTTGTAATGACAGAAAGCATCATCATAGCTTTTAGACCATAATCTATATATTTGAACTCCTCTAATTTTGCTAAATCTGATATGTCAAACATATCATTCTAGTCACTGAGAAAATCTCAAAAAATCTATAAAGCTTTCTAATGTATGTTATGAGTGGTTCCAAACAACTAAAGATTATTTAATAATCTTATGTTAATTTGTGGGTTTAGAACATCTTCTAGTTTTATTATCTCACACTGTCTTCTCTGAGGATATATTCCTCTTTATTGAAGACAGCTTTCTAGACGATAATTATTCTATTGTCGCTTGGCCCATAAAAGTAATGACTAAAATCTTTAGACACCTCACAAATTTACACTAGGATATAACTTGACTTTAAAATCAGGTTTGTTTATAATTCACATTTCATATGAATTATTTGGTTTCCATATCTCATATGGACACACACTGACTTATTTGGAACCATCTGCAAAGTATGAACATCTAATGTTGATACTCATGTTCAAAAAGATATAAGAATTAGGCAAATCTTATTATGTATTGCATCATATCTTAATAAGGTGCAATTTCTCATTCTATCATATTACTATGATGTACAATGAAGATCAATCGAGCGAAGATACAATTATCCTTTTAATGATTTGTGTGAATCATATACTTAAGTATTAATTTCTTTGATCAAATCAAAGAATTCTAATACTTCATTTTGATCTTATACCTTAATCTCTCAAATGCATTTGACTTGTACTTCAGCAAGTACATATAGTAGAATCATTTCAAGAGTAAACTAATAAGGTAAGTCAATAGAAGTGATTATCTTTGACCTTAAGAGAATATTAAGCTGTTTACATCATCAATAATTTCTTATTGTGCAACCCTGTGTACAATGTCATATATAATCAAGATTCACACAGTTCATTTATATAGGAGACTTGTGAGCATTCATCACATGAAATGTCACACCAAGAATCTATAGTGCATTGACCGATTTTAAAATCATATCGAACAACTATTATTCCTTCTTAGTCAATGTTATTCACTTTTATAATTCTTGATATCTTATGGAATTAAATAACAATTATTCAGTTTCATATTAGACTCCTACAGATATGTTAAGATTTTTTACTGTCTAACAGTAACCTATACATATCTTGAACAATTCTTGAGTCTAACTCAACACTAACATTTTCTCGATTTCTTTTTACTTATGATTCAATTATGATCTTACATCTTGAATTATTTCCCACTATTTTTCAACGGACTATATAACTTTCAGGTATATAGAACAGAAGACTCTGACGATCTCCTAGTGAGGATCATAATCTCCAAGAATCATAGTATGACCTCGGATAAACACATAGTATCATACCATTATCTTAGAGTAACCATCTCATGGTAATTGCAACTCCTTGCAATATCCAATCTTATTTCGGCTCACAGGTCTTTAATGGTCCAGGCTAAGCACAGTAGACCATTATCTATGGTCTAAACTTTACCATCAATACGTGACAGAGTAGAGTAAGAATGTAACTCCCGGATAAACGCGAAAATAGCTACACAGTTCCTCTATTCCAATCTCAAGGCATGTCAATATCATAGTTAACAGTTCTTTCATCAGATGGTGACAGATCTCAAGTAAACACATAGAAACTGTCATCATTGAATCAAGTTCTAAAAACTATATTGATGCAGAGCTACGCAGTGCATTCTCAATGACTCACGCTCCGGCTTAGACTTTATGTTGAAGATTTTGTTTATGTTAAGTTGGTCTCATCCTAGGTGATAGTTTATAAATATATCGTATATATTTAACTATATCTAGATAATAGCAATTGATTCATAAGTAAAAACTAAAAGCATGCATCAACCATACATGTTCATTATGTGGTCATGGACAGCACGGTGATTAATTAGAAACAAACAATTAATGACCACAACTATACAACAATTATATAATCAAAACATGCAAACAAACAGGCATTAGTGATCTCATCTCCTATTGCCTTCCTAGTTGTACTTGTGGATCATCCTTTCCTCTCCTCGGCCAGTGCGATCAATTACAAATATAAAACAGAATTTGAAACATTTTCAAATATAAATTAATTGTAAGAGAAAGCCTTATGGCCGAATACAATAATGGAGGGAGATAGAATTACAATGGAATGAGAGAGAGAGAGAGGGAGGCACGCATGTCTCATTAATTAACATTTAATTAACCCATATAACACATTCTAAAATAATCCACACAAATCACATACCATCACATGATATGAAATTGACTAAGTGCATGTCCATGACCACTTCAAATTTTAACCATCCACACATGATAAAACACATCACGTGAAGGATAAATTTTGAAATATAATAATTTTAATTTTCTCAAAACCTGGATAACAATCAAAATTGGATAATTTGAATTTTTGAAAATATTATTTTCTAATCATGCATTTAAATCAAATTTAAAATATCAAACACATCACATGTGCACTCAAGACTAAAATTAAAATTCTAAAATATTCCATGCAGAATTTAGAACATTTCTAGATTAATTAATCTAACACAGATTAATTTTAAATCACACTAACAACAATTATTAATGTGAAACAATCTAACAATTATATAGAATTAAAAATTCCAAAATAACACTTATAAAAGAATTTCTAACTCTAACTAATTCATTAACAACTCTTTGTTAATAAAACCCCTTTTATTAAATAATATTTCTCAATAACAATTAATAAGAAATATTAATTTAGAACATTTCTAATCAAAATTAGTCTAACAATTAGACTTAATAGAAACACTTAATAACTTTTATTAAAAGGTCATTTTTAGGTAGATTAGATCTTAAAATATTTTAATTAAGAGATCCTTGAGAATTTAATTAACACTTTCACTAACTATTATGAAGAGTTAATTAAAATTCTTAATAACTGTTATTAAGTATTAATTCTCAAGAAATGATTAACTAATTTATAACCATTATAAATGGTTAATCAATCACTTATATTAAAATAAAATTACCAACGTTTGTCAATTAGTTTCAAGATCATATCTTAAAATAAATTAACAACACTTATTAATTTAATTTAAGAATACATCTTAAAATTATCCCTCTAATCACTTAATTAAAAGGATTTAACAACACTTGTTAATTAATTAAGACTACATCTTAAATATAAAGTCCATTTAAGTTTATATTTTAAAAATAACCCATTTTTATTGAAAATTATAAAGTTATGTTTAAAACTATTTTAAACAATATTCATTTCCAATTAATAGGGGTGGGGTTTTTATCAAATAAAACCTTAATGGGTAATTCAAGGGTTTACAGGGGAAATTTAGGCTAAATGGGCTGCCTATTGGGCCCTGGTCAACAGGCCTGGCCTGGGCAGCCTGGTCCGAGCCAAGGAGGCCCCAATGGGGCGCCTGGGCTCGGGCCAGCGTTGGACCCAATGGTTGGGAGTGCCTGGACCCAGTCTAGGCGCCGGTCGGCCAGCCCGGTCCGGGGCTCCAACAAGCCTGGACGGGGCGCTCGGGGCCGCCCGGTCCAACCCCTGCGCCCCAGCTCGCCCGGCTAGGGTTTTATCCCCAGCCGCCGCAGATGCTCTTTGCAGGTACCTCCTTAGGCATCGGGAGGGGAAAGCCTGGGCGCCCGGACGTTGCAAAATCATTTTATAACGATAAATTTAGTCGTCTCGAAACGTATCAGAGCGGAACCTGGCTCTAATACCACTGTTTGGATCTGGGCAGGGTGCGACGAACGCAGCTGAAGGAATCAAATATCCCGCCCGATGCCCGCTGATCTGATTCGGAACGAAAAACGATAAAACTGAAAACTAATAGGATGTAATCTGATTATCGTGCCCGGATTCGAATTCGCTTCCGTCTCTGTTCCGTCGAGGTGATGCCGCGAGCCGCACAAGCGTCCGGCCTCTAGTGGTATCCATGCGATCCTCCACGGTGATTCGTCCTCGCTCCCTCGTCCGTATCAGTTCGCTCACTAAAGATCCGTTGCCGCAACGGTGTCCGAAAACCCACGGACGGTAATTCCCGACTTTCGAGAATCGCGCGTGGCGGAGACGGAGACTATCCCAGCACCTCGAACGGGGCGCCCAAAGGAAGAGGAGAGAGAAAGGGGGACGGCCAGCATGGGGAGACCCTGGGGCTTGGCTCAGGGTTTCTCAACAACGTGTATATATATTAAATCGGCTCGACTTTTCACAAAAGTCCCCGACTTAATATAAATCCCACTTAAACACCACCGACTTAGAAACTTATTGCGTGTGACCCTCTAGGCCCATTAACTAGTCCGATTTTCAGCCCGTTAAGTCCAATAACATTTTATTGACTTATTGTAATTAATTAATATATAATATTTAATTAATTATTTAACCGAATTAACATCTCATATAAATCCGGTTAGACTTCTGATCAAGTTGGGTGCCAAGCAACACCGCATGATCTCATAAGGTAATGAGGTTCAGCAACCCACTTATGGAACCTGTCCGTCCACAGTTACCGCGTGGCTATAATCCTTCATTCGCACAATGCTCTCGAGTTAACCTCGGATATGGTCAACTGTTAAACGCTAGATGGTCAACTCACTTGAATTAGACTCCGCTGTACAATATCTGAAAACACCTTTTCAGATATTGTGTATGCTCTGGCCAGAAACTCCTGCAGATCTATTCTAGAGCATTCTCTCTCTAGTTACCTAAGAGCGAACGATCCTTTATTGAACACACAATCACTTTCGAAGGTCTTCCACTGGACCCGATCCTTGACTATTAGAGATCCCTTGGACAGGGATTCGGTCAATGTCAAAGTCTAGAAGTCCACCGACAAGGTGTCTTTGGTGTCTCAAGTCCAAGGATCCACCACGCCACTGTGACGATGAATCAAGCTAGTTGAAAGTCAGGTAAATTAGCATTCGGCGATTCATGTCGGATCAGTTCAGTGAACTCATTTCCCAGTGAGCACTTATAGGTTTACCATTGTGTCTCCACACAAGTGACTAACGAGACCAGTCACCTTCATTATATGAGCTAGAATAACCTGTACTAGTCTTACCGGATGCTTTATGTCCTTCTCAAATATCCTATGACTAAGAACAATTAAGAATATATGTTTATAAGTCATAAGTCTCATTATTATGATCTCATCATAATCTGATGACTATTGCACACATTCATGGACTTCATTATGCAATTACAAATATGACAATCTACATAATGAAATAAATGTCAGTTATCAGTAAACCAGATTGAAATAGGTGCCTTATAATTGACTTAGAGGACACCTATATCCATCAAAATTCTCATGCCATCTTAGGGCATTTTTGTTAACCCTAATGTAGTGATTTCAAGATGGCTAAGTCTTCAGGAATCTAAGACATGACAACAAAAGCAAAGGGGTGACTTAAATCGAGATGTTAAAAATTCCAACTTCTGACAACTAGGCACATGTGTCCCCCTCCTGCACTTCCCTATCATGCAAAAAAAAGGAGGATGCTAAGGGAACCATCCACCCGCGATGCTGCCTGTGTTCCAAAATCTCAAAAATGCTTACAATCAGCACTATGCGTAGAGGGGCTCTTGTGGTAAGTTGGTCTCTCTTTCTCCCTTCTCCGCCATGCATCTAATGGTGGATCCAACATTGATTTAGTGGGGTCCTGGGACCCCACTGGATTTTGTCAAGTCTATTGGTTCAATGCAATGTAGTATATCTTGGGATCCTACTGACCCAGCCCAAGATCCTACTAGCCTAACTCAGGATCCTATAAATTTAGCTCAAGACCTCACTGACTCAGCCATACCTATGACTTAATGTTCGAGTGACCCACTAGACAAAATTTCTGTATCCGCCACTGCATGCATCCTATCAAGTTAGGGTTTCTTTGTAGTGTTGCTAAATGAGCCAACCTTTGGCATCCATTCACCAGCCATCTGGCACATTGGCTTAATTAGCAAAACCTACTCGTAGGTTTGATTCATTCAAAAATCCCTCCTATTACGTTTCATGTTTTAAAGAACCACCATCATATGTCCCTTGGGCAAATTTTGCTTCGAGCATCATTCTCATGCTTGGGATGAGCAAACCATCTGATGGGGGTCTAGATTTGGAGGTTCGTGGAAGAGGAGCCAATGGCACGGTTGAAATGGGCGGTTAGGGTGAGGGGGATTTGGGAATGTGCATGTCGTCTTGGGATTTGTTGGATCTTGGGGAAACGTGCCGATGGAGAAGGGGGTTGACATGCTTGTAGCTTGGGTGGGAGAAGCCAGCATTCACCCCCTTGGGGCTTAGGGCGAGTCAATAGTAGGAGGGGAGAAGTAGGGCACCCAGGGGAAGATCTCCATCAATATCTATTAGCATGAATTGGTAAGGAAGCTTCCACTTTTCTTGCAACATGTTCCTCCTTGTTATCAATGTTTTGCCAAGCTTCAAATGGTTTGGCATCTTTCAACCTCATTGATGCTCAAGTTCACTGGAGTTGATTCGAAAGACGAGGTTATTGAGCTATACTAAGCCTAAAGATACCTATAGCGAAACAACCTTAACATGATACACATCATGAATAAATATGATGGATAGGCCTAAGATGCTGATACTAGTGAAGAACAAGGTGATGGAAGCAGCCCTAACACAAGGAAGAATAGAATAGCTACTTAAACAACCATTTTCAACAGCAAAACTTCATATTATTAGCAGATTTTAAGGTTCAACGACTCAAGGCACTTGATATAGCGCTCAATTTGCATGGATGCCCCCAACGGTAGAGTTCAATATATATAGTCATGCACAAGCAACATACCAAATGAATTTAATAGAGATGTGTAGCCACTGTGCCCATTTTGATGAACCTCCCTACGAGGTTAGATAACTCAAGAATTGAATTCTCCATATGCATTTGGACAAGGTGAATTTATATATTTGTCATATCCCGAAACAGTTCTATTGAAGCCCGTTAAGCTAACAAAAAATAGCCCAATAAGTTGCAGGATCCTATTCTCTGGTACACTAGACATGGGTCAATATTTTGCATATAACCCTCGACAGGAAACTCAAATTTATGCAAGACCATATCTTTGAAAGAGAACTCATAAATCTATTACTTTATAGAAGATCATGTATGCTAACTTGGATGTTTTGGAAGTTACGAAATTTTACAAAGCTAGTCTTAATAAGACTAGGATTTGGCTCCTACTTCTCCTCTTCTTCTCTACCCTCTGCTCTGCTGCAAGCAAATGGTCTCTTTTTGCAAACCCTAGAATTCCAATATGAAAAAGAGATCTTTCCAATCCCTTCGATCAAATAAAGTTGGTGGTACGATCCACATTATTCTAGATAAAATAAGACTAAAATTTGAACTAGGAAAGAGAAGAAAGGCTTCTCCTTTAGCAACTCCAACTTGGTGCGAAGGGGTTTAGAGTTGGGTTTACAGTTAAGACTCAATAAAATTAAGTATAATTAGACTTTCAATTTATTCATAAAAAGTCATAATTCAATTCCTACACTAAATAGTGTTCTCTCACAAATTTATAAGACATTGTTTTGATATTTTAGTCAAGCTTTGCCTAGAAACATCTGAATTAGGTGAAACAAGCCTCACTAAAAAGTTCACAGATCTACAATTTTGAGATATTGATGAGTTGTACTTCAAGTTGAAATCTTACTTGTAAAAGAAAAGTCCAAATACATAAAAGTCACTACTTTCATGATTTGAGAGTCCAACTGAAATTATAACATGAGGAATTTACTATAAACAAGCATGCGGTTGGGGACATCTATAATACTAGGAGTTTCATATTTGACTTTGCAAGAGTTCGTAAGAAAGAAAGTAAGAGAAATGTTCATCTTTTAAAAGAAAGTTTACTACAAGAGAAGTGAAGATGACCATGGCTCAAGCCTTGTTCTAATAAGTAGGAAGACTTAAAGGAAGGTTAAGAACTCAAGGAGAAGGACTAGCAAGTTAGAGAGATAAAGAAACAACTTTTACCTAAAAAGTAAACATATGATTATCCTAGTCATGATTGTTGTGTAAATTTTAGTTTTTTTTATAATTCTACAAAAAATATTAAAAAATTGTAAGCTATATATACCATGTTGGAACTTTATTATAATTATTAATCATTCTTTTGTATTTATATATGAAAGTGTAATATCATTTTCCAAGCAAGAAATTCAAGAAAAATTATAATAAATCATGAAATCCATTCTTTCACCTTTGACATGCTTATAACTCATTCTCTTCACTTGTCTAAATCATCTTATAATTTCTAACATCTATTGAATTAAAGAAAGATTGAAACTTTATATTAAAAGCCTAAAGCTAGTTTTTTAGACCATTGTTGATGGAACTATCACTAAAACTATGTGATTAACTTTATTCCAATCAAATTGACTAATTTATGATACTTTATGTGTAAAATCATATGACACATCACATTCAATTTTACAAAATGTTTTCAAATTATCCATACTTATCAAACTGATTTGATATTATTTACATAATTATCTTAATTAACCTATTTTACTTGAGATAATTATCTAAAAGTTATGAATATTGCTCAAAAGTTTTTAAAATTTATTACACACCTTGAGAGGCATCTATTTGACCTTTTGCAATGCCTACATATGATTGCACATTAAAATGGCACTTTTCATATATCTACGAAATAAAATAAAATTAAATCTACTTGACCATGATAGTCCTTGAAATTGGTATTATAATTATGTACATAATCTCTATAAGACATGTGCAATTTATATATATATATAAAATGTGAATAGACAATGCCATCTTAAGGTGATTTTTGGGTGACCTAGCAAGCATTTCCAAGGGAAGGACAGATCACATGGGCATTGAGTATACAAATGGGTTGTTTATGGTTCTACACAGTAGCCAATTGTAATGCCTCTGCCGACCTAGTTCGGTCATACTGTCTTACGTTGAATCGGTAAGCATGCTACAGTGGGAACAACCCAAACATAACTATCTATATGGAATAAGCATAGCATAACATACACGATCATAGGAAAACAACCATCATTGCCACAAAATAATCAACTAAATAAAGAATAATTGTTGAAACCAAAATAGCAATAACACTAATGTTCTATCCAAGATCTCTACATATCCATGAAATAAAATATCACAACTCATATAGTTTGAATAGCTAAATTATTACATCATGCTAACTAGAAATAAATAACACCTACATCTAACTATGGAATCTGGAAAATGCAACTAAACCTTATGCTCCTCCTTAGCCTTACCCTCCACCTCGAACTCTACCTTTCCTTAAAAAAAATGTTATTATGCAATGGTGAGTCCAGCCAACTTAGAAAGCTCATAATGCCACAATTCCATAAATTTTTTTGACGTACATTCACATAATGGATAGAAATCATGATAATCAATCATCCATGCTAAAAATAATATATATATATATATATATATATATATATATATATATATACGCATGATTAACTCCTAAACATGTTCTTTTAAGCACCTAAGTCGTACTATGTGTATACTACTCTTGCATGATTCATGAATTAAACATAGAGCATGATTTATAACATGGAACATGATTCATAGCATATATCATATGAAAATGGTTCATCATATTCATGCAAAATCATCATCTTTCACTTTATTTAAAGGATATGAATCCAACCACATCATGAAGAGTCTTAATTTTGTTCTTGTTCTTTACCTAGTGGTAAATCCACTAGGTCTTCTGCTACGTAGTCAGGGGATCCACATATCCCACCCAGGGTCAATGTATTCATAAGTAGGCACACTTCTAAGATTTTATCCCATTACCCTCGGACTTTATTCATCTTTCTTATTCATAGCCTTCCCCCATAAAGATACTTCTGTAGGCTGGGCCATTCATACTCCTAGAATGGCATTGTCCATACTGCTATTCATTTACACATGCAGATCATTCTATAATAGTGCTATCTATAACAATGCATAATTAAGGTGATTAACATGATGTTTAATAGGTTCTGTGTAGGTTTATCTGTAATAATCTGAATTGCATCATGATCAGGTGACGTGATTCATAAATCACGTCATCTAACCTGGACGCCTTTTAGGTTGTCAAGATAGACTTTATTCAGTGAAAAACATAATAAATTTTTGAAAATGCAGGAAATAATTAATATGTTAATAGGGTCATTAACTAGAAAGGAACAATAATTAGACAAGGAATCTAATCACGATATGAACATGGTGAAAATTCTCAAGAATAGACTAACAAAAAAGGTTTAACATGGCAACGTGGACGAGTTTATAGGGCATCAATATCGCAGGAAAATGAACTAGAGTGCTAAAACAAGCCAACTACAAGATTTAACATAAAGAGAAAAAGGCCTCAGATTAACCAAAAAGAAAGTCTAAACTATGTCACTAACAAGTGACATGAATTACAAAAGGCATCATGATTTGTGGACGTGAATCGATGTGGATAGACATATTTTAAGAATTTTGCCTAGAATTCACATGGTTCTTCATGACAGATCATTCACAGGGGTTCATATGCATCTAACTCTTTATATTAATCCAACTTTTACTTTACTACCATAGTTAATAAGAAAATAGATTGAAAATAGTTTTATGTACATAAAAATAACTATAAAACTGGATTAATCATCACTTGCCTCAACTCCACACCCTAGACCTTGAAGAAGATCGCCTAGGAAAGGTGCAAAACACCTCCTCTCGCACACACCATCACCTAGAGAGCCTTCTCGTGTAGTCCTCTAAGAACCACTCAAGAAGACGCCATGAACTCCCTCCAAGCCACTTTAAATCTCTCTCTAGCTCTCCCTAGGGTTTATGGATGGACTTGAGGGCTCAAGGAATAGAAGAAAAGTACTTACAAGCCTCTTGGTCGAGTTCTATGTGGAAAAAACTCCCCACGGAAGGAAACACTGGAGTTCTCTTTGGACTAAGCATATTGGACTAAATTGTGTCAGTTTGACAGGATGCCAATTAGCATCTAAATCATCTCATCCTCAGTGATGTCATTTAACGTCAGAGCCAAGGTCTTAACTAAGCTACCCTAAGTCCTCGAACAGGGCACTCTAAGGCTACTAATGGGTCCCTAATGGTTAAGGCGTTACACCCTCTCCCCCTTAAAGAAAATTCATCCTCAAATTTCAAAAATAACACAAACAATCCAATAGCTCACTTACCAAATAAGTTTGGGTTCTTCCTCCTCATGTCGGACTTCAACTCCTAAGTAGCCTCTTCCAAAGAATAGTTCCCCCACATCACTTTGACTAAAAGAATCCTTTTGTTTCTTATCTCCTTTACCTTGGAATCTAATATCTGAACGGGTTGCTCCTTATAACTCAAATTAGGCTGAATTTGTAATAGAACATGATCAATCACGTGTGACGGATCTGGCATGTACTTCCTCAATATAGAAATGTGGAACACATCATGCACACCATCCAAAGAAGGAGGCAAAGCTAATTTGTATGCCACTTCTCTAACTCTCTGTAAAATCTCAAAAGGACCAATGAACTTCGGGTTCAACTTACCATGATGTCCGAATCTAATAACACTCTTAAAAAGAGAAACCTTTAAGAATACATGATCACCAACTTCCAAAGCCAACTCCTTCATTGTCTTATTATTTTGCCTGCTCTGAGAACAATCTTTGCATGATCAATTGGATCTTCTCTGAACTAACTTGCACTAAAGCAGACCCAATCAACTACCCCTCATCAGACACCTCCCAGCACAAAAGGGATATGCAAGGTTTACCATACAAAGCCTCAAATGGAGCCATACCGGTACTAGCATGATAATTGTTGTTATAAGCAAACTCAACCAATGGTAAATTCCTATTCCAACCTTCCTTCCAATCTAGACTACAAGATCTCAGCTGTCTTCTAAGGTCTGGATGGTCCTCTAAGACTACCCATCCGTCTGGGGGTGAAAAGTTGTACTAAACTTCAACTGCATCCCTAAAATTTCCTGAAGACCTTTCTAAACTCAACATGTGAACCTAGAATCTTGATCTGATATGATAGAGTTAGGCACACCATGCAATCTTACAATACTATCCATGTACAACCAAGTCAAACTCTCAACAAATTGCATAATCTTTATCAGCAAGAAATGCACTAACTTTGTGAATCGATCCATAATCACCTAAACAACATCATTTCCTTACATAGACCGATGCAAACCAACATCAAAGTTCATAGTAATGTGCTCCCAATTTCACTCAAGGATCTCAATCCATTGCATCAAACCAGAAGGCCTCTGATGTTCTGCCTTTACCTGCTGACAAATCAAGCATCTGAAAATGAATTCAACAATGTCCTTCTTCACGCCATGCCACCAAAAGGTCCTCTGTACATGCTAATCATCCTTTTGAACTATAATGACTCACTCTTCAGTGCATGATATAATAGACAATTGGGACAACGAAGTAGTAACCTCATCAATCACCTTCCAATCCTATAGCATTATCATCCTCTTCCTACTCAATGCATCAACCGCCCCATTGGTCTTGCCTGGATGATAGCTCAACTCAAAATCATAGTCTTTTAGGAACTCGATCCATCTTCTCTACCTTAAGTTCAACTCCTTCTGAGAAAAGATATATTTCAAACTCTAGTGATCAGTAAATACATGGAACTCAACTCTATAAAGATAGTGCCTCCACATCTTCAAAGTATGCACAACTGCTACCAACTCCAAATCATGTGTCTGATAGTTAACCTCAAAGTCCTTCATATGACGAGAAGCATAAGCAATCACTCTCCCATAATGCATCAGAACACACTCCAACCCCTGCCCCGAAGCATCAATGTACACACTATAAACCTCGAAACCACTAGGCAGAGCAAGAACTGGTGCAGTGGTCAAACGGGTTATCAACTTCTGAAAGGTCTTCTCACACTCATCTGACCACAAGAACTTCACTCCTTTCCGAGTCAACCTCGTTAGAGGGGCTGCCAGAGTAGCAAAACCCTCAATAAACCTTCTGTAAGAACCAGCAAGACCCAAAAACTCTTAATCTCAGTTGTAGACACGCTAATTTTGACATCATTTCGAGTAAATTTCATATCATATAATAATGCCTCAGAATGGTCTGATATTTAATCATTGGTTAATTTTTGAGTTAATTATGTCGGGTCAGACGGACATGATTTAAGTTAATTAATTAAATTGATTTTAACTCAAATTTCAGTTAAAATATGAAGAAGTCTAAAAGACGTCGACCTCTGTAGACGCCATTTAGAGTTTATTCTTATTTTAATGTTTAAATTTGAATTTTAATCAGTAGATTAATTAGCTAAAAGACGTCTGCATGACACGACGCAATTTAGGTTTCCTAAGTTCTCTCTACTTCTCTTTCCGATGTTTATCCTTATCTTAATTAGTCTAAAAGGCATCTCTTTGTAGCGACGCGTTTTATCTAATTACAGATAAAGATGAATTTTTCCCGGATGTTTATCCTTATCTTAATCAATCTGAAAGGTGTCTCTCATAGGCGACGCGTTTTAGATAATTACAGATAAAGATGAATTAATCTGTATTTATCTGTTAGTTAAGCTGAAAAAATCTCAAGATTTCTTCATGTAAATCTGCAGATGCAAAAAAGCCTATAAATACCCTGTCTCTAGAATGAGTAAAAAAAAAAAAAAAAAAAAGGGAGAGTGATGCTGAGTGATGTTGAGTAATTATTTTGGTGGCGATTGGAGCAAAGAAGCTTGAAGACGTCCGAACGCTGAAGCGCTGCTACTTCTAGGAGTCGGCATCCTTCTTCATCCATTCAAGATTCTCTCAAGACCAAGGCTTCCAGGGGCCATCCAGCATTAGCTTTCAAATTATTTCTGTATATTTCTCACATTTTTATCCCCATTAGTCTTACATTCTTCATCACATCACTCCATGCAACACACACAACACTAGCATCATTTTCAAAACCTATTTGTAAAAGGGGTTTAAAATACCATCCTAACAAGTGAGTTTTCCTGCTTAGTTGCATATTTAAAATTTTCTCTGGAATGGATACTGCTTCTTCCTAAGTTCTCATCATTGTTCTTCATTTCTTTCTATTTCTTGCGAGGTACAAAGGAGAATCAAGGAGAGGGAATCAATAGCGAACAACAAGGAATCTGGACGATCCTCAAAACTCAATAACAGCCAAAGCAAGAACAAAGACAAAAAAGGGCTCTCTTTCTTCAGTCGGCTGAAGGAGGGGAACTGAGATCTCAACATCTCCTACATCCAAACAGGTAGGCGATCAAATATTCTTTTGGAACTTTTAAGTCAAAAGTTTCTGGCGATCAGGTCACTTAGTTTCTTTTTAATAGGTTTATTTTGCACTTAAACAACATAGTTTTTCATGATAATCACACTCATTTTAAGCACTCACAGCTTTTTTGGCGATCACAGTGGGACTTGATCTCGCCATCTTTTAGTTCTTTGTTCTTACTGTTATCAATCGGGCACCCACGGTGCACCACTTGTGTCTCTCGACACACCCTCACCAATTGGTGAGTTTTTAGCTTAGTTGATTTCCTATGTACACCACGTGCACACCCCTGCGGCAAGATCTTGCCCTCCCCGTTGATTAGTTGAAAAGCTGTTTTTGTGATAAAGATTGTGTGATTGATTGGCATTCTAGTTGTTTATTTGATAAATCATCCTGTTAAAATTTAAAACAAAAAAAACTTTGCATGAGCTGATTATTTATCGTTTTTATCCTGTTTTGAGTAGGAATCGATCCAGAAATTCTTCCTGGAAAACTGCATCTGCGACTTGAAAAGCGTCCAGGAACACCGATGCACTTCAAATTGCGTCGTTATACCCAGACGCCTTTCAGTCTCAATTTTCCTGCGGTTTGTTGCCTGAGCTTCTGCGAAAAAAATAAGGTTCTGTTTGAATAGCGTCGACTAACAGCGACGCGATTCAGACAGTTTCTTAATCTGTGTGCTATTACCCATTATATATTAAGCATTAGAGGCCATCCAGGCTACAGGTCATACGCATTGAGGCTAACACCCTCCTCTTCTTAGGAACACTCTTCTTGACGTCTTCAACTCTCTCTGATTAGGTCAGTCCCTCGATCAGACTAGAGTAGTTGGCGTTAAAGACCTCCGTAAGTCCCCAAAATCAAGGTATTCCTCCTTGATCATCGGGCTGGTTGTACCAATTGAAGTCCCGGTTAGAATCCCATAACATTGTGAGAGATAACCATAGAATATAACGGTGGACATTGAACTGAAACTAGGATCCTATCTCTTGAGCGAATTTGTGATTTAATTAAATCCAAATAACCCAACAAGGAATCCTAAAATCACGTTAAACATCCACTTGTTTGTTTAATCTCTGTACAACTTGTTTGTCAATCTCTGAAGAAAAAATCTAACATCATGCTGCTTCGATCAGGCAGGGACTTGAGCATGGCTCCAGATGCCATTATGAACTACGAGGGAGATGCTAATGCCCCTCGTGATTCCGATTACAATTTTGAGAGTGGGAGAGATGTTGATGCCTCCCATAATTCTATTCCTGTTCCAGTTCGGTATGAGCGGAATGTCTGAACCCCTCTCTATCATCCTCATGAGCAGTATTCTGATCCTCCCCCGCATGTGCATGCGGTTCCCAACCCTATCTTCGAGGGAGACATGAACCAGAATGATCCCTCATCTTCTGATCCCTCGGATCTTGTAAATGCTTTGGGAGTTCTCGCCTCCCGTTTGGACCCTCAACAGTTCGAGGCGATCCAGTCCATTCTGAAGGAGAAGACGCCCGTGCAGTCTGTCGAGCCGAACCCTACGGCTCCCCCTGCCATCCCTCAACAACCTCCTCATCATCCTCCCTTCATTCATCAGGCCATGGAAGGCCTCTATGTCTCAACTTCTCAGCCAGCTGGGCCGCAACTTTCCTCTTCTAGGCAACCGGCCAGACTGCTGACGCCTGCTTACCAAAATGCCCTCGAGTATGGCAGAAGCTCTGCCGAACCTCCTCTTTATTGTCCTCCTTGTCCTACGTACTCCAAGCAACATGCCTATCATGTACCTCCACCTCCCCCTCCTCCCCAGGCTGATCCGACCACGCAAGCATTGTTGGCAAAGATGGAGCGCATGGATGAACAATTCAACAACCTCCAGAAGATGATGGGGGTCAAAGCTGCACCAGAGATCAATTTACCAAGTCTACCAGTGTTCCACCTGCCACCTTCTAAGATGCCAGTATACCGAAAGTATAATGGTACTGGTAACCCCTTCACCCACTTGAAGGAGTTCATGTACGAGTCATCCTTCTAGCAAAACGACAAGAGGTCGTTGGACTTTTTGTTCAGAAGATCTTTAGAAGGACCAGCCCTCGAGTGGTTCTTTTCCTTGGAACCCTCCGAAGTAGAGGACTATTGTATCGTCTCCCGAAAATTCATTCAACGATACCAGGACAGAGTTGCACCCTCCCTGTCCATTATGGACCTAATAGCAGAGAAGATGAAGCCCGATGAGGAGTTCGTCAGTTTTGCCGACAGATGGAGGGGCTTGGCCGAGAAAGTTAAAGATCACTTGTCTGAGTCGGAGCAAGTAAAGATGCTCATTTCCAACGCTACGCCTCAGTTCAAACTAGTCCTCTCCCTGAACAATATGACCAGCAGGGCAGAGCTCTATGAAAGAGCGCGGTACTGTCAGAATGCCTTCAAGGACGCTACGTTCTCTAGCGTCTTTGATCCTCACAGACCTAGCAGGCCTCCACCTCGGAAACCTGCAGTGCCGAATTCCCCCAGCACAGGTCTGACTGCCGAGGGCACGCTCTCTCATGAGCAAGTTAGCAGCATGAACAACAACTCACCCCAGTTTGTGAGGAGTCAGAAGCCACAGTACCAGCGGCCACAGCAGCCGAACCAGCAGGGGTACAGGCAACAGCCAAACCCCCAGTATCAGCAGCCCCAGTTTCAGCGGCCCCAGCAACCGAATCAGCAACAGCAACAGCAACAGCCACAGCAGCCGTCGCAACGACAGTTACAGTACCAGCCTCCGCCACAACAGTATCAGCAACAGCAGCAGTATCAGCCGCGCGCACCGCCGGCGTATCATAATGTCCCTCCTCCTGCTGACTACAACCAACAGAGAAGACCTCCATGCCCGAAGAGGGCAGAATACCCAGTCCTCCCAGAGTCCTTGGCAGACATTTTCAGTGCTTTAATGGCAGCCAATGCCTTGGTCTTGCCAAGAGAAAAGGCAATCTGGCCTCAAAACACCGATACCTCTAGGTATTGCTATTTCCATAGGCAACATGGACACACTATTGACACATGCTTCCAATTTAGAGATTACATCCACGATCTCAACGAGCAGGGCGGCATTGACTGGGAGGAGATGAAAAAGTACATATTTGCCCTAAAGGCAAGAAGACCACCGCAGCAGCAGCAGCAAGTGAGAGCACCAGCACAAGCAGCAGTACCACCGAACATGGGCATAGTGCAGAACCCGCTTCCGGAGCACCAAAATCAAAACCAAGTTGCCCCTATTCTGACAAATAGCCGGTCTAAGGCTAACCGCAGGCAACAGTGGAGGATAGAGGACTCTTCCTCTATTTATTCAATGGGTCATATTCCGAGTACCGCAGAACAACCACCACGCCGCACCATCCACATACCCAGACCACAGCCCATTACCATTACCCCTATACCAACACCCGTATATCACTCCCCCGCACCCACTAACCCATTACCACCACCCGCTTTCCTCAAACCAATTACACCCTACGCCACTACGCCTCCATTAAATAACCCACCGCAAACCAACCGCGCACCCCTCCTATCATCCAGACCCCTACTCCGCATACCGTTCCCTACTACACCCGCTACCACTAACGCTTACCCAGATACCATCCAACCTTTTAAACCGCTATTACGCATGCCGTCCCCCACTTCATCTACGCCAACCACTTACCCTTCCACCATCCAACCGTCTAAGCCTTTAATCTGCACCACGCCACCACCGACTAACCCCACGCCATCACCTACATACCAACACTCCACCCCATCCGCACCATCCAACCCTGCAGTACTCAAAGTATCACTCGGACCTTCCACGGCTGAGGAACATGCGCTCCGGAGTGGGAGGATTTTCAACAAAGTCTTTCCTCAGTCAACGGTTAGAGACGGCCTATCACAACCGACAGAGGAAGCACACAATGAAGAGAGTGCACCAGGCACTCAATACGATCTGCTGAATCACCTTGACCGGACACTGGCACGGATCTCCGTGCTTGAACTGATTAAAAGATCAATGACCCACCAAGAAGCTCTGATGGAATATTTGTAGAAGGTGATGGTCAACGAGGACGTGCCGGTGGAGAAGATTGCAGCACTATTAGTTCCTCAGGGGGATCAACCCTCTATCTCATTTCACACATCGAAACTAGCACCGCCGGCGGCCAGAAGCATGGCTCTGAGCATCACGGTCAATATCTGCAGGAAGGCCGTAGATACATGTCTGGTTGACACAGGGGCTTCGATCAATGTTTTACCTCCGAAGACCTTGGAATTGTGCGGTGTGCCCAAGGAAAAATGGCTGCCTAGCCCCATCTCAGTGACGGCATATGATAATTCCACCCGTTCCCCTCTGGGAATGGTTTATTTGAAGGTGGAGCTAGGCCCTGTAAGTTATGCAGAGGTCGAATTTCACATTCTGGAAATCGACCCTTCTTTAAACGCTATTTTGGGTCGTCCTTACATAAAAACTCTTGAGGCAATTCCCTCCACGAATCATCAGTGCCTCAAATTTCCCTTCAAAGGACGAATCATTAAGGTTACGAGCATGCCGATCCTCGCTGCTGCTCATTCTTTGAATGTCAAACCCATTTCTTCACCTGGCCGACAACCTTTTCTGTCGGTATTACAGGTTTACCATCTAATGGCTGATCCTCTGAAAACTGCCACTATTTCTCCTTATCCATTAAATGCCATAAAGAGGGGGAAGTGCATGAGTACCCCAGGATGGAGAATAATGATGAAGAATGGCTATCAGCCTAGAAGAGGTCTGGGTACACAGTTACAAGGCAGGACCACTCCCGTCAAAGACCACCGAGGAATACCTGGAAACAGCCTGGGCTATAGGCCGAGAAAAATGAAGCAGGACATTGTTCAGCAAGCAGAGAATGAAGGCGGCTAGAAAGTCTGGGAGACGATGTCTACACCACACAAGGAAGGTCGGGACCCCCTAACATGGACTCTATACACTCATTTCGTAAAGGGGCCCGTAATAAGCCATGACAACACGGTAGTCATTACTTCGTGTTTTGACCTCTACGATATATATGGGAAGAGACTTGGCTAGGCACTACTCAGAACTGCTCACATACCAGTCCTTAGAGGCTCTGCGGCCTATGAAGAGGAGAAAATTCCAAGATCCTGAATGTGAATGGTACAGGTGGTTCGATTTAAGAGACCTCTACATCGCATTAAACAGGCTATTTCTCGATCCTGCATAGCCCAAGTGGCCGCCACAGATCGATGAGCTGATCGAAGGTCCCGGTGCTATTTTCGACAAAAGGATACTGCTGTCAGAAGAGACTGATGAAGGGGAGCCAGATAACCCCTATGAAGCTGGCTATACCACATATCTGCTCTGGAGGGGGACTTATCCTTCTCATGTTTTCATGCTTCACACCTTGTTTCGCACTTTGCTTTTGACCCCGACTTGGTCGCGGGTCATTATTGAAGACATTCCACAGGCCCCGCCCGTCATGATTACTCTGTCCCCACGGGACCTCATTCCACCACCTCCTCTCGATCTAAAGAGGATGTATGATTTAATCTGGGACATACTGCTGTATGATCCTCCTAATCCTCTGGCCTTGGTGCCACTTCTCTTATCTCATTCTCCTTCTATTCATCTTCATCCATGTTTTATGCTTAACTCTTCTATTGCCAAAAAAAAAACGCCAATTTGGCAACAAATTCTTCCCATATCCTCATTGAGGAAACCTCTTACTTGGCCGATTATCCCCCATCGCGCGGGTCTTTCGGTCAAGATTCTCTTCTAAATCTACTCTGCCCCTCCCCTCTGGAGGATTCTCCTGTATTTCCATCTGTATCCCATGATTTTCATTCTGCTTCACCTTTATTAGGTCAGAATAGGGAGTCTAGTGAAGTTAGAGAGTCTAGTTCACGGCAAGTTAGTCAGGTTAGGAAGTCTAGAAAGTCTAAGGGTAGGCAGATTCCAGATAGATACCTCCAGGACTTAGCTAATAGATGCCTTTCTTTCTCTATGATCCCTCAGTTATTGGAAAATCCCATTCAGATGCCAGAAGACTGTATGGACGATGAGTTAGTCAATGATGGATATGGGGTGTATGAGTTGATACACGAAAAAGACCCCGTTGTTGAAGATGAAGAAGATGACGAGGACGCAGCTGAGGCATATGCCAGTGGAGTGAAGAGATTCGATGAACCCTCGGCTGCCATAGAAGAGCCCACCAGAGAAATCAATTTAGGAACTGAAGACGAACCTAAGGTTGTCCTCGTCAGCAAGAATCTTTCTATAGAAGATGAGAAGGCAATAGTACAAATTCTTAAAAACTATAAGGACACTTTCGCCTGGAATTATGAAGATATGCCGGGGTTAGACTCATCATTAGTAGAACACAGGTTGACATTAAAAGATGAAGGTAGCCCAGTCAAGCAGACGTTAAGGCGATTCCACCCACAAATGGCTTTAAAGATGAAGGAAGAGGTCGACAAGCTACATAAAGCCAAATTTATTAGAGTTGTCCTCTATTCGCAATGGGTGGCCAACATAGTCCCGGTTATGAAGAAGGACGGGAAGGTCAGGATTTACATTGACTTCCGAGATTTAAATCGGGCGTGTCTATAGACACACTAATTTTGACGTCATTTCGAGTAAATTTCATATCATATAATAATGCCTCAGAATGGTCTGATATTTAATCATTGATTAATCTTTTTGAGTGTCGGGTCAAACAGACATGTTTAAGTTAATCAATTAAATTAATTTTAACTCAAATATCAGTTAAAATATGAAGAAGCCTAAAAGACGTCTACCTATGTGGACGCCATTTAGACTTTATTCTTATTTTAACGTTTAAATTTGAATTTTAATCAGTTGATTAATTAGCTAAAAAGCGTCTGTAAGGCACGACGCGTTTTAGGTTTCCTAAGCTATTTCTACTTCTCTTCCGGATGTTTATCCTTATCTTAATTAGTATAAAAGACGTCTATACATACAGACGCGTTTTAGCTAATACAGATAAAGATAAGTTTTCCCGGATGTTTATCCTTATCTTAATTAATCTGAAAGGCGTCAGCCATAGTGGACGCATTTTTAGATAATTACAGATAAAGATGAATTAATCTGTATTTATCTGTTGGTTAAGATAGATAAATTCCAAATTTTTCCATGTAAATCCACGGACGCAGAAGAAGTCTATAAATACCTTGCATCTTGAATGGTTAAAAAAAAAAAAAAAGTTAGAGTTGGTGATCGAAGCGATATCGAATTGAAGATCGAAGCAACGACGTCCAAATGCCGAAGCGCTGTTGTTTCCAAAAGTCGGCGTCCATTCTTCATCCAATTCAAGGCTTCATCCGTTCGGCATAAGTTTTTCAATTCGTTTCTTCATTTTACATCTTCATTAATCTTGCATTCTTCATCATCACTCCATGCAACACACAACACTAGCATTCTTTTCAAAACCTATTTGATTAAGGGGTTTCAAAAGTCATCCCAACAAGTAAGTTCTATGTTTAGTTGCATGTTTAGAACTATGATTAGAATGGATACTACTTTTACTTAAGTTCTCATCATTTCTTTATTTCTCTTTCTATATTTCTTGCAAGGAACGAAGGAGAATCAAAAGGGAGGAAATCAAGTAAAATCACAAGAACTCTGGACGATCCTCAAATTCGAACTCAACAGCAAGAACAAAAGAAAAGGAAGGGCTCTCTTTCTTCAGCCAGTTGAAGGAGGGGAATCAAGGACTCAACATCTCCCGCGTTTAAACAGGTAGGCAATCAAAAACTTTCTTTTGGAACTTTTAAGTCAAAAGTTTCTGGCGATCACTTCACGTAGTTTCGTTTTAATAGGTTTATTTTTGCACCTAAACAACATAGATTTTTCATGATAATCACACACTCATTCTAAGCACTCAGCTTTTTTGGCGATCACGATGGGACTTGGTCTCGCCATCTTTTAGTTCTTTTGTTCTTGTCATTATCAATCGGGCACCCACGGTGCACCACTTGTGTCTCTCGACACGTCCTCACCAATTGGTGAGTGTTTTTAGTTTAGTTAATTTCCTATGTGCACCACGTGCACACCCCAGTAGCAAGATCTTGCCCTCCCCGTTGATTAGTTGAAAAGTTGTTTTTTGTGATGAAATGCTGAGTGATTGATTGATATCTTAGTTGTTTAGTTGCTAAAATCATCCTGTTAAAATATGAAACAAAAAAAAATCTTGCATGAACTGATTATTTACTGTTTTTATCCTGTTTAAAGAGCAATCAACCCAGAAATTCCTTCTGGAAAACTGCTTCTGCGACTTGAAAAGTGTCCAGGAACAGCGACGCATTTCAAACTGCGTCGTCATACCTAGACGCCTTTCAGTCTTATTTCTCTGCTGTCTGCAATCTGAGCTTCTGCGAAAAATTAAGGCTCTGTTTGAAAGGCGTCAACCACAATCGACGCGATTTAGACAGTTTCTTATTTCTTCTTCAATTCTCAGATTTTTGTGACCTGTGTGCTAATTACCCATTATGTATTAAGCATTAGAGGCCATCCAGGCTACAGGTCATACGCATTGAGGCTAACACCCTCCTTTTCTTAGGAACACTCTACTTGACGTCATCAACTCTCTCTGATTGGGTCGGTCCCTTGATCAGACTAGAGAAGTTGGCGTTGAGACCTCCGTAAGTCCCCAAAATCAAGGTACTCCTCCTTGATCATCAGGCTGGTTGTACCAGTTGAAGTCTCGGTTAGATTCCATAAACGTTGTGAGAGAAAGCCATAGAACATAACGGTGGATATTGAACTGAAACTAGGATCCCATCCCTTGAGCGAATTTGTGGTTTAATTAAATCCAAATAACTCAACAAGGAATCTTAAAATCACGCTAAACATCCACTTGTTTGTTTAAATCTCTGTACAACTTGTTTTCCAATCCTTGAAAAAAGAATCTAACATCATGCTGCTCCGATCGGGCAGGGACTTGAGTGTGGCTCCAGACGCCATGATTAACTACGAGGGAGATGCTAATCCCCATCGCGATTCTGATTACAATTATGAGAACGGGAGAGATGCTGATGCCTCCCGTAATTCTGTCCCCATTCCGTTTCGACAACATGAGAAGGTCCGGACCCCTCTCTTTCATCCTCATAGTCAATATCCTGATCCTCCTCCGCATGAGTATGCGATTCCTGATCCCATTCATGAGGGAGACATGAAACAGAATGATCCCTCGTCCTCTGATCCTTCGGATCTCGTCAATGCTTTGGGGATTCTTGCCTCCCGTTTGGACCCTCAGCAGTTCGAGGCGATCCAGTCTATTATGAAGGGGAAGGCACCCACGCAGCCTGTTGAGCCGAACCCTGTGGCTCCCCCTGCTATCCCTCAGCAACCTCCTCTTCATCCTCCTTACATTCATCAGGCCATGGAGGGCCTCCATATCACTTCTCGGCCAGCTGGGCCGCTGTAACGACCCGCCATCCTATGACCGGAGACCCGGTCACTAAATGGATGTCGGCCCATTAACTGCAGGTTCACACCCGGATCTCACACAACACATCTGGAGGAGAAAGTGCTAAACAGGGCTAAATATAACAAACACACGGACTACGAGGTGAACGAGTGCGCAGAAAGAAAGATAACAATGTCCGTATACAGTCCAACAATAATTACATGTCCAACAATTAAATAAGTACAGGCAGAAGGAAAGTACACCAACATCGGGGCATACCCCGGCACTAAGACAGCTGCTGGTCCGCACACCAAGAAGACACCACGCTTCCGCTCGCCACGAGGTCCACACCTGAAACCGCAGGGAGTGAGCCACACCAGAATTGGGCTCAGTAGGGATCATCCGATCCCCTGCCTCCCACTCACACACCCACAAGTGCAACAACAGGAATATATGGCAATTAAGTAAAGCAGTAAACATAGCACTCAACCTGATATGAAACGTACGATAAGCAGTGTAACAAGAACAGTACCAAGTAACCCGAAGAACCCAACACAAAGTCACATCTCACAGTCAAAGTCCACGAAGCGACTGTACCACACTGTCGACCGAAGTCAAACGTCGCCTCCCAACACTACCACCACTGCTCACGCCTGTCTACCCCTACAGTGTTCCGGGGCACTGTAGGGTGAGGCAGTGAGCCAAACTAGGACTAGCTGGACTCAGTGTACCGCCACTGCCAGCTACGTGTGCACACAAGCAGTCTAGACTACTGTCCTACCGTCCGGATTGCCTCCACGCTAGGCCTCAGCGCTTCAGGAGGGCCCTGGGGACCGGCGAACCCCCGTCAAGCCGAAGCTACAGGAACTACCCACAAACCCAACTCTCCCGGGCTGCATCAGGCCAAAGGGCTAAGGGTACCACTCGTAACCTTGATCAAAGGTCACATCAGGCCCAGTGGCTAAAGGGTAAACCAACTCCCACCAGTAACACCACCAGCTCCACAGCAAGAAACACGCCAGAAGCTGTCACGACAACCAAAGGAAACCCCGACCCGCTGAGACCAAACAGCAACCCCTCGGATAGCACACCAGCTACTCCGGCCCGACGGGCTCAAGGTGGTTCTGCTTCCCTCAGCCAAAGGTAAAACACAACAAGCACCCCTCCTCACAGACACCATGGCCCTTCTCCCATCAGCCCATGGTGACAAACGGAAACCACAGTCATTCCGAATACATATTCGTACAAGCACACACACACAACATGATTCCATTCGTACAGTAAACCTCCGTCTCAGCGTACAGTTGAAGCATACACACATAGATGATGAAATCTCATTCATGCAGAAGTCCTCAGTCTCAGTATACAACTCAAAGCATGCGTCTGAACCATCCCCCCCGTGAAATATACATGAAATAACAGGATTTAAGCATTTCTGTCTTGAATCGCGTCGACCAAGGTCGACGCCATTCAAGACCCTCAGACAGGTTTATTAAAAGCCAGATTATCCCTTAAAACGCGTCCACCAGTGAAGCCGCCGTTTAAAACGCGTCAGGGTCGCCAGACGCCATTCAACCCAGAAATCCAGATTGCAGAACCCTCAAACGGGGGCATTTCCTGCCTAAATGGCGTCATGATGGCCCGATGTCCTTCTGAAAGGCGTCGTCCATCCATGACGTCATTTAGCGCCAGAACCCCTAATTCAGGAAACCTCGAACAGGGAGGTTTCTGCCCTAAAATGCGTCGTACTGACCCGACGTCTTTCGGAAAGGCGTCGACCAGGCACGACGCCATTTAGCGCCAGAAACAAGGTTTCCTGGTTCGAACCGAGGGTTTCTCCCTTAATCCCAAGCACCCCTAAAAGCCCCAAAACCAAAGGGGGAAGAAGAGAAGTCCAACCATCACAAGCATGCTACGAAACCACGTTCACAAGCACCGCCATTCCCACAAGGAATCCCCCTAAACATGCTCAATCTAGCCCCAAACACGTCACGTCATGCCAAGAGACATACGAGCAACACATGCAAGGTTCGTCCCCCTACCGGTTCTTGAACTCCGCCAAGCTCCGTGCCACCGTCTCGCCGCACCGCACACCGTCGCCGGTACCCTCGAGGACGCCGCCACTCCGCCGGGACGTCGGCCGCTGTCCGGAGAGTGGAACACCGCGAAGGAAGTGGTGGAGGTAGAGGTGAGAGGTAAGGTGGTGTTGGAGTGGTGGAAGAGGAAGAAGAGGAAGGGAAGGGGAAGAAGAGCATCGGAGAGGGCGGAGAGGGCGAGGAGAGAGAAAGTGAAGGCGAGAATGAGGGAAAGAAGGGGAGGCTCGCGGGGTCAATCCGAAACCAGCTGAAACGCGTCGATCGAGGCAGACGCCTATCAGTCAGATAGGACGGCCGTACTGACAGCGGTCTGAAACGCGTCACCCTCCACGGACGCCGTTCAGACGACAGGACAGGCCGTACTGACAACGCTCTGGCGCCGCAGCCAGACATCGTAGAGGTCATAGTCTGAATCGCGTCGACCGACATGGACGCCGTTCAGACGATGTGACCGGGGCCGTACTCTCGCGGCCCGAAACCCGCCCACGTGGCGCACACGTGGCACAACACCCAGCAGACCTAAATGGCGTCCACACATCCTGACGCCTTTTGAAAGGCGTCGAGCAGCGCTGACGCCATTCAGTCAGAAATCTCAAGACCCCCTCCAGGGTCCAAACCAGGGGATCCGGCCGGAACCCGACCCGAATACAGAACCCGAAACTTCAGTCCTTACAGCTGCAACTTTCATCTTCTAGGCAACCGGCTAGACCACTAACGCCTGTTTATCAAAATGCCCTCGGGCATGGCGGAAGCTCTGCCGGACCTCCTCTTTACTGTCCTCCTTGTCCGACGTACTCTAGGCAACATGCCTATCAAGTACCTCCACCTCCTCCTCCTCCCCAGGCAGATCTGACAACGCAAGCGTTGCTGGCCAAGATGGAGCGCATGGATGAACAATTCAAAAACCTCCAAAAGATGATGGGGGTCAAAGCTGCACCAGAGATCAATTTACCAAGTCTGCCAGTGTTCCACCTACCACCCTCCGAGATGCCAGTGTACCGGAAGTACAACGGTACTGGTAACCCCTTCACACACTTGAAGGAGTTCATGTACGAATCATCCTTTTGGCAGAACGACAAGAGGTCGTTGGCCTTTTAGTTCAGGAGATCTTTAGAGGGACCGGCCCTCGAGTGGTTCTTTTCTTTGGAACCCTCCGAAGTAGAGGACTATGGTATCGTTTCTCGAAAATTCATTCAACGATACCAAGACAGAGTCGCACCCTCCCTGTCCATCACTGACCTCATAGCAGAGAAGATGAAACCTGATGAAGAGTTTGTCAGTTTACAGTTGGCGAGGCTTGGCCGAGAAAGTGAAAGATCACTTGTCCGAGTCGGAGCAAGTGAAGATGCTGATTTCCAATGCCACGCCCCAGTTCAAACTAGTCCTCTCCCTGAACAATCTGACCAACATGGCAGAGCTCTATGAAAGAGCACAATACTGTCAGAACGCCTTCAAGGACGCTACGTTCACTAGCGTCTTTGATCTTCACAGACCTAGCAGGCCTCCACCTCGGAAGCCTGCAGTGCCAAACTCTCCCAGCACAGGTCCAACTACTGAGGGCACGCTCTCTCATGAGCAAGTCAGCAGCATGAATAACAATTCGCCCCAGTTCATAAGGAATCAGCAGCAGTACCAGAGGCCATCACAGCCGAACCAGCAGGGGTATAGGCAGCAGCCAAACCCTCAGTATCAGCAGCCCCAATATCAGCGGCCCCAGCAGTCGAACCAGCAACAACAACAGCAACAGCCACAACAGCCACCGCAACGGCAATTGCAGTACCAACAGCCACAACAACAGCAGTACCAGCAGCAACAGCAGTATCAGCCGCGCGCACCGCTGGCATATCATAATGTCCCTCCTCCTGTTGACTACAATCAGCAGAGAAGACCTCCAGGCCCAAAGAGGGCAGAATACCCAGTCCTCCCAGAATCTTTGGCAGACATTTTCAGTGCTCTAATGGCAGCTAATGCCTTAGTCTTGCCAAGAGAAAAGGCAGTTTGGCCTCAGAATGCCGACACGTCTAGGTATTGCTATTTTCATAGGCAACCTGGGCATACTATTGACACCTACTTCCAATTTAGAGATTATATTCATGATCTCAACGAGCAGGGTGGCATAGACTGGGAAGAAATGAAAAAATACATATCAGCCCTGAAGGCAAGAAGACCACAGCAGCAGCAAGCAAGACCACCAGCATAAGCAGCAGCACCACCAAACATGGGCATAGTGCAGAACCCGCTCCCGGAGCACCAAAACCAAAACCATGTTGCCCCTATTCTGACAAGCAGCCAGTCTGAGGCTGACCGTGGGCAACAGTGGAGAATAGAGGACTCTTCCTCTCTTTATTCAACGGGTCATATTCCGAGTACCGCAGAACGACCACCACGCCATACTATCCACATACCTAGACCACAACCCATTACCATTACCCCTCTATCACCCAATAACCCATTACCACCACCTGCTTTCCTCAAGCCCATTACGCCCCACACTCCTACGCCTCCACCATATAACCCCCCGCAAACCAACTACACGCCACTCCTACCATCCAGACCGCTATTACGCGTACCATTTCCCACTTCACCCGCTACCACTACCGCCTACCCAGACACCATCCAACCTTCCAGACCGCTACTACGCGTACCATTCCCCACTTCGTCCACTCCAACCACGTACCCATCCACCATCCAATCATCTAGACCTTTAATCCGCACCACGCTACCACCACCTAACCCCACGCCATCGACTACATACCAATCCCCCACATCATCTACACCACCCAACTCTGTGGTACTCAAAGTGTCACCCGGATCCTCCACGGTTGAGGAACATGCGCTCCGGAGTGAAAGAATTTTCAACAAAGTATTTCCTCAGTCAACAGTTAGAGACGGCCCATCACAGCCGACAGAGGAAGCACACAATGAAGAGGGTGCACCAGGCACTCAGTATGATTTGTTGAAACATCTGGACCGAACACCAGCACGGATCTCCATACTTGAACTGATCAAAAGATCGAAGAGTCATCAAGAAGCCTTGATGGAATATTTGCAGAAGGTGATGGTTAACGAGGACGTGCCGGTGGAAAAGATTGCAGCACTATTAGTTCCTCAGGGGGATCAACCCTCCATTACATTTCACACATCAGAACTAGCACCGCCGGCAGCCAGAAGCATGGCTCTGAGCCTCACGGTCAACATCTGCAAGAAGGCCGTGGATGCATGCCTGGTTGACACATGGGCTTCAATCAATGTTTTACCTCCGAAGACCCTGGAGCTGTGCGGTGTGCCCAAAGAAAAATGGCTGCCTAGCCCCATCTCTTTGACAACATATGACAATTCTACCCGTTCCCCTCTGGGAATGGTTTATTTGAAAGTAGAGCTAGGCCCTGTAAGTCATGCAGAGGTCGAGTTTCACATTCTGGAAATCGACCCTTCTATAAATGCCATTTTGGGTCGTCCTTATATAAAAACTCTTGAGGCGATTCCCTCCACGAATCACCAATGCCTCAAATTCCCCTTCAAAGGACGAATTATTAAGGTGACGAGCATGCCGATCCTTGCTGCTGCTCATACTTTGAATGTTAAATCTACTGCTTTACCTGGCCGACAACCTTTTCTGTCGATATTACAGGTTTATCATCCAGTAGCTGATCCTCTGAGAACTGCCACTATTTCTCCTTACCCGTTAAATACCATAAAAAGGGGGAAGTGCATGAGTACCCCAAGATGGAGAATTATGATGAAAAATGGCTATCAGCGTGGAAGAGGTCTGGGCACACAATTACAAGGCAGGACCACTCCTGTCAAAGATCACCGAGGAGCACCTGGAAGCGGCCTGGGATATAGGCCAAGAAAACTGAAACAAGACATCGTTCAACAAGTAGAGAATGAAGAAGATCAGAAAGTCTGGGAGACAATGTCTACACCGCCCAAGGAAGGTCGAGATCCCCTAACATGGACTCTATATACTCATTTTGTAAAGGGGCCCATAATTAGCCATGACAACACGGTGGTCATTACTTCGTGTTTTGACTTCCATGATGTATATGGGAGAGACTTGGCCAAGCATTGCTCGAAACTACTGAAGATATGCCGGGGTTAGACTCATCATTAGTTGAACACAGGTTGACGTTAAAGGAAGGAGCTAGCCCTGTCAAGCAGAAATTAAGGCAATTCCATCCACAAATGGCTCTAAAGATGAAGGAAGAGGTCGACAAATTACATAAAGTCAAATTTATTAGGGTTGTCCTTTATCCACAATGGGTGGCCAACATAGTCCCGGTTATGAAGAAGGACGGGAAGGTCAGAATTTGCATTGACTTCCGCGATCTGAACCGGGCGTGTCCTAAAGATGATTTTCCATTGCCTCATGTTGACGTACTCATCGATAATACCGCTGGCTATGAAACTTTATCATTCATGGATGGATTTTCAGGATACAACCAAATTAAGCTGGCAGAAGAATATCAAGAAAAAACGTCATTCACTACACCTTGGGGAACATACTACTATGTTGTCATACCATTTGGATTAAAGAATGCTGGAGCCACTTATCAGAGTGCTATGATGGCAATATTTCATGACATAATGCACATAGATTTGGAAGTGTATGTGGATGATTTATTGGTTAAATCTAAGACAAAGGCTGAGCACGCCAAATTTTTGGCAAGGGTGTTAGAGAGATCGAGAGAGTATCAGTTAAAGATGAACCCCAAGAAATGTGTATTCGGGGTATCTTCAGGAAAATTACTTGGATTCATCGTCAGCAAACGGGGAATTGAGATCGATCCCAACAAGGCGAAAGCTATCAGAGAAATGCCACCTCCCAAAAACTTGAGGGAGTTGAGAGGATTAATCGGGAGGTTGCAATTTATTCGCCGTTTTGTTTCCCAGCACTCACAAAGGTGTAAGCCGTTTTACGAGCTTACTAAGCCGGGAGTCAAATTCGATTGGGACGATAAGTGTCAGGAGGCATTCGATGGATTAAAGAACTATTTAGCAAGTCCTCCTGTTTTGAGACCACCATCTCTAGGCAAACCATTGATACTTTATATTTCTGTCCTGGATGATGCAGTGGAGGCTGTCCTAGCACAAGAGGATGAAGAAGGAAAAGAGAGGGCAGCCTACTATCTCTCCAAACTTCTCAACCCCGCTGAACAGAGATATACAGCGATGGAGAGAACATGTGCAGCATTGGTCTGAGTTGTTCAGAAATTGAAGCATTATTTTTTGGCCCATGAAGTCCATCTCATCGCTAGGATGAATCCAATCAAATTCCTTCTAGAGAAATATGTTCTGACTGATAGGTTAGCGTGATGGCAAAGCTTTCTATCTCAATTCGATATCATTTACATTCAGCAAAAAGCGATCAAGGGCTATGCCATAGCGGAACATCTCGCTCATCATCCCCTCCCTCGATTTGATCCAGTGCAATCAGAGTTTCCGGATGAGGAACTGATGTCCGTAAATCAAATCAGAGATGATATGTGGACTCTGCATTTTGACGGAGCTCTGAATTCTCATGGAAAGGGGATCGGTATTGTTCTGCTATCACCTGAAGGTGTCACCATTCCACAAGCCTTTCAGCTCGACTTTCCAGTCATCAACAATATAGCTGAATACGAGGCACTCCTTGCTGGCCTCGAGACTGCTCATTTCCACGGTGCCACTAAACTCAGGATTGTAGGTGATAGTCAACTGATTCTTCGCCAAGTACTGACCAAGTATCGAACTCTTGATCCCAAGCTCAAGCCTTATCAAGAACTTACTTCTGCTTACTCAAAACTTTTCACGAAATTGATCTTTGTCCATGTCCCTAGGAATCAAAACATCTTAGCTGACGCTCTAGCTTCACTGGCATCTTCTCTTGATTTTCCAATCAGCAAGCAATCCGAATCAATCATAATTCATAGGCGTCTTTCACCCGCCGTGAAAGACCCTTCATTCCTTAGAACTAAGGAGAAGTTGCTGAAGAAAGTCAGAGACGGAGATATCGTGGAAAAGAGAGAAATCATGTTGATGGAGTTGTTAGAAGAGATGGATGATGAACAGAAGCCATGGTATTATGAAATTGCCAAATATTGTGAAGATCAATCGTATCCTGAGGAAGCTACAACTGAGGAGAAGAGAGCTATCAAGAGAGTTGCTCAACGATACACCCTAGTTGGGGGAGCATTGTACAAGAGAGGTTTTGATGGAGTTCTTCTGAGATGTCTAGACGAAGATGAGCTTTGGAAGGTTATGGACGGAGCTCAATGGACAGATGCTAGCAAAGAAGATCCTTAAACAAGGATTTTATTGGCCAACCATGGAAGAAGACTGTGTAGGATATGTCCGTAGGTGTGCTAAGTGCCAACTTCACACTGACAAAATTCATTCCCTTGCATCTTCACTCCATCCTGTTTCTTCCCCATGGCCTTTCTCCATATGGGCTTTCGACATCATTGGACCCCTTGGTAATCTAGATTCCGACATCAAGCAAAAATCTTTCATTCTCACGGCAACGGAATACTTCACCAAGTGGGCAGAAGCCGAAGCGTATGTGAAAATCAAAGCATCAACCGTCTGCAAGTTCATCATGAAGAACGTCATCACCCGATTTGGAATTCCAAGCACCATCGTCACCGACAACGGACCACAGTTCGTGTCACAAGAATTGAAAGATCTCTGCAACAGGTATAGAATTGCATTGCATCATTCATCTCCTTATTACCCGCAAGGCAATGGCCAAGCATAGGCAACTAATAAGACTTTGATAAAAATCATCAAAAGACGTGCAAATCTAACAAATTCGCAGACTGGCCAGAAAAATTGGTTGAGGCTCTATGGGCCTATCGAACTTCAATCCGCCCGCCCACCGGGCAAACTCCTTATTCCTTAACATTTGGAATGAAGGCGGTAGTTCCATACGAGATCCTTATACCGTCATTAAGAGTACAATTGAATAAGGAATTTTTCATTGATGAACATCGTTCAGCACTCCTTGCTCAATTGGAACTCTTAGATGAGAAAAGATGGTCAGCTACTAATCATGCAAGAGTTTATCAAAATAGACTAGCACGTTTTTATCCAAAGAAAGTCATTGAACGTAAGTTCAAGGTCGGTGAAATGGTCGTCAAAAGGATTTTTGTAAAATCTGGTGGTTCGCGTTCTAAGCTCCAACCCAACTGGGAAGAACCTTATGTTGTATCGCACGCTTTGCCTGGTAATGCTTATCGTCTTGTTAATGCAGAAGGAGAAAAGCTAACTCATCCCTGTAATGGTTTACATCTTAAGAAATACTACCCTTAGGTTAAAGAGTCGATCAGCATGGTACAAAGACCAGTGGAATCAGAAAATTTATAAACTCAAATTTCCTTATTAGTCTGGATAATTTAATTTCAAACCCATTACTACACACACTGACACGTTTGATTCGTGAGTAACAAGAGATGCCAAGTCCTAAAGAATACCGAAAGCTTGACTGAAAGTGTAAAGTACAAGTCATTCGTTTTAAAGCGAAATTCTGTTTTACACTCGGCCCATGATGTCGGAACGAGGCTTAGAATAGACTACCAAGAATACCCGTCATCTTAGTAGGAGGCCGTCATAAAAAAAATGGAGGAGATCCGTTCCAAAGAAAAGAATATAAAAACAAAAGCAAAAGGCAAAATCCAAATATCAAAAGGCCATTACACTACGAACGTTACATCAAGGCCATTAAATGAAATAAAAGGGAATGCAAGGTCGATAAATACCCCGGAAAGAAATGAACGAACCCCAACGGATATTAGGGTAGGAAAGGAACATCTTTTTAGGTCTCCGGAACCTTCTCATGGGCTTTCTAAACTTATTCTTCCCCTCTTTCTAAAGAGGCGTACTCCAAACTTAAGGAATGGCTTAGATTGACTAAGCATCAAATCATCAAATGGGATCACGAATGGAAACACAAGTTCAAACACGATGGGTTTAAGTTAAATTGTTAAAGAACAATTTGGAAATTAAGTTAATAAATGAATATGATCTTTTGATCTAGGTACCATGCTGATCTTTTAGTCAAAAAAATCCAAAAAAAATGTATATGTCAAAAACCAAAAAAATACATATGCCAAAAATTAAAAAAAATACATATGTCAAAAATAAATAAAAAATACATATGTCAAAAATCCAAAAAAAATACATATGCCAAAAATAAAAAAAAATACATATGCCAAAAATAAAAAAAAATACATGTGTCAAAAATAAAAAAAAATACATATGTCAAAATCCAAAAAAAAAAAAAAAGCACATATTTCAAAACCCAAACAAAAATGAATATTTCAAAACAACAAAAATATTTCAATTAGCATTTGCTTATTGCATTTGGTGTGTCTCATTCCTTTTATTTTCAGTGAGCATCTGTCTGCTTGCATGTTGCATTTTGCTTAAGTTTGTTTATAGTTCAATTACCTTTGTTGATAAAGGCTATGCCCCTTGACCATTTATTGAAGGAAAAAATTAATCGACCATTTATTTGGTCAAGCAAGGGGCTAAGCCTAAATAGATATTTAACATGTTTGTTAAGTGATGTACAGGATGCAAGACAAACACAGGGACACAAGATTGGAGCCCAAAAAGTTCTATGTATATCATCAAAAGGTGTTTTGTACATGATACATAGAAGAAAATAAAAATACATGAGCCCTCAAGGCTGGCTCTCCCCTCCGCCCTCGTCAAGCTGACTCTGGGCCTCGTCAAGCGCATCCGGTGCTGGTCCTCGGCTGGGAGGTGGAGGTGGCCCCATCGTGCTCGGCCCTGCCTGACCGGAAGACATGGCGACACTGGCGGTGAAAGCACTCGTCAAACCACGCTCCTGGGCACGCTGTCGAGCACGCCTGTACCTCTCCTCCACACTCCGGCGCTCATGCTCTGCAACGCCAAGCTGGACCCGAAGAGCAGTCATCTCAGCATCCATCTTCTGCCGCTCCTGTCTCTCCCACTCTCGCTCCTCGGTAATGAACCCCAGTCGAGACTGAAGGTGCGAAAGCTCTCGAGGAAGATCTCCAGTGGAGAGACGGGCCACCTGCTCCTCCAAAGCGCGGATCCGCGCAGCATCAGCTTCGGCACGAGAAACTGCAGCACGGGAACGCTCCAGCTCCGCTTCAGCCCTCTAAAGGGATTCCTGAAGCTCAGCAACCTGAAGGGAAGCCATTGTTACTCCAAGGCAATCAAATAATCAAAATCAAATTCAGAAGTCAAAAGGGAAGAACTTACTCGAGCAGCCCGGTCCTCCTCCGCAAGAGAAGATCGATGGATGATGGCGGAGGCGAGCTGGCTTTGGAGGTCTGCCAGGGCAGCATCATAGGCAGAGGAAGTAGATGAGGAAGCTCCATGGGTAGGGGGAGCCGCCTGGGTATAGACGGCTCGGCGCACCAAAAGACAACCGTCAGTGTTAATCACCAAAACAATTAATTAATCAAAACATGCATTCATAAACATGCATACATACCAGATCGAACAGTTCTTTCTGGACCTGCTCTAACTGGGCCTCCGCGTCATGTAGGCGGGCCCGGAGGTCGATGATGACCGCGTCACGTGCATCCTGCATATCACACATACATACATTCATTCACCAAATATAAGAAAAGATAATAATAAAATTAAAGACGCATAAAAGCATACTTACATCGAGTGGTCGGAGGACCTGAAGCTGATCGGCGTAATGGGCCCGGTACTGCTGTAGGTAGGCCTCGCTACTCTCCGCACGGGACTCCACCCGTACGCTGCGGCGGTGCCAGTCCTCGTACTACTCCGGAAACTTGGCACGCGAGTCGGTGAGGGCTTGCTTGCCCTTCATGCTCCTCCCGACGCCCTCTGGGACCTCCTTGTCAATCCATTCCTGGTGGAGGCCCAGGGTCCTCATCACGAGCCGGAGGAGGAGGGGCTCGATCTCGTTCATGCAGTGCAGCCACATCTGCCTGCCGAACCTCCTCCTGCTAGCCGTCACCCACGGCTGACCCTCCTCGCCTATGCCCAAGTACGGGCGCCAGATCACTTGCATATAGGTTAAGTGCATTCATATAAATAACTTGCATTTAATGAATAAAAGATTGCATTTAATGAATAAAATTGAATAAGTTAAAGACTCACCAGTAACTCGGGGTAGTCAAGGAACTGACGGCGGAGGGCCGTCAGCTGATGGTGCTGAGGGGCCGTGTCCACGATTGGCTGCCAATGGCAAGCCAATGGAACAGCGCCAGGTCTCGCAATCCGCGCTCTGCCGAGCGGGAAGTAATGATAACTCCACACCTGCATTCATGGACATATAGGTTAGTAAAGCATCATATCATATTGCATATCATAAACAAATAATAAAATAACTTAATACCTGAAGGAACGGCGAGAAGCCGCTAACGGTGGTCTCACGGTCCGGCGTGACCGCAGACAGATCGGCGAACAGGTGGGCCAGAAGGGCCGCACCCCATGCATACTCTCCTAAGCTATCTAAGTCATCTGATAGATACAAGAACCTACAATGAATGTGGTTGCCCTTCGTACCGAAGAGCAACCGACCAAAGAAGAAAACTAGAAAGACCCTAAGCTGCCTATCTACCTCCTCCCCTTGACTAGGGTCGCTACAGTACACGACGGAGGAAGACTCGGCTAACCTATCTCTAAACTCCTCCTGGGTCTCATCAGACCGACGCCGGGGCTCCTCTAATCCTAAGGCGGCCTCCACCTCTATCCTGGGAACCATCCTACACTCCCTACCTAGGCTAGACACCTCTATACCTAGTAGGGCCTCTGCCAAACCTCGGTAGTCGGGGTAAGTCACCCCGCTGACTGGACGGCTCTCTACCCTGAGGCCAGTGATCCTGGCCACATCCTCTAGGGTGGGGACCATATGTCCCCACGGCATTAGGAAAGCCCGGCTTTCCGCATGCCACCTCTCCCGCAGCGCCTGCAGGAGGTCTAAATCGAGCCAAAATGGCTCGATGTCCAAGACTTCGCCAAACCCCATCCGGCGCAGGCGCGCCTTCTGGAAATCCGGGAGTCCCCTATATGCTCCTATCACTAGGTCCCATGAAATTCTTGACCGCATCACTCCCTGCAAATAAAAACATAAAAAATGGGGTCAGTAATAAATCAAAACAGGAAAAATTACTTCTGGTTTGAAAGGCGTCGAGACATATGGACGCCCATTGAAAAGCGTCCATGTGTCCTGACGCAATTGAGACTCATTTTCTCCCTAATTAAAATACGGAATTTAGCCTTGAAAGACATCGACCCAGGGTGACACCTTTTGAATAGCGTCACCTGGTCTGGATGCCTTTCAAGGTCTGATTCCGGGTTCTTTCAAGAACCCCTTTCTCCCCTCTTTTCTTTATCCCATTCATTCCATAGGGAACTTACCGTGTGGAGGTCGCCCTCCTCTTCCTCTTCCATGGCCATGGGCGCCGGAGGAGCTTCTTCTTCCTCCAAGAACGCCACCGCCTCGGCGAGCGCCGCCGGCACCTCCTCGGGGGCTTCTTCCTCGTGCCTCCGCCGTCTTTTGGCCAAAGACTTGACCTTCCTTGATCCCTCACCGCGTTCCATGGTCAAGAGAGGGAGTTTTTGAGGGAGAGAAAGAGAGATTGCCGGTCGCCGGAGCTCGGAGGATTGAAGAGAGAGAAAGCAAGGGAAAAAGTGAGGAAGAAAGGGGGCTTCGCGGGTCTGTAAACAGAAAGCTAAAAGACGTCGACTCAGATAGACGCGTTTTAGGGCGCATAAGTTGAGGCGGCAAGGACAGCTGTTTGAAATTGAGTGAAAGACGTCTACATGTGCTGACGCGTTTCAGAATTCTGGTCAGAACCGTACAAAGGATGATGATGAAAGGCGTCTAAGTGTCAAGACGCTTTTTAGGAGATTAATCATGGAATTAATGGCAGAATCCTGAAAAAAGTAGAAGAGAGAATTGAAAGGCGTCTTGCATGTCAGACGCAATTTAAGGTTTAATCAGGTTTTTGAGGATTAAATTGAATTTCTGGAAAATCAATTATGGTTGAAAGGCGTCTGTCTAAATGGACGCGTTTTGCATTAACAGAATCCGAATTGTCATATTTTCAGGAAAAATCCAGTTTTTGCTAAAGGGAAATATCATGGGCACATCACAGGAAGTTAAGGAAGGATTTCAAGACATGAAAAATCATTCTTTATTCAATGAAATCTTTTATTACATCATACAAAAGAAAAAGAGAAAGAGGACATTTAAGGAAGAATTTCATGAAGACCTTTAAGGTAAGGAAATTTCAATCCTCTATCTCTGTCCTTAGAGGATTTTACACGGTAACTAAAGCCAAGGTTCTATAAAGTAGTGATGATTTCTATAGCTTCATAATCTTCGTCGGATTCCAAGGCACGCTTCTTGATCGGGGATGTGAAGGAGAACTCAAGGAATTCACGACGGCCCAAGCTAAGCTGAGTAAGGCACCGATGGGGATTGTATAACACGAACTCGGTGGCTCCAATCAACTTGAGATCCGCTCCCGCTGCACGGCGCACCCAAACAGGTTTTCCAACAGGAGCGAGTGGAGACGAGTCAAATATATCGGATGTCATGAGCTTCAGATACTCCCTCCAGTCGGCCCGGGTCTTGAGTTTTGGGACTTTGTTGACCATGTGCTCGTTGAACTTTACAATGTTAGCAATGCAGTGGATCGGACTATTCGAGAAAATTTGAGATGGTCTTGGAGGCCTCTTCTTGCAGTACTCGAACTTGAAGTGAAGTTCAACCCATAAGGCAAAGAGTAACATGCACCCATAGGGAGGACGACCCACAGATGCCGCAGAAAGTCCGCTGTAAAGATATGCCAAGAGTGCAGTGTTAATGGATTTACCTTCGAAAATCGCGCAGATAGCACTGACCTGATCATCTTCTAAGATGTTATCCTGCACAGGGAAGAACAAAGCACCGACAAGGCATGTAACGAAAGCTTTCGTCACATCCTCCGCTTCATCTTCCCTTAGATCATCAATTTCATATAGAGTCCACTCAGCGAGCTTTGCAAGATTGATCCCCTTTCTAGTAAGGCATCCTTAAGCCTCTGAAGGATCCTTCATGATTGATGTCAACAATTGTTGACCGGTGATTCTCTCTCTTGTTAAAGCCATCTTATCTTTGGTCTTTGGGAGACCCAATAGAAGTTCTGCCTCCTCCAAAAGAATCGTGCACTCGAAGTCTTGGAAGAAGAACGTATGAGTTTGGAGATGCCACCACTCAATCAAGGCACTCATAGCCGCCCAATCTACGTTCGCACTCTTGTAATGTTTGGCAAGCACCACTAAACCTTGAAGGTTCCACTTGGATATGAAAACTTGGATGGAAAGCTTAACACTTTTTGCAAGTTTACGAATCCAAGGGAGAGAGGTGAATTTTCTCGGGCCGGAAAATATGGGATAATTCTGAAAAAAAAGACGAAGAACATGAAGAACAAGATGAAGAACATGAAAGAATAAGAATAAGAATTGAAGGGAAGTTGATTCAACTTACTTGAAGATTAGGATCTCTTCCGTTGAGGTGATTCTCCACGTCGGAATTCTTGTCCAGCGACATCTTCATCCTCTAGTTTGAAGAACCCATCCTCTTTTTCGGAGTTCTTCCTTCTTGAAGCTTGGAAACCTTGGAAACTTTGAAGAAACCTTAAAACCTTAGAAGAAAACTCAACTTAGGATCTTTGGATTATGGTAGGATTGCTTGGGAACAACCTAAGGGTGTTTATATAGAAGGAATTGCGATCCTAGGAAGACTTTTCCGGATTGGAAAAGGGATATGCATTGGTAGAGTTGGAATACGAGTAGAGAACAACCAGAAACCTGTTTTTGTGAGTAAAAGGCGTCGAGGGACAGCATCGCGTTTCAATGTTAAATGCCGTCTGCGCGACACGACGCATTTTATCTTTTCTGTGATTTACCTGAAATTTTGTGGTTTTTTATGCTTAAATTGAATATTTGTTTGGAATTATTAATAATTTTGATTGCAGGAAATTCAAGAAAACCTGAGTAAAGCTGAAAATGTCAAGAAGATCCCACTGTAGGAGTTTAGAAGTCTCGACTGTGGCTAAAAAGACGGTTATCTCTACCCTTGTATTATTCCATGTAAATCATTTGCATTATTATATGTTAAGTATTTATTAGAGTATGTCAAGGACCTTGTGATTTTGATGAAACTGGATTTTGAGTTCCCCTGCAACAAAAACAGTGATAATTCCAGAGGATTCTTAATCGCACGGATAGGCCGTTGGATTGTTAATTAGTTAGGACGATGGTTCCACTTTTGTGAAACGGTGCGTGGATAAACGAGCTTCGGCTTAGCACTGAATTACAAGAATTGGTATCTTGACTCATTAATGACAATTTAACAATATTATCCTTGACTAATTTATATTTTATTTGACTTTATATTTTTCTTTTAGCCCAGTATGCATCATGTAGGATTTTGAAATCACTGTGATAAGGATTAATTATTGATTAAGTTTCAGACCATTAATCAAACAATCTCAACATGATATGAAATATTCCATTCTGAATTGAATATCTTGATTATCTTTGAGGTTTGCTTGAAGATATCATTGGAATTCTATCCTCGATTGGACTCTTTATCCAATATTTCTTGTTTTCTTTTAAGATCCATCATGGCTGCAGCACGTCCACATTGGCTGGCAAACGCTCCCCATGATGAAACCTACAGTATCTACGACCTGGGGTACTTCCCACTCCGAGGAGGTTGATCGACTTTGTTTTATTTCCTTCTCTATTTCATCCAGACATGATTGATTCCATTGATATCCTTGAGCTATCTTCATTGATGATTTTGAGAAAAATTCCAATCATGTGATGTTAAGAGCGTGTCTCATCACACCTTTGCATCACCTTTTCAGTACATTCCATTTCATTTCACTCCCTTGCAAAGATGATGCCAAGGTGAGGCAGCTGTAGACACGCTAATTTTGACGTCATTTCGAGTAAATTTCATATCATATAATAATGCCTCAGAATGGTCTGATATTTAATCATTGATTAATCTTTTTGAGTGTCGGGTCAAACAGACATGTTTAAGTTAATCAATTAAATTGATTTTAACTCAAATATCAGTTAAAATATGAAAAAGCCTAAAAGATGTCTACCTATGTGGACACCATTTAGACTTTATTCTTATTTTAATGTTTAAGTTTGAATTTTAATCAGTTGATTAATTAGCTAAAAAGCGTCTGTAAGGCACGACGCGTTTTAGGTTTCCTAAGCTATTTCTACTTCTCTTCCGGATGTTTATCCTTATCTTAATTAGTGTAAAAGACGTCTATACATGTAGACGCATTTTAGCTAATATAGATAAAGATAACTTTTCCCGGATGTTTATCCTTATCTTAATTAATCTGAAAGGCGTCAGCCATAGTGGACGCGTTTTTAGGTAATTACAGATAAAGATGAATTAATCTGTATTTATCTGTTGGTTAAGATGGATAAATCCCAAATTTTTCCATGTAAATCCACGGACGCAGAAGAAGTCTATAAATACCTTGCATCTTGAATGGTTAAAAAAAAAAAAAAAGTTAGAGTTGGTGATCGAAGCGATATCGAATTGAAGATTGAAGCAACGACTTCCAAACGCCGAAGCGCTGCTATTTCCAGAAGTCAGCGTCCATTCTTCATCCAATTCAAGGCTTCATCCGTTCGGCATAAGTTTTTCAATTCGTTTCTTCATTTTACATCTTTATTAATCTTGCATTCTTCATCATCACTCTATGCAACACACAACACTAGCATTCTTTTCAAAACCTATTTGATTAAGGGGTTTCAAAAGCCATCCCAACAAGTAAGTTCTATGTTTAGTTGCATGTTTAGAACTATGATTAGAATGGACACTACTTTTACTTAAGTTCTCATCATTTCTTTATTTCTCTTTTTATATTTCTTGCAAGGAACGAAGGAGAATCAAAAGGGAGGAAATCAAGTAAAATCACAAGAACTCTGGACGATCCTCAAATTCGAACTCAACAGCAAGAACAAAAGAAAAGGAAGGGCTCTCTTTCTTCAGCAGGCTGAAGGAGGAGAATCAAGGACTCAATATCTCCCGCGTTTAAACAGGTAGGCGATCAAAAACATTCTTTTGGAACTTTTAAGTCAAAAGTTTCTGGCGATCACTTCACGTAGTTTCTTTTTAATAGGTTTATTTTTGCACCTAAACAACATAGATTTTTCATGATAATCACACACTCATTTTAAGCACTCACACTAAAGATGATTTTCCATTGCCTCATATTGGCGTACTCATTGATAACACTGCTGGTTATGAGACTTTATCATTTATGGATGGGTTTTCAGGATACAATCAGATTAAATTGGCAGAAGAAGATCAGGAAAAGACATCATTCACTACACCTTAGGGAACATACTGTTATGTCGTCATGCCATTCGGATTAAAGAATGCTGGAGCCACTTATCAGAGGGCTATGATGGCAATATTTCACGACATGATGCACATAGATCTAGAAGTGTATGTGGATGACTTGTTGGTTAAATCTAAGACGAAGGCTGAGCGTGCCAAAGTTTTGGCAAGAGTGTTAGAGAGATCGAGAGAGTATGAGTTAAAGATGAACCCCAAGAAATGTGTATTCGGGGTATCTTCAGGAAAATTACTTGGGTTCATTGTCAGCAAACGGGGAATTGAAATCGATCCCAACAAGGCGAAGGCTATCAGAGAGATGCCACCTCCCAAGAACTTGAAACAATTAAGAGGATTAATCGGGAGGTTGCAATTTATCCGCCGTTTTGTCTCCCAGCACTCACAAAGGTGTAAGCCGTTCTACGAGCTTACCAGGCCGGGAGTCAAATTCGACTGGGACGATAAGTGTCAGGAGGCATTTGATGGATTAAAGAATTATTTGGCAAGTCTTCCTGTTTTGAGACCACCATCTCCAGGCAAACCATTGATACTTTACATTTCTGTCATGGATGATGTAGTGGGGGCCGTCCTAGCACAAGAGGATGAAGAAGGAAAGGAGAGGGCGGCCTACTATCTCTCTAAACTTCTCAACCCCGCTGAACAGAGATATACAGCGATGGAGAAAACATGTGCTGCATTGGTCTGGGTTGTTCAGAAATTGAAGTATTATTTTCTAGCCCATAAAGTCCATCTCATCGCTAAGATGAATCCAATCAAGTTTCTTCTGGAGAAATCTGTCCTTACTGATAGGTTAGCACGATAGCAAAGCTTTATATCTCAATTCGATATCACTTACATTCAGCAGAAAGCGATCAAATGCTATGCCATAGCAGAACATCTCGCTCATCACCCCCTTCCTCTTTTTGATCCAGTCCGATCGGAGTTTCCGGATGAGGAAATGATGTCCATAGACCAAATCAGAGATGATATGTGGACTCTGTATTTTGACGGAGCTCTGAATTCCCATGGAAAGGGTATTGGCATTGTTCTGTTATCACCCGAAGGTATCACCATTCCACAAGCCTTTCAACTTGACTTTCCAGTCACTAACAATATAGCTGAATACGAGGCGCTCCTTGCTGGCCTCGAGACTGCTCATTCCCATAATGTTACCAAACTCAGGATTGTGGGTGATAGCCAATTGATTCTTCGCCAAGTGTTAACCAAGTATCGAACCCTTGACCCCAAACTCAAGCCTTATCAAGAACTTACTTCTGCTTATTCAAAGCTTTTCACCAAATTGATCTTCGTCCATGTTCCTAGGAATCAGAACATCTTAGCTGACGCTCTAGCCTCACTTGCATCTTCTCTTGATTTTCCAATCAGCAGGTTTTCCGAATCAATCATTGTTCATAGCCATCTTTCACCCGCCGTGAAAGACCCTTCATTTCTTAGAACCAAGGAGAAGCTGTTGAAGAAGGTCAGAGATGGAGATATCGTGGAAAAAAGAGAAATCATGTTGATGGAGCTGTTAGAAGAGATGGATGATGAACATAAGCCATTGTACTATGAAATCACTAAATATTGTGAAGATCAATCATATCCTGAATAAGCCACAACTGAGGAGAAAAGAGCTATCAGGAGAGTGGCTCAACAATACACCCTAGTTGGGGGAGCACTGTACAAAAGAGGTTTTGATGAAGTTCTTCTGAGATGTCTAGACGAAGATGAGCTTTGGAAGGTTATGGAAGGAGCTTACGCTGGAGTTTGTGGTGGCCAGGTTAATAGACAAATGCTAGCAAAGAAGATCCTTAGACAAGGATTTTATTGGCCAACCATGGAAGAAGATTGTGTAGGATATGTCCGTAGGTGTGCTAAGTGTCAACTTCACGCCGACAAAATTCATTCTCCTGCATCTTCACTCCATCCTGTTTCTTCCCCATAGCCTTTCTCTATGTGGACTTTCGATATCATTGGACCCCTTGGCAATCCTAATTCCGGCATCAAGCAAAAGTCTTTCATCCTTACGGCAACAGAATACTTCACCAAGTGGGCAGAAGCTGAAGCATACACGGAAGTTAGAGCATCAACCGTCTGCAAGTTCATCATGAGGAACATCATCACCATATTTGGAATCCCAAGCACCATCGTCACCGACAATGGACCGCAGTTCGTGTCACAAGAATTGAAGGACCTCTACAACAGGTATAAAATTGCATTGCATCATTCGTCTCCTTATTATCCGCAAGGCAATGGCCAAGCAGAGGCAACTAACAAGACTTTAATAAAAATCATCAAAAAGACGTGCAAATCTAACAAGTTCACAGGTTGGCCAGAAAAATTGGTTGAGGCTCTATGGGCCTACCGAACTTCAATCCGCACGCCTACTAGGCAAACTCCTTATTCCTTAACATTTGGAATGGAGGCGGTAGTTCCATATGAGATCCTTATACCGTCATTAAGAGTACAATTGAACAAGGAATTTCCCATTGTTGAACACCGTTCAGTACTCCTTGCTCAATTGGAACTCTTAGACGAGAGAAGATAGTCAGCTGCTAATTATGCAAGAATTTATCAAAATAGACTAGTACGTTTTTATCAAAAGAAAGTCATTGAACGTAAGTTCAAAGTTGGTGAAATGGTCGTCAAAAGAATTTTTGTAAAACCTGGTGATCCACATTCTAAGCTCCAACCCAATTGGGAAGGACCTTATGTTGTATCACATGCTTTTCCTGGTAACGCTTACCGTCTAGTTAATGCAGAAGGAGAAGAGCTAACTCACCCCTGGAACGGTTTGCATCTTAAGAAATACTACCCTTAGGTTAAGGAGTCAGTCAGCATGGTACAAAGACCAGTGGAATCAGAAAATTTATAAACTCAAATTTCCTTATCAGTCTGGATAATTTAATTCCAAACACATTACTATACACACTGACACGTTTGATTCGTGAGTAACAAGAGATGCCAAGTCCTAAGGAATACTGAAAGCTTGACTGAAAGTGTAAAGTACAAATCATTCTTTTTAAAGCAAAATTCTATTTTTTTACACTCGGCCCATGATGTCAGAACGAGGCTTAGAATAGACTACCAAGAATACCCGCCGTCTTAGTAGGAGGCCGTCATAAAAAAATGGGGGAGATCAGTCCCAAAGAAAAGAAAAGAAAAGCAAAGCAAAGGCAAAAGTCAAACGTCAAATCAAAAGGCCATCACATTACAAACGTTACATCAAGGCTATGAAATGAAATAAAAGGGGACGCAAGGTCAATAAATACCCCGGAAAGAAAATGACCGAACCCCAACAGATATTAGGGTAAGAAAGGAACATCTTTTTAGGTCTCCAGAACCTTCTCGTGGGCTTTCTAAACCAATTCTTCCTTTCTTTCTAAAGAGGCGTACTCCAAACTTAAGATACGGCCTAGATTGACTGAGGATTAAATCATCAAATGAGATCACGAATGGAAACACAAGTTCAAACACAATGCGTTTAAGTTAAATTATTGAAGAATAATTTGGGAATTAAGTTAATAAATGAATATGATCTTTTGATCTGAGTACCATGCTGGTCTTTTAGTTCACATCATATTTAAAAAAAAATTCAAAAAAATACATATTCCTATGAGTGCTAAGAATGAGTGTGTGATTATCATGAAAAATCTATGTTGTTTAAGTGCAAAATAAAGCCTATTAAAAAGAAACTATGTGAAGTGATCGCTAGAAACTTTTGACTTAAAAGTTCCAAAAGAAAATTTGATCGCCTACCTGTTTAAATGCGGAAGATATTGAGTCATTGATTCCCCTCCTTCAGCCGGCTGAAGAAAAAGAGCCATTTCTTGTCTTTTGTTCTTGCTGTTGAAGTTGAAGTTGAGGATCGTCCAGAGTTCTTAGTGATTTGCTTGATTTCCTTCCTTGATTCTCCTTTATTCCGTGCAGAAATGTAGACGAATGAAGAAATGATGATGAGAACTTAAGCAAAGGTAGTATCCATTCTAATCATAGTTTTAAGCATGTAATTAAACAACAAACTTACTTGTTGAGATGCCTTTTGAAACTCCTTAATCAAATAGGTTTTGAAAAGAATGCTAGTGTTGTGTATTGCATGGAGTGATAATGAAAAATGCAATATTAATGAAGATGTAAAATGAAAATGCAGAAATGAAACACTTATGCCGAATTGAATGAAGCCTTGAATTTGATGAAGAATGGACGCCGACTTCTGGAAACAGCAGCGCTCCGGCGTTTGGACGTCGTTGCTTCGATCTTCAATCACTAACTCTGATTCTAACTTCTCTTTTTTTTTTTTTTTTAACTTTCAAGATGCAAGGTATTTATAGACTTCTTCTGCGTCCGCGGATTTACATGGAAAAATCTGGGATTTATCTATCTTAACCAACAAATAAATACAGATTAATTCATCTTTATCTGTAATTATCTAAAACGCGTCTACCCTGGCTGACGCCTTTCATATTAATTAAGATAAGGATAAACATCTGGGAAATTTATCTTTATCTGTATTAGCTAAAACGCGTCTACATGTGTAGACGTCTTTTACACTAATTAAGATAAGGATAAACCTCCGGAAGAGAAGTAGAAATAGCTTAGGAAACCTAAAACGCGTTGTACTTGACAGACGCCTTTTAGCTAATTAATCAACTGATTAAAATTCAAATTTAAATGTTAAAATAAGAATAAAGTCTAAATGGCGTCCATGTGGGTAGACGTCTTTTAGGCTTTTTCATATTTCAACTAAAATTTGAGTTAAAATCAATTTAATTGATTAACTTAAACATGTCTGTTTGACCCGACACTCAAAAAGACCAATAAAAATTAATCAATTATTAAATATCAGACCATTCTGAGGCATTATTATATGATATGAAATTTACTCGAAATAATGTCAAAATTAGCGTGTCTACAGCTGCCTCACCTTGGCATCGTCTTTGCAAGGGAGTGAAATGAAATGGAATGTACTGAAAAGGTGATGCCAAGGTGTGATGAGACACGCTCTTAATATCACATGATTGGAATTTTTCTCAAAATCATCAATGAAGATAGCTCAAGGAGATCAATGGAATCAATCCTGTCTGGATGAGGTAGAGAAGGAAATAAAATAAAGTCGATCAACTTCCACGGAGTGGGAAGTACCCTAAGTCGTAGACACTGTAGGTTTCATCATGGGGAACATTTGCCAGCCAATGTGGACGTACTACAGCCACGATGGATCTTAAAAGAAAATAAGAAATATTAGACAAAGAATCCAAGAAAAGATAGAATTCCAAGAATATCTTCAAGCGAACCTCAAAGATAATCAAGATACTCAATTCAGAATGGAATATTTCATATCATGTTGAAGTTATTTGATTAATGGTCTGAAACTTAATCAGTAATTAATCCTTCAAAGTCCTACAAGATGCATGCTGGGCTAAAAGAAAAATATAAAGTCAGATAAAATATAAATTAATCAAGGATAATATTGTCATATTGTCATTAATGAGTCAAAATACCAATTCTGTAATTCAGTGCTAAGCCGAAGCTCGTTTATCCACACACCGTTTCACAAAAGTGGAACCATCGTCCTCACTAATTAACAATCCAACAGCCTATCTGTGCGATTAAGAATTCTCTGGAATTATCACTGTTTTGGTTGTAGGGGAACTCAAATTCCAATTTCATCAAAATTACAAGGTCCTTGATATAATCTAATAAATACTTAACATATAGTAATGCAAATGATTTACATGGAATAATATAAGGGTAGAAATAACCGTCTTTTTAGCCACGGTTGAGACTTCTAAACTCCCACAGTGGGATCTTCTTGATCTTTACTCAGGTTTTCTTGCATTTTCTGCAATCAAAATCATTAATAATTCCAAACAAATATTCAATTTAAACATCAAAAATCACAAAATTTCGGGTAGATCACAGAAAAGCTAAAACACGTCATATCGTGCAGACGCCATTCAACATTGAAACGCGGCGCTGTTCCTCGACGCCTTTTACTCACAGAAACAGGTTTCTAGTTGGTCTCTACTCGGATTCCAACTCTACCAATACACATCCCTTTTCCAATCCGGAAAAGTCTTCCTAGGACCGCAATTCCTTCTATATAAACACCCTTAAGTTGTTCCCAAGCAATCCTACCATAATCCAAAGATCCAAGGTTGAGTTTTCTTCCAAGGTTTTAAGGTTTCTTTAAAGTTTCTAAGGTTTCCAAGCTTCAAAAAGGAAGAATTCCGAAAAAGAGGATGGATTCTTCAAACAAGAGGATGAAGATGTCGCTAGAGAAGATTTCAGATGTAGAGCATCACCTCAACGGAAGGGATCCCAATCTCCAAGTAAGTTAAATCAACTTCCCTTCAATTCTTGTTCTTGTTCTTCGTCTTGTTCTTCATCTTGTTCTTCATGTTCTTCCTTTTGTTTCCAAAATTATCCATGTTTCATGGCCCAAGAAAGTTTACCTCTCTCCCTTGGATTCGTAAACTTGCAAAAAGTGTTAAGCTTTCCATGCAAGTTTTCATATCCAAGTGGAATCTTCAAGGTTTAGTGGTGCTTGCCAAACATTACAAGAGTGAGAACGTAGATTGGGCGGCTATGGGTGCCTTGATCGAGTGGTGGCATCCCCAAACTCATACGTTCTTTTTCCAAGACTTCGAGTGCACGATCCTTTTGGAGGAGGCGGAACTTCTATTGGGTCTCCCAAAGATCAAAGACAAGATGGCTTTAACAAGAGAGAGAATTACCGGTCAACAATTGTTGACATCAATCATGAAGGATCCTTCAGAGGCTAAAGGATGCCTTACCAGAAAAGGGATCAATCTTGCAAAGCTCGCTGAGTGGACTTTATATGAGATTGATGATCTAAAGGAGGATGAAGCGGAGTATGTGACAAAAGCTTTCGTCACATGCCTTGCCGATGCCTTGTTCTTCCCTGCGCAGGATAACATCTTGGAAGATGACCAGGTTAGTGTCGTCTGCGCAATCTTCGAAGGTAAATCCATTAGCACTGCACTTTTGGCATATCTTTACAGCGGGCTTTCTGCGGCATCTGTGGGTCGTCCTCCCTATGGGTGCATGTTACTCTTTGCCTTATGGTTGAACTTCACTTCAAGTTCGAGTACTGCAAGAAGAGGCCTCCAAGACCATCTCAAATTTTCTCGAATAGTCCGATCCACTGCATTGCTAACATTGTAAAGTTCAACGAGCACATGGTCAACAAAGTCCCAAAACTCAAGACCCGGGCCGACTGGAGGGAGTATCTGAAGCTCATGACATCCGATATATTTGACTTGTCTCCACTCGCTCTTGTTGGAAAACCTGTTTGCGTGCGCCGTGCAGCGGGAGCGGATCTCAAGTTGATTGGAGCCACCGAGTTCGTGTTATACAATCCCCATCGGTGCCTTACTCAGCTTAGCTTGGGCCGTCGCGAATTCACTGAGTTCTCCTTTACATCCCCGATCAAGAAACGTGCCTTAGAATCCGACGAAGATTATGAAGCCATAGAAATCATCACTACTTTATGGAACCTTGGCTTTAGTTACTGTGTAAAATCTTCTAAAGATAGAGATAGAGGATTGAAATTTTCTTACCTCAAAGGTCTTCATGAAATTCTTCCTTAAATGTCCTCTTTCTCTTTTCTTTATTTTTGATGTAATAAAATATTTTCTTGAATAAAGAACTATTTTTCATGTCTTGAAATCCTTCCTTAACTTCTTGTGATGTGCCCATGATTTTTCCTTTAGCAAAAACTGAATTTTTCTTGAAAATATGACAGTTCGGGTTCTGTTAATGCAAAACGCGTCCATTCAGAAAGACGTCTTTCAACCATAATTCATTTTTCAGAAATTCAATTTAATCCTCAAAAACCTGATTAAACCTTAAATTGCGTCTACCTGCTAAGACGCCTTTCAATTATCTCTCCTACTTTTCTTCAGGATTTTGCCATTAATTCCGTGATTAAGCTCCTAAAACGCGTCTGGGAGATAAGACGTCTTTCATCATCATCCTCTGTACGGCTCTGACAAGAACTGGCGGTAATCTGAAACGCGTCAGCCCAAATGGACATCTTTCACTGATTTCCAAACAGCTGTCCTTGCCGTCTCAACTTATGCGCCCTAAAATGCGTCTATCTGAGTCGACGCCTTTTACCTTTTCCTTTACAGACCCGCGAAGGCCCCCTTTCTTCCTCACTTTTTCCCTTAGCTTTCTCTCTCTTCCCTTGCTTTCCAAGCTCCAGCGATCCAACTCCGGCCATCTCTCTCAAAAACTCCCTCTTTTGACTATGGAGCGTGGTAAGGGATCAAGGAAGATCAAAACTTTGGCCAAAAGGCGGCGGAGGCACGAGGAAGAAGCCCCCGAGGAGGTGCCGGCGGCACTCGCCGAAGCGGCGGCATTTTTAGAGGAAGAAGAAGCTCCTCCGGCGCCCGTGGCCATGGAAGAGGAAGAGGAGGGCGACCTCCACACGGTAAGCTCCCTATGGTTTGAATGAGGTGAAGAAAAAGAGGGGAGAAAGGGGTTCTATGAATAACCCGGAATCCGGTCTTGAAAGGCGTCCAGACCAGGTGACGCCATTCAAAAGGCGTCACACGGGGCTGACGTCTTTCAAGATTAATTACGAATTTTTAATTAGACAGAAAATGAAAGTGAATTGCGTCAGTCCCTGTTGACGTGTTTCAAAAGACGTCCATAGCTGCTGACGCCTTTCAAAACAGAAGTGATTTTCCTGTTTTTATTTATTACTGACCCCATTTTTTATGTTTTTATTTGCAGGGAGTGATGCGGTCCAGGATTTCATGGGACCTAGTGATAGGAGCATATAGGGGACTCCCGGATTTCCAGAAGGCGCGCCTGCTCGATCTGGTCCTCCTGCAGGTGCTGCGGGAGAGGTGGCATGCAGAAAGCCGGGCTTTCCTAATACCGTGGGGACATATAGTCCCCACCCTAGAGGATGTGGCCAGGATTACTGGCCTCAGGGTAGAGGGCCGACCGGTGAGTGGGGTTACTTACCCCAACTACCAGGGACTGGCAGAGGCATTATTAGGGATAGAGGTGTCCAGCCTAGGCAGAGAGTCTAGGATGGTCCCTAGGGTGGAGGTAGAGGCCGCCTTAGGACTAGAGGAGCCCCGGCATCGGTCAGATGAGACCCGAGAGGAGTTTAGGGATAGGCTAGCAGAGTCATCATCCCTTGTATACTGTAGTGACCCTAGTCAGGGGGAGGAGGTAGATAGGCAGCTTAGAGTCTTCTTGATCTTCTTTTTTGGTCGGTTGCTCTTCGGTACGAAAGGCGACCACATTCATTGTAGATTCCTTTATATGTTAGATGATTTAGATAGCCTAGGAGAGTATGCCTGGGGTGCGGTCCTTCTGGCCCATCTCTTCGCCGATCTGTCTGCGGTCACGCCGGACCGTGAGACTACCGTCAGCGGCTTCTCGGCGTTCCTCCAGGTATTAAGTGTTTTATTATTTGTTTATGCAATGCAATATGATATGATGTTTTACTAACCTATATGTTCATGAATGCAGGTGTGGAGTTATCATTACTTCCCGCTCGGCAGAGCGCGGATTGCACGGCCTAGCGCTGTTCCATTGGCCTGCCGTTGGCAGCCAATCGTGGACACCGCTCCTCAGCACCATCAGCTGACGGCTCTCTGCCGTCAGTTCCTCGACTACCCCGAGCTACTGGTAAGTCTTTAACTTGTTCAATTTTATTAAATGCAATCTTTTATTCATTAAATGCAAGTTATTTATATAAATGCACTTAACCTATATGCAGGTGATCTGGCACCCGTACTTGGGCATGGGCGAGGAGGGTCAGCCGTGGGTGACGGTTGGCAGGAGGAGGTTCGGGAGGCAAATGTGGGTACATTGCCTCAACGAAATCGAGCCCCTCTGCCTCCGGCTTGTGATGAGGACCCTGGGCCTGTTAGTATTAGATGGTCTCAAAGCCAATCCGATACTGTGTACATATTCAGATTATTAATAAATGGCAATAATTCATTGTGTGTAATTAATTAGATCTGTGTTTACCATATCACGATGAAGTCCATGAACATGTGCAATAATCTTCGGATTATGATGAGATCATAATTACGGGACCGAAGACTTATAAACACATATTCTTAATTGTTCCTAGTCATAGGATGTTTGAGATAGGACATCAAACATCCGGATAGACTAGTATAGGTTACTTCAGCTCATATAATGAGGGTGACTGATCCCATAAGTCACTTGTGTGGAGACACTATGCTGAACCTATAGGTGCTCATTGGTGAATGAGTTCACTGAACTGATCCGACTATGAATCGCTGGATGGTAATCACCTCACTGTTAACCAACTCGATTCAATTGTCACGGTTGCGTGGATGATCCTTGGACCTGAGACTCCAAGGATACCTTGTTGGTAGGTTTCTGAGCTTTGACCTTGACGAACGAATCCCTAACCATGGGATATCAATAAGTCAAGCGATCGGGTTCAGGGAAATGCCCTCGAAGGTAATTGTGTGTTCAATACGGGATCATCCGCTCTCGGTTGTTTGAGAGAGAATGTTCCGGGAATGATGCACTTAAAGTCCCTGGCCAGGGCGGACTCTGTAATCGATAAGGAGTTATCGGATTCATATTAGCGGCATCTGATTCAAGTGAATCGACCAAATAGGGTTTAACAGTAAACCATGGCCTAGGTCGATTCGGAAACATTGTACAGATGAAGGATTATATCCGCGCGCTAACCGATGACAGAAAGGTTCCAATAGAGGGTTGCGATAACCCCAGTGCCATCCAGGATCACGCGATATTGCTTGGCATCCAACGTGATCGGCAGTCCGTCCGAATTTATTGTGGGACATTAAATTCGGCTGATTAATTGAATATAAGGATATTAATTAATTCAGTGGGTCAGTAAAGGGTTACTGGACTTAATGGGCTATTAACTGGACTGGTATTTGGGCCTAGAGGGTCACACGCAAATGGTTTTCAAGTCGATGGATACACCGACAGGATTTCGGATAAGTCTGGGTTTTTATGAAAAACCGCAAACTGACTTCTTATAAAAGAACGGATTCTACGTCCGGGGCGAGCAACCCTGACCTAGCCGTCATTCGTTCTTCCCCACTTTCTCTCCCCTCTGGGCGTGCGGTTCCCAACTGCTCCACCTCCCGTTCGACGGGGATTCTGAATCCGCATGTCGCGGCGGATTACGCGCAGTCAGACGGGATCTTCGAGCGCCGTAGCGAGTGAGGAAGCAAAGACGATCCATCGCGAGGAGAACCCCGTGGATACCGCTAGAGGTCGGGCATCTGCACAACTTGCGGCATCGCTCCGACGGAACAGGAAAACGAACGCGGATTCGAATCCGCGCAAGGTAAATCGATCTACATCGGTTTTAGTTTTAACGACCGAAACGGGACAAATCCGATCCCGAACTTCTTTATTCCGCTGCGTTTTAGGATCGGATCCCGACACAGCGATCCCAACAGTGGTATCAGAGCCAGGTTCCACTGTGTTTTCGCCGTTTCAGTCTCTAAAATTTATGGTTTTTGAATTTATTCCATGCTTAGATTAATGTTCTTGAAAGATTTATAATCATTAGATGATTACTGCGATGAGATCGTGATTTAAATCTGAAGAAAAAATTATTTTTGGGGGTTTTTCGTCGTGTTCTTCGTAGGACGAAGAACGGGGTGTTTTTGATGTGGACGGATCCATAGAGATGGATTTTAAGGAGTTCTAATCGCTGTAAATCAAGCCCAACGACCCTGGTCGAGTTGTTGGTGGCATGGGAAGCCGTGAAACAGCGGCCATGGACCTTCTTCTTCCTCCCCACGGGTTTGAGAAACCTGCAAAAACAGATTTTTTTGAAGAAAAAGGGGGGCGAATAAATCCCTTTCCGGGGCACCTCCGTGGCCACCACCGGTCGCCGGAGCTCGCCGGTGGTACGGGCTTCACCGGCGACGAGGTCCGGTCCCCGGTCGCCGCCGAGACCGGCGCCGGAGAGGAAGCCCAAAAGGGCACGGCGCCGTCGGGTTCCCTGCGCAGCAGGGAACCCTCGGGCTACCTGGCCGGGCGGCTAGGGTTTCCCTAGCCGCCGACCGGGTCGGCCCGGCTGGACCCTGGCCCGGGCCAAGGGTCCGAGCCAGGGCCGGCCAAGGGCCGGACCAGGCCTGCGGGCCTGGGTCCGGGCCCCTGGCTGAGCCCTGGCTCGGCCCTGGCTCGAGCCAAGGGGTCAGCAGGGCTGAGCCCATTTAAGGGGGCCCAGTTGATTAAAATTTTTTGTTTTTAAAATCTTAATTATAAAATTGATTTAATAATTATCTGTAAAATATGATTTTACTGTTTTTATTAAATTTAATTTTTGATTGGGCCCTTATTAAGGTTTATTATGTTAATTAGTTAACAAAAGGTTGTTAATTGAATTAATTATAAATGTTAGATTAAACCTTATGCAATTTAATTGTTAGATTAACCCCATAAATATTTGAATTGTTCAAATTGAGCATGGAATATTTCTGAAGCCATTAATTTTAGATTTTAATGCATATTTGATGTGTTATTGATTTGCTTGTTTAAATTAGATTTAAATTAGCATGCTTAAAATAAATACTAAAGTTTTCGAAAATTTCAAATTGTCCAAAATTTTGTTTGGTCCCTGGTTTTATGAAACCAAAATTAATATTATTTTCGAAAATTTTAATTTAGCCATTTGATGCGCTATTCATGTGTGGTTTGTTTAATAAAACACATGGTGGTCATGGACGAGCATTAATTGTGGATGTGGAATGTGATTGTGTGGTTTATTGTGTATTAATAAATAGAGGTCTGCGAACCTCTCCCTCTTACATTCCATTGTACTTCTACCTTCCTCCTTGATGTAATCGCCATAAGGCTTCCTCATTTAAATTATCGTGTAGTTGAGAATTACGATGTAATTTGATCGAAGCGGATGCGTGCAGAGCGAGGATGATCCACAACTGCTGACCAGATGAAAATGAAGGAGTTCATTGCATTCATGGGTTTGCAGACTCATGATATAAGTTGTTATATTGTGTGTATGTGTGCGTTTGACTGTCTGGCTCAAGTCAAACTGCAGTGCCGTCCATGACCACACTAATGACATGTATGTGATGCGTGTGCTTTATATTTGCTAGGTTATTAGTATTAATAAATATATTCAATATATTTAATACTATCACCTAGGATGAGACCAAATTAAATAAGTAAAACCTTCATTACAAACTCTAAGCCGTAGCGCGAGTCATTGAGAATGTACCGCGTGGCTCTCCATCAATATGATTGTAGAACTTAATTCGGTGGTGGCAGATACTATGTGTTTACCCGAGGTCTGCCATTAACTGATGAGAGGACTGTTGATCATGGCATAAGATGCCTTTGGATAAGAGTAGAGGAACGATATAGTCATCCACGTGTTTACTCGGGAACTATATTTCTACTTTACTCTGTCACGTATTGATGGTAAAGCTTAGACCGGGGATAATGGTCTACTGTGTTTACCCGGGACCATTAAACTTGGGAGCCGAAGTACGATCGGATATTACAAGGAGTTGCAATTATCATGAGATGATTGCACTGAGATAGCAGTGTGATACTATGTGTTTACCCGAGGTCATACTGTGATGTTTGGAGATTCTGATCCCCACTAGGAGACAGTCGGCGTCTCCCGTTCTGTATATCAGAAGGTTATACAGTCCGTCGAAAATTAGTGGGAGTAAAACTAGATAATAAAAGACCATATCTTGTTTTAGTTAATCTGAATGTCTGCTAATTATCGATTGATTATCTCCTGTAGGCGAGAATGTCGCACTATAACCCGTTGCGAGGCATACTTGATGCCAACCGTTTGACAGGCACCAATTACTCAGACTGGCTCAGAAACCTGAAGATAGTCCTCAGGTCTGAGCAGATTGCCTACGTCTTGGATACTGAACCTCCTGCTGAACCAGCATTAGATGCTCCAGAGGAGGAAATGATAGCGTATGAAAAATGGAAGGAGGATTCCACCATGGCCCAATGCTATATGTTAGCCTCTATGAGCAATGAGTTGCAGAGGCAACATGAAGAGATGGATGCTAGATCCATCATGCTCCATTTGAAGGAGCTCTTTGGTGAGCAGAGCAGAATCGAACGATATGAGATATCGAAGAATCTGTTCAAGGCTCAGATGGCAGAGGGAACTTCAGTACAGAATCACGTGCTGAAGATGATTGAATGGGTGGAGAGGCTGGATGCTCTTGGGATTACACTTCCCAAGGAGATGCACACAGACCTTGTGTTGTCTTCACTTCCACCTTCATATGCTCAGTTCATTGTCAATTTCAACATGAACAAGATCCAGGCCACCTTAGCTGAACTGCTGAACATGTTAAAGACTGTTGAGGGGAACCTTGTGAAGGATAAACCCCGAGTCCTAATGGTTGGTAAGACCAACAGAAAAAGACTTGCAGTCCAAGCTTTTCGATAGAATAAGAACAAGGTTCAGAGAAAGGCAAAGGTTGTCAAGAAAGACAAGGGTAAAAGTGCTGAGAAAGATGATTGCTTCTACTGTCACCAGAAAGGGCATTGGAAGAGGAATTGCAAGGAATACCTCAAGGACAAGGCTCAAGGAACTGTGAAGCAACAGGACTCTTCAGGTATCTATATGATAGATGTAAACTTGTCAATAAGAGATTGTACATCATGGGTATTAGATACTGGATGTGTATCTCATATTTGCAATTCTGTGCAGGCACTGACAAGAAGACGTAAGCTGAGGACCGGCGAGGTGGAGCTGAGGCTAGGTAACGGCGCAAGAGTTGCGGCGATCGCTGTGGGGACAGTGAAGCTCAAGCTACCATCCGGAGACACATTTTTATTAGATGATTGTTATTATGTACCTAGCATAATAAGGAACATCATTTCTATTTCATGTTTAGATAGAATTGGATACAATTTAAATTTTGGGAACAATAGTTGTTCAATTTATTTCAGAAATAAATTAATAGCTTCAGCTATTTTGTCCAATGGATTGTATCTATTGAATGTGTCTCATGATAATTTACATATCGGATCTTCGATTAAAAGAAGTAAGTATGAAATGAATAAAGCCTACTTGTGGCATTGTAAGCTTGGACACATTGGTGAAAACAGACTCTAAAGGTTGCATAAAGATGGATATTTGGATCTATTTGATTATGAATCATATGCAACCTGTGAGTCATGTTTAATGGGTAAAATGGCTAAGTCTCCATTTAGTGGAACTAGAGAACGAGCCAAAGGCATATTAAAACTCATACATTCAGATGTATGTGGTCCTATGTCAACCCAAGCCATTGGTGGTTTCTCATACTTCATTACATTCACTGATGATTACTCAAGGTTTGGATATATATACTTATTGAAGTATAAATCTGAAGCCTTTGAGAAATTCAGAGAATTTAAGAATGAAGTAGAAAAACAAACAGGAAAAAGTATAAAAACCATCCGATCTAATCGGAGTGGTGAATACTTGAGTACTGAGTTCATTAAATACTTAAAGGATAATGGTATCATTTCTCAGCTTACACCTCCTTATACACCTCAGATGAATGGTGTATCAGAAAGGAGAAATCGCACATTAATGGAAATGGTGCGATCCATGATGAGCATGTCCAAATTACCAGTGTCCTTATGGGGATATGCACTTAGCTCGGCTATGTATATCCTGAACAAGGTACCCAGCAAATCTGTTGAGACCACTCCATATGAGATATGGAATGGAAGGAAACCAGACCTTAAATATGTTAAAGTCTGGGGATGTCCTGCTCATGTTAAAAGACATGACGCAGATAAGCTGGAATCAAGAACTGACAAATGCAGATTTGTGGGATATCCAAAGGAAACTTATGGATATTACTTTTATCATCCTAGCGAACAAAAGGTGTTTGTGGCCAGGAGAGCTGTCTTTCTGGAAGAAGATTATATTCTCCAGAAGGACAGTGGGAGTAAAGTAATTCTGGAAGAAGTTCCAGACCCACAAACTGGCAATGGTTCATCAGATGAACCGTCAGTTTCTGAACCTGTTCAAAATGATACACAGGAACCTCGTAGGTCTGAAAGAGTACCTAAACCACCAGAAAGATATGTGGGACATATTAATTTAGGATATTCTATAATGAGGATGATGATCCCAAGATGTACCAGGAGGCCATTGAAAGTCCAGAGGCCAGGAAATGGCGGGAAGCCATGAATTCTGAAATACAGTCCATGTACATCAACCAAGTTTGGAACTTGGTGGATTTACCCGATGGTATAGTACCTATCGGCTGCAAATGGATCTTTAAAAGAAAGATCGGTGCAGATGGACGTATTGAGACTTATAAGGCAAGATTAGTGGCAAAAGGCTATCGTCAAAGACAAGGTGTTGACTATGACGAAACCTTTTCGCCCGTTGCTATGATTAAGTCCATCAGAATTCTTCTCGCCATTGCTGCCTACCATGATTATGAAATCTGGCAGATGGATGAAGACTGCCTTCCTCAATGGAAACCTTGAGGAGGAGGTGTATATGATACAACCAGAAAGATTCACATCCAAAGAATCTCCAGACATGGTATGCAAGTTGCAGAGGTCCATTTATGGACTGAAGCAAGCATCCCGAAGCTGGAACATAAGATTTGATGAGGCGATCAAATCTTATGGCTTCATTAAGAATGAAGATGAGCCCTGTGTATACAAGAAAAACAGTGGGAGCGCAATCACATTTCTGGTTCTTTACGTTGACGACATCCTACTCATTGGGAATGATGTAGGAATGATGTCATCAGTAAAGATATGGTTGTCAAAGAACTTCTCCATGAAGGATTTGGGAGAAGCATCTTACGTATTGGGAATACGGATCTATAGAGATAGATCAAAGAAGATGCTGGCTTTAACCCAATCCATGTACATAGAAACCATTGTCAAAAGGTTTGGTCCAAGAGAGGTCTCATACCGATGAGACATGGAATTTTACTCTCTAAAGGTCAGTCTCCCAAGACACCTGAAGAGAGGGCAGTGATGGATAAAGTCCCCTATGCTTCTGCCATAGGGTCCATCATATATGCCATGCTATGTACCAGACCTGATGTAGCATATGCTCTAAGTGTTACGAGCAGACATCAGGCAGATCCAGGTGATGAACACTGGAAGGCTGTGAAATGCATCCTTAAGTACTTGAGAAGGACTAAGGATCTACTTCTAGTCTATGGAGGAGGAGACTTAAAACTGCAAGGATATACTGACTCGAGTTTTCAGTCTGATCCTGACGACAGCAAGTCAACATCAGGTTTTATTTTCACACTTAACGGGGGAGCAGTGAGCTGGAAAAGTTCCAAGCAGGAAACCACTGCTGATTCGACAACGGAAGCCGAGTATATTGCTGCTGCTGAAGCCGCCAAGGAAGCTGTGTGGATGAAGAAATTCATCGGCGATCTTGGTGTGGTGGAAAGCATATCTGGTCCCGTCCCACTGCTGTGTGACAACAATGGGGCGATTGCTCAAGCGAAAGAGCCGAGGTCTCATCAGAAGTCGAAGCACATTCTGCGGCGCTTTCATCTGATCAGAGAGATTATAGATCGAGGAGATGTCGTGGTGGAAAGAGTTCCCTCAGCCGACAACATAGCAGATCCACTTACAAAGCCTTTGCCTCAACATGTTTTTGAGCGTCACTTAGAGAATATGGGTATTCTGTATAAAAGTGATTGGCTTTAGTCTAAGTGGGAGATTGTTGGTACTAGATGGTCTCAAAGCCAATCCGATACTGTGTACATATTCATATTATTAATAAATGGCAATAATTCATTGTGTGTAATTAATTCGATCTGTGTTTATCGTATCACGATGAAGTCCATGAACATGTGCAATAATCTTCGGATTATGATGAGATCATAATTACGGGACCGAAGACTTATAAACACATATTCTTAATTGTTCCTAGTCATAGGATGTTTGAGATAGGACATCAAACATCCGGATAGACTAGTATAGGTTACTTCAGCTCATATGATGAGGGTGACTGATCCCATAAGTCACTTGTGTGGAGACACTATGCTGGACCTATAGGTGCTCATTGGTGAATGAGTTCACTGAACTGATCCAACTATGAATCGCTGGATGGTAATCACCTCACTGTTAACCAGCTCGATTCAATTGTCACGGTTGCGTGGATGATCCTTGGACCTGAGACTCCAAGGATACCTTGTTGGTAGGTTTCTGAGCTTTGACCTTGACGAACGAATCCCTAACCATGGGATATCAATAAGTCAAGCGATCGGGTTCAGGGAAATGCCCTCGAAGGTAATTGTGTGTTCAATACGGGATCATCCGCTCTCGGTTGTTTGAGAGAGAATGTTCCGGGAATGATGCACTTAAAGTCCCTGGCCAGGGCGGACTCTGTAATCGATAAGGAGTTATCGGATTCATATTAGCGGCATCTGATTCAAGTGAATCGACCAAATAGGGTTTAACAGTAAACCATGCCCTAGGTCGATTCGGAAACATTGTACAGATGAAGGATTATATCCGCGCGCTAACCGATGACAGAAAGGTTCCAATAGAGGGTTGCGATAACCCCAGTGCCATCCAGGATCACGCGATATTGCTTGGCATCCAACGTGATCGGCAGTCCGTCCCAATTTATTGTGGGACATTAAATTCGGCTGATTAATTGAATATAAGGATATTAATTAATTCAGTGGGTCAGTAAAGGGTTACTGGACTTAATGGGCTATTAACTGGACTGGTATTTGGGCCTAGAGGGTCACACGCAAATGGTTTTCAAGTCGATGGATACACCGACAGGATTTCGGATAAGTCTGGGTTTTTATGAAAAACCGCAAACTGACTTCTTATAAAAGAACGGATTCTACGTCCGGGGCGAGCAACCCTGACCTAGCCGTCATTCGTTCTTCCCCACTTTCTCTCCCCTCTGGGCGTGCGGTTCCCAACTGCTCCACCTCCCGTTCGACGGGGATTCTGAATCCGCATGTCGCGGCGGATTACGCGCAGTCAGACGGGATCTTCGAGCGCCGTAGCGAGTGAGGAAGCAAAGACGATCCATCGCGAGGAGAACCCCGTGGATACCGCTAGAGGTCGGGCATCTGCACAACTTGCGGCATCGCTCCGACGGAACAGGAAAACGAACGCGGATTCGAATCCGCGCAAGGTAAATCGATCTACATCGGTTTTAGTTTTAACGACCGAAACGGGACAGATCCGATCCCGAACTTCTTTATTCCGCTGCGTTTTAGGATCGGATCCCGACACTGCGATCCCAACAGGGCCTCCACCAGGAGTGGATTGACGAGGAGGTCCCAGAGGGAGTCGATAGGAGCATGAGGGGCAAGCAAGCCCTCACCGATTGGCGAGCAAAATTCCCGGAGCAGTATGAAGACTGGCATCGCCGGGGCGTCAGAGTGGAGTCCCGGGCGGAGAGTAGCGAGGCCTACCTCCAACAATACCTGGCCTACTACGCCGATCAGCTTCGGCTCCTCCGACCACTCGATGTAAGTATGCATTTATGCATCTTTAATTTTATTATTATCTTTTCTTATATTTGGTGAATGAATGTATGTATGTGTGATATGCAGGATGCACGTGACGCGGTCATCATCGACCTCCGGGCCCGCTTACATGACGCGGAGGCCCAGCTAGAGCAGGTCCAGAAAGAACTATTCGATCTGGTATGTATGCATGTTTATGAATGCATGTTTTAATTAATTAATTGTTTTGGCGACTGACACTGACGGTTGTCCCATGGTGCAGCGAGCCGTCTACACCTAGGCGGCTCCCCCTTCCTACGGAGCTTCATCATCATCTTCTTCCGCTGCTCACGAGGCTGCTCTAGCTGAGCTTCAGAGCCAGCTCGCCTTCGCCATCCACCGAGCTTCTCTTGTTGAGGAGGATTGGGCTGCTCAAGTAAGTTCCATTCTTTGACTTTTTTTCGAATTTTGATTTTGATTACTTGATTGCCTTGGACTAACAATGACTTCCCTTCAGGTTGCTGAGCTTCAGGAAGCCCTTCAGAGGGCTGAAGCGGAGCTGGAGCGTTCCCGTGCTGCAGCTGCTCGTGCCGAAGCTGATGCTGCGCGGATCCGTGCTCTGGAGGAGCAGGTGGCCCATCTCTCCACTGGAGATCTTGCACGTCTCCAGATTCGCCTGGTAGTCGTGACCGAGGAGAGAGATCGCGACCGCCTTCGACTGGAGAGTCTTCAGGGTCGCTTGTCGGTGGCTGAGCACGAGCGCAAGATGGTGGAGGAGAGGTATCAGCGAGCTCGACAGCGTGCCCAGGAGCGTGCTTTGACGAGTGCTTTTACCGCCAGTGTCGCCATGTCTTCCGGCCAGGCAGGGCCGAGCGCGATGGAGCCACCTCCACTTCCCAGCCGAGGACCAGTACCGGATGCGCCTGACGAGGCCCAGAGTCAGCTTGACGAGGGCAGAGGGGAGAGCCAGCCTTGAGGGCTTATGTATTTTCTTTTTCTTCTATGTATCATGTACAAAACACCTTTTGATGATATACATAGAACTTTTTGGGCTCCAATCTTGTGTTCCTGTGTCTGTCTTGCATCCTGTACATCACTTAACAAACAAGTTAAGTATCTATTTAGGCTTAGCCCCTTGCCTGACCAAATAAATGGTCAATCGATCTTTTCCTTAAATAAATGGTCAAGGGGCATAGCCTTTATTAACAAAGGTAATTGAATTATAAGCAAACTTAAGCAAAATGCAACATGCAAGTAAACAGATGCTCACTGAAAATAAAAGGAATGAGACATACCAAGTGCAATAAGCAAATGCTAAATGAAATATTTTTGTTGTTTTGAAATATTCATTTTTGTTTGGGTTTTGAAATATATGCCTTTTTTTGGATTTTGACATATGTATTTTTTTGGATTTTTGACATATGTATTTTTGTTTTGGATTTTTGACATATGTACTTTTTTTGGATTTTTGACATATGTATTTTTTTTTGGATTTTTGACATAAAAGATCAGCATGGTACTCAGATCAAAAGATCATATTCATTTATTAACTTAATTCCCAAATTGTTCTTTAACAACTTAAATTAAAACCCATCGTGTTTGAACTTGTGTTTCCATTCGTGATCCCATTTGATGATTTGACCCTTAGTCAATCTAAGCCATTCCTTAAGTTTGGAGTACGCCTCTTTAAAAAGAAGGGAAGAATAAGTTTAGAAAACTCATGAGATGGTTCCGGAGACCTAAAAAGATGTTCCTTTCCTACCCTAGTATCCGTTGGGGTTCGGTCATTTCTTTCCGGGGTATTTATCAACCTTGCGTTCCCTTTTATTTCATTTCATGGCCTTGATGTAACGTTTGTAGTGTAATGACCTTTTGATTTGGACATTTGGCTTTTTGCCCTTTTGCTTTTGCTTTTCTTTGGGACGGATCTCCCCCATTTTTTTATGACGGCCTCCTACTAAGATGGTGGGTATTCTTGGTAGTCTATTCTAAGCCTCGTTCCGACATCATGGGCCGAGTGTAAAACAGATTTTTTTGCTTTAAAACGAATGACTTGTACTTTACACTTTCAGTCAAGCTTTCGGTATTCCTTAAGACTTGGCATCTTTTGTTACTCACGATTCAAACGTGTCAGTGTGTGTAGTGATGGGTTTGAAGTTAAATTATCCAAACTAATAAGGAAATTTGAGTTTATAAATTTTCTGATTCCAACGGTCTTTGTACCATGCTGATTGATTCTTTAACCTAAGGGTAGTATTTCTTAAGATGTAAGCCATTCCAGAGATGAGTTAGCTCTTCTCCTTCTGCATTAACAAGACGATAAGCATTACCAGGAAAAGCGTGCGATACAACATAAGGTCCTTCCCAGTTGGGTTGGAGCTTAGAACGCGGACTACCAGGTTTTACAAAAATCCTTTTGACGACCATTTCACCAACTTTGAACTTACGTTCAATGACTTTCTTTTGATAAAAACGTGCTAGTCTATTTTGATAAACTTTTGCATGATTAGCAGGTGACCATCTTTTCTCGTCTAAGAGTTCCAATTGAGCAAGAAGTGCTGAACGGTGTTCATCAATAAAGATTTCCTTATTCAATTGTACTCTTAATGACGGTATGAGGATCTCATATGGAACTACCGCCTCCATTCCAAATGTTAAGGAATAAGGAGTTTGCCCAGTGGGCATGCGGATCGAAGTTCGGTAGGCCCATAGAGCCTCAACCAATTTTTCTGGCCAGTCTGCAAATTTATTAGATTTGCACGTCTTTTTGATGATTTTTATCAAAGTCTTATTAGTTGCCTCTGCTTGGCCATTGCCTTGCGGATAATAAGGAGACGAACGATGCAATGTAATTCTATACCTGTTGCAGAGGTCCTTCAATTCTTGTGACACGAACTGTGGTCCGTTGTCGGTGACGATGGTACTTGGAATTCCAAATCGGGTGATGATGTTCTTCATGATGAACTTGCAGACGGTTGATGCTTTGACTTCCACGTACGCTTCAGCTTCTGCCCACTTGGTGAAGTATTCTGTTGCCATAAGAATGAAAGATTTTTGCTTGATGCCGGAATCTGGATTACCAAGGGGTCCAATGATGTCGAAAGCCCACATGGAGAAAGGCCATGGGGAAGAAACAGGATGGAGTGAAGATGCAGGAGAATGAATTTTGTCGGCGTGAAGTTGACACTTAGCACACCTACGGACATATCCTACACAGTCTTCTTCCATGATTGGCCAATAAAATCCTTGTCTAAGAATCTTCTTTGCTAGCATCTGTCCATTGACATGGCCACCACAAACTCCACTATGAGCTCCTTCCATAACCTTTCAAATCTCATCTTCGTCTAGACATCTCAGAAGAACTCCATCAAAACCTCTCTTGTACAATGCTCCTCCAACTAGGGTGTATCTTTGAGCAACTCTCATGATAGCTCTCTTCTCCTCAGTTGTAGCTTCCTCATGATACGATTGATCTTCACAATACTTAGCAATTTCATAATACCATGGCTTTTGTTCATCATCCATCTCTTCTAACAGCTCCATCAACATAACTTCTCTTTTCTCGACAATATCTCCGTCTCTGACTTTCTTCAGCAACTTCTCCTTAGTTCTAAGAAATGAAGGGTCTTTCACGGCGGGTGAAAGACGCCTATGAACTATGATTGATTCGGATTGCTTGCTGATTGGAAAATTAAGAGAAGATGCAAGTGAAGCTAGAGCGTCAGCCAAGATGTTTTGATTCCTAGGGACATGGACAAAGATCAATTTCGTGAAAAGCTTTGAGTAAGCAGAAGTAAGTTCTTGATAAGGCTTTGAGCTTGAGATCAAGAGTTCGATACTTGGTTAGCACTTGGCGAAGAATTAGTTGGCTATCACTTACAATCCTGAGTTTAGTGGCACCATGAAAATGAGCAGCCTCGAGGCCAGCAAGGAGTGCCTCGTATTCAGCTATATTGTTAGTGACTGGAAAATCAAGTTGAAAGGCTTGTGGAATGGTGACACCTTCAGGTGATAACAGAACGATACCGATCCCCTTTCCATGAGAATTCAGAGCTCCGTCAAAATGCAGAGTCCACATATCATCTCTGATTTGATTTACGGACATCAGTTCCTCATCCGGAAACTCTGATCGCACTGGATCAAATTAAGGGAGGGGATGATGGGCGAGATGTTCTGCTATGGCATAGCCCTTGATCGCTTTCTGCTGAATGTAAATGATATCGAATTGAGATAGAAAGCTTTGCCATCGCACTAACCTATCAGTAAGGACAGATTTCTCCAGAAGGAATTTGATCGGATTCATTCTAGCGATGAGATGGACTTCATGGGCCAGAAAATAATACTTTAATTTATGCACAACCCAAACCAATGTTGCACATGTTTTCTCCATCGCTGTGTATCTTTGTTCAGCGGGGTTGAGAAGTTTAGAGAGATAGTAGGTTGCCCTCTCTTTTCCTTCTTCATCCTCTTGTGCTAGGACAGCCCCCACTGCATCATCCAGGATTGAAATGTAAAGTATCAATGGTTTGCCTGGAGATGGTGGTCTCAAAACAGGAGGACTTGCTAAATAGTTCTTTAATCCATCGAATGCCTCCTGACACTTATCGTCCCAATCGAATTTGACTCCCGGCTTGGTAAGCTCGTAAAACGGCTTACACCTTTGTGAGTGTTGGGAGACAAAACGGCGAATAAATTGCAACCTCCCGATTAATCCTCTCAACTCTTTCAAGTTTTTGGGAGGTGGCATTTCTCTGATAGCCTTCGCCTTATTGGGATCGATCTCAATTCCCCGTTTGCTGACAATAAATCCAAGCAATTTTCCTGAAGATACCCCGAATACACATTTCTTGGGGTTCATCTTTAACTCATACTCTCTCGATCTCTCTAATACTCTTGCCAAAACCTTGGCATGCTCAACCTTTGTCTTAGATTTAACCAATAAATCATCCACATACACTTCCAGATCTATGTGCATCATGTCATGGAATATTGCCATCATAGCCCTCTGATAAGTGGCTCCAGCATTCTTCAATCCAAATGGCATGACGACATAGCAGTATGTTCCCCAAGGTGTAGTGAATGACGCCTTCTCTTGATCTTCTTCTGCCAGCTTAATCTGATTGTATCCTGAAAATCCGTCCATAAACGATAAAGTCTCATAGCCAGCGGTATTATCAATGAGTACGTCAATATGAGGCAATGGAAAATCATCTTTAGGACACGCCCGGTTCAGATCGCGGAAGTCAATGCAAATTCTGACCTTCCCGTCCTTCTTCATAACCGGGACTATGTTGGCCACCCATTGTGGATAAAGGACAACTCTAATAAATTTGGCTTTATGTAATTTGTCGACCTCTTCCTTCATCTTTAGAGCCATTTGTGGGTGGAATCGCCTTAATTTTTGCTTGACAGGGCTAACTCCTTCCTTTAACGTTAATCTGTGTTCAACCAAAGATGAGTCTAACCCCGGCATATGTTCATAACTCCAGGCGAAAGTGTCATTATAGTCCTTAAGTACTTGTACCATTGCCTTCTCATCCTCTGTAGAAAGATTTTTGCTGACGATGACAACCTTAGGTTCGTCTTCAGTCCCTAAATTGATTTCTTTGGTGGGCTCTTCTACGGCACTTGAGGGTTCATCGAATCTCTTCACTCCACTGGCATATGCCTTAGCTGCGTCTTCGTCATCTTCCTCATCTTCAATAATGGGGTCTTTTTCATGTATTAACTCATACACCCCATACCCATCATTGACTGACTCATCGTCCATACAGTCTTCTGGCATCTGAATTAGATTTTTCTAAAAACTGAGGGATTAAAGAGCAAGAAAAGTATTTATCAGCTAATTCTTGGAGGTATCTATTTGGAATTCGCCTACCCTTAGACTTCCTAGACTTCCTAACCTGACTAACCTGCCTAAAACTAGACTGCCTAACTTCACTAAACTCCCTATTATAACCTAATGAAGATGAAGCAGGATGGAAATCCTGGGATACAAGTGGAAATACAGGAGAATCCTCTCGAGGGGAGGGGCAGAGTAGATCTAGGAGAGACTCTTGACTGACAGACCCGCGCAATGGGGTGCGATCGGACAAGTAAGAGGTTTCCTCGATGAGGATCTGGGAAGAATTCCTTGCCAAATTGGCGTTTTTTTTTTTGGACAGTGGAGGAGTTAAGCATAAAGCAGGAATGAATACAAATAGAAGGAGAATTAGACGGAGGAAGTGGCACCAAGGCCAGAGGGTTAGGGGGATCATACAGCAGTATGTCCCAGATCAAATCATACATCCTCTCTAGATCGAGAGGAGGTTGTGGAATGAGGTCCCGAGGGGACAGAGTAATCATAACGGGCGGAGCCCGTGGAATATCTTCAATAATGACCCGCGACCAAGTCGGGGTCAAGAGCAATGTACGGAATAAAGTATGGAGCATAAAAACATGAGAAGGATATGTCCCCCTCCAGAGCAGATCTGTGGTGTAGCCAGCTTCATAGGGGTCATCTGGCTCCCCTTCATCGGTCTCTTCCGACAGCAATATCCGCTTGTGAAAGATAGCACCAGGACTTTCAATCAGCTCATCAATCTGCGGCGACCACTTGGGTTCTGCCGGATCAAGAAACAGTCTGTTCAGTGCAATGTAGAGGTCTCTCAGATCGAACCACCTGTACCATTCGCATTCAGGATCATGGAATTTTCTCCTTTTCATAGGCCGCAGAGCCTCCAAGGATTGGTACGTAAGTAGTTCTGAGCAATGCCTGGTCAAGTCTCTCCCATATATGTCATGGAAGTCAAAACACGAAGTAATGACCACCGTGTTGTCGTGGCTAATTATGGGCCCCTTTACAAAATGTGTATACAAGGTCCATGTTAGGGGATCCCGGCCTTCTTTGGGCGGTGTAGACATTATCTCCCAGACTTCATTCTCTGCTTGCTGAACAATGTCTTGTTTCAGTTTTCTTGGCCTATAGCCCAGGCCGCTTCCAGGTGCTCCTCGGTGATCCTTGACAGGAGTGGTCCTGCCTTGTAATTGTGTGCCCAGACCTCTTCCAAGCTGATAACCGCTCTTCATCATAATTCTCCATCCTGGGGTACTCATGCACTTCCCCCTTTTTATGGCATTTAACGGGTAAGGAGAAATAGTGGCAGTTTTCATAGGATCAGCCACTAGATGGTAAACCTGTAATACCGACAGAAAAGGTTGTCGGCCAAGTAAAGAAGCAGCTTTGATATTCAAAGTATGAGCAGCAGCAAGGATCGGCATGCTCGTCACTTTAATGATTCGTCCTTTGAAGGGAAATTTGAGGCATTGGTGATTCGTGGAGGGAATCGCCTCAAGAGTTTTTATGAAAGGACGACCCAAAATGACATTTATAGAAGGGTCGATTTCTAGAATGTGAAATTCGACCTCAGCATGACTTACAGGGCCTAGCTCTACTTTCAAATAAACCATTCCCAGAGGGGAACGGGTAGAATTGTCATATGCTGTCACAGAGATGGGGCTAGGCAGCCATTTTTCTTTGGGCACACCGCACAGCTCCAGGGTCTTCGGAGGTAAGACATTGATTGAAGCCCATGTGTCAACCAGGCATGCATCTACGGCCTTCTTGCAGATGTTGACCGTGATGCTCAGAGCCATGCTTCTGGCTGCTGGCGGTGCTAGTTCCGATGTATGAAATGTAATGGAGGGTTGGTCCCCCTGAGGGACTAATAGTGCTATAATCTTTTCTACCGGCACATCCTCATTGACCATCACCTTCTGCAAATATTCCATCAAGGCTTCTTGGTGACTCTTCGATCCTTTGATTAGTTCAAGTATGGAGATCCATGCCGGTGTTCGGTCTAGATGTTTCAACAAATCATATTGAGTGCCTGGTGCACTCTCTTCATTGTATGCTTCCTCCGACAGCTGTGATGGGCCGTCTCTAACTGTTGACTGAGGAAATATTTTGTTGAAAATTCTTCCACTCCGGAGCGCGTGTTCCTCAACCGTGGAAGATTCGGGTGACACTTTGAGTACCGCAGAGTTGGGTGGTGTAGGTGATGCGGAGTGTTGGTATGTAGGTGATGGCGTGGGGTTAGGTGGTGGTGGCGTGGTGCGGATTAAAGGTTTAGACGGTTGGATGGTGGATGGGTACATGATTGGAGTGGTCGAAGTGGGGAATGGTACGCGTAATAGCGGTTTGGAAGGTTGGATGGTGTCTGGGTAGGTGGTAGTGGTAGCGGGTGAAGTAGGGAATGGTATGCGTAGTAGTGGTCTGAATGGTAAGAGGGGTGCGTAGTTGGTTTGCGGGGGGTTATATGATGGTGGCGTAGGAGTGTGGGAAGTAATGGGCTTGAGGAAAGCGGGTGGTGGTAATGGGTTATTGGGTGCGGGTGAATGATACGCGGGTGTCGGTAGAGGGGTGATGGTAATGGGTTGTGGCCTGGGTATGTGGATGGTGCGGCGTGGTGGTCGTTCTACGGTACTCGGAATATGACCCGTTGAATAAAGAGAGGAAGAGTCCTCTATTCTCCACTGTTGCCCACGGTCAGCCTCAGACTGGCTGTTCGTCAAGATAGGGGCAACTTGGTTTTGGTTTTGGTGCTCCGGGAGCGGGTTCTGCACTATGCCCATGTTGGGTGGTGGTGCTGCTTGTGCTGGTGGTCTTACTTGCTGCTGCTGCTGTGGTCTTCTTGCCTTCAGGGCTGATATGTACTTTTTCATCTCCTCCCAGTCTATGCCGCTCTGCTCGTTGAGATCATGAATGTAATCTCTAAACTGCAAGCAGGTGTCAATAGTATGCCCAGGTTGCCTATGGAAATAGCAATACCTAGACGTGTCGGCATTCTGAGGCCAGACTACCTTTTCTCTTGCCAAGACTAAGGCATTAGCTGCCATTAGAGCACTAAAAATGTCTGCCAAAGATTCTGGGAGGACTGGGTATTCTGCCCTCCTTGGGTCTGGAGGTCTTCTCTGTTGATTGTAGTCAGCAGGAGGAGAGACATTATGATACGCCGGCGGTGCGCGCGGCTGATACTGCTGTTGCTGCTGGTACTGCTGTTGTTGTGGCTGCTGGTACTGCAATTGCGTTTGCGGCGGCTGCTGTGGCTGTTGCTGTTGCTGTTGCTAGTTCGGCTGCTGGGGCCGTTGATATTGGGGCTGCTGATACTGAGGATTCGGCTGCTGCCTATACCCCTGCTGGTTCGGCTGCGATGGCCTCTGGTACTGCTGCTGGCTCCTCACGAACTGGGGCGAATTGTTATTCATGCTGCTGACTTGCTCATGAGAGAGCGTGCCCTCAGTAGTTGGACCTGTGGTGGGAGAGTTTGGCACTGCAGGCTTCCGAGGTGGAGGCCTGCTAGGTCTGTGAGGATCAAAGACGCTAGAGAACGTAGCGTCCTTGAAAGCGTTCTGACAGTACCGTGCTCTTTCATAGAGCTCTGCCATGCCAGTCAGATTGTTCAGGGAGAGGACTAGTTTGAACTGGGGCGTGGCATTGGAAATCAGCATCTTCACTTGCTCCGACTCGGACAAGTGATCTTTCACTTTTTCGGCCAAGCCTCGCCACCTGTCGGCAAAACTGACAAACTCTTCATCAGGTTTCATCTTTTCTGCTATGAGGTCAGTGATGGACAGGGAGGGTGCAACTCTGTCTTGGTATCGTTGAATAAATTTTCGAGAAACGATACCATAGTCCTCTACTTCGGAGGGTTCCAAAGAGAAGAACCACTCGAAGGCTGGTCCCTCTAAAGATCTCCTGAACAAAAAGGCCAACGACCTCTTGTCGTTCTGCCAGGAGGATGATTCATACATGAACTCCTTCAAATGGGTGAAGGGGTTACCAGTACCGTTGTACTTCCGGTACACTGGCATCTCGGAGGGTGGCAGGTGGAACACTGGCAGGCTCGGTAAATTGATCTCTAGTGCAGCTTTGACCCCCATCATCTTCTGGAGGTTGTTGAATTGTTCATCCATGCGCTCCATCTTCGCCAGCAACGCTTGCGTGGTCAGATCTGCCTGGGGAGGAGGAGGAGGTGGAGGTACTTGATAGGCCTGTTGCCTAGAGTACGTCGGACAAGGAGGACAGTAAAGAGGAGGTCCGGCAGAGCTTCCGCCATGCCCGAGGGCATTTTGATAAGCAGGCGTTAGTGGTCTAGCCGGTTGCCTAGAAGATGAAAGTTATGGCCTAGCTGGCCGAGAAGTAATATGGAGGCCCTCCATGGCCTGATGAATGTAAGGAGGATGAATAGGAGGTTGTTGAGGGATAGCAGGGGGAGCCATAGGGTTCGGCTCGGCAGGCTGCGTGGGTGCCTTCCCCTTCAGAATAGACTAGATCGCCTCCAACTGCTGAGGGTCCAGTCGGGAGGCAAGAACTCCCAAAGCATTAACGAGATCCGAAGGATCAGAGGACGAGGGATCATTCTGATTCATGTCTCCCTCGAGAATGGGATCAAGAATCGCATACTCAGGCGGGGGAGGATCAGAATATTGATTATGAGGATGAAAGAGAGGGGTCCGGACATTCCCATCATGTCGAACCGGAACGGGGACAGAATTACGGGAGGCATCAGCATCTCTCCCGCTCTCATAGTTGTAATCAGAATCACGAGGGGCATTAGCATCTCCCTCGTAATTGACCATGGCGTCTGGAGCCACACTCAAGTCCCTGCCCGATCGGAGCAGCATGATGTTAGATTCTTTTTTCAAGGATTGACAAACAAGTTGCACAGAGATTTAAACAAACAAGTGGATGTTTAGCGTGATTTTAAGATTCCTTGTTGAGTTATTTGGATTTATTAAACCACAAATTCGCTCAAGGGACGGGATCCTAGTTTCAGTTCAGTATCCACCGTTATGCTCTATGGCTTTCTCTCACAACGTTTATAAAATCTAACCGGGACTTCAACTGGTACAACCAGCTCGATGATCAAGGAGTACCCTAATTTTGGGGACTTACGGAGGTCTTAACGCCAACTTCTCTAGTCTGATCAAGGGACCAACCCAATCAGAGAGAGTTGATGACGTCAAGTAGAGTGTTCCTAAGAAAATGAGGGTATTAGCCTCAGTGCGTATGACCTGTAGCCTGGATGGCCTCTAATGCTTAATACATAATGGGTAATTAGCACACAGGTCACAAAAATATGAGAATTGAAGAAAAACTAAGAAACTGCCTGAATCGCGTCGAGGTTAGTCGACGCTATTCAAACAAAATCTTAATTTTTCACAGAAGCTCGGATTGCAGACATCAGAGAAATAAGACTGAAAGGCGTCTGGGTATAACGACGCAGTTTGAAATGCGTCGCTATTCCTGGACGCTTTTCAAGTCGCAGAAACAGTTTTCCAAGAGGAATTTCTGGGTTGATTCCTCCTTAAACAGGATAAAAACAACAAATAATCAGTTCATGCAAGATTTTTTTTCGTTTCAGATTTTAACAGGATGATTTTAGCAACTAAACAACTAGGATATCAATCAATCACTCAGCATTTCATCACAAAAATAGCTTTTTAACTAATCAACGGGGAGGGCAAGATCTTGCCACTGGGGTGTGCACGTGGTGCACGTGGGAAATTAACTAAACTAAAAAACACTCACCAATTGGTGAGGACGTGTCGAGAGACACAAGTGGTGCACCGTGGGTGCCCGATTGATGATAACAATAACAAAAGAATTAAAAGATGGCGAGACCAAGTCCCACCGTGATCGCCAAAAAAGCTGTGAGTGCTAAGAATGAGTGTGTGATTATCATGAAAAATCTATGTTGTTTAAGTGCAAAATAAAGCCTATTAAAAAGAAACTATGTGAAGTGATCGCCAGAAACTTTTGACTTAAAAGTTCCAAAAGAAAGTTTGATCGCCTACCTGTTTAAACGCGGAAGATATTGAGTCCTTGATTCCCCTCCTTCAGCCGGCTGAAGAAAGAGAGCCATTTCTTGTCTTTTGTTCTTGCTGTTGAAGTTGAGGATCGTCTAGAGTTCTTAGTGATTTGCTTGATTTCCCTCCTTGATTCTCCTTTATTCCGTGCAGAAATGTAGAAGAATGAAGAAATGATGATGAGAACTTAAGCAAAGGTAGTATCCATTCTAATCATAGTTTTAAGCATGTAATTAAACAGCAAACTTACTTGTTGAGATGACTTTTGAAACATGTTAATCAAATAGGTTTTGAAAAGAATGCTAGTGTTGTGTGTTGCATGGAGTGATAATGAAAAATGCAATATTAATGAAGATGTAAAATGAAAATGCAGAAATGAAACACTTATGCCGAATTGAATGAAGCCTTGAATTGGATGAAGAATGGACGCCGACTTCTGGAAACAGTAGCGCTCCGGCGTTTGGACGTCGTTGCTTCGATCTTCAATCACTAACTCTGATTCTAACTTCTCTTTTTTTTTTTTTTTTTAACTTTCAAGATGCAAGGTATTTATAGACTTCTTCTGCGTCCGCGGATTTACATGGAAAAATCTGGGATTTACCCATCTTAACCAATAGATAAATACAGATTAATTCATCTTTATCTGTAATTATCTAAAACGCGTCTACCCTGGCTGACGCCTTTCATATTAATTAAGATAAGGATAAACATCCGGAAAATTTATCTTTATCTGTATTAGCTAAAACGCGTCTACATGTGTAGACGTCTTTTACACTAATTAAGATAAGGATAAACATCTGGAAGAGAAGTAGAAATAGCTTAGGAAACCTAAAACGCGTCGTACCTGACAGATGCCTTTTAGCTAATTAATCAACTGATTAAAATTCAAATTTAAATGTTAAAATAAGAATAAAGTCTAAATGGCATCCATGTGGGTAGACGTCTTTTAGGCTTTTTCATATTTCAACTAAAATTTGAGTTAAAATCAATTTAATTGATTAACTTAAACATGTCTATTTGACCCGACATTCAAAAAGACCAATAAAAATTAATCAATGATTAAATATCAGACCATTATGAGGCATTATTATATGATATGAAATTTACTCGAAATAATGTCAAAATTAGCGTGTCTACAATTCTAAAATCCAAAAAAAATATATATTTCAAAATAATAAAAAAAAGTATATATTTCAAAAGCCAAAAATATACATGTTTCAAAAATTCAAAAAAAGTACATATTTCAAAATCCAAACAAAAACGAATATTTCAAAACAACAAAAATATTTCAATCAGCATTTGCTTATTGCATCTAGTATGCTTCATTCCTTTTATTTTCAGTGAGCATCTGTATGCTTGTATGTTGCATATTTGCTTACAGTTCGATTACCTTTGTTAATAAAGGCTATGCCCCTTGACCCTTCCACTAAGAAAGAGATTGATCGACCGTTCACTCGGTCAGGCAAGGGGCTAAGCCTAAATAGATACTTGAATTATTTGTTAAATGATGTGCAGGACACAAGGCAAACACATGAGACACAAGGTTGGAGGCCAAAAGTTTCATGTATATCATCAAAAAGTGTTTGTACATGATACACAAAAGAAAGAAAGGAAAGTACATAAGCCCTCAAGGCTGGCTTTCTCCTGCCCCCTCATCCATTTGGCTCTGGGCCTCATCCTGGGCATCCGACGGTGGAGCTCTAGGCGGCGGCGGACCTATGGCACTCGGACCAACCTGACCGGAGGAGATGGCCACGCTGGCTGTGAAAGCGCTCGCCTGCCCGCGCTCCTGAGCACGCTTCCGAGCACGTCTGTACCTCTCCTCCACACTCCGGCGCTCGTGTTCAGCAATGCCCAACTGGACTCGGAAGGAGGACATCTCTGAGTCCATCTTCTGCCGCTCCAGCCGCTCCCTCTCCCTCTCCTCAGTGATAAACTCCAGTCGAGACCGGAGGTGTGAAAGCTCCCGAGGAAGATCCCCGGTGGTGAGGCGAGCCACCTGCTCCTCGAGTTCGCGAACCCGAGCCGCATCCGCTTTAGCCCTCTGAAGGGCTTCATGAAGCTCAGCAACCTGCAGGAGAAGTCATTGTTAGTCCAAGGCGATCAAGCAATCAAAAGTCAAATCCAGGAATCAAAGGGAAATAACTTACTCGAGCGGCACGATCCTCCTCCGCAAGAGAAGCTCGGTGGATGGCAGAGGCGAGCTGGCTCTGGAGGTCAGCCAAAGCAACCTCATGGGTGGCAGAAGAAGAAGATGACGAGGCTCCATATGTAGGGGGAGCCGCCTGGGTGTAGACGGCTCGCTGCACCAAAAGACAACCGTCAGTGGTTAATCATCAAAACAATTAATTAATCAAAACATTCATTCATAAACATGCATACATACCAGGTCGAAGAGCTCCTTCTGGACCTGTTCCAGCTGGGCCTCTGCATCATGTAGGCGGGCCCGGAGGTCGATGATGACCGCATCGCGCGCATCCTGCATATCACACATACATACATTCATTCACAGATATAAGAAAAGATAATAATAAAATGGAAAGACGCATAAACGCATACTCATATCGAGTGGTCAGAGGAGTTGCAGCTGATCGGCGTAGCGTGTCCGATACTGCTGGAGGTAGGCTGCGCTACTCTCCGCTCGTGACTCAACTCGTACACCCCGGCGATGCCAGTCTTCATATTGCTCCTGGAATTTTACTCGCCAATCAGTGAGGGCTTGCTTGCCCCTCATGCTCCGTCCGACGCCCTCCGGGACCTCCTCATCAATCCATTCTTGGTGGAGGCCCAGGGTCCTCATCACGAGGCGGAGGCGGAGCGGCTCGATCTCGTTGAGGCAATGCAGCCACATTTGCCTCCCGAACTGTCTCCGACCAGCCGTCACCCACGGCTGGCCCTCCTCGCCCATACCGAGATACGGGCGCTAGATTACCTACATATGAGTTAGACACATTCATATAAATACCTTGCATTTAATGAATAAAAGATTGCATTTAAAAAAAATTTAACAAGTTAAGAACTCACCAACAGCTCGGGATAGTCGAGAAACTGACGGCGGAGGGCCGTCAGTTGGTGGTGCTAGGGTGCCGTGTCCACGATTGGCTGCCAGCGGCAGGCCAATGGGACGGCACCGGGTCGTACGATCCTCGCTCTGCCGAGCGGGAAATAATGGTAGCTCCATACCTGCATATATGAACATATAGGTCAGAAAAATCATTTCATTACATTGCATATCATAAATAAACACTAAAAACAATTTAATACCTGTAGGAACGGCGAGAAGCTGCTGATGGTTGTCCCACGGTCAGGCGTGACCGCGGACAGATCTGCGAACAGATGGGCCAGAAGGGCCGCACCCCATGCATACTCTCCTAAGCTATCTAAGTCATCTAGCAAGTACAAGAACCTACAATTAATGTGGTCACCCTTCGTGCCGAAGAGTAACCGACCAAAGAAAAAGATTAAGAAAACCCTCAGCTGCCGGTCTACCTCCTCCTCCTGACTAGAGTCACTACAATATACAAAGGAGGATGACTCTGCTAATCTACTCCTAAACTCCTCCTGGGTCTCGTCCCACCGACGCCGGGGCTCATCTAATCCTAGGGCAGCCTCTACCTCTATCCTAGGGACCATCCTAAACTCTCTACCTAGGCTAGACACCTCTATGCCTAGCAATGTCTCTGCCAATCCCTGGTAGTTGGGGTAAGTCACCCCACTTACCGGTCGGCCCTCTACCCTGAGGCCAGTGATCTTGGCCACATCCTCTAGGGTGGGGATCATATGTCCCTACGGCATTAGGAAAGCCCGGCTTTCTGCATGCCACCTCTTCCGCAACGCCTGCAGGAGGACTAGATTGAGCCAAAATGGCTCGATATCTAGAACCTCGCCGAACCCCATCTAGTGCAGGCGCGCCTTCTGGAAGCCCGGGGGCCCTCTATATGCCCCTATGACTAAATCCCACGATATCCTGGCTCTCATTGTCCCCTGCAAATGAAAACAAAGAATTGGATCAGTTAATGAACATAAAAACAGATCAAAATGTTTCTGAATTAAAAGGCGTCGAGTCATATGGACGCCTATTGAAAGGCGTCCACAGGTCTTGACGCCATTTGGAACTATTTTCTGTCCAATTAAAAATTAAGAATTTTGCCTGAATGGCGTCGAACCAGGGCGACGCCATTTGAACGGCGTCACCTGGTCTGGACGCCTTTCAAGGCACGATTCCGGGTTCTTGAAGAACCCCGTTCCCCTTCCTTTTCTCACTCCATTCCAAACACATAGAAAGCTTATCAGGTGGAGGTCGCCCTCCCCTTCTTCTTCCATGGCCACCGGCACCAGAGGAACCTCCTCCTCCTCCAAGAACGCCGCCGCCTCGGCGAGTGCGGCCGGCACTTCCTCGGGAGCCTCTTCCACGAGAGTCGTCGTTCGCCGCCTCTTGGCTAGGGCCTTGGTCTTTTGGGAACCTTCACCACGCTCCATGATCTTGGAAGAGGGAGTTTTGAGGAAGAGAGAAACGGAGGTTGCCGGAGATGGATCGCCAGAGAGTTTGAGGAGAGAGAGAGTAAAGGAGAAAGTGAGGAAGAAAAGGGGCCTTCGAGGGTCTGTAAGCAGAAGCTTGAAAGGCGTCGTGGCACAGCGACGCGTTTTATGGCGCATAAACTGAGGCAGCAAGGTCAGCTGTTTGAAATTTAGTGACAAGCGTCCACTGAGGGCGACACGTTTCAGGTTACCGCCAATTCTGGTCAGAACCGTACAAGGCATGATCATGAATAACGTCCAACCATGCAGACGCGTTTCAGAAGATTAATCAAGGAATTGATGGCAGAATTCTAGGAAAAGTAAGAGAGAGAATTGAAAGGCGTCGTGTGAAGTAGACGCTATTTAAGCTTAATTCGGGATTTTGAGGATTAATGGCTAATTTTGGAAAATGAATTTATCTTTGAAAGGCGTCTCTCTGAGTGGACGCATTTTGCATTAACTAAACCCGAACTGTCAAATTTTAAGGAAAAATCTAGTTTTCGTTAAAGGAAAAATCATGGGCACATCACAGGAAGTTAAAGAGGAGATTTCAAGACATGAAAAATAATTCTTTATTCAATGAAATCCTTTATTACATCAGGAAAAGAAAAAGAAGAGGGAATATTTAAGGGAGAAGTTCATGAAGTGCTTGATAGTATGGAAATTTCAATCTTCTATCTCTATTTTTAGAGGACTTTACACGATAACTAAAGCCAAGGTTCCACAAAGTATAAATAAGTTCTGTAGCTTCATAGTCCTCATCGGATTCCAAAGATCGCCTCTTGATCGGAGATGTACGAGAGAACTCGGGGAATTCATTGCGAAGCAAGCTGAGTTGAGGGAAGCATCGGTGAGGGTTGTACAGCACGAACTTAGTGGTCCCGATCAATTTGAGTTCTGCACCAGATGCACAGCGCACTCTAATGGGCTTTCCAACAAGGGCAAGTGGAGAAAAGTCAAACATGTTGGACGACATGCATCTCAGATATTCCCTCCAGTCGGCTCGGGTCTTGAGTTTTGGTACTTTGTTGACCATCCGCTCGTTGACCATCCGCTGTTGGAGATGCAGTGGATCGAGCTGTTCAAGTAAATTTGAGACGGTCTTGGTGACATCCTCGTGCAATACTCAAATTTGAAGTGTAGCTCGACCCACAAAGCGAAGAGTAACATGCACCCATAAGAAGGACGACCCGTGGACGCCGCAGAGAGTCCACTGTAGAGGTAGGCTAAGATCGTAGTGCTAATGGATTTTCCCTCGAAGATCGTGCAGATAGCACTAACCTGATCATCTTCCAAGATGTTGTCTTGCGCGGGAAAGAACAAAGCCCCAGCAAGGCACGTGACGAAGGCTTTCGTCACATCTTCAGCTTCATCCTCTCTTAGATCATCGATCTCATACAAAGTCCATTCAGCGAGCTTTGCAAGGTTGATCCCTCTATTGGTAAGGCACCCTTTAGCTTCTGAGGGATCCTTCATGATGGACGTCAACAGTTGTTGACCGGTGATCCTTTCTCTTGTCAAAGCCATCTTGTCTTTGGTCTTTGGAAGACCCAACAGAAGCTCCGCCTCCTCTAAAAGGATAGTGCACTTGAAATCCGAGAAAAAGAAGGTGTGAGTTTGAGGATGCCACAGCTCGATCAAGGCACCCATAGCCGCCCAATCCACGTTCGAGCTTTTGTAGTGCTTAGCATGCACCACTAATCCTTGAAGATTCCACTTCGAGCTGAAGGCTTGCATGGAAAGCTTAAGACTTTTGGCCAATTTGCAAATCCAAGGAAGAGAAGTGAATCTCCTTGAGCCGGGAAACATGGGATATGTCTGACAAATAAAAGAAAGCATCAATTGAAGAACTTGAAGAACATGAAGAACATGGAGTAAAAAAGAGGAGTTTGAAGAAGAAGAATTGAAGGAAAGCTAATTCAACTTACTTGGAGGTTGGGATCCCTTCCAATAAGGTGATTCTCCACGTCGGAGATCTTCTCCAGCGACCTTCTCATCTTTTTGTTTGAAGAACTCATCTTATTCTCGAGTTTCTTCCTTATTGAACCTTGAAAACCTTAGGAAACCCTTGAACCTTGAAGAAAAACTCAACCTTGGAACTCTAGATTGTGGTAGGATTGCTTGGAAACAAGTTAATAATGTTTATATAGAGGAAATTGCGATCCTAGGAAGACTTTTCCGGATTGGAAAAGGGATGAGCATGGGAAGAGTTGGAATCCGATTTAGAATCAGTCAGAACCTGTTTCTGCGATTGAAAAGGTGTCGTGGGACACCGCTGCATTTTAGACAGTTAAAGGGCGTCGGCTCGACACGACGTGTTTCAAGCTTTCTGTCATTTTCCCAAAATTCCATATTTTAATGCTTAGTCAAATACTTGTTTGAAGTTACTGATGAATTTTTTAGTGCAGGAAATTAAAGAAAACCCAAATGAAGCTGAAAATATCAAGAAGATCCCATTATGGGAGTTTATGAGTCTCAACTGTGGCTAAAAAGACAGTTATCTCTACCCTTCTACTATTCCATGTAATTCATTTGCATAATCTCCTTACTATATGTTAAATATTTATTAAAGCATGTCAAGGACCTTGTGGTTTTGATGAAATTGGAATTTGAGTTCCCCTACAACAAAAACAGTGATAATTCTAGAGAATTCTTAATCGCATGGATAGGCCGTTGGATTGTTAATTAGTGAGGACGATGGCTCCACTTTTGTGAAACAGTGCGTAGATAAACGAGCTTCGGCTTAGCACTGAATTACAAGAATTGGTATCTTGACTCATTAATGATAATTTAACAATATTATCCTTGATTAATTTATATTTTATTTGACTTTATATTTTTCTTTTAGCCCAGCATGCATCATATAGGACTTTGAAATCACTGTGGTAAGAATTAATTATTATGTTTCAGACCATTAATCAAATAATTCAAACATGATATGAAATATTCCATTCTGAATTGAGTATCTTGATTATCTTTGAGGTTCGCTTGAAGATATCCTTGGAATTCTATCCTTTCTTGGATTCTTTATCCAATATTTCTTGTTTTCTTTTAAGATCCATCATGGCTGCAGCACGTCCACATTGGCTGGCAAACGCTCCCCATGATGAAACCTACAGTGTCTACGACTTTATTTTATTTCCTTGTCTACCTCATCCAGACATGATTGATTTCATTAATCTCCTTGAGTTATCTTCAACGATGATCTTGTGAAAAATTCCAATCATGTGATGTTGAGAGCGTGTCTCATCAAACCTTAGCATCACCTTTTCAGTACATTCCATTTCATTTCACTCCCTTGCAAAGACGATGCCAAGGTGAGGTAGTTGTAGACACGCTAATTTTGACATCATTTTGAGTAAATTTCATATCATATAATAATGCCTCAGAATGGTCTGATATTTAATCATTGGTTAATTTTTGAGTTAATTATGTCGGGTCAGACAGACATGATTTAAGTTAATTAATTAAATTGATTTTAACTCAAATTTCAGTTAAAATATGAAGAAGTCTAAAAGACGTCGACCTCTGTAGACGCCATTTAGAGTTTATTTTTATTTTAATGTTTAAATTTGAATTTTAATCAGTAGATTAATTAGCTAAAAGACGTCTGCAGGACACGACGCAATTTAGGTTTCCTAAGTTCTCTCTACTTCTCTTTCCGATGTTTATCCTTATCTTAATTAGTCTAAAAGGCATCTCTTTGTGGCGACGCGTTTTATCTAATTACAGATAAAGATGAATTTTTCCCGGATGTTTATCCTTATCTTAATCAATCTGAAAGGCGTCTCTCATAGGCGACGCGTTTTAGATAATTACAGATAAAGATGAATTAACCTGTATTTATCTGTTAGTTAAGCTGGATAAATCTCAAGATTTCTTCATGTAAATCCGCGGATGCAAAGAAGCCTATAAATACCCTGTCTCTAGAATGAGTAAAAAAAAAAAAAAAAAAAGGGAGAGTGATGCTGAGTGATGTTGAGTAATTATTTTGGTGGCGATTGGAACAAAGAAGCTTGAAGACGTCCGAACGCCGAAGCGCTGCTACTTCCAGGAGTCGGCATCTTTCTTCGTCCATTCAAGATTCTCTCAAGACCAAGACTTCCAGGGGCCATCGAGCATTAGCTTTCAAATCATTTCTGCATATTTCTCACATTTTTATCCCTATTAGTCTTACATTCTTCATCACATCACTCCATGCAACACACACAACACTAGCATCATTTTCAAAACCTATTTGTTAAAGGGGTTTAAAAGACCATCCTAACAAGTGAGTTTTCCTGCTTAGTTGCATGTTTAAAATTTTCTCTGGAATGGATACTGCTTCTTCCTAAGTTCTCATCATTGTTCTTCATTTCTTTCTATTTCTTGCGAGGTACAAAGAAGAATCAAGGGGAGGGAATCAATAGCGAACAACAAGGAATCTGGACGATCCTCAAAACTCAATAGTAGCCAAAGCAAGAACAAAGACAAGAAAGGGCTCTCTTTCTTCAGCCGGCTGAAGGAGGGGAACTAAGAGCTCAACATCTCCCACATCTAAACAGGTAGGCGATCAAATCTTCTTTTGGAACTTTTAAGTCAAAAGTTTCTGGCGATCACGTCACTTAGTTTCTTTTTAATAGGTTTATTTTGCACTTAAACAACATAGTTTTTCATGATAATCACACACTCATTTTAAGCACTCACATCAGTGGGAGTCTTGGGAACCTCCCAATCCAGAACAGCCTGCACCTTCACTAGATCCACAACAACACCATCTTTGGAAATAACATGGCTAAAGTACTATATATGATCAAGCCAAAACTTACACTTGCTGAACTTAGTATACAACTGATGAGTTATCAGAGTCTCAAACACTGTCTTCAAGTGCTCTCGATGAGTTTTTTCGTTTAGAGAATAAATCAACACATCATCAATGAACATAACCATGAACTGATCCAAATACTGCCTGAATATCCTATTCATCAAATCCATAAATGATGCTGGGGCATTAGTCAGACCAAATGGCATCATCAAGAGCTCATAGTAACCATAGCGGGTCCAAAAAGGCGTCGTAGGAACATCCTCATCCTTGATTGTTAACTAATAGTAACTAAATTTCAAATCAATTTTAGAAAACACCTTGACTACATACAATTGATCAAAGAAATCCTCAATCCTCAACAAGGGATATCAATTCTTGATGGCCACTTAGGTCAACTGTTGGAATTGGTTTCCCTACAAGCCAATCACATGAGATATGAAGGGGTAATTTCAAATATTCACATTCAGTTAATTAATGGTATAATATTCATTAAGCCTATTTATAATTGTGTATTGCATCGTCAAACGTAATGAAGTCCTTGAGCTTATGCAATGAAGACTGGATCACAATGAGATTGTGATAATAAGATCAATCTTCTATAAACATGAGTTCTAAATATTCTCAGTCGTAGGATAATTGAGAAAAGGGCATTGATTATCCGGATAGACCGGTACACATTTTATCTTCTCATATGATGAGGGTGGTTGGTCTCATAGCCACTTATGTGGAAACACTAAGATGAGTGTGTAGATACTCATTGGAGAATGAGTTCACTGAATGATCCGCTTGTGAGATACCTAAATGGTTAATTATACCTAATTGTCAATTAGGAAACTCATCGTCATAGTGGTGCAATTGGTTCATTGACCTGAGACACCAAAGATATCTTGTGTGTAGAACACTGTACTTTGATACTGGATTCATGGGCCTTAGCCATAGGTCTTGTACAGTCCAGTTATTAGGTGTGATGGGAAATATACGAAGATGATTGTGTGGTCAATAAACGATCACTCACTCTCCGGTAGTATACATAGGAGAGAGAATATTCCATTGGGTCATACACAGGTTCAATTCCTAGACAGGGTAGATCAGTTGGACAGAAAGATATTTCTATCTCTGATGATCATCTCTGTAAACCCTATCAGATCAGATAACGGGAATTTGATGCATGACTATAATCCTAGTCTGATCAGGAATATTATATGAGTGGAGAATTAAAGTTGCACGAAAACTGATGATAGACAAGCTTCAATGGATTATGAATCCCTGATATCGTCTAGGGGTCATGACGCATTGCTTGGTGCTAACCATGATCTGTGAGTTATTGTGAATTAATTATGTAATCCTTAATTCACTTCGATTCAATAGAATCATGAAAAAATTGATTATAAGATAATCAATTATATTTTCATTTAGTTAATCAAAAGTTGATCAATTTGATGATGGATGAAACAGTAAGATTGATTAAAGAAATTTAATCATCTTATTGGGGTCACTGCCAGCTCGATATTGGGCCTAGAGGGTCACACACAAAGAATAAGCCGATGCAAAGGTATGAACGCCAAATAGAGATTTTGTAGATCCTTTTAGAAAAATATGATTTTTCTATAAATAAGATAGCTAGGGCACCTCTTGCTCCAAGCAACAAGAAACTCTAGCCATCCTCCTCCCAAGTGGGGCGCCCTCCTTCAGTCTCTCACTCTCTCTTGATCTGTGTGCAGAAGAAGAAGGGAAACTTGGGATCGCGAAATCGTCGATGCGTAGAGAGGACCTCACTATCGCCTTGTTCATGTGGACACATCTAGAGGTTAGGCACATGCGCGGATTCAATCTAAGGAACTGTCTACATCCCCTGATCGGGAGATATGCGACCCCACAAAGGTGAAGGTGTGATCTTCTCACCATTTTGTTCCTATTTGCACCAATCTGAACATCCGGGAACGATCATATCATGTTTCAAGGGACGCAAAAATTTTAATCTTTGTTGCTGTAGACACACTAATTTTGACATCATTTTGAGTAAATTTCATATCATATAATAATGCCTCAAAATAGTCTGATATTTAATCATTAGTTAATTTTTATTAATCTTTCTGAGTTAATTATCTAATTGACATCGGTCATACAGACATAATTTAAGTTTATTAATAAAATTCATTTTAACTTAGATTTTTAATCAAATATGAAAAGATTCTAAAAGACGTCAACCTGTATAGACGTCATTTAGAGCTAATTCTTATTTTTTATTATTAATCATATTTTTAATTAATTTATTAATAAACTAAAAGATGTCTAACTGTCACGATGCCATTTAAGTTTCCTAAGCTGTTTCTATCTCTTTTTCCGGATGTTTATCTTTATCTTAATTAAGCTAAAAGACATCTCCCATAGACGACGCGTTTTAGATAATTACAGATAATGATGAATTAATCTGTGTTTATCTATTTCTTAGTTGGATAAACTTCAAAGTCCTTCATGTTAATCTGATCATAACCACAGACTTATGAAATTAAAGCCTATAAATACCCAAACCCTTGGCCATTAAAAAGTTAGTGATGATAGCGATAATTGAGAGAAAATTGAGCAAAGAATCTTGGCGACGACGTCCAAACTCTGAAGGATAGAGGTGCTGCTACTACTTCCAGGAGTCTTAAAGCAAGTTTCATCCTTTCTTCATCGTTTCTTCGTCCATTCGAGATCCATTCAAGACCAATGTTTTCTAGGGGCCATCCAACTTAGTTCTTAATTGATTTCTACATATTTCTCATACTTTCATCACATTAGCATCATATTTTCATCACATCACTCTATGCAACACACACTCACTAGCATAATTTCAAACCTATTTGTTTAAAGGGGTTTAAAAGACCATCAAACAAGTGAGTTATTTGTTTAAGTTGCATGATAAGAATCTTCATTAGAATAAATACTATCTCTACTTGAGTTCTTATTATTTTCTTTTATCTTTGTTTGTTGCAAGGTATAAAAAGAGATAAAGAGGAGAGAATCAACAAGGAAAAGGAATCTAGATGATTCTCAAAGTCCGATAAACATTCAAAGCAAGAACAAAATCAAAAGGGCTCTCTTTCTTCAGCCGGCTGAAGGAGGGGAATCAAGAACTTCAACATCTCCCAATTCCAAAACAGGTAGGCAATCAATCTTTTCTTTTGGAACTTTTTAGTTAAAAGTTTCTGGAGATCACATTCACTTAGTTTCTTTTTAATAAGTTTATTTGTCACATAAACAACATAATTTTTCATGATAATCACACCCCTAATTTGAGCACTCACAGCTTTTTGGCGATCACGGTGGGACTTGATCTCGCCATCTTTTAATCTTTGTTCTTGCTTTCATCAATCGGGCACTCTCTGTGCACCACCTATGTCTCTCGACACGCCCTCACCGATCGATGAGTTTTTAATTTAATTGTTATTCCTACGTGCACCACTTGCACACCCCTGTGGCAAGATCTTGCCCTCCCCGTTTGATTGATCGGAAAGTTGTGGTTGTGATAAGAAGATTGTGTGATTGATTGATATTTTAGTTATTCATCTGATGAAATTATCCTGTTAAAATTGAAAAAAAAGAATCGCATAAGCCGATCATTTACTGCTTTCATCATGTTTGTTTGAGGAGGAATCAATCCAGAAATTCCTCCTGAATTGTTCATTCTGCGACTTGAAAAGCGTCCAGGAACAACAACGCGTTTCATACCGCGTCGCCCACTCATGACGCCTTTCAGGCCAAATTCTCTATTGTTTGCTACCTGAGCTTTTGCGAAAAAAATAAGGTTATGTTTGAATAGCGTCAACCAACAGCGATGCGATTCAGGCAGTTTCTTGTTTTTCTTTAGTTCTCATATTTTCTGATATGCTTGCTATTACACATTACGTATTAAGCATTAGAGGCCATCCTGGCCATAGGTCATACGCACTAGGACTAACACCCCCCTTTTCTCTTAGGAACACCCTTCTTGACGTCTTCACCTCTCTCTGATTGGGTCAGTCCCTCAATCAGACTAGAGTGGTTGGCGTTAAAGACCTCCGTAAGTCCCCAAAATCAAAGTATTCCTCCTTGTTCATCGGGTTGGTTGTACCAATCGAAGTCCTGGTTAGATTTTCATAACGTTGTGAGAAAAAGCCATAGAGTATAACGGTGGAAATTAAACTGAAATTAGGATCCTACCCATTGAGTGAATTTGTGATTAATTGAATCTAAATAACCCAACAAAGAATCCTGAAATAGCGTTAAACATCCACTTGATTGCTTAATCTATGTGCAACTCATCTGCAAATCTTTGAAAAAAAAATCTAATATCATGCTACTTCGATCAGGTAGGGATTTGAGCATGGCTCCAGATGCCCTAGTCAACTACAAGGGAGATGCTAATGCCCCTCTTAAGTCTGATTACCACTTTGAAAGCGGGGGAGATGCTGATGCCCCTCGTAATCTCCATTCTTGTCCAGTTCGATATGAGGGAAATCACCAAACCCCTCTTCCTTGTGCTCATGATCAATATTCTGATCTTCCTCCGTATGTGCATGCAGTTTCTAATCCTATTTTCGAGGGGGGCATTAACCCGAATGATCCCTCATCCTCCGATCCCTCGGATCTAGTGAATGCTTTGGGAGTTCTTGCCTCCCGTTTGGATCCTTGACAGTTCGAGGCAATCCAGTCTATTTTGAAGGGGAAGACGCCCATGCAGTCTGCCGAGCCGAATCCTGCGGCTCCCCCTATTATTCCTCAACCACCTCCCCATCATGCTTCATTCATTCACCAGGCCATGGAAGGCCATCAAGTCTCAACCTCTCGGCCAGCTGGGCCACAACTTTCTTCGTCGAGGCAACTGGTCAGGCCGCTGACGCCTACTTACCAAAATACCCTCGGGCATGGCGGAAGCTCTGCCGGACCTCAGCCCTATTGTCCCCCATGCCCTATATACTCTAGGCAACAGGCCTATCATGTACCTCCACCTCCCCCTCCTCCCCAGGTTGATCCAACGACACAAGCTCTACTTGCAAAGATGGAGCGTATGGATGAACAATTCAGCAACCTTCAGAAGATGATGGGAGTTAAAGTTGCACCTAAGATTAACCTGCCAAGTCTGCCTGTATTTTCATTTGCCACCCTCTGAGATGCCGGTATACCGAAAATACAACAGTACTGGTAACCCCTTCACTCATTTGAAGGAGTTCATGTATGAGTCATCTTTCTGGCAAAACGACAAAAGGTCGTTGGCATTTTTGCTCAGGAAGTCATTAGAGGGACCAGCCCTCGATTGGTTCTTTTCTTTAGAACCTGCTGAAGTAGAGGACTACGGTATCGTATCACGAAAATTCATTCAACAATACCAGGATAGAGTTGCCCCCTCTCTGTCCATTACTGATTTGATAGCATAAAAAATGAAGCCCGACGAGGAATTCGTCAGTTTTGCTGATAGATGGAGGGCATGGCAGAAAAAGTGAAAGATCATCTGTCTGAGTCAGAGCAAGTAAAAATGTTAATCTCCAATGCTACACCTAAGTTTAAGTTAGTCCTCACCCTGAACAACTTGACCAGCATGGCAAAGCTCTATGAAAGAGCACGGTATTGCCAAAATGCTTTCAAGGATGCTACATTCTCTAGTGTCTTTGATCCTCACCGACCTAGCAAGCCTTCACCTCGGAAGTCTGCCGTGCCAAATTCTCCTAACACAGGTCCAACCACTGAGGGCATGCTCTCCCATGAGCAGGTTAGTAGCATAAACAACAATCAGCCCCAATTTGTGAGGAATCAGCAACCACAGTACTAGCGGTTGCAGCAGCCAAACCAGCAGGGTTACATACAGCAGCAGCCGAACCCACAGTATCAGCAGCCTCAGTACCAGCGGCCCCAGCAGCCGAACCAGCAACCACCATAGCAGCCACAGCAGCAGCCACAACAGCAATTACAGTATCAGCCCCCACAACAGCAACAGTACCAGCCACGCGCACCGCTGGCGTACCATAATGTACCTCCTCCTGCTGATTATAACAAGTAGAGAAAGCCACCAGGCCCGAAAAGGGCAGAATATCCAGTCCTTCTAGAATCCTTGTCAGATATCTTCAGTGCTTTAATGGCAGCCAATGCCTTGGTTTTGCCAAGAGAAAAAACAGTTTGGCCCCAAAATGCCGACACTTCTAGGTATTGTTATTTCCACCGACAACCTAGACACACCATAGATACCTGCTTATAATTCCAAGATTATATTCATGATCTCAACGAGCAGGGAGGCATTGATTGGGAAGAAATGAAGAAGTATATATTCGCCTTGAAGGCGAGAAGACGACAACAACAAAAACAACAGCAGCAACAACCAAGAGCGCCGGCGCAGGCAGCGGGGCCTCCAAACATGGGTATAATGCAAAACCCACTCTCGGAGCACCAGAATCAGAATCAAGTTGCCCCCATTTTAACAAATAGCCGGTTTGAGGCTAACCGAGGGCAAGAGTGGAAGATAGAGGACTCTTCCTCTATTTATTCAACGGATCACACTCCGAGCACCACTAAGCAACCACCACGCCGCACCCTCCATATACCTAGACCACAACCCGTTACCATCACGCCTATACTAACACACGCATATCACTCACCTACACCCATTAACCCATCACCACCGCCCACTTTCCTCAAACCCATTATCCCCCACGCCTCCATCAAACAAGCCTCCGCAAGCTAATTACGCACCCCTCATACCATCCAGACCATTACTCCGCATACCGTTTCCCACATCACCTGCTACCACCACCGCTTACCCAAATACCATACAAACATCTAAGCCGTTACTCCGCGTGCCATTCCCCACTTCATCCGCACTGACCACTTACCCTTCCACCATCCAACCATCTAAGCCCCTCATCCGTACCATGCCACCACCAACTAACCCTACGCCATCACCCGTACACCAACCATCCACACCATCCACTAACCCTGCAGTACTCAAGTTATCACCCGGCCCTTCCACAACTGAAGAACATGCACTCTGGAGTGGGAGGATCTTCAATAAGGTCTTTCCTCAATCAACAGTCAGAGACAGCCCATCACAGCCGTCGGAGGAAGCACATAACGATGAGAGTGCACCAGGCACTCAATATGACCTGTTGAAACATCTTGACAGAACATCGGCTTGAATCTCTGTGCTTGAATTGATAAAGAGATCGAAGACCCATCAAGAAGCTCTAATAGAGTATTTACAAAAAGTGATGGTCAACGAAGACGTGCCAGTAGAGAAGATCACCGCACTACTAGTTCCTCAGGGGGATCAGCTCTCTATCTTATTTCATGCCTCGAAACTAGCACTGCCAGCAGCCAGGAGCATGGCTATGAGTATTACGGTCAATATCTGTAAAAAGGCCGTAAATGTATGTCTGGTCGACACAGGGGCTTCAATTAATGTCCTGCCTCCGAAGACCCTTGAATTGTGTGGTGTACCAAAGGAAAAATGGTTGCCTAGTCCTATCTCTGTAATAGCATATGATAATTCCACCCGTTCCCCTCTAAGAATGGTCTATTTAAAAGTAGAGTTAGGCCATGTATGTCATGCTGAGGTCGAATTTCACATTTTGGAAATCAATCCTTCCTTGAATGCTATTTTGGGTCGTCCTTATATAAAAACCCTCGAGGCGATTCCCTCTACGAATCATCAGTGCCTCAAATTTCCCTACAAAGGATGAATCATTAAAGTTACGAGCATGCCGATCCTTGCTGTTGCTCACTCCTTGAATATCAAGCCAACTTCTTCACCTGGCCAACAACCTTTTCTGTCGGTATTACAGGTCTACCGTCCGGTGGCTGATCCTTTAAAGGCCGCCAGTCTTACTCCTTATCCACTGAATGCCATAAAGCAGGGGAAGTGCATGAGTACCCCTGGATGGAAAATAATGATGAAGGGTGGTTATCAACTTGGAAAGGGCTTGGGCACACAATTACAAGGCAGAACCACGCCAATCAAGGACAACCGAAGGACACCTGGAAATGGCTTGGGCTATAGGCCAAGAAAAGTGAAGCAGGACATTACTCAGCATGAAGAAAATGAAGACGGCCAGAAGATATGGGAGACAATGTCCACACCATGCAAAGAAGGTCGGGACCCCTTAACATGGACCCTACACACACATTTCGTCAAAGGGCCCGTGATCAGCCATGATAACACAGTGGTCATTACTTCCCGTTTTGATTTCCATGACATATATAGAAGAGACCTGGCCAGACATTGTTCAGAGTTGCTCACGTACCAGTCCTTGGAGCCTCTGCGGCCAATGAAAAGGAAGAAGTTCCAAGACCCTGAGTGTGAATGGTACAGATGGTTTGACTTAAGGGATCTGTATATTGCACTGAATAGACTGTTTCTTGATCCTTCAGATCCGAAGTGGCCGCCACAAATAGATGAACTGATTGAAGGGCCTGGTGCCATTTTTGATAAAAGAATACTGTTGTCTGAGGAAACAGATGAAGGGAAGCCAGATGGCCCCTACGAGGATGGTTATACCACGGATCTTATGTGGAGGGGAACTTATCCCTCTCACATTTTCACACTTCATACCTTGTTCCGCGCTCTACTTCTGACCCTGACTTGGTCGCGGGTCATTATTGAAGATATTCTGTACCGACCCGCCACCCTATAATCGGGGATCCGATTACTAAATGGGTACCGAATCATTAATTTGGAACCAAACCAGGATCTAAGTCTGGGAAATAAATAATAAACTAAGCTAAACATTCACATCGCATTGAATTTGAAATGAAAATGCAGGAATTAAAAATTATTACAATGCGACTCGATACAACAAATAATTACATACACCAACAGAAAGGAAATAATTAAACGTACAGGCCAGAAATAAAATAACAACTACATCGGGGCATACCCCGGAATAACCACTGACGGCGCTCAACGTACGGCCGCACTCTCCTCGCTAGGTCTGCTGGGAGTCCTCACCTGAAAACCGCAGGGGTGAGTCTCAAAGGCAAGACTCAGTAGGGATCCTCCGATCCCCACTACCCACGCACACACCCACAAGTGTAAAATACAGCTGACGGTAAAGTAACAAGCACAGTGGTAATTACTATTCCTAGATCTCAATGTGAATCACATGCATATTTCTAAACCAGGCGACTAGGGAATCCACAACCGCCGTTTCGATAGAACACGCCAACCACACAAACAACAGTGGGGAAAACATCGACCTGTTGAGACCAAGCAGTAACCCCTCGGATAGCACTCTAGCTACTCCGACCCAACTGGCTCAGGTGGTTACTCCTTCCCTCAGCATGAGTGACACTCCGAATGTACCACACCCACACCGGTACTAGCTGACCCCGGGGTTCACCAGGTGACCCTCTCTCACTAGGCGTCACCCCGCCCACGCCCCCACCGGCGCTGTGCTCCACCCACACCAGCACAGGGTGATAAAGCGCTACAACTGTCACTCCAGGTCCACAGTAACACAAAACCCGGCACAGTACAATCCGGTCACGTGAAAAGCCCGCGATCGCACGACACACAATGCAGTGCCATCCGATCATGAAGAATCCATCATCATCGAGTGCACTAAAGCATGCATTAACCATCTATCTAGCAGTATGAACACATTTTACTGGCATGAATTAGTGTAGTTCTGTCTTGAATCGCGTCGCCCAAGGCCGACGCCATTCAAGCTCCATGTACTGGTTCATAAAACAGCGGCCTCAGAATCTGGCCTAAAAGGCGTCGACACCAGCGGTCGCCTTTTTAAAAGGCGTCAACATCCTCGGACGCCATTTAGCACGGAAATCCAGAATTTGCAGAAAACATTAATCAGGGGATTTCTGCCTTAAAAGGCGTCATGGTTACCCGACGCTATTACGAATCGCGTCGCCCACCCATGACGTCTTTTAGTCCCAGAATCCCCGAACTGACAGAGCCTCAGTGAGTCGATTCCTGTCTAAAAGGCGTCATGACAGCTCGACGCCCTTCAAAAAGGCGTCGTCCATGCACGACGTCTTTCAACGCCAGGAACCTGGTCTGTCATGAGCCCGAGGGCTCCCTTTTTCGCCCCCAAAAACCCCAAAATCACCCAAAACGGAGGAGGAAGAGAGGCAAACCCAACCGTCACGAATCCATAATCATAGAAATCTCCCATTTTATCAAGAAGAGCTCCTAAACATGCTTGTTCTACCCCCAAAACCATAGATCTAAAACATGCTTTAAGAGGGAGAATCATGGTTTGAACATAAAACACTATGGGAATCGTCACCCTACCGATTACTTGAACTCCTCCAAGCTTCAAGCCGTCCACCCGACTCGCCCCACACCGCCGCCGGTACCGCCGTGGTCGTCCTTACTCCACCGTGACGTCGGCCGCCGTCCGGAGAGTAAAACGCCGTAGTGGAAGTGGAGGTGGTAGTGGTGGGAGCTAGGTATGGGATGGAGTGGAGGGAAAGATGAAATGGTGGGAGGAAAAGAGGGAGGAGAAGGGGCTGCCGCTGGGATCGCCGGAAGGGAGGAGAGAAAGAGAGGAGGAAGAAAATGAGGGAAAGAAGGAGGGCTCGCGGGGTTAACCAGAGACTGGCTAAAACGCGTCGACATGGACGGACGCCTATCAGGTGACGTGACGGCCGCTCTGACAGGACTCTAAAACGCGTCGTTCCATCAAGACGCCGTTCAGGAGACATGTCAGGACCGTACTCTGACAATCCCAGAGTCGCAGTCTGAAAGGCGTCGTCCCATGCGGACGCCGTTCAGACGACACGACAGGGCCGTACTCTCGCGGCCCAAAGCCAGCCCACGTGGCACCCACGTGGCACAATCTAAAACGCGTCTGCCACGCCAGACGCCATTCAAAACGCGTCTCGCAGGCTCGACGCGAAACAAAACAGGGTCCCAGCCCCGCTAGGGCCTGAACTACAGGGTCTGACCCCGAAAACCGGATCCGAAAATCTCAATCCTTACATATTCCACGGGCTCCGCCCATCATGATCACCCTGTCCCCACGAGACTTCATTCCCCAACCTCCTGTCGATCCAGAGAGGATTTATGATATAATCTGGGACATACTACTGTATGATCCCCCCAATCCTTTGGCCTTGGTGCCACTTCCTCCATCTCATTTTCCTCCTATTTACCTACATTCTTGTTTTATGATTAATTCATCTTTTCTCCAAAAAAAAATGCCAATTTGGCAACAAATTTCTCTCAAATCCTCATTGAGAAAACTTCCTACTTGTCCGATTGTACCTCATCGCGCGGGTCTTTCAGTCAAGATTCTCTTCTAGATCTACTCTACCCCTCCCCTCGGGAGGATTCTCCTATATTTCTACTTGTATCCTATAATTTTCATTCTACTTCGTCCTCATTAGGTTAGGATAGGGAGTCTAGTGAAGTTAGAGAGTCTAGTTCTAGGCAGGTTAGTCAGGTTAGGAAGTCTAGAAAATCTAAGGGTAAACAAATTTCAGATAGATACCTCCAGGATTTAGTATTTAAATGTCTTTCTTGCTCTATGATCCCTTAGCTGTTAGAGAATCATATTCAGATGCCAGAAGATTGTTTAGATGATGAGTCAGTTAATGATGGATATGGGGTGTATGAATTGATACACGAAAAAGACCCCATTGTTGAAGATAAGGAAGATGACGAGGACGCAGCTGAGGCATTTGCCAGTGCAGTAAAAAGATTCGATGAACTCTCAGCTACCGTAGAAGAGCCCAGCAAAGAGATCAATCTAGGGACCGAAGACGAACCTAAGATTGTCCTCATTAGTAAGAATCTTTCTGAAATGGATGAGAAGGCAATGGTACAAGTTCTTAAGAATTACAAGGACACTTTCGCCTGGAGTTATGAGGATATGCCGGGGTTAGACTCATCACTAGTGGAACACAGGTTGACATTAAAAGATGGATCTAGTCCGGTTAAATAGAAGTTAAGGCGATTCCACCCACAAATGACCTTGAAGATGAAGGAAGAGGTCGACATGTTACATAAAGCCAAATTCATTAGAGTTGTCCTCTATCCACAATGGGTGGCCAACATAGTCCCGGTTATAAAGAAAGACGATAAGGTCAGGATCTGTATTGACTTCTGAGATTTGAACCAGGCGTGTCCTAAGGATGATTTTCCATTGCCTCACATTGATGTACTCATCGATAACACTGCTGGCTATGAAACTTTATCATTTATGGATGGATTTTCAAGATATAATCAGATCAAATTGGCATAAAAAGATCAAGAAAAGACATCATTCACTACACCTTGGGGAACATACTGCTATGTCATCATGCCTTTTGGATTAAAGAACGCTAGAGCCACTTGTCAAAGGACTATGATGGCAATATTTCATGACATGATGCATATTGATCTAGAAGTGTATGTGGATGACTTGTTGGTGAAATCTAAGACTAAGGCTGAGTACGCCAAAGTTTTGGCAAGAGTATTAGAAAGATCAAGAGAATATCAGTTAAAGATGAACCCTAAGAAATGTGTATTCGGGGTATCCTCAGGGAAATTACTTGGATTCATTGTCAGTAAACGGGGAATTGAGATCGATCCCAACAAGGCAAAGGCTATTAGAGAAATGCCACCTCCCAAGAACTTGAAAGAGTTGAGAGGATTAATCAAGAGATTGCAGTTTATTCGCCGTTTTGTCTCCGAACACTCACAAAGGTGTAAGCCGTCCTACGAGCTTACCAAGCCGAGAGTCAAATTCGATTGGGACGATAAGTGTCAGGAGGCGTTTGATGGATTAAAGAATTATTTGGCAAGTCTTCCTGTTTTGAGACCACCATCTCCGGGCAAACCATTGATACTATATATTTCTGTCCTAGATGATGCAGTGGGGGCTGTCCTAGCACAAGAGGATGAAGAAGGAAAGGAGAGGGCAGCCTATTATCTCTCTAAACTTCTCAACCCCGCTGAACAGAAATACACAGCGATGGAGAAAACATATGCAGCATTGGTCTAGGTGGTTCAGAAATTGAAGCATTATTTTCTAGCCCATGAAGTCCATCTTATCGCTAGGATGAATCCGATCAAGTTTCTCCTTGAGAAATATGTCCTTACTGATAGGTTAGCACGATGGCAAAGCTTTCTATCTCAATTTGATATTATTTACATTCAACAGAAAGCGATCAAAGGCTATGCCATAGCAGAACATCTCGCTCATCACCTCCTTCCTCGTTTTGATCCAGTCCAATCAGAGTTTCCGGATGAGGAACTGATATCCATAGACCGAATCAAAGATGACATGTAGACTCTGCATTTTGACGGACCTCTGAATTCCCATGGAAAGGGGATCAACATTGTTATGTTATCACCTAAAGGTGTCACCATTCCACAAGCCTTTCAGCTTGACTTTCCAGTCACTAACAATATAGCTGAATACGAGGCACTCCTTGCTGGCCTCGAGGCTGCTCATCTTCATAGTGCCACCAAACTCAGAATTGTGGGTGATAGCCAATTGATTCTTCGCCAGGTGTTAACCAAATATCGAACTCTTGATCTAAAGCTCAAGCCTTATCAAGAACTGACTTTTGCTTATGCAAAGCTTTTTACAAAATTGATCTTCGTCCATGTTCCTAGGAATCAGAACATCTTAGCTGACGCTCTAGCTTTACTTGCATCATCCCTCAATTTCCCAATCAGCAGACAATCCGAGTCGATCATCGTTCATAAGCGTCTTTCACCCGCCGTGAAAGACCCTTCATTCCTTAGGGCTAAGGAGAAGCTGCTGAAGAAGGTCAAAGATGGAAATATTGTGGAAAAGAGAGATATTATGTTAATGGAGCTGTTAGAAGAGATGGATGATGAACAGAAGCCGTGGTACTATGAAATTGCTAAATATTGTGAAGATCAATCATAACCTGAAGAAGCCACAGCTGAGGAGAAAAGGGCTATCAGGAGAGTTGCTCAAAGATACACTCAAGTTGGGGGAGCGTTATACAAAAGAGGTTTTGATAGAGTTCTTCTAAGATGTTTAGACGAAGATGAGCTTTGGAAGGTTATGGAAGGAACTCATGCTGGAGTTTGTGGTGGCCATGTTAATGGACAGATGTTAGTAAAGAAAATCCTTGGACAAGGATTCTATTGGCCAACTATGGAAGAAGATTGTGTAAGATATGTCCGTAGGTGTGCTAAGTGTCAACTTCACGCTGATAAAATTCATTCTCCTGCATCTTCACTCCATCATGTTTCCTCCCCATGGCCTTTCTCCATGTGGGCTTTCGATATCATTGGACCCCTTGACAATCCTGATTCCGCCATTAAGCAGAAGTCCTTCATCCTCATGGCAACGGAATACTTCACCAAGTGGGCAGAAGTTGAAGCATACACGGAAGTCAAAACATCAACCGTCTGTAAGTTCATCATGAAGAACATCATCACGAGATTTGGAATTCCAAGCACCATCGTCACCGACAATGGACCTCAGTTCGTGTCACAAGAGCTGAAAGACCTCTGCAACAGGTACCAAATTGCATTGCATCATTCATCTTCTTATTATCAGCAAGGCAATGGCCAAGTAGAGGCAACTAACAAGACTTTGATAAAAATCATCAAAAAGACATGCAAGTCTAATAAATTCACAAGCTGGCCAGAAAAATTGATTGAGGCTATATGGGCCTACCGAACTTCAATCCGTACGCCTACTGGACAGACTCCTTATTCCTTAACATTTGGAATGGAGGCGGTAGTTCCATATGAGATCCTTATACCGTCATTAAGAGTACAATTGAATAAGGAATTTTTCATTGATGAACACCGTTCAGCACTCCTTGCTCAATTAGAACTCTTAGACGAGAAAAGATGGTCAGCTGCTAATCATGCAAGAGTTTATCAAAACATATTAGCACGTTTTTATCAAAAGAAAGTCGTTGAACGTAAGTTCAAAGTTGGTGAAATGGTCATCAAAAGAATCTTTGTAAAACCTGGTGGTCCGCGTTCTAAACTCCAACCCAATTGGGAAGGACCTTATGTTGTATCGCATGTTTTTCCTGATAACGCTTACCGTCTAGTTAATGCAGAAGGGCAAGAGTTGACTCACCCCTGGAATAGATTGTATCTTAAGAAATATTATCCTTAGGTTAAAGAGTCGATCAGCATGGTACGAAGACCAGTGGAATCAGAAAATTTAGAAACTCAAATTCCCTTATCAGTCTGAATAATTTAATTCAAACACATTACTACACACATTGATACGTTTGATTCGTGAGTAACAAAAGATGTGAAGCCTAAAGGAATACCGAAAGTTTGACTAAAAGTGTAAAGTGCAAATCATTCTTTTCAAACAAAATTCTATTTTTACACTCGGCCCATGATATCGGAACGAGGCTTAGAATAGACTACCAAGAATACCCACCATCTTAGTAGGAGGCCGTCATAAAAAAAAAAGGAGGAGATCCGTCCCAAGAAAAGAAAGAAGAAAAAGCAAAAGCCAAAAGTCAAATGTCAAATCAAAAGGCCATTACAAGCGTTACATCCAGGCCATGAAGTAAAATAAAAGGGAACGCAAGGTCGATAAATACCCCGGAAAGAAAATGACCGAACCCCAACAGATATTAGGGTAAGAAAGGAACATACTTTTTGGGTCTTTGAAACCCTCTCGTGGGCTTTCTAAACCAATTATTCCACTCTTTCTGAAGAGGCGTACTCCAAGCTTAAGGAACGGCCTAGATTGACTAAGGATCATATCATCAAATGAGATCACGAATGGAAACACAAGTTCAAGCACGATGGGTCTAAGTTAGATTATTGAAGAACAATCTGGGAATTAAGTTAATAAATGAATATGATCTTTTGATCTGAGTACCATACTGATCTTTTAGTTTGCGCAATATTTCAAAATCCAAAAAAAATACATAATCCAAAAAAATACATATTTCAAAATCCAAAAAAATACATATTTCAAAATCCAAAAAAAATACATATTTCAAAATATAAAAAAAAAGCACATATCTCAAAGTCAAAAAAAAATAGATATTTCAAAAATCCAAAAATATATATGTTCCAAAACCCAAATAAAATGAATATTTCAAAATAAAAAATATTTCAATTAGCATCTGCTTGTTGCATTTGATATGTTTCATTCCTGTCATTTTTTTTTAGCGAGCATCTGCATGCTTGTATGTTGCATCTTATTATGTTGTTTCCTCCAGTCTAATTATTATCACCTTTGTTAATAAAGGATATATCCCATTGACCTTTCTACCAAGGATAGGATCAAGTAGCCGGTTACTTAACTGAGCAAGGGGCTAAGCCTAAACAGATACTTAACCTGTTTGCTAAGTCATGTACAGGGCACTGTAGACACCGATTTTGGACCACCCTTTTGGTCATAAGTCCCATCCACCATTAGTCCTTCATCACTAAAATCCCCTCATTTTAGCCATCTCAGCCCACTAACAACTAGGCCCATTAACCAAATCCCGACTCTAGCCACCTTTTCGTGGAAGGCCAGCCAGTCCGCCTTCCACCCCCTTCAAAGGCCACCCCTTACCTTCTACCCCCTTGGAAGGCCAGCTACCTTGCCTTCTACATTTTGGCCACCTTTTTCACTTTTCACCACCTTTTCGTGGAAGGCCAGCCAGTCCGCCTTCCACCCCCTTCGAAGGCCACCCTTTGCCTTCTACCCCCTTGGAAGGCCAACTACCTTGCTTTCCACCTTTTGGCCACCTTTTTCACTTTTCACCACCTTTTCGTGGAAGGCCAGCCAGTCCGCCTTCCACCCTCTTCGAAGGCCACCCCTTGCCTTCCACCCCCTTCGAAGGCCAACCGGGCCGCCTTCCACCACGAGATTAGAAGGCATGTTGCCTGGCCGTCCACTCCCTAACCACCCCCTTGACCTCGTCTTCCCCACGATCTCCTCTACTCGCCGCCCACGTCCCCACTACTCCGATCACTCCCCACTCCGGCGACTGCCGCGTGCACCACCTCCGACCCTTGACCACTTCCTATTGGCTGAAGGTTGATTTACGGGGATTTAGACCCCTATTTCCTCCTATTTTTTCCTTCATCTATTTAAACCCCCCAGGTTCCCTCGAGCAAGGGGGTCGGGGGGAAGGGGATTAAGAAAGAGTTTCTTTCTCGGAGCGGGTCGGCTTTGAGGAGTCGAGCGGGCAAAGAGTCAGAGGACTGTTTCAGGAGGAACGTCACTCCAAATGGGCTTGTCTTCCTAACCTTCTCTTTATTTTTTACCTTTTTCACTTCATTGTATTTCCAATCTCCATCTAGTCCGTAACATTCCCCTCTTTCACTCTCTTTTACCTTCAACACAACATTTCACTTTTCACACACGAGCACTTATCTGCATGCATGCATCCTAGAATGACTTAGCAATACCTATTTACCCCCAGAGGTTTCAAACAAAAAACGGGAGGTGGGTGGCCATAACATATGGTCACCTTCCCTCCCAAACACCCATCCGGTGCGTCTCCCTCCAATTCAAGTTAGTTTTTATATTTTTATGGATAGATTCTGCATATTATAGTTCTAATCGGGTTATTTTTTATCTTGTCTTTTCTTTCTAGGGATCCTTAACACATTTCCGCGTGCAGAGTGCCGGGCTCTCCTCCTCTGGCCGGCCGGAGGAAGAGAAGGGAAAACCACCATCTCCCGCTCCCACAGAACGCGATCACACCCTTTATTTCTAACCCCCTTTAAATCGCCACAGTGCTAAGACGAACGGAGGAACCCTCGATTCCGAAGCCAGCCGCGGCGGTCGCGGGGGACGTTCCGGACGCCTACAGGCACAAAGTTAAAGACACAAGGCATAAAAGCTGAAGGCGAAAGTTTCATATATATATCAAAAAGTGTTTTGTACAGGACTCACAAAAAAAGAAGAAAAGTACATGATTGAAGAGTCTTTTTCGGACTGGAGAAGGGATGAACATGGAAAGAGTTGGAATCCGGATTAAACACAACTAGAACCTGTTTCTGCGACTGAAAGGCGTCGTTGAACAGTGACGTGTTTTAACTGCACTTAATGGCTGTGAGTGCTTAGAATGATTGTGTGATTAACATGAAAAATCTATGTTGTTTAAGTGCAAAATAAAGCCTATTAAAACAGAAACTATGTGCAGTGATCGCTAGAAACTTTTGACTTAAAAGTTCCAAAAGAAAGTTTTGATCGCCTACCTGTTTAAATGCGGAAGATATTGAGCTCTTGATTCCCCTCCTTCAGCCGGCTGAAGAAAGAGAGCCCTTTCTTTGTTCTTTGTTCTTGCTGTTGAATTTGAAGTTGAGGATTTGAAGATCGTCCAGAGATTCTTGTGACTTTGTGCTTGATGATTCACTCCCCTTTTAATTCTCTTTTGTGTAGCTTATAAGAAATATAGAAATAAAAAATGAAGAAATGATGATGAGAACTTTAAGCAAAGGTAGTATCTATTCTAATCATGATTTTAAACATGAAACTAAACAGCAAACTTACTTGTTTAATGGCTTTTGAAACCCCTTAAAAAAGGTTTTGAAAAGAATGATGTTGTGGTGTGTGTTGCATGAAGTGATGATGAAGAATGAGAGATTAATGAAATAAAAATGAAGATATGAAAATGAAGATGCAGAAATGAAAAACTTATGCCGAATTAGATGAAGCCTTGAATTGGATGAAGAATGGACGCCGACTTCTGGAAACAGCAGCGCTTCGGCGTTTGGACGTCGTCACTTCGATCTTCAATTACTAACTCTGATTCCTACTTCTCTCTCTTTTTTTTTTAACTTTCAAGATGCAAGGTATTTATAGACCTCTTCTGCATCCGCGCATTTACATGGAAAAATTTAAGATTTATCCATCTTAACCAACAGATAAATATAGATTAATTCATCTTTATCTGTAATTATCTAAAACACGTCTACTCTGGATGACGCCTTTCAGATTAATTAAGATAAGGATAAACATCCAGAAAAACTTATCTTTATCTGTATTAGCTAAAAAGCGTCTACATGTATAGACGTCTTTTACACTAATTAAGATAAGGATAAACATCCGGAAGAGAAGTAGAAATAGCTTAGGAAACCTAAAACGCGTCATGTCTCACAGACGCCTTTTATCTAATTAATAAACTGATTAAAATTCAAATTTAAACGTTAAAATAAGAATAAACTCTAAATGGCGTCCACATAGGTAGACGTCTTTTAGACTTCTTCATATTTTAACTGAAATGTGAGTTAAAGTCAATTTAATTGATTAACTTAAACATGTCTGTTAAACCCGACACTTTTCAGATAATTAACTTAAAAAGATCAATAAAAATTAACCAATGATTAAATATCATACCATTCTGAGGCATTATTATATGATATGAAATTTACTCGAAATGACGTCAAAATTAGCGTGTCTACAACTGCCTCACCTTGGCATCGTCTTTGCAAGGGAGTGAAATGAAATTGAATGTACTGAAAAGGTGATGCCAAGGTGTGATGAGACACGCTCTTAACATCACATGATTGGAATTTTTCTTAAAATCATCGATGAAGATAGTTCAAGGAAATCAATGGAATCAATCCTGTCTGGATGAGGTAGACAAGGAAATAAAATAAGGTCGATCAACCTCCTCGGAGTGGGAAGTACCCCAGGTCATAGACACTGTAGGTTTCATCATGGGGAACGTTTGCCAGCCAATGTGGACGTGCTGCAACCATGATGTATCTTTAAAAGAAAACAAGAAATATTGGATAAAGAGTCCAAGAAAGGATAGAATTCCAAGGATATCTTCAAGCGAACCTCAAAGATAATCAAGATACTCAATTCAGAATGAAATATTTCATATCATGTTTGATTTTACTTGATTAATGGTCTAAAACTTTATCAATAATCAATTTTTATCACAATGATTTCAAAGTCCTATATGATGCATGCTGGGCTAAAAGAAAATTATAAAGTCAAATAAAATATAAATTAATCAAGGATAATATTGTTAAATTGTCATTAATGAGTCAAGACACTAATTCTTGTAATTCAGTGGTAAGCCGAAGCTCGTTTATCCACGCACCGTTTCACAAAAGTGGAACCATCGTCCTCACTAATTAACAATCCAACGGCCTATCCGTACAAATAAGAATTCTCTGGAATTATCACTGTTTTTGTTGTAGGGGAACTCAAATTTAAGTTTCATCAAAATCACAAGGTCCTTGATATACTCTAATAAATATTTATCATATAGTAATGCAAATGATTTACATGGAAGAGTACAAGGATAGAAATAACCATCTTTTTAGCCACGGTCAGAACTTCTTGACTCCCACAGTGGGATCTTCTCGATATTTCCAGCTTTACTCAAGTTTTCTTGAATTTCCTGCAATCAAAATCATTAATAATTCCAAACAAGTATTCAATTTAAGCCAGAAAAACCACAGAATTTACGGTAAATCATAGAAAAACTAAAACGCGTCGTGTCGCGCAGACGCCATTTAACATTGAAACGCGGCAGTGCTTCTCGACGCCTTTTACTCACAAAAACAGGTTTCTTGTTGTTCTCTATTCGAATTCCAACTCTATCAATGCACATCCCTTTTCCAACCCGAAAAAGTCTTCCTAGGATCGCAATTCCTTCTATATAAACACCCTTAGGTTGTTCCCAAGCAATCTTACCATAATCCAAAGATCCTAGGTTGAGTTTTCTTCCAAAGTTTCAAGGTTTCTTCAAAGTTTCCAAGGTTTCCAAGCTTGAAGAAGGAAGAACTCCGAAAAAGAGGATGGATTCTTCAAACAAGAGAATGAGGATGTCTCTAGAGAAGTTCTCCGACGTGGAAAATCACCTCAACGGAAGAGATCCTAATCTTCAAGTAAGTTAAATCAACTTCTCTTCAATTCTTCTTCTTGTTTTTCGTGTTCTTCATCATATTCTTCATGTTCTTCCTTTTGTTTCCAGAATTATCCCATGTTTTCCGGCCCAAGAAAGTTCACCTCTCTCCCTTGGATTCGTAAACTTGCAAAAAGTGTTAAGCTTTCCATGCAAGTTTTCATATCCAAGTGGAATCTTCAAGGTCTAGTGGTGCTTGCCAAAAATTACAAGAGTACGAACGTAGATTGGGCGGCTATGGGTGCCTTGATCGAGTGGTGGCATCCCTAAACTCATACGTTCTTCTTCCAAGACTTCGAGTGCACAATCCTTTTAGAGGAGGCAGAGCTTCTATTAGGTCTCCCAAAGACCAAAGATAACAAAGATAAAATAACTTTGACAAGACAGAGAATCACCGGTCAATAATTGTTGACATCAATCATGAAGGATCCTTCAGAAGCTAAAGGATGCCTTACCAAGAAGGGGATCAATCTTGCAAAGCTCGCTGAGTGGACCCTATATGAAATTGATGATCTAAGGGAGGATGAAGCGGAGGATGTGACGAAAGCTTTCGTCACATGCCTTGCCGGTGCCTTGTTCTTCCCTGCGCAGGACAACATCTTGGAAGATGATCAGGTCAGTGCTATTTGCGCAATCTTCGAAGGTAAATCCATTAGCACTGCACTCTTGGCATATCTTTACAGCGGGCTTTCTGCGGCATCTGTGGGTCGTCCTCCCTATGGGTGCATGTTACTCTTTGCTCTATGGGTTGAACTTCACTTCAAGTTTGAGTATTGCAAGAAGAGGCCTCTGAATCCATCTCAAATCTTCTTGAATAGTCCAATCCATTGCATTGCCAACATTGTAAAGTTCAATGAGCATATGGTCAACAAGGTCCCAAAGCACAAGACCCGGGACGACTGGAGAGAGTATTTGAAGCTCATGACGTCCGACACATTTAACTCGTCTGTAGACACGCTAATTTTTGACGTCATTTCGAGTAAATTTCATATCATATAATAATGCCTCAGAATGGTCTAATATTTAATTATTAATTATTTTTTATTAATATTTTGAGTGTCGGGTTTAACAGACATGTTTAAGTTAATCAATTAAATTGATTTTAACTCAAATTTCAGTTAAAATATGCAGAAGTCTAAAAGACGTCAACCCATGTGGACGCCATTTAGAATTTATTCTTATTTTAACGTTTAAATTTGAATTTTAATCAATTGATTAATTAGCTAAAAGGCGTCTGTGAGAGTTGACGCGTTTTAGGTTTCCTAGGCTATTTTAACTTCTTTTCCGGATGTTTATCCTTATCTTAATTAGTGTAAAAGACGTCTACACATGTGGACGCGTTTTACCTGATAAAGATAAAGATAAGTTTTCCCGGATGTTTATCCTTATCTTAATTAATCTGAAAGGCGTCATCAATACTGGACGCGTTTTAGATAATTACAGATAAAGATGAATTAATCAGTATTTATCTGTCGGTTAAGATAGATAAATCCAAAGTTTTTCAATGTTAATCACGAACGCAGAAAAAGTCTATAAATACCTTACATGTTGAAGAGTAAAAAAAGTTAAGCGTAATTTGAAGTTAAGTGTAATCTTGAGAGAAGCATAATCTTTAGCGAGTTGAAGATCGGAGCAACGACGTCCAAACGCCGAAGCGCTGCTGTTTCCAAAAGTCGGCGTCCATTCTTCATCCAATTCAAAGCTTCATCCAATTGGACATAAGTGTTTCATTTCTGCATCTTTATTTTCATTTCATTAATCTCATTCTTCATAATCACTCTATGCAACACACACCACAACCTCATTCTTTTTCTTTTCAAAAACCTATTTGATAAAGGGGTTTCAAAAGCCATCCCAAAAAGTAAGTTTGATGTTTAGTTGCATGTTCAATACCATGATTAGAATAGATTCTGCTTTTGCTTAAGTTCTCATCATTTTTTTTTATCTCTCTTTCTATACTTTCTGTTGTACTCAACTCAACTCAAACAAGAGAATCAAAAGGAGCAAATCAAGCACTCAGCAAAAGGGATTTCTGGACGATCCTCAACCTCAACCTCAACCTCAAATTTCAAATTCAACAGCAAGAACAAAAAGCAAAGAAGGTCTCTCTTTCTTCAGCCGGCTGAGGAAGGGGAACCAAGGACTCCATATCTTCCGCGTTTAAAAAGGTAGGCGATCATACTTCTTTTGGAACTTTTTAGTTAAAAGTTTCTGGCGATCACGGCACTTAGTTGTTGTTTTTAATAGGTTTATTTTACACTAAATAACCTAGATTTTTCATGATAATCACACGGTCATTCTAAGCACTCACAGCTTTTTTAGCGATCACGGTGGGACTTGGTCTCGCCATCTTTTAAATTTTTTTGTTCTTGCTATCATCAACCGGGCACCCACGGTGCACCACTTGTGTCTTTAGACACGTCCTCACCAATTGGTGAGTGTTTTAGTTTAATTAATTTCCCTCGTGCACCACGTGCACACCCCAGAGGCAAGATCTTGCCCTCTCCTTGATTAGTTTAAAAAGCTGTTTTTGTGATGAAAATGATGTGTGATTGATTGATTTTCTAGTTATTTAGTTGGTAAATTATCCTGTTAAAAATTTGGAACTAAAAAAAATCTACATGAGCTGATTATTTCCTGCTTTTAACCTGTTTGAGGAGGATTCAACCCAGAAAATCCTTCTGCAAAACTGTTTCTGCGAACTGAAAAGTGTCCAGGAGTACTGACGCGTTTCAAACCGCGTCAACACACCCAGACGCCTTTCAGTCTTCATATCTTCTCTGCTGCCTGCATCTGTTTCTGCGAAAAATTAAGTTCTGTTTTGAATAGCGTCGACTACCATCGACGCGATTCAGACAGTTTCTTAGTTATTTTTCAGTTTTCAGATTTTTGTGGCTTGAGTGCTAGCTACCCATTATTATTAAGCATTAGAGGCCATCCAGGCTGTAGGACATACGCATTGAGGCGAATACCCTCCTTTTCTTAGGAACACATTACTTGACGTCAGCAACTCTCTCTGATTGGGTTGGTCCCTTGATCAGACTAGAGAAGTTGGCGTTGAGACCTCCATAAGTCCCCAAAATCAAGGTATTCCTCCTTGATCATCGGGCTGGTTGTACCAATTGAAGTCCCGGTTAGATTCTGAAAGCGTTGTGAAAGAAAGCCCTAGAGAATAACGGTGGAAACTGAACTGAAACTAGGATCCTTTCCTTGAGAGAATTTGAGGTTTAATTGAATCCAAATAACTCAAAAAGGAATCTTAAAATCACGTTAAGCATCCACTTGATTGATTAATCTCTGTGCAACTTGTTTGACAAATCTTTGAAAAAAATCTAACATCATGCTGCTACGATCAGGCAGGGACTTGAGTATGGCTCAAGACGCCATCATCGACTACGAGGGAGATGCTAATGCCCCTCGGGATTCTGACTACAACTATGAGAACGGGAGAGATGATGATGCCTCCCGTAATTCTGCCCCCATTCCATATCGACATGATGGGAACGCCCGGACCCCTCTCTTTCATCCCCATGATCGATATCCTGATCCTCCCCTGCATGAATATGCGATTCCTAATCCCGATCCTGAGGGAGACATGAATCAGAATGATCCCTCATCCTCTGATCCTGTGGATCTCGTCAACGCTTTGGGAGTTCTTGCCTCCCGACTGGACCCTCAGCAGTTCGAGGCGATCCAATCGATTCTAAGGGGAAGGCACCCATTCAGCCTGCCGAGCCGAACCCTGTGGCTCCCCATGCTGTTCCTCAGCAACCTTCTTTTCCTCCTCCTTATATCCATCAGGCCGTGGAGAGCCTTCATATTACTTCTCGGCCAGCTGGGCCGCAACTTTCATACTCTAGGCAACCGGCTAGACCGCAAACGCCTGCTTATCAAAATGCCCTCGGGCATGGCGGAAGCTCTGCCGGACCTCCCTTTTATTGTCCCCCCTGTCCAACGTACTCTAGGCAGCAGGCCTATCAAGTACCTCCACCTCCTCCTCCTCCCCAGGCAGATCTGACCACACAAGCGTTGCTGGCCAAAATGGAGCATATGGATGAGCAATTTAACAACCTCCAGAAGATGATGGGGGTCAAAGCTGTACCAGAAATCAACTTACCGAGCCTGCCGGTATTCCACCTACCACCCTCTGAAATGCCAGTATACCGGAAGTACAACGGTACTGGTAACCCCTTCACACATCTGAAGGAGTTTATGTACGAATCCTCTTTCTAGCAGAACGACAAGAGGTCGTTGGCCTTTTTGTTCAGGAGATCTCTAGAGGGACCAGCCCTCGAGTGGTTCTTTTCTTTAGAACCCTCCGAAGTAGAGGATTACGGTATCGTTTCACGCAAATTTATCCAACGATACCAGGACAGGGTTGCACCCTCCTTGTCCATCACTGACCTTATTGCCGAAAAGATGAAACCTGATGAGGAGTTTGTCAGTTTTGCTGACAGGTGGCGGGGCCTGGCCGAAAAGGTGAAAGACCACTTATCCGAGTCCGAACAAGTGAAAATGTTGATTTCTAACGCCACGCCCCAATTCAAGCTAGTCCTCTCCTTGAACAATCTGACCAACATGGCAGAGCTCTATGAAAGAGCACGGTACTGCCAGAATGCTTTTAAAGATGCTACATTCTCTAGCATCTTTGATCCTCACAGACCTAGCAGGCCCCCGCCTCGGAAGCCTGCAGTACCAAATTCTCCCAGTACAGGTCCGACTACTGAGGGCACGCTCTCTCATGAGCAAGTCAATAGCATGAACAATAACTCGCCCCAGTTCGTGAGGAGTCAGCAGCAGTACCAGAGGCCACAGCAGCCGAACCAGCAAGGGTACAGGCAGCAGCAGAACCCCCATTATCAGCAACAGTATCAACGGCCCCAGCAGCCGAATCAGAACCAGAACCAGCATCAGCCACAGCAGCCGCCACAAAGGCAATTGCAGTACCAGCAGCCCCAGCACCAGCAATATCCCCAACAACAACAGTATCAGCCGCGCGCACCGCCGGCATACCATAATGTCCCTCCTCCTGGTGATTATAAGTAGCCGAGAAGACCTCCAGGCCCGAAAAGGGCGGAATACCCGGCCCTCCCAGAATCCTTGGCCGATATCTTCAGTGCTCTAATGGCAGCTAATGCCTTAGTCTTGCCAAGGGAAAAGGCCGTCTGGCCTCAAAATGCCGACACGTCCAGGTATTGCTATTTCCATAGGCAACCTGGGCATACCATCGACACATGCTTCCAGTTCATAGATTATATTCATGATCTCAACGAGCAGGGCGGCATAGACTGGGAGGAGATGAAAAAGTATATATCATCTCTGAAGGCGAGAAGACCGCAACAGCAGCAGCAGCAGCAGCAAGTAAGACCACCGGCACAGGCAGCACCGCCACCAAATATGGGCATAGTGCAGAACCCGCTCCCGGAGCACCAGAACCAAAACCAAGTTGCTCCCATTCTGACGAACAGCCAGTCTGAGGCTGGTCGTGGGCAACAGTGGAGGATAGAAGACTCTTCTTCTCTTTATTCAACGGGTCACGTTCAGAGTACCGCAGAACAACCACCACGCCGCACCATCCGCATACCTGGGCCACAACCCATTACCATCACCCCTCTACCGACACCCACATATCACTCGCCCGCACCCAATAACCCATTGCCGCCACCCGCTTTCCTTAAGCCCATCATGCCCCATACCACTACGCCTCCACCATATAATCCACCACAAACCAACTATGCACCCCTTTTACCATCTAGGCCCTTACTCCGCGTACCATTCCCTACTTCGCCCATTACCACCACCACCTACCCAGATATGCCCTTACCATCCAGACCGCTATTACGCGTCCCATTCCTCACTTCACCAACCACTTACCCATCCACCGTCAAACCATCTAGGCCTTTAATCCGCACCATGCCACCACCACCTAACCCTACCCCATCACCTACATATCAACCCTCCGCACCGCTTACGCCACCCGACTCTGCGGTACTCAAGGTGTCACCGGGATCCTCCACGGTTGAGGAACATGCGCTCCGAAGTGGAAGGATTTTCAACAAAGTCTTCCCTCAGTCCACAGTCAGAGATGGCCCATCACGGCCGACTGAGGAAGCCCATAATGAAGAGAGTGCACCAGGCACTCAATATGACTTGTTGAAACATCTGGACAGAACACCGGCACGGATCACCGTACTTGAATTGATCAAAAGGTCCAAGATTCACCAAGAAGCCTTAATGGAATACCTACAGAAGGTGATGGTCAATGAAGACGTGCCGGTAGAGAAAATTGCAGCACTACTAGTTCCTCAGGGGGATCAGCCCTCTATTACATTCCACACATCGGAACTAGCACCGCCAGCCGCCAGAAGCATGGCTCTAAACATCACGGTCAATATCTGCAAGAAGGCCGTGGATGCGTGCCTGGTTGACACGGGGGCTTCAATCAATGTTCTACCCCCGAAGACCCTAGAGCTGTGCGGTGTGCCCAAGGAGAAGTGGCTGCCTAGCCCCATTTCAGTTACAGCATATGACAACTCTACCCGTTCCCCTCTGGGAATGGTTTATTTAAAAGTGGAGCTAGGTCCCGTAAGTCATGCAGAAGTTGAATTTCACATTCTCGAAATTGACCCTTCTATAAATGCCATTCTAGGACGTCCTTACATTAAAACCCTTGAGGCGATTCCTTCTACGAATCACCAATGCCTCAAATTCCCTTTCAAAGGACGAATTATCAAAGTGACGAGCATGCCGATCCTTGCTGCTGCTCATACATTGAATACTAAATCTGCTGTTTTACCTGGCTGACAACCTTTTCTGTCGGTATTACAGGTCTACCGTCCAGTGGCTGATCCTTTGAAAGCCGCCACCATTTCTCCTTACCCATTAAATGCTATCAAAAGGGGGAAGTGCATGAGTACCCCAGGATGGAGAATCATGATGAAGAACGGCTATCAGCCTGGAAGAGGTCTGGGCATACAGTTGCAAGGCAGGACCACTCCTGTCAAAGATCACCGAGCAGCACCTGGAAGTGGTCTGGGCTATAGGCCAAGAAGACTGAAGCAAGATCTGGTTCAGCAAGCAGAGATTGAAGAAGGTCGAAAAATCCTGGAGACAATGTCTACACCACCTAAAGAAGGCCGAGATCCCTTAACATGGACCCTATATACACATTTTGTAAAAGGGCCCATACTTAGTCACGACAACACGGTGGTCATTACTTCATGTTTTGACCTCCATGACATATATGGGAGAGACTTGGCCAGACATTGTTCTGAACTACTTACGTACCAATCCTTGGAGGCTCTGCGGCCTATGAAAAGGAGGAAATTCCATGACCCCGAATGTGAATGGTACAGATGGTTCGATCTGAGGGACCTCTATATAGCACTGAACAGATTATTCTTAGATCCTGCAGAACCCAAGTGGCCGCCGAAGATCGACGAGTTGATTGAAGGTCCTGGTGCCATCTTTGATAAGCGGATACTGCTATCAGAAGAAACCGATGAAGGGGAGCCAGATGACCCCTATGAAGCTGGTTATACAACAGATCTGCTCTGGAGGGGGACATATCCTTCCCATATCTTTATGCTCCATACTCTATTCCGCACACTGATCTTGACCCCGACTTGGTCGCGGGTCATCACTGAAGATATTCCACGGGCTCCGCCCGTTATGATCACTCTGTCCCCTCGGGACCTCATTCCATCCCCTCCTCTCGACCTAGAGAGGATGTATGATGTAATCTGGGACATATTGCTATATGATCCCCCTAATCCTTTGGCCTTGGTGCCGCTTCCTCCGTCTGATCCTCCTTCCATTTGCATCCATTCTTGCTTTATGTTTAACTCCTCGATGGTCCAAAAAAAAACGCCAATTTGGCAACAAATTCTTCCCAAATCCTCATCGAGGAAACATCTTACTTGTCCGATTGCCCCCTACCGCGCGGGTCCGTCGGTCAAGATTCTCTCTTAGATCTACTCTGTCCCTCCCTACGGGAGGATTCCCCTGTATTTCCACTTGTATCCCAGGATTTTCACCCTGCTTCATCTTCATTAGGTTATGATAGACAGTTTAGTGAAGTTAGGCAGTCCAGTTTTAGGCAGGTTAGTCAGGTTAGGAAGTCTAGGAAGCCTAAGGGTAGGCAAATTCCAGATAGATACCTCCGGGACTTAGCTGATAAGTGTTCTTCTTACTCTTTAATCCCTCAGCTTTTAGAAGATCCGATTCAGATGCCATAAGATTGTACGGACGATGAGTCAGTTAATGATGGGTATAGGGTATATGAGTTAGTACATGGAAAAGACCCCATTATTGAAGATGAGGAAGATGATGAGGACGCGGCTGAGGAGTATGCCAGTGGAGTGAAGAGATTTGATGAACCCTCAGCTGCCGTAGAAGAACCCACCAAAGAAATAAACTTAGGGACTGAAGACGAACCTAAGGTTGTCCTCGTCAGCAAAAATCTTTCTACAGAGGATGAGAAGGCAATGGTACAAGTACTTAAGGACTATAAGGACACTTTCGCCTTGAGTTATGAAGATATGCCGAGGTTAGACTCATCTTTAGTTGAACACAGGTTAACCTTAAAAGATGGAGCTAGTCCGGTCAAGCAGAAATTAAGGCGATTCCACCCACAAATGGATCTAAAGATGAAGGAAGAGGTCGATAAATTGCACAAAGCCAAATTTATTAGAGTTGTCCTTTATCCACAATGGGTGGCCAATATAGTCCCGGTTATGAAAAAGGATGGGAAGGTCAGGATTTGCATTGACTTCCGCGATTTGAATCGGGCATGTCCTAAAGACGATTTTCCATTGCCTCATATTGATGTACTCATCGATAACACTGCTGGCTATGAAACGTTATCGTTTATGGATGGATTTTTAGGATACAACCAGATTAAGCTGGCAGAAGAGGATCAAGAAAAGACCTCATTCACTATACCTTGGGGAACATATTGCTATGTTGTCATGCCATTTGGATTGAAGAATGCTGGAGCCACTTATGAGAGGGCTATGATGGCAATATTTCATGACATGATGCATATAGATCTGGAAGTGTATGTGGATGATTTATTGGTTAAGTCTAAAACAAAGGCTGAGCACGCCAAAGTTTTGGCAAGGGTATTAGAGAGATCGAGAGAATATCAATTAAAGATGAACCCCAAGAAATGTATATTCGGGGTATCTTCAGGAAAATTGCTTGGATTCATTGTCAGCAAACGGGGAATTGAGATCGATCCCAATAAGGCAAAGGCTATCAGAGAAATGCCACCTCCCAAAAACTTGAAAGAATTGAGAGGATTAATTGGGAGGTTGCAATTTATTCGTCGTTTTGTCTCCCAGCACTCACAGAGGTGTAAGCCGTTCTACGAGCTTACCAAGCCAGGAGTCAAATTCAATTGGGACGATAAGTGTCAGGAGGCATTTGATGGATTAAAGGACTATTTGGCAAGTCCTCCTGTTTTGAGACCACCATCTCCAGGCAAACCATTGATACTTTATATTTCAGTCCTAGATGATGCAGTGGGGGCTGTCCTAGCACAAGAAGATGAAGAAAGAAAGGAGAGGGCAGCCTACTATCTCTCTAAACTTCTCAACCCCGCTGAACAGAGATACACGGCGATGGAGAAAACATGTGCAGCATTGGTTTGGGTTGTTCAGAAATTGAAGCATTATTTTCTGGCCCACGAAGTCCACCTCATCGCTAGGATGAATCCAATTAAATTCCTTCTGGAGAAATATGTTCTTGCTGATAGGTTAGCGCGATGGCAAAGCTTTCTATCTCAATTCGATATCATTTACATTCAGCAGAAAGCGATCAAAGGCTATGCCATAGCAGAACATCTCGCTCATCATCCCCTTCCTCGATTTGATCTAGTGCGATCAGAGTTTCCGGATGAGGAACTGATGTCCGTAAATCAAATCAGAGATGATATGTGGACTCTGCATTTTGACGGAGCTCTGAATTCTCATGGAAAGGGTATTGGAATCGTTCTGTTATCACCTGAAGGCGTCACCATTCCGCAAGCCTTTCAGCTTGACTTTCCAGTCACCAACAACATAGCTGAATACGAAGCACTTCTCGCCGGCCTCGAGGCTGCTCATGTTCATGGTGCCACTAAACTCAGGATTGTGGGTGATAGCCAACTAATTCTTCGCCAAGTGCTGACCAAGTATCGAACTCTTGATCCTAAGCTCAAGCCTTATCAAGAACTTACTTCTGCATACTCAAAGCTTTTCACAAAATTGATCTTTGTCTATGTCCCTAGAAATCAAAACATCTTAGCTGACGCTCTAGCTTCACTTGCATCTTCCCTTGATTTTCCGATCAGCAAGCAATCCGAATCAATCATAGTTCATAGGCGTCTTTCACCTGCCGTGAAAGACCCTTCATTTCTTAGAACTAAGGAGAAATTGCTGAAGAAATTCAGAGAAGGGAGTATTGTGGAGAAAAGAGAAATCATGTTGATGGAGCTGTTAGAAGAGATGGATGAGGAACAGAAGCCATGGTATTATATTGCAAAATATTGTGAAGATCAATCGTATCCTGAGGAAGCTACAACTGAGGAGAAAAGGGCTATCAGGAGAGTTGCTCAACGATACATCTTAGTTGGGGGAGCACTGTACAAAAGAGGTTTTGATGGAGTTCTTCTGAGATGTCTAGACTAGGATGAGCTTTGGAAGGTTATGGAAGGAGCTCATAGTGGAGTTTGTGGTGGCCATGTCAATGGACAGATGCTAGCAAAGAAGATCCTTAGACAATGATTTTATTGGCCAACCATGGAGGAAGATTGCGTAGGATATGTTCGTAGGTGTGCTAAGTGTCAACTTCACGCCGACAAAATTCATTCTCTTGCATCTTCACTCCATCATGTTTCTTCCCCATGGCCTTTCTCCATGTCGGCTTTCGACATTATTGGACCCCTTGGTAACCCAGATTCCGGCATCAAGCAAAAATCTTTCATTCTCACGGCAACGGAATACTTCACCAAGTGGGCAGAAGCTGAAGCGTACACCGAGATCAAGGCATCAACCGTCTGCAAGTTCATCATGAAGAACATCATCACAAGATTCGGAATTCCAAGCACCATCGTTACCGACAACGGACCGCAGTTCGTGTCACAAGAATTGAAGGATCTCTGCAACAGGTATAGAATTGCATTGCATCATTCATCTCCTTATTATCCGCAAGGCAATGGCCAAGCAGAGGCAACAAATAAGACTTTGATAAAAATCATCAAAAAGACGTGTAAATCTAACAAATTCGCAGATTGGCCAGAAAAATTGGTTGAGGCTCTATGGGCCTACCGAACTTCAATCCGCACGCCTACCGGGCAAACTCCTTATTCCTTAACATTTGGAATGGAGGCAGTAGTTCCATACGAGATCCTTATACCGTCGCTAAGAGTACAATTGAACAAGGAATTTTCCATTGATGAACATCGTTCAGCACTTCTTGCTCAATTGGAACTTTTAGACGAGAAAAGGTGGTCAGCTGCTAATCATGCAAAAGTTTATCAAAACAGACTAGCACGTTTTTATCAAAAGAAAGTCATTGAACGTAAGTTCAAAGTCGGTGAAATGGTCGTTAAAAGAATTTTTGTAAAACCTGGTGGTCCGCGTTCTAAGCTCCAACCCAACTGGGAAGGACCTTATGTTGTATCGCACGCTTTTCCTGGTAATGCTTATCGTCTGGTTAATGCAGAAGTAGAAGAGCTAAATCATCCCTGGAATGGTTTACATCTTAAGAAATACTACCCTTAGGTTAAAGAGTCGATCAGTATGGTACAAAGACCAGTGGAATCAGAAAGTTTATAAACTCAAATTTCTCAGTTAGTCTGGATAACTTAATTTCAAACCCATTACTACACACACTGACACGTTTGGTTCGTGAGTAACAAGAGATGCCAAGTCCTGAAGAATATCAAAAGCTTGACTAAAAGTGTAAAGTACAAATCATTCATTTTAAAAACAAAATTCTGTTTTACATTCAGCCCATGATGTTGGAACGAGGCTTAGAATAGACTACCAAGAATACTCGCCATCTTAGTAGGAGGCCGTCATAAAAAAAAAGGGGGAGATCCATTCCGAAAAAAAAAAACATAGAAAAGCAAAAACAAAAGCCAAATGTCAAATCAAAAGGGTCATTACATTACAAACGTTACATCAAGGCCATGAAATGAAATGAAAGGGAACGCAAGGTCGATAAATACCCCGGAAGGAAAATGACCGAACCCCAACGGATATTAGGGTTGAAAAGGAACATCTTTTTAAGTCTCCGGAACCTTCTCATGGGCTTTCTAAACTTATTCTTCCTTTCTTTCTAAAGGGGTGTACTCCAAGCTTAAGGAATGGCTTAGATTGACTAAGGGTCAAATCATCAAATGGGATCACGAATGGAAACACAAGTTCAAACACGATGGGTTTAAGTTAAATTGTCAAAGAACAATTTCGAAATTAAGTTAATAAATGAATACGATCTTTTGATCTAAGTACCATGCTGATCTTTTAGTCAAAAATTCAAAAAAAAATTCATATGTTAAAAAATTCCAAAAAATTTTTAAAAATTCCAAAAAAATACATATGTCAAAAATCCAAAAAAATACATATGTCAAAAAATCAAAAAAAATACATATGTCAAAAATTCAAAAAAATATATATATGTCAAAATTCAAAAAAAAGCATATATTTCAAAACCCAAACAAAAATGAATATTTCAAAACATCAAAAAAATATTTCAATCAACATTTGCTTGTGGCATTTAGTGTGTTTCATTCCTTTTATTTTCAGTGAGCATCTGTTTGCTTGTATGTTGCATTTTTGCTTAAGTTTGATTATTCTCATTACCTTTGTTAATAAAGGCTATGCCCCTTGACCATTTACTCAAAGAAAAGATTGATCGACCGTTCACTCGGTCAGGCAAGGGACTAAGCCTGAATAGATGCTTAACCTGTTTGTTCAAGTCATATACAGGACACAAGGCCTGAAGAGAGTTGGAATTCGATTTGAAAACAACCAGAACCTGTTTCTGTGGGTGAAAGGCGTCGAGGAGCACTGTCGCGTTTCAACACTGAATGGCGTCTTCGCGACACGACGCGTTTCAATAATTCTGTGATTTATCCGAAATTCTGTGGTTTTTGATACTTAAATTGAATATTTGGAATTACTAATGATTTTGATTGCAGGAAATTCAAGAAAACCTGAGTAAAACTGGAAATATCAAGAAGATCCCACTGTGGAATTTATGAAGTCCTGACCGTGACTAAAAAGACGGTTATTTCTATCCTTGTATTATTTCATGTAAATCATTTGCATTACTATATGTTAAATATTTATTAGAGTATATCAAGGACCTTGTGGTTTTGATGAAACTGGAATTTGAGTTCCCCTTCAACAAAAACAGTTATAATTCCAGAGGATTCTTAATCGTACGGATAGGCCGTTGGATTGTTAATTAGTGAGGACGATGGTTCCACTTTTGTGAAACGGTGCGTGGATAAACGAGCTTCGGCTTAGCACTGGATTACAAGAATTGGTGTCTTGACTCATTAATGACGATTTAACAATATTATCCTTGATTAATTTATATTTTATTTGACTTTATATTTTTCTTTTAGCCCAGCATGCATCATGTAGGACTTTGAAATCATTATGATAAGAATTAATTATTGATTAAGTTTCAGACCATTAATCAAATAATTTTAAACATGATATGAAATATTCCATTCTGAATTAAGTATCTTGATTATCTTTGAGGTTCGCTTGAAGATATCCTTGGAATTCTATCATTTCTTGGATTCTTTATCCAATATTTCTATTTTTCTTTTAAGATCCATCATAGCTGCAGCACGTCTACATTGGCTGGCAAACGCTCCCCATGATGAAACCTACAGTGTCTACGACCTGGGGTACTTCCCACTCCGAGGAGGTTGATCGACCTTATTTTATTTCCTTGTCTACCTCATCCAGACAGGATTGATTCTATTGATCTTCTTGAGCTATCTTCATTGATAATTTTGAGAAAAAATTCCAATCATGTGATGTTAAGAGCGTGTCTCATCACACCTTGGCATCACCTTTTCAGTACATTCCATTCCATTTCACTCCCTTGCAAAGACGATGCCAAGGTGAGGCAGCTGTAGACACGCTAATTTTTGACGTCATTTCGAGTAAATTTCATATCATATAATAATGCCTCAGAATGGTCTAATATTTAATCATTAATTATTTTTTATTAATATTTTGAGTGTCGGGTTTAACAGACATGTTTAAGTTAATCAATTAAATTGATTTTAACTCAAATTTCAGTTAAAATATGCAGAAGTCTAAAAGACGTCAACCCATGTGGACGCCATTTAGAATTTATTCTTATTTTAACGTTTAAATTTGAATTTTAATCAATTGATTAATTAGCTAAAAAGCGTCTGTGAGAGTTGATGCGTTTTAGGTTTCCTAGGCTATTTTAACTTCTCTTCCGGATGTTTATCCTTATCTTAATTAGTGTAAAAGACGTCTACACATGTGGACGTGTTTTACCTGATAAAGATAAAGATAAGTTTTTCCGGATGTTTATCCTTATCTTAATTAATCTGAAAGGCGTCATCAATACTGGACGCGTTTTAGATAATTACAGATAAAGATGAATTAATCAGTATTTATCTGTCGGTTAAGATAGATAAATCCGAAGTTTTTCAATGTTAATCACGAACGCAGAAAAAGTCTATAAATACCTTACATGTTGAAGAGTAAAAAAAGTTAAGCGTAATTTGAAGTTAAGCGTGATCTTGAGAGAAGCATAATCTTTAGCGAGTTGAAGATCGGAGCAACGACGTCCAAACGCCGAAGCGCTGCTGTTTCCAGAAGTCGGCATCCATTCTTCATCCAATTCAAAGCTTCATCCAATTGGGCATAAGTGTTTCATTTCTGCATCTTTATTTTCATTTCATTAATCTCATTCTTCATAATCACTCTATGCAACACATACCACAACCTCATTCCTTTTCTTTTCAAAAACCTATTTCATAAAAGGGTTTCAAAAGCCATCCCAAAAAGTAAGTTTGATGTTTAGTTGCATGTTCAATACCATGATTAGAATAGATTCTGCTTTTGCTTAAGTTCTCATCATTTTTTTTTATCTCTCTTTCTATACTTTCTGTTGTACTCAACTCAACTCAAACAAGAGAATCAAAAGGAGCAAATCAAGCACTCAGCAAAAGGGATTTCTGGACGATCCTCAACCTCAACCTCAACCTCAAATTTCAAATTCAACAGCAAGAACAAAAAGCAAAGAAGGGCTCTCTTTCTTCAACCGGCTGAGGAAGGGGAACCAAGGACTCCATATCTTCCGCGTTTAAAAAGGTAGGCGATCATACTTCGTTTGGAACTTTTTAGTTAAAAGTTTCTGGCGATCACTACACTTAGTTGCTGTTTTTAATAGGTTTATTTTACACTAAATAACTTAGATTTTTCATGATAATCACACGGTCATTATAAGCACTCACATCGTCTCCACTCGCTCTTGTTGGAAAGCCTGTTTGGGTGCGCCGTGCGACGGGAGCGGATCTCAAGTTGATTGGAGCCACTGAGTTCGTGTTATACAATCCTCATCGATGCCTTACTCAGCTTAGCTTGGGCCATCGTGAATTCCCTGAATTCTCCTTTACATCCCCAATCAAGAAGCGTGTCTTGGAATCCGACGAAGATTATGAAGCCATAGAAATCATCACCACTTTATGGAACCTTGGCTTTAGTTACCGTGTAAAATCCTCTAAACATAGAGATAGAGGATTGAAATTTCCTTACCTCAAAAGTCTTCATGAAATTCTCCCTTAAATGTCCTCTTTCTCTTTTTTTTATTTTTATGATGTAATAAAGGATTTCATTGAATAAAGAATGATTTTTCATGCCTTGAAATCTTTCCTTAACTTTCTGTGATGTGCCCATGATTTTCCCTTAGTAAAAACTAGATTTTTCCTGAAAATCTGACATTTCGGGTTCTGTAAAATGTAAAACGCGTCCATTTAGAAAGATGCCTTTCAACCATAATTGCTCTTCAAAAACCTGATTAAACGTTAAATTGCGTCTTTAACACTTGACGCCTTTCAATTATTTCTCCTACTTTTCCCAGGATTCTGCCATTAATTCCGTGATTAATCTCCTAAAACGCGTCTACAGGTTAAGACGCCTTTCATCATCATCCTCTGTACGGCTCTGGTGGTAATATGAAACGCGTCAGCATAGGTGGACGTCTTTCAATCAGTTTCAAACACCTGTCCTTGCCGCCTCAACTTATGGGCCCTGAAACGCGTCTCTCTGAGTCGACGCCTTTTAACCTTTCGTTTACAGACCCGCGAAGGCCCCCTTTCTTCCTCACTTTTCACAAAACTCTCTCTCTCTCTTCACCTCTGGCGATCTCCGAGCTCCGGCGATCTCCCTCTCTTTCTCTCTCAAAACTCCTTCTTTCTTGACCATGGAACGCAGTGAAGGCTCTAGGAAGATGAAAGCCTTGGCCAAGAGGCGGCGAAGGCATGAGGAGGAGGCTCCCGAGGAGGTTCCGGCGGTGTTAGCCGAAGCCGCGGCATTTTCGGAGGAAGAGATCCCTCCACCGACGCCTGTGGCAATGGAGGAAGAAGAGGAGGGCGACCTCCACACGGTAAGCCTCCTATGGTTTGAAAGTGATGAGAAAAAAAGGAAAAAATGGGGTTCTTCAAGAACCCGGAATCGGGTCTTGAAAGGCGTCTAGACCAGGTGACGCCATTCAAAAGGCGTCACATTGAGCTGACATTGTTCAAGACTAATTCTGAATTTTTAATTAGGTAGAAAATTAATTTGAATTGCGTCAAGGCATGTTGACGTTTTTTGAAAAACGTCTATATGTGCTGACGCCTTTCAAAACAGAACTGTTTTTCCTATTTTTTTATTCATTACTGACCCTATTTTTATGTTTTATTTGCAGGGAGTGATGAGGTCCAGGATTAGTTGGGACCTAGTGATAGGTGCCTATAGGGGACTCCCGGACTTCCAGAAGGCGCACCTGCGCCGGATGGGGTTCGGTGAGGTACTAGATATCGAGCCATTTTGGCTCGATTTGGTCTTGCTGCAGGCGCTTAGGGAGCATTGGCACGCAGAGAGTCGGGCATTCCTAATGCCCTGGGAACATATGATCCCCACTTTAGAGGATGTGGTCAGGATCACTGGCCTCAGGGTAGAGGGCCGACCTGTGAGTGGGGTGACTTACCCCAACTACCAGGGATTAGTAGAGGCTCTACTAGGGATAGAGGTATCTAGCATAGGTAGGGAGTCCAGGATGGTCCCTAGGATAGAAGTAGAGGCAGCCTTAGGATTAGATGAGCCCCGGCGTCGGTCTGACGAGACCCGGGAGGAGTTTAGGGATAGGTTAGCTGAGTCATCTTCCGCCGTCTACTGTAGCGACCCTAGTCAAGGGGAGGAGGTAGATAGGCAGCTTAGAGTTTTTCTAGTTTTCTTCTTCGGTCGGTTGCTCTTCGGTACGAAGGGCGACCACATTCACTGTAGATTCCTTTACTTGTTAGATGATCTAGATAGCTTAGGAGAGTACGCTTGGGGTGCGGCCCTTCTGGCCCACCTCTTCGTCGATTTGTCTGCGGTCACGCCGGACCGTAAGACTACCGTCAGTGGCTTCTCGCCGTTCCTCCAGGTATTAATTGTTTCATTACTTGTTTATGATATGAAATATGATATGATGATTTTTCCTAACTTATATGTTCATGAATGCAGGTGTGGAGCTACCATTACTTCCCGCTCGGCAGAGCGTGGATCGCGAGACCCAGAGCTGTCCCATTGGCCTGCCGTTGGCAGCCAATTGTGGACACAGCCCTACAGCATCACCAGCTGACGGCCCTCCGCCGTCAGTTCCTGGATTATCCCGAGCTATTGGTGAGTTTTTAACTTATTCAATTAAATGCAATCTTTTATTCCTTAAATGCAAGTTATTTATGAATGCATCTAATCTATGTGCAGGTGATCTGGCGCCCGTACCTTGGTATGGGCGAGGAGGGTCAACCGTGGGTGACGGCTGGCAGGAGGAGGTTCGGGAGGCAAATGTGGGTGCATTGCCTCAACGAAATCGAGCCCCTCCGCCTCCGGCTCGTGATGAGGACCCTGGGCCTCCACCAGGAGTGGATTGACGAGGAGGTCCCGGAGGACGTCAGGAGGAGCATGAGGGGCAAGCAAGCCCTCACAGACTGGCGTGCCAAGTTCCCAGAACAGTACGAGGACTGGCACCGCCGAGGCGTACGGGTGGAGTCCCGGGCGGAGAGTAGCGAGGCCTACCTCCAGCAGTACCGGGCCGACTACGCCGATCAGCTGCGTCTCCTCCGACCACTCGATGTAAGTATGCCTTTATGCATCTTCAATTTTATTATTATCTTGATTTATGTTTGTGAATGAATGTATGTATGTGTGATATGCAGGATGCACGTGACGCGGTCATCATCGACCTCCGGGCCCGCCTACATGATGCGGAGGCCCAGCTCGAACAAGTCCAGAAAGAGTTGTTTGATCTGGTATGTATGAATGTTTATGAATGCATGTTTTAATTAATTAATTATTTTGGCGATTGACACTGACGGTTGTCTGTTGGTGCAGCGAGCCGTCTACACCCAGGCGGCTCCCCCTTCTTTCGGAGCTTCATCTTCTTCCCCGTCTTCCTATGATGCTGCTCTGGCTGACCTCCAGAGCCAGCTCGCCTCCGCCATCCACCGGGCTTCTCTTGCGGAAGAGGACCGGGCTGCTCGGGTAAGTTCTTTGACTTTGACTCCTGAATTTGATTTTAATCATTTGATTGTCTTGAACTAACAATGACTTCCCTTCAGGTTGCTGAGCTTCAGGAAGCCCTTCAGAGGGCTGAAGCGGAGCTGGAGCGTTCCCGCGCGGCAGCTGCTCGTGCTGAGGCCGATGCGGCGCGGATCCGGTCTCTGGAGGAGTAGGTGGCTCGTCTCTCCACTGGAGATCTTGCACGTCTCCAGAGTCGCCTGGAGGTCGTGACCGAGGAGAGAGATCGCGACCGCCTTCGACTGGAGAGTCTTCAGGGTCGCTTGTCGGTTGCAGAGCATAAGCGCAAGATGGTGGAGGAACGGTATCAGCCAGCCCAGCAACGTGCCCAGGAGCGTGGTCTGACGAGTGCTTTCACGGCCAGTGTCGCCATGTCTTCTGGCCAGGCAGGGCTGAGCGCGATGGGGCCACCTCCACCTCCTAGCCGAGGACCAGTACCGGACGCGCCTGACGAGGCCCAGAGCCAACTTGACGAGGGCGGAGGGGAGAGCCAGCCTTGAGGGCTTATGTATTTTCTTTTTCTTCTATATATCATGTACAAAACACCTTTTGATGATATACATAGCACTTTTTTTGGGCTCCAATCTTGTGTTCCTGTGCTTGTCTTGTATCCTGTACATCACTTAACAAACAGGTTAAGTATCTATTTAGGCTTAGCCCCTTGCCTGACCAAATAAATGGTCAATTAATTTTTCTTTCAATAAATGGTCAAGGGGCATAGCCTTTATTAACAAAGGAAATCAAACTATAAACAGACTTAAGCAAAATGCAACATGCAAGCAAACAGATGCTCACTGAAAATAAAAGGAATGAGACATGTCAAGTGCAATAAGCAAATGCTAAATGAAATATTTTTGTTATTTTGAAATATTCATTTTTGTTTGGGTTTTGAAATATATGCTTTTTTTTTAATTTTGGCATATGTATTTTTTTGGATTTTTGACATACGTATTTTTTTTGGGTTTTTGACATATGTATTATATTTTTTTTTGAAATTTGACATATGTATTTTTTTTTTTTTGAAATTTTTGACTAAAAGATCAGCATGGTATTTAGATCAAAAGATCATATTCATTTACTAACTTAATTCCCAAATTGTTCTTTAACAACTTAACTTAAAACCCATCGTGTTTGAATTTGTGTTTCCATTCGTGATCCCATTTGATGATTTGACCCTTAATCAATCTAAGTCATTCCTTAAGTTTGGAGTACGCCTCTTTCGAAGGAAAAGAAGAATAGGTTTAGAAAGCCCATGAGAAGGTTCCGGAGACTTAAAAAGATGTTCCTTTCCTACCCTAATATTCGTTGGGGTTCGGTCATTTTCTTTACGGGATGTTTATCGACCTTGCGTTCCCTTTTTATTTCATTTCATGGCCTTGATGTAACGTTTGTAATGTAATGGCCTTTTGATTTGACATTTGGCTTTTGCCCTTTTCCTTTTGCTTTTCTATTTTCTTTTTTTCTTTGGGACGGATCTCTCCCATTTTTTTTATGACGGCCTCCTACTAAGATGGCGGGTGTTCTTGGTAGTCTATTCTAAGCCTCGTTCCGACATCATGGGCCGAGTGTAAAACAGAATTTTTGCTTTAAAACGAATGACTTGTACTTTACACTTTCAGTCGAGCTTTTGATATTCTTTAGGACTTGGCATCTCTTGTTACTCACGAATCAAACGTGTCAGTGTGTGTAGTGATGTGTTCGAAATTAAATTATCCAGACTAATAAAGAAATTTGAGTTTATAAATTTTCTGATTCCACTAGTCTTTGTACCATGCTGATCGACTCTTTAACCTAAGGGTAGTATTTCTTAAGATGTAAGCCATTCCATGGATGATTTAGCTCTTCTCCTTCTGCATTAACCAGACGATAAGCATTACCAGGAAAAGCGTGCGATACAACATAAGGTCCTTCCCAGTTGGGTTGGAGCTTAGAACGCGGACCACCCGGTTTTACAAAAATCCTTTTGACGACCATTTCACCGACTTTGAACTTACGTTCAATGACTTTCTTTTGATAAAAACGTGCTAGTCTATTTTGATAAACTTTTGCATGATTAGCAGCTGACCATCTTTTCTCGTCTAAGAGTTCCAATTGAGCAAGGAGTGCTGAACGATGTTCATCAATGGAGAATTCCTTAGTCAATTGTACTCTTAATGACGGTATAAGGATCTCATATGGAATTACCGCCTCCATTCCAAATGTTAAGGAATAAGGAGTTTGCCCGGTAGGCGTGCGGATTGAAGTTCGGTAGGCCCATAGAGCCTCAACCAATTTTTCTGGCTAGTCTGTGAACTTGTTAGATTTGCACGTCTTTTTGATGATTTTTATCAAAGTCTTATTAGTTGCCTCTGCTTGGCCATTGCCTTGCGGATAATAAGGAGATGAATGATGCAATGCAATTCTATACCTGTTGCAGAGGTCCTTCAATTCTTGTGACACGAACTGCGGTCCATTGTCGGTGACGATGGTACTTGGAATTCCAAATCGGGTGATAATGTTCTTCATGATGAACTTGCAGACGGTTGATGCTTTGATCTCCACGTACGCTTCAGCTTCTGCCCACTTGGTGAAGTATTCCGTTGCCGTGAGAATGAAAGATTTTTGCTTGATGCCAGAATCTGGATTACCAAGGGGTCCAATAATGTCGACAGCCTACATGGAGAAAGGCCATGGGGAGGAAAAAGGATGGAGTGAAGATGCAGGAGAATGAATTTTATCGGCGTGAAGTTGACACTTAGGACACCTACGGACATATCCTACACAATCTTCTTCCATGGTTGACCAATAAAAATCCTTGTCTAAGGATCTTCTTTGCTAGCATCTGTCCATTGACATGGCCACCACAAACTCCACTATAAGCTCCTTCCATAACCTTCCAAAGCTCATCTTCGTCTAGACATCTTAAAAGAACTCCATCAAAACCTCTCTTGTACAATGCTCCTCCAACTAAGGTATATCGTTGAGCAACTCTCCTGATAGCTCTCTTCTCCTCAGTTGTAGCTTCCTCAGGATACGATTGATCTTCACAATATTTAGCAATTTCATAATACCATGGCTTCTGTTCATCATCCATCTCTTCCAACAACTCCATTAACATAATTTCTCTCTTTTCCACGATATCTCCGTCTCTGACTTTCTTCAGCAACTTCTCCTTAGTTTTAAGAAACGAAGGGTCTTTCACGGCGGGTGAAAGACGCCTATGAACTATGATTGATTCAGATTGCTTGCTTATTGAAAAATCAAGAGATGAGGCCAATGAAGCTAGAGCGTCAGCTAAGATGTTCTGATTCCTAGGGACATGGACAAAGATCAATTTCGTGAAAAGCTTTGAATAAGCAGAAGTAAGTTCTTGATAAGGCTTGAGTTTGGGATCAAGAGTTCGATACTTGGTCAGCACTTGGCGAAGAATTAATTGGCTATCACCCACAATCCTGAGTTTAGTGGCACCATGGAAATGAGCAGCCTCGAGGCCAGCAAGAAGTGCCTCGTATTCAGCTATATTGTTAGTGACTGGAAAATCAAGCTGAAAGGCTTGTGAAATGGTGACACCTTCAGGTGATAACAAAACGATACCGATCCCCTTTCCATGAGAATTCAGAGCTCCGTCAAAATGCAGAGTCCACATATCATCTCTGATTTGATTTACGGACATCAGTTCCTCATCCGGAAACTCTGATCGCACTAGATCAAATCGAGGAAGGGGATGATGAGCAAGATGTTCTGCTATGGCATAGCCCTTGATCTCTTTCTGCTGAATATAAATGATATCGAATTGAGATAGAAAGCTTTGCCATCGCGCTAACCTATCAGTAAGAACATATTTCTCCAGAAGGAATTTGATCGGATTCATCCTAGCGATGAGATGGACTTCATGGGCCAGAAAATAATGCTTCAATTTCTGCACAACCCAAACCAATGCTGCACATGTTTTCTCCATCGCTGTGTATCTCTGCTCAGCGGGGTTGAGAAGTTTAGAGAGATAATAGGCTGCCCTCTCTTTTCTTTCTTCATCCTCTTGTGCTAGGACAGCCCCCATTGCATCATCCAGGACTGAAATATAAAGGATCAACGGTTTGCCTGGAGATGGTGGTCTCAAAACAGGAGGACTTGCTAAATAGTTCTTTAATCCATCGAATGCCTCCTGACACTTATCGTCCCAATCAAATTTGACTCCCGGCTTGGTGAGCTCGTAGAATGGCTTACACCTTTGTGAGTGCTGGGAGACAAAACGGCGAATAAATTGCAACCTCCCGATTAATCCTCTTAACTCCTTCAAGTTTTTGGGAGGTGGCATTTCTCTGATAGCCTTTGCCTTGTTGGGATCGATCTCAATTCCCCGTTTGCTGACAATGAATCCAAGTAATTTTCCTGAAGATACCCCGAATACACATTTCTTGGGGTTCATCTTTAACTCATACTCTCTCGATCTCTCTAATACCTTTGCCAAAACTTTGGCGTGCTCAGCCTTTGTCTTAGATTTAACCAATAGATCATCCACATACACTTCCAGATCTATGTGCATCATGTCATGGAATATTGCCATCATAGCCCTTTGATAAGTGGCTCCAGCATTCTTTAACCCAAATGGCATGACGACATAACAGTATGTTCCCCAAGGTGTAGTGAATGACGTTTTCTCTTAATCTTCTTCTGCTAGCTTAATCTGATTATATCCTGAAAATCCGTCCATAAACGATAAAGTTTCATAGCCAGCGGTGTTATCGATGAGTACATCAATATGAGGCAATGGAAAATCATCTTTAGGACACGCTCGGTTCAGATCGCGGAAGTCAATGCAAATTCTGACCTTCCCGTCCTTCTTCATAGCCGGGACTATGTTAGCTACCCATTGTGGATAAAGGACAACTCTAATAAATTTGGCTTTATGCAATTTGTCGACCTCTTCCTTCATCTTTAGAGCCATTTGTGGGTAGAATCGCCTTAATTTATGCTTGACAGGGCTAGCTCCTTCCTTTAATGTCAACCTGTGTTTAACTAAAGATGAGTCTAACCTTGGCATATCTTCATAACTCCAGGCGAAAGTGTCCTTATAGTCCTTAAGTACTTGTACCATTGCCTTCTCATCCTCTGTAGAAAGATTTTTGCTGACGAGGACAACCTTAGGTTCGTCTTCAGTTCCTAAATTGATTTCTTTGGTGGGCTCTTCTACGGCAGCTGAGGGTTCATCGAATCTCTTCACTCCACTGGCATATGCCTCAGCTGCGTCCTCGTCATCTTCCTCATCCTCAACAATGGGGTCCTTTTCATGTACTAACTCATACACCCCATACCCATCATTGACTGACTCATCATTCATACAGTCTTCTGGCATCTGAATTGGATTGTCTAAAAACTGAGGGATCAAAGAGCAAGAAAAGCATTTATCAGCTAAGTCCTGGAGGTATCTATCTGGAATTCGCCTACCCTTACGCTTCCTAGGCTTCCTAACTTGACTAACCTGCCTAAAACTAGACTGCCTAACTTCACTAAACTCCCTATTATAACCTAATGAAGATGAAGCAGGGTGGAAATCCTAGGATACAAGTGGAAATACAAGAGAATCCTCCGAGGGGAGGGGCAGAGTAAATCTAGGAGAGAATCTTGACCGAAGGACCCGCGCAATGGGGTGTGATCGGACAAGTAGGAGGTTTCCTCGATGAGGATCTTGGAAGAATTTGTTGCCAAATTGGCGTTTTTTTTTGGATAGTAGAAGAGTTAAGCATAAAACATGAATGAATACAAATAGAAGGAGAATTAGACGGAGGAAGTGGCACCAAGGCTAGAGGGTTAGGGGGATCATACAACAGTATGTCCCAGATCAAATCATACATCCTCTCTAGATCGAGAGGAGGTTGTGGAATAAGGTCCTGAGGGGACAGAGTAATCATAACGGGCGGAGCCCGTGGAATATCTTCAAAAATGACCCGCGACCAAGTCGGGGTCAAGAGAAGTGTACGAAATAGAGTGTGGAGCATGAAAACATGGGAAGGGTATGTTCCCCTCCAGAGCAAATCTGTAGTGTAGCCAGCTTCATAGGGGTCATCTGGCTCCCCTTCATCGGTCTCTTCAGACAGCAATATCCGCTTGTCAAAGATAGCACCAGGACTTTCAATCAGCCCATCAATCTGCGGCGGCCACTTGGGTTCTGCCGGATCTAAGAACAGTCTGTTCAGTGCAATTTAAAGGTCTCTCAGATCGAACCACCTGTACCATTCGCATTCAGGATCATGGAATTTTCTCCTTTTCATAGGCCGCAGAGCCTCCAAGGATTGGTACGTAAGTAGTTCTGAGCAATGCCTGGCCAAGTCCCTCCCATATATGTCATGGAAGTCAAAACACGAAGTAATGACCACCGTGTTGTTGTGGCTAATTATGGGCCCATTTACAAAGTGTGTATACAGGGTCCATGTTAGGGGATCTCGGCCTTCCTTGGGTGGTGTAGACATTGTCTCCCAGATTTTTTGACCTTCTTCATTCTGAACCGTGTCTTGCTTCAGTTTACTTGGCCTGTAGCCTAGACCACTTCCAGGTGCTGCTCGGTGATCTTTAACAGGAGTGGTCCTGCCCTGTAATTGTGTGCCCAGACCTTTCCCAGGCTTATAGCCGTTCTTCATCATAATTCTCCATCCTGGGGTACTCATGCACTTCTCCCTTTTTATGGCATTTAACGGGTATGGAGAAATAGTGGCAGCTTTTAGAGGATCAACCACTGGATGGTAAACTTGTAATACCGACAGAAAAGGTTGTCGGCCAGGTAAAGCAGTAGATTTAACATTCAAAGTATGAGCATCAGCAAGGATCGGCATGCTCGTCACTTTAATAATTCGTTCTTTGAAAGGGAATTTGAGGCATTGGTGATTCGTAGAGGGAATCGCCTCAAGAGTTTTAACATAAGGACCACCCAAAATGGCATTTATAGAAGGATCGATTTCTAAAATATGAAATTCGACCTCTGCATGACTTACAGGGCCTAACTCTACTTTCAAATAAACCATTCCCAGAGGGGAACGGGTGGAATTGTCATATGTTGTCACAGAGATGGGGCTAGGCAGCCATTTTTCTTTGGGCACACCGCACAGCTCCAGGGTCTTCGGAGGTAAAACATTGATCGACGCCCCTGTGTCAACCAGGCATGCATCAACGGCCTTCTTGCAAATGTTGACCGTGATGCTCAGAGCCATGCTTCTGGCTGCTGGCGGTGCTAGTTTCGTTGTGTGAAACGTAATGGAGGGCTAATCCCCCTGAGGAATTAGTAATGCTGCAATTTTTTCTACCGGCACGTCCTCGTTGACCATCACCTTCTGTAGATATTCCATCAAGGCTTCTTGGTGACTCTTCGATCTCTTGATCAGTTCAAGTATGGAGATCCGTGCCGGTGTTAGATCCAAATGTTTCAACAAATCATATTGAGTGCCTGGTGCACTCTCTTCATTGTGGGCTTCCTCAGTCGGCTGCGATGGGCCGTCTCTAACTGTGGACTGAGGAAAGACTTTGTTGAAAATTCTTCCACTCCGGAGCGCGTGTTCCTCAACCGTGGAAGATCCGAGTGACACCTTGAGTACCGCAGAGTTGGGTGGTGTAGGTGATGCGTGGTGTTGGTATGTTGGTGATGGCGTTGGGTTAGGTGGTGATGGCGCGGTGCGGATTAAAGGCCTGGACGGTTGGATGGTGGATGGGTAAGTGGTTGGTGAAGTGGGGAATGGTACGCGTAATAGCGGTCTGGAAGGTTGGATGGTGTCTGGGTAGGTGGTAGTGGTAGCGGGTGAAGTAGGGAATGGTATGCGTAGTAGTGGTCTGGATGGTAAGAGAGGTGCATAGTTGGTTTGCGGGGGGTTATATGATGGAGGCGTAGGAGTGTGGGGCGTAATGGGCTTGAGGAAGGCGGGTGGTGGTAATGGGTTATTGGTGGCAGGTGTCGGTAGAGGGGTAATGGTAATGGGTTGTGGCCCGGGTATGTGTAGGGTGCGGCGTGGTGGTCGTTCTGCGGTACTCTGAACGTAACCCGTTGAATAAAGAGAGGAAGAGTCCTCTATTCTCCATTGTTGCCCACGGTCAGCCTCAGACTGGCTGTTTGTCAAGATAGGGGCAACCTGGTTTTGGTTTTGGTGCTCCGGGAGTGGGTTCTGCACTATGCCCATGTTTGGTGGTGCTGCTTGTGCTGGTGGTCTTGCTTGTTGCTGCTGCTGCTGCTGCTGCTGTGGTCTTCTTACCTTCAGGGCTGATATATACTTTTTCATCTCCTCCCAGTCTATGCCGCCCTGCTCGTTGAGATCGTGAATGTAATCTCTAAACTGGAAGCAGGTGTCAATGGTATGCCCAGGTTGCCTATGGAAATAGCAATACCTGGACGTGTCGGCATTTTGAGGCCAGACGACCTTTTCCCTTGGCAAAATTAAGGCGTTGGCTGCCATTAGAGCACTGAAAATATCGGCCAAGGATTCTGGGAGGGTCGGGTATTCTGCCCTCTTCGGGCCTGGAGGTCTTCTCTGCTGATTATAGTCAGCAGGAGGAGGGACATTATGGTATGCCGGCGGTGCGCGCGGCTGGTACAGCTGTTGTTGCTAATATTGATGTTGTTAGGGCTGCTGGTACTGCTGTTGCCGTAGCGGCGGCTGCTGTAGCTGTTGTTGTTGCTGGTTCTGGTTCGGCTGCTGGGGCCGCTGATATTGTTGTTGATAATGGGGGTTCTGCTGCTGTCTGTACCCCTGCTGGTTCGGCTGCGGTGGCCTCTGGTACTGTTGCTGATTCCTCACAAACTGGGGCGAGTTATTGTTCATGCTACTGACTTGCTCATGAGAGAGCGTGCCCTCAGTAGTCGGACCTGTGCTAAGAGCATTTGGCACTGCAGGCTTCCGAGGCGGAGGCCTGCTAGGTCTATGAGGATCAAAGACGCTAGAGAACGTAGCGTCCTTGAAGGCATTCTGACAGTACCGTGCTCTTTCATAGAGCTCTGCCATGTTGGTCATATTGTTCAAGGAGAGGACTAGCTTGAACTGAGGCATGGCGTTGGAAATCAACATCTTCACTTGCTCAGATTCGGACAAGTGATCCTTCACCTTCTCGGCCAAGCCTCGCCACCTATCAGCAAAACTGACAAACTCCTCATCAGGTTTCATTTTTTCTACTATGAGGTCAGTGATGGACAAGGAGGATGCAACTCTGTCTTGGTATCGTTGAATGAATTTACGAGAGACGATACCGTAGTCTTCTACTTCGGAGGGTTCCAAGGAAAAGAACCACTCGAGGGCTGGTCCCTCTAGAGAGCTCCTGAACAAAAAGACCAACGACCTCTTGTCGTTCTGCCAGAAAGACGATTCGTACATAAACTCCTTCAAGTGTGTGAAGGGGTTACCAGTACTGTTGTACTTCCGGTACACTGGCATCTCAGAGGGTGGCAGGTGGAACACTGGCAGGCTCGGTAAATTGATCTCTGGTGCAGCTTTGACCCCCATCATCTTCTGGAGGTTGTTGAATTGTTCATCCATGCGCTCCATCTTGGCCAGCAACGCTTGCGTGGTCAGATCTGCCTGGGGAGGAGGAGGAGGTGGAGGTACTTGATAGGCCTGCTGCCTAGAGTACGTCGGACAGGGAGGACAGTAAAGAGGAGGTCCGGCAGAGCTTCCGCTATGCCCGAGGGCATTTTGATAAGCAGGCGTTAGCGGTCTGACCGGTTGCCTAGAGGATGAAAGTTGCAGCCCAGCTGGCCGAGAAGTAATATGGAGGCCTTCCATGGCCTGATGGATGTAAGGAGGATGAAGAGGAGGTTGCTGAGGGACAACAGGGGGAGCCACAGGGTTCGGCTCAGTAGGCTGCATGGGTGCCTTCTCCTTCAGAATGGACTGGATCGCCTCGAACTACTGAGGGTCCAGACGGGAGGCAAGAACTCCCAAAGCGTTGACGAGATCCGAAGGATCAGAGGATGAGGGTTCATTCTGATTCATGTCCCCCTCAAGATTGGGATTAGGAATCACATATTCATGCGGGGGAAGATCAGGATATCGATCATGGGGATGAAAGAGAGGTGTCCGGACATTCCCATCTTGTCGATATGGAATGGGGACAGAATTACGGGAGGCATCAGCATCTCTCCCGTTCTCATAGTTGTAGTCCGAATCGCGAGGGGCATTAGCATCTCCCTCGTAGTTGATGATGACGTCTTGAGCCATACTCAAGTCCCTGCCTGATCGCAGCAGCATGATGTTAGATTCTTTTTTCAACGATTTGACAAACAAGTTGCACAAAGATTAATCAATCAAGTGGATGCTTAACGTGATTTTAAGATTCCTTGTTGAGTTATTTGGATTCAATTAAACCACAAATTCGCTCAAGGAAAGGATCCTAGTTTCAGTTCAATATCCACCGTTATTCTCTATGGCTCTCTCTCACAACGTTTATGGAATCTAACCGGGACTTCAACTGGTACAACCAGCCCGATGATCAAGGAGGAGTACCTTGATTTTGGGGACTTATGGAGGCCTCAACGTCAACTTCTCTAGTCTGATCAAGGGACCAACCCAATCAGAGAGAGTTGCTGACGTCAAGTAGTGTGTTCCTAAGAAAAGGAGGGTATTCGCCTTAATGCGTATGACCTATGGCCTGGATGGCCCCTAATGCTTAATAATAATGGGTAGTAGCACTCAAGTCACAAAAATCTGAGAACAGGGGAAAAATTAAAAAACTGTCTGAATTGCGTCGAGTGTAGTTGACGCTATTCAAACAAAATCTTAATTTTTCGCAGAAACTCAAATTGCAGACAGCAGAGAATGAAGACTGAAAGGCGTCGGGGTGTATTGACGCAGTTTGAAACGCGTCAGTGCTCCTAGACACTTTTCAAGTCGCAGAAACAGTTTTGCAGGAGGAATTTCTAGGTTGATTCCTCCTCAAACAAGATAAAAACAGTAAATAATCAGTTCATGCAAAAAAAAATTTAGTTCCAAATTTTAACAGGATGATTTTACTAACTAAACAACCAAGATGCCAATCAATCACACAGTATTTTCATCATAAAAACAGCTTTTTCAATTAATCAACGGGGAGAGCAAGATCTTGCCACAAGGGTGTGCACGTGGTGCACGAGGGAAATTAACTAAACTAAAACACTCACCAATTAGTGAGGACGTGTCGAGAGACACAAGTGGTGCACCGTGGGTGCCCGATTGATGATAGCAAGAACAAAAAACTAAAAGATGGCGAGACCAAGTCCCACTGTGATCGCCAAAAAAGTTGTGAGTGCTTAGAATGATTGTGTGATTAACATGAAAAATCTATGTTGTTTAAGTGCAAAATAAAGCCTATTAAAACAGAAACTATGTGCAGTGATCGCCAGAAACTTTTGACTTAAAAGTTCCAAAAGAAAGTTTTGATTGCCTACCTGTTTAAACGCGGAAGATATTTAGCTCTTGATTCCCCTCCTTCAGCCGGCTGAAGAAAGAGAGCCCTTTCTTTGTTCTTTGTTCTTGCTGTTGAATTTAAAGTTGAGGATTTGAGGATCGTCCAGAGATTCTTGTGACTTTGTGCTTGATGATTCACTTCCCTTTTAATTCTCCTTTATGTAGCTTATAAGAAATATAGAAATAAGAAATGAAGAAATGATGATGAGAACTTTAAGCAAAGGTAGTATCTATTCTAATCATGGTTTTAAACATGAAACTAAACAGCAAACTTACTCGTTTAAAAGCCCCCTTAAAAAAGGTTTTGAAAAGAATGATGTTGTGATGTGTGTTGCATGAAGTGATGATGAAGAATGAGAGATTAATGAAATAAAAATGAAGATATGAAAATGAAGATGCAGAAATGAAAAACTTATGACGAATTAGATGAAGCCTTGAATTGGATGAAGAATGGACGCTGACTTTTGGAAACAGCAGCGCTTCGGCGTTTGGACGTCGTCACTTCGATCTTCAATTACTAACTCTGATTCCTACTTCTCTCTCTTTTTTTTTTTTAACTTTCAAGATGCAAGGTATTTATAGACTTCTTCTGCGTCCGCAGATTTACATGGAAAAATTTAGGATTTATCTATCTTAACCAACAGATAAATACAGATTAATTCATCCTTATCTGTAATTATCTAAAACGCGTCTACTCAGGATGACGCCTTTCAGATTAATTAAGATAAGGATAAATGATGTAGCCGAAGCTATCACGACCGGATTCCGAAAGTGGAATCCGAAGTTATGGATCCGGAGCTGGGTCGGATCGGTGCAAAAGGCCCGACGGGGATCCGGAAGGCGATGGAGGCAGAGACAGAGCCGAAGGTCCGAGGCCGAGGGTAACTCGGTCAGATGTTGGCTTGTCTACGGAAAGCGGGGCTGAGGCTCCTTCGGTCGGGGATGCAGCCAGCGCACGGCGTCGAGACCGGTGGGAGAAGTCCGAGGTCGGCGGCCGATACCGACTCGGGGAGGTCGGCGATGAGTCGAACCGAGCCCCTGCAGGAGGGAAAGAAGAAGAAACCGGTCAGCAGGAGTCCCGGGCTTCGGCCCTTAGGAACCCCCTCCGACGGTCAAGTTAGCTTCTAAAGAAGATTCGATTCAGAAGGCAAAGAGTAGCTTTAATGCTTTTTGGACTATAGTCCTTTAGAGTCTCGAAGGCATAGAATTGCATACCTTTGGCAATAAATAGCGGTGTATTTATAGCAGAGGATAGAGGATGGTTAACGGTGACAACCGATATAGGACTATGTCCGGGCTTACTGGTAAACCGTCATAGTGCCTAGTCTTCCACCGGAGTGGGCCGGACTCGGCTATCGGGCCGAAGGGGGTTGGGCCGCTGATGGGCCGAAGCCTGCTGGGCCTGGGGCTGCCGGGCTGCTCCCGGGTCATAGGCTGATGGGCCGCTGACGGGCTGAAGCTTGTTGGGCCGGGAGCAACGGTGCCGCTTACGGGCCGAGGGCTGTTGGGCCGCTGATGGGCCGAAGGCTCCCTGAGGGCCTTGTACTGCTGCTGCTGGGCTGAACTGGGTTTGGGCTTGTTTTAATGGGCCGAATCGGATTCTGCCTCATCACATAGCCCCCCACTCTTGTCTTCCTCAGTTCTGAGATGGCGAGAGTATAGCCCGAAGCTGGTTGGGGAATAGCGTAACAGGTGCTTTACCCGAAGCTTTCTGTTCCTCTTCTTGAAAAGAGGGTGCCCTCGGTCGGCCGAGGGTTAAGTAGCTGCTTCGTCTTCATTCAGGATGGCGACGAAGGCCTTTGCCTCTGAGAGCGAAGGGCCGAGCCCTCTTACTCGCGTCAGACTTCATTAAATGGACGGGACGGGCGTCGCTTCGCGAAGAAGCACGGGACACGCGTCACGCATCCGGCCGCTCCATAGAAAACACAAAAAGATCCTGACCGCTCGTGGGTCACGGATCACCTCGGCCCTCTGCCCGAGGTCCTGCTCGGATTGCCGCCGCTCCCTTCTCCGGTACGCGGATCGGGACACGTGGCGGTCATCCGAGTAGCCAGCCGAAGGGTCGGAGCGCTTTCGGCCGTTGATCGTTCTGGTTCAAGTCCCGGAGTCCGTCCGTTATCATTGCCGAAGGACGGTACACGTGGCAGGCATCTGAGAGAAGCGACGAGACGACGGGGACGATCTCGGCCGTCGGCCTCGGCGGGCGGGATTTCGAACGGAGCCTATAAATAGGAGCCCTTCGTAGAGCACTGTTCGTCTTCTTGCTCCTGTGCCTGCGTTGCTCTGCGATCCCCCGAGTTCTTCCTCCTCTCCGGCGAAAGGCTAGCTCTCTGAAGGCGTCGTCCGAGCCTACTGGCCATTGCGGGAAGATCTCCATCTCTCGGAGCGCTTGCTGGTGGAGTTGGGTGGCGTGAGAGGCTGTGCTTGATCCAGGGGAGATCTTTTCCGTTTTGAGAGTAAGCCTCGATCTCCTTTCTCCATCTTCGCGACCCTATGGTCCGCAGCTCTTCTTCGAGCGAGATTACCCCTTCGGACGAGGAGTATACTCCATCTTATTCCCCCCAGTCTTCTGTGTCATCTCCCCTTGCTCTGGACTCCCTCGCCTCTGCGATGTCCGGAGAGCCCGAGGTCTCCGGGGCCGAGGCCTCCGAGGCCAAGGGGTCCGAGGAGGTTCAAACCCCGGGCTAGGCTTCCACCTCGGGACGTCGTCGTCCCGAGACTGCTTCGGAGGCAACCTGCGCCCTCTCGGATGAAGCGGTTAGCTACATCGCTTCTTACTTTCAGCTTCCTTCATGGATGATCCCCTATCGGCCTGGTTCCAACACTAGGGACAATACTCCCCGCCCGGGTACCTTTTCTATCTACGAAGAGAGCTTCCAAGCGGGCTTTCGTCTTCCTCTCCCCACCTTCGTCATTAACCTCCTTTGTTTCTACGGGCTGGCCCCGTCCCAATTCTTTCCCAATTCTTGGCGCACAGTTTATGGCTTTTTGGCTGTGCTTGCCCGTATACGGACTGTCCCTTCCATCAATGTCTTCCACTACCTTTTCAAAATCCAAAGGCAGGGGAGATCCGAATGGTACTGCTTCGTCCCTCGTATCGGCCGAAGCATCTTTTCAGGGAAGCCCTCGTCCATCCATGGCTGGAAGAGGAAATTTATCCTCATTTCTTTGCCGAAGAACGAGAAGAGCGTGTGGCCCTTCCCTACCGAATGGGCGCCGCTAGCCGCGGGCCTTTCCGATCCTCCCGCTCTGACTTCCACCCAGAGCACCCTAGTGGGCCACATCGAGGCCATGGCTCCGTACAACATCTGGGGGCTCCTTAGCAAGGCGGAGTTATTTGTGGATGCCAGGGTATGGCCGGATCCTCGATTCGATCCGGAGCGGGCCTTCCCCTACCTCCCTCCCGGGGAGGCTCCGCAGGATAGCGAAGGAAGCGCTGAGGCCGCTCCTCCGGTCGAAGCTCCTCTGGCTGACGAGGTTGCTGAAGCTTCGGTCGAGGGTAAGTCGGTTTTGAGTTTGCAGCCGTTGTGTTATTCGTTTCTAACACTTCTTCTCCTGTTCGCAGCGATGTCTGGGATCGAGGGCCTCCTGAGCCGGATTGCCCAACAACGCGGCCGAGGTCCGCCTTCACCCCCGCAGGCGGCAGGCGGGTCTGGACGAGGCACAGTGGCTCCGAGGGCCCGAGCCAGGGCTCCGATGACTGCGGCCTCCTCCGAGGGTCGTGCCGCCGCCGCCGCTCTCGAGAGGGAGCGAAAGACCAAGTCTGCCGCCCGAAGGGACGGCCGATTGTCGAAGCGGCCCCGGACGGAGGAGCCCGAAGAGGCAGAGCCCGCCCCGTTGGTTAGGAGAACCGCCGGGGCCCGAAGGGCCGCAAGGCTGGCGTCCCCCGAGGCGCCGAGGGGCGATTCTCCTCCGGCCGCGATGGCGGGGGCAGAGCATGAAGGCGTCGGGTCGCAGGCGCCTCGCGCGCAGGAGCGCGAATTGTGGGTCCCCGAGCCGGGGATCTACAAAGATGAGAGCATGGAGGATTCGCAGACGTGCCTCCGTCTGCTCTGCAGCCTCACTCTCCCTTAGGCCTTTGTGGAGCTGAAGGACCACTCGATTACCGATCTGGCGGCAATCAGCGCCCGATTGGCGGTCCAGGTAAGAAGCTTCTGAGCGTGCTTCAATCTAGCTTTCCTTAGCTTACTACAAGTTCTGCTAATCCTCATCTGCTTTCGGTCTGCAGGCTGCGGTTACGGGCAGTGTTCTGATTCACCATCAGGAGCTGCTTCGGAACAAGCTTCTGGATGCCGAGAGGGCGTCGGCCTCGGCAGGTTCGGGTGAGGGCCCTTCGGCGGGGCCTAACATCGAGCCTATGATTGACAGGCTCGTAGCCACTAACGCCCGGACGCGGGCGCAGCTGGAGGAGAGGGCAGCAGAAGCCCGCACTTCTGCCGAGGCAAAGACGAGGGCCGAGCGGGAGCTTGCCGCGGCCCAGGCTGAGAACCGAACCCTTAAGGCCCAGGTCCAGGACAAGGACGCTCGGCGGGCTTCGGAGGACCGTCGCCATGCCGAGGAGATGTCAGCCCTGAAGCAGGAGCTGGAGGAGGCGGTGGACTCGGCCGTGGCCGACTACAAGGCCGGCCCGGACTATGCCGAGGAGATAATCCAGGCCCAGCTTCTAGCGGCCTCCTCAGTCTTCGACATCAGGCTGGCTGCCGCCCAGAAGGTCTGTCCGAACGTGGACTTGACCGGGATCATGCTACCGACGGACGAGGAAGGCGCGGAGCTCCTGTCCTGGTGGAAGGGGCTTACGGCCGAGAGGGCCCCGGCCTCGGCGGAAGGTGACGAGGTCGCTCCGGTCGAGGAGGCCCCTGTCGAAGCCGCCCCGCCTGAGGCCGTGCAAATCGTCGATTCCCCCTCTCCCTCTCCTGGCCGAAACCCAGTTGAAGTGGAGGGGGTTGCCGAGAACTGATACGGGGGCTTGCCCCGGTTTTTGTTTTTCTTCTTTTGTAAGCCTACGGCCAAGTGGATGGCCAGTTTTGTACTTCCCCTTTTTGTGAATACAGGAAGTGTTTCTGGCTTTACCTTGATGTCTTGTGTATGATCGACCGAATCTGGTTTTTAAGAAATCCGAGATCCTGTCGTCTGTTCGCTACAGCTCGTAAGGCCGAGACCCATTGTAGGTTCGGATAGAAAGTTAATAAAATATCGCCACAGATAGTATATACGGCCGGGGCCTTCACTAACGTGGTTCATATGATCCGAAGGGACATCCTGCCGCTCCTGACGCGATTTGCGTGGCCGAAGCCACTCCCGGCTTGGTCTCATACAGACTTGGAAATCCATGCCGCTTCCGATACGGTTCGCATGGCCGAAGCCACTCCCGGTACGGTTTATACGGACTTAGAGAATACCATGCCGCTTCCCGATCGGTACGGGTTATTCGCGGGCTTAGAGAATACCATGCCGCTTCCCGATCCGGATTATATGGCCGAAGCCATTCACCGGACCGAGGTACCTGCGGACTTAGAAGAACCATGCTGCTTCCCAATCGGTACGGGTTATTTGCGGGCTTAAATATACCTTGCCGCTTCCCGATCCGGATTATATGGCCGAAGCCATTCGTCGGATCGAGGTACCTGCGGACTTAGAAGAACCATGCCGCGTCCTGATCCGGAAATACATGGCCGAAACCACTCGTCGGATCGAAGGACCACGCCGCATCCTGATCCGGAATACATGGCCGAAACCATTCGTCGGATCAAAGGACCTGCGGATTTTAGGAAAACCATGCCGCATCCTGATCCGGAAATACATGGCCGAAACCACTCGTCGGATCGAAGGACCACGCCGCGTCCTGATCCGGAATACATGGCCGAAACCATTCGTCGGATCAAAGGACCAGCGGATTTAGAAGAACCATGCCGCGTCCTGATCCGGAAATACATGGCCGAAACCACTCATCGGATCGAAGGACCACGCCGCGTCCTGATCCGGAATACATGGCCAAAACCATTCGTCGGATCAAAGGACCTGCGGATTTTAGGAAAACCATGCCGCATCCTGATCCGGAAATACATGGCCGAAACCACTCGTCGGATCGAAGGACCACGCCGCGTCCTGATCTGGAATACATGGCCGAAACCATTCGTCGGATCAAAGGACCTGCGGATTTTAGGAAAACCATGCCGCATCCTGATCCGGAAATACATGGCCGAAACCACTCGTCGGATCGAAGGACCACGCCGCGTCCTGATCCGGAATACATGGCCGAAACTATTCGTCGGATCAAAGGACCTGCGGATTTAGAAGAACCATGCCGCGTCCTGATCCGGAAATACATGGCCGAAACCACTCGTCGGATCGAAGGACCACGCCGCGTCCTGATCCGGAATACATGGCCGAAACCATTCGTCGGATCGAAGGACCACGTCGCATCCTGATCCGGAATACATGGCCGAAACCATTCGTCGGATCAAAGGACCTGCGGATTTAGAAGAACCATGCCGCGTCCTGATCCGGAAATACATGGCCGAAACCACTCGTCGGATCGAAGGACCATGTCGCGTCCTGATCCGGAATACATGGCCGAAACCATTCGTCGGATCAAAGGACCTGCGGATTTTAGGAAAACCATGCCGCGTCCTGATCCTGAAATACATGGCCGAAACCACTCGTCGGATCGAAGGACCACGCCGCGTCCTGATCCGGAATACATGGCCGAAACCATTCGTCGGATCAAAGGACTTGCGGATTTTAGGAAAACCATGCCGCGTCCTGATCCGGAAATACATGGCCGAAACCACTCGTCGGATCGAAAGACCACGCCGCGTCCTTATCCGGAATACATGGCCGAAACTATTCGTCGGATCAAAGGACCTGCGGATTTAGAAGAACCATGCCGCGTCCTGATCCGGAAATACATGGCCGAAACCACTCGTCGGATCGAAGGACCACGCCGCGTCCTGATCCGGAATACATGGCCGAAACCATTCGTCGGATCAAAGGACCTGCGGATTTTAGGAAAACCATGCCGCGTCCTGATCCGGAAATACATGGCCGAAACCACTCGTCGGATCGAAGGACCACGTCGCATCCTGATCCGGAATACATGGCCGAAACCATTCGTCGGATCAAAGGACCTGCGGATTTAGAAGAACCATGCCGCGTCCTGATCCGGAAATATATGGCCGAAACCACTCGTCGGATCGAAGGACCACGCCGCGTCCTGATCCGGAATACATGGCCGAAACCATTCGTCGGATCAAAGGACCTGCGGATTTTAGGAAAACCATGCCACGTCCTGATCCGGAAATACATGGCCGAAACCACTCGTCGGATAGAAGGACCACGCTGCGTCCTGATCCGGAATACATGGCCGAAACCATTCGTCGGATCAAAGGACCTGCGGATTTGGGAAAAACATGTTTCCTGAAAAAGAGACCTTTATTCATACCTTCCGGCTGGAAGTCCTGGAAAAGTGATTTACATAAAATAACGCCGAAGGTGCTCTATATTCCAGGTGCGAGGGAGGTTGGCCAAAAAGGGTTCTCAACCGATAGGTCCCTCATCTGATCACTCCCCTTATCACCCCCTTGCTTTTTTTTAGAAGCATGGCTTCGGCTAAAACGAAATTTCCTCGTCCGAGGGTGGACGCTGCCTTGCTGTTGCAAGAGCTTCCGGTTATACCTCTGTTGAGGCCGTTCTCATTGATATGGTGGCAGTCGGCCCTCTCTGAGGAGGCGATCTATTTCTTCCCGAAGGTGCCGGCATTCGTCCGTTGTGTGGCCGATCTCCCGGTGATACTCACAGTATTTGCCGGGGTCTCTTTGGCGAGGATCAGTTTTGAGGCGTTGTGGCCGTCGGAGCATACCCCCTACTTCCATAAGCATTTTGGAAGGGGGAGCAGGTAACGGTCGGTATCGCGGTTGCGGATCCCGCCGCTTGTTTCGATCCCGCTCTACCCTGCGATATCACCCTCGGGAGGGTTCTGGATCTTCTGGCAGAAGACGAACCGCTGGAAGGACAGGTGACGCCGAGGGCTCGCTGCTCATTGTAACGGCCTCGTCGGGAAAGACTTGTAAAGATGTTGGCCGAAACCTCTCATTTTGAACAGGGCAGAAGAGAGGAAGTGGTGCTTGGTGGGGGAGCTGGCTCAGTACCCCTATGCATTGGGCCATGGCAGATACCACGTATGGCAAGAGCGCCAGAGAAGTAACGGTGGCAGCCAGTGTCGCCATCTGCTGCTGGAGCACTCCTATCTGGTCGTCTCCTGTGGCGGGAGATTCCTGTACGAATGGCAGAGTCATGCGCGGAGGAGCAGACGGGGCACCTTCGGAGGGCAATGGCGGTGCTGAGCCTTCCCGTGTTTCTGCTTCGCTCTGTCTGGATCGTCGGGTGACAGGTTGTTGAGACATGACTTGTTTGTTTGTTTCCCACAGACGGCACCACGTGATGTAGCCGAAGCTATCACGACCGGATTCCGAAGCTGGAATCCGAAGTTATGGATCCAGAGCTGGGTCGGATCGGTGCAAGAGGCCCGACGGGGATCCGGAAGGCGATGGAGGCAGAGACGAAGCCGAAGGTCCGAGGCCGAGGGTAACTCGGTCAGATGTTGGCTTGTCTACGGAAAGCGGGGCCGAGGCTCCTTCGGTCGGGGATGCAGCCAGCGCACGGCGTCGAGACCGGTGGGAGAAGTCCGAGGTCGGCGGCCGATACCGACTCGGGGAGGTCGGCGATGATTCGAACCGAGCCCCTGCAGGAGGGAAAGAAGAAGAAACCGGTCAGCAGGAGTCCCGGGCTTCGGCCCTTAGGAACCCCCTCCGACAGTCAAGTTAGCTTCTAAAGAAGATTCGATTCAGAAGGCAAAGAGTAGCTTTAATGCTTTTTGGACTATAGTCCTTTAGGGTCTCGAAGGCATAGAAGTGCATACCTTTGGCAATAAATAGCGGTGTATTTATAGCAGAGGATAGAGGATGGTTAACGGTGACAACCGATATAGGACTATGTCCGGGCTTACTGGTAAACCGTCATAGTGCCTAGTCCTCCACCGGAGTGGGCCGGACTCGGCTATCGGGCCGAAGGGGGTTGGGCCGCTGATGGGCCGAAGCCTGCTGGGCCTGGGGCTGCCGGGCTGCTCCCGGGCCGTAGGCTGATGGGCCGCTGACGGGTTGAAGCCTGTTGGGCCGGGAGCAACGGTGCCGCTTACGGGCCGAGGGCTGTTGGGCCGCTGATGGGCCGAAGGTTCCCTGAGGGCCTTGTACTGCTGTTGCTGGGCTGAACTGGGTTTGGGCTTGTTTTAATGGGCCGAATCGGATTCTGCCTCATCAATAAACATCCGGAAAAACTTATCTTTATCTGTATTAGCTAAAAAGCGTCTACATGTATAGACGTCTTTTACACTAATTAAGATAAGGATAAACATCCGGAAGAGAAGTAGAAATAGCTTAGGAAACCTAAAAACGCGTCATGTCTCACAGACGCCTTTTAGCTAATTAATCAACTGATTAAAATTCAAATTTAAACGTTAAAATAAGAATAAACTCTAAATGGCGTCCACATAGGTAGACGTCTTTTAGACTTCTTCATATTTTAACTGAAATTTGAGTTAAAGTCAATTTAATTGATTAACTTAAACATGTCTGTTAAACCCGACACTTTTCAGATAATTAACTTAAAAAGATCAATAAAAATTAACCAATGATTAAATATCAGACCATTCTGAGGCATTATTATATGATATGAAATTTACTCGAAATGACGTCAAAATTAGCGTGTCTACAATGGCGTCGGCCCGGCACGACGCTTTTCATGGTTTTCTGTTATTTGCCCCAAAAGTCAATGTTTATCTCTATTTTAATGCTTAATTAAAATACTTGCTTGAAGTTACTGATGATTTTTTAGTGTAGGAAATTCAGGAAAATTCAAATGAAGCTGGAAAATTCAAGAACATCCCACTGTAGGAGTTTATGAGTCCCAACCGTGGCTAAAAAGACGGTTATCTCTATCCCTTGTACTCTTTCATATGATTAATTTGCATTATCATCATTACTATATGTTAAATATTTATTAGAGTATGTCAAGGACCTTGTGGTTTCGATGAAACTGGAATTTGAGTTCCCCTATAACAAAAACGGTGATAATTCCAGATAATTCTTAATCGCACGGATAGGCCGTTGGATTGTTAATTAGTGAGGACGATGGTTCCGCTTTTGTGAAACAGTGCGTGGATAAACGAGCTTCGGTTTGGCACTGAATTGCAAGAATTGGTATCTTGACTCATTAATAACAATTTAACAATATTATTCTTGATTAATTTATATTTTATTTGATTTTATATTTTTCTTTTAGCCCAGCATGCATCATGTAGGACTTTGATATCATTGTGATAAGAATTAATTCTTGATTAAGTTTCAGACCATTGATCAAATAATTCCAACATGATATGAAATATTCCATTTTGAATTGAATATCTTGATTATCTTTGAGGTTTGCTTGAAGATATCTTTGGAATTCTATCCTTTCTTGGATTCTTTATCTCCAATATTTCTTGTTTTCTTTTAAGATCCATCATGGTTGCAGCACGTCCACATTGGCTGGCAATCGCTCTCCATGATGAAACCTGCAGTGTCTATGACCTGGGATACTTCCTAATCCGTAGAGGTTTATCGACCTTATTTAATTTCCTTGTCTATTTCATCCAGACATGATTGATTTCATTGATCTCTTTGAGTTATCTTCATTGATGATTTTGAGAAAAATTCCAATCATGTGATGTTAAGAGCGTGTCTCAACACACCTTGGCATCACCTTTTCAGTACATTCTATTTCATTTCACTCCCTTGTAAAGACGATGCCAAGGTGAGGCAGCTGTAGACACGTTAATTTTGACATCATTTTGAGTAAATTTCATATTATATAATAATGCCTCAAAATGGTCTGATATTTAATCATTAGTTAATTTTTATTAATCTTTCTCAGTTAATTATCTAAATGACATCGGTTAGACAGACATAATTTAAGTTTATTAATAAAATTCATTTTAAATTAGATTTTTAATCAAATATAAAAAGATTCTAAAAGATGTCAACCTATATAGACGTCATTTAGAGTTAATTCTTATTTTTTATTCTTAATCAGATTTTTAATTAATTTATTAATAAACTAAAAGACGTCTACCTGTCACGACGCCATTTAGGTTTCCTAAGTTGTTTCTATCTCTTTTTTCGGATGTTTATCCTTATCTTAATTAAGTTAAAAGACGTCTCCTATAGGCGACGCGTTTTAGATAATTACAGATAATGATGAATTAATCTGTGTTTATATGTTTCTTAGTTGGATAAACTTCAAACTCCTTCATGTTAATCTGATCATAACCGCAGACTTATGAAATTAAAGCCTATAAATACCCAACCCCTTGGCCATTAAAAAGTTAGTGATGATAGCAATAATTGAGTGAAAATTGAGCAAAGAATTTTGGCGACGACGTCCAAACGCTGAAGGATCGAGGTGCGGCTACTACTTCCAGGAGTCTTAAAGCAAACTTCATCATTTCTTCATCTTTTCTTCGTCCATTCAAGATACATTCAAGACCAAGGCTTTCCAAGGGCCATCCAACTTAGTTCTTAATTGATGTCTACATCTTTCTCATACTTTCATCACATTAGCATCATATTTTCATCACATCAATCCATGCAACATACACTCACTAGTATAATTTCAAACTTATTTGTTTAAAAGGGTTTAAAAGACCATCAAACAAGTGAGTTCTTTGTTTAAGTTGCATGATCAAAATCTTCATTAGAATAAATACTACTTATGCTTGAGTTCTTATTATTTTCTTTTATTGTTGTTTGTTGCAAGGTACAAAAAGAGATAAAGATGAGAGAATCAACAAAGAAAAGGAATCTGGATGATTCTCAAAGTCCGATAAGCATCCAAAGCAAGAACAAAATCAAAAGGGCTCTTTTTCTTCAGCCGACTGAAGGAGGGGAATCAAGAACTTCAACATCTCCCAATTCCAAAACAGGTAGACGATCAATCTTTTCTTTTGGAACTTTTTAGTTAAAAGTTTCTGGCGATCACATTAACTTAGTTTCTTTTTAATAGGTTTATTTGTCACATAAACAACATAATTTTTCATGATAATCACACCCTTAATTTGAGCACTCACAGCTGCGTTTGTGTTCTTTCCCTTGAAACCTTACATTAACTTCCTATAATCAATGTACAGCCTCAAGGAACCATCCTTCTTCCTCACGAATAGAATAGGACTCTCCATAGAGGCACACTCGGACGAATAAATCCCTTATCCCACAACTACTACAACTGCTTCTTCAACTTAGCTAACTCTATTAATGCCATGCGATAGAGGACCTTAAAAATGGGTATCTTACCGGAGATAAGATCAATGGTGAAATCAATTTTCTGAATAGGAGGCAAACTAGGCAAATCATCAGAAAAAACATCATCAAACTCTCTGACCACATCAACACCAGAGATACCTGGAGACTAGCTCTCCACAGAAACAGAAATAACACTAACCAAATAAGTACTATAACCACTACTAACCAACCTTTGAGCCTTCATAGCAAAAACAATCAACTTGCCAAGCTTGGAGAGCTTAAAGAAAAACTCCTTCTCACCCGAAATCTGAAAGATAATCTTCCTCCTTCGACAATCCAACATTACATAATGTTGTTCTAACCAATCTGTGAGTGCTTAGAATGACTGTGTGATTATCATGAAAAATCTAGGTTATTTAGTGTAAAATAAACCTATTAAAAACAGCAACTAAGTGCAGTAATCGCCAGAAACTTTTAACTAAAAAGTTCCAAAAGAAGTATGATCGCCTACCTTTTTAAACGCGGAAGATATGGAGTCCTTGGTTCCCCTTCCTCAGCCGGCTGAAGAAAGAGAGCCCTTCTTTGCTTTTTGTTCTTGCTGTTGAATTTGAAATTTGAGGTTGAGGTTGAGGTTGAGGATCGTCCAGAAATCCCTTTTGCTGAGTGCTTGATTTGCTCCTTTTGATTCTCTTGTTTGAGTTGAGTGCAGCAGGAATAGAAAGAAAAGGAGATAAAGAAAACAATTATGAGAACTTAGGCAGAACTAGTATCTATTTTAATCATGGTATTGAACATGCAACTAAACAGCAAACTTACTTGTTTTAATGGCTTTTGAAACCCCTTTATCAAATAGGTTTTTGAAAAGAAAAGGAATGAGGTTGTGGTGTGTGTTGTATAGAGTAATTATGAAGAATGAGATTAATGAAATGAAAATAAAGATGCATAAATGAAACACTTATGCCCAATTGGATGAAGCTTTGAATTGGATGAAGAATGGACGCCGACTTCTGGAAACAGCAGCGCTTCGGCGTTCCGACGTCGTTACTTCGATCTTCAACTCGCTATCGCTCGAGATTACGCTTAAATTACGCTTAACTTCAAATTACGCTTAACTTTTTTTACTCTTCAACATGTAAGGTATTTATAGACCTTTTCTGCGTTCGTGATTAACATATAAAAACTTCGGATTTATCTATCTTAACCGACAGATAAATACTGATTAATTCATCTTTATCTGTAATTATCTAAAACGCGTCCAGGATGGCTGACGCCTTTCAGATTAATTAAGATAAGGATAAATATCCGGGAAAACTTATCTTTATCTTTATCAGATAAAACGCGTCCACATGTGTAGACGTCTTTTACACTAATTAAGATAAGGATAAACATCCGGAAGAGAAGTTAAAATAGCTTAGGAAACCTAAAACGCGTCAGCTCTTACAGACGCCTTTTATCTAATTAATCAATTGATTAAAATTCAAATTTAAAATGCTAAAATAAGAATAAACTCTAAATGGCATCCACATGGGTCGACGTCTTTTAGACTTCTTCATATTTTAACTGAAATTTGAGCTAAAATCAATTTAATTGATTAACTTAAACATGTCTGTTTGACCCGACACTCAAAAATATCAATAAAAATTAATCAATGATTAAATATCAGACCATTCTGAGGCATTATTATATGATATGAAATTTACTCGAAATGACGTCAAAATGAGCGTGTCTACAGCTGCCTCACCTTGGCATCGTCTTTGCAAGGGAGTGAAATGGAATGGAATGGAATGTACTGAAAAGGTGATGCCAAGATGTGATGAGACACGCTCTTAACATCACATGATTGGAATTTTTCTCGAAATCATCAATGAAGATAGCTCAAGGAAATCAATGGAATCAATCATGTCTGGATGAGGTAGACAAGGAAATAAAATAAGGTCGATCAACCTCCTCGGAGTGGGAAGTACCCCAGGTCATAGACACTGTAGGTTTCATCATGGGGAGCGTTTGCCAGCCAATGTGAACGTGCTGCAGCCATGATGGATCTTTAAAAGAAAACAAGAAAATTGGATAAAGAATCCAAGAAAGGATATAATTCCAAGGATATCTTCAAGCGAACCTCAAAGATAATCAAGATACTCAATTCAGAATGGAATATTTCATATCATGTTGAAATTATTTGATTAATGGTCTGAAACTTAATCAATAATTAATTCTTATTACAATGATTTCAAAGTCCTATATGATGCATGCTGGGCTAAAAGAAAAAATATAAAGTCAAATAAAATATAAATTAATCAAGGATAATATTGCTAAATTGTCATTAATGAGTCAAGACACCAATTCTTGTAATCCAGTGCTAAGCCGAAGCTCGTTTATGGAACCATCGTCCTCACTAATTAACAATCCAACGGCCTATCCGTGCGATTAAGAATTCTCTGGAATTATCACTGTTTTTGGTGTAGGAGAACTCAAATTCCAGTTTCATCAAAATCACAAGGTCCTTGATATGTTCTAATAAATATTTATCATATAGTAATGCAAATGATTTACATGGAATAATACAAGGATAGAAATAACCGTCTTTTTAGCCACGGTCGGGACTTCTTGGCTCCCACAGTGGGATCTTCTTAATATTTCAAGCTTTACTCAGAATTTTCTGCAATCAAAATTATTAGTAATTCCAAATAAATATTCAATTTAAACACCAAAAACCACAGAATTTCGGATAAATCATATAAAAGGCTGAAACGCGTCGTGTCGAGCAGACGCCATTCAACATTAAAAAACGTCAGTGCTTCTCGACGCCTTTTACTCACATAAACAAGTTTCTGGCTGTTCTCTACTCGGATTCCAACTCTTTTCAAGCCTTGTGTCCTGTATATGACTTAACAAACAGGTTAAGTATCTATTTAGGCTTAGTCCCTTGCCTGACCAAATAAATGGTCAATCAATCTTTTCCTTCAATAAATGGTCAAGGGGCATAGCCTTTATTAACAAAGGTAATGAGAATAATCAAACTTAAGCAAAATACAACATACAAGCAAACAGATGCTCACTGAAAATAAAAGGAATGAAACACACTAAATGCCACAAGCAAAATGCTAATTGAAATATTTTTTTGATGTTTTGAAATATTCATTTTTGTTTGGGTTTTGAAATATATACTTTTTTTTTATTTTGACATATGTATATTTTTTTTTGAATTTTGGACTATGTATTTTTTTGAATTTTGACGTATGTATTTTTTTTTGGAAGTTTTGACATATGAAATTTTTTTGAATTTTTGATTAAAAGATCAGCATGGTACTTAGATCAAAAGATCATATTCATTTATTAACTTAATTTCCAAATTGTTCTTTGACAATTTAACTTAAGCCCATCGTGTTTGAACTTGTGTTTCCATTCGTGATCCCATTTGATGATTTGACCCTTAGTCAATCTAAGCCATTCCTTAAGTTTGGAGTACACCCCTTTAGAAAGAAAGGAAGAATAAGTTTAGAAAGCCCATTAGAAGGTTCCGGAGACTTAAAAAGATGTCCCTTTCCAACCCTAATATCCGTTGGGGTTCGGTCATTTCTTTCCGGGGTATTTATCGACCTTGCGTTCCCTTTCATTTCATTTCATGGTCTTGATGTAACGTTTGTAATGTAATGGCCCTTTTGATTTGACATTTGCCTTTTGTTTTTACTTTTCTATGTTTTTTTTTCTTTTTTTTTTTCTTCAGAACGGATCTCCCCCTTTTTTTTTATGACGGCCTCCTACTAAGATGGTGGGTATTCTTGGTAGTCTATTCTAAGCCTCGTTCCGACATCATGGGCCGAGTGTAAAACAGAATTTTGTTTTTAAAATGAATGATTTGTACTTTACACTTTTAGTCAAACTTTTGATATTCTTCAGGACTTGGCATCTCTTGTTACTCACGAATCAAACGTGTCAGTGTGTGCAGTAATGGGTTTGAAATTAAGTTATCCAGACTAACTGGGAAATTTGAGTTTATAAACTTTCTGATTCCACTGGTCTTTGTACCATACTGATCGACTCTTTAACCTAAGGGTAGTATTTCTTAAGATGTAAACCATTCCAGGGATGATTTAGCTCTTCTCCTTCTGCATTAACCAGACGATAAGCATTACCAGGAAAAGCGTGCGATACAATATAAGGTCCTTCCCAGTTGGGTTGGAGCTTAGAACGCGGACCACCAGGTTTTACAAAAATTCTTTTGACAACCATTTCACCAACTTTGAACTTACGTTCAATGACTTTCTTTTGATAAAAACGTGCTAGTCTATTTTGATAAACTTTTGCATGATTAGCAGTTGACCACCTTTTCTCGTCTAAAAGTTCCAATTGAGCAAGAAGTGCTGAACGGTGTTCATCAATGGAAAATTCCTTGTTCAATTGTACTCTTAGCGACGGTATAAGGATCTCGTATGGAACTACCGCCTCCATTCCAAACGTTAAGGAATAAGGAGTTTGCCCGGTGGGCGTGCGGATTGAAGTTCTGTAGGCCCATAGAGCCTCAACCAATTTTTCTGGCCAATCTGCGAATTTGTTAGATTTACACGTCTTTTTGATGATTTTTATCAAAGTCTTATTAGTTGCCTCTACTTGGCCATTGCCTTGCGGATAATAAGGAGATGAATGATGCAATGCAATTCTATACCTGTTGCAGAGGTCCTTCAATTCTTGTGACACGAACTGCGGTCCGTTGTCGGTGACGATGGTGCTTGAAATTCCGAATCTTGTGATGATGTTCTTCATGATGAACTTGCAGACGGTTGATGCTTTGACTTCCGTGTACGCTTCAGCTTCTGCCCACTTGGTGAAGTATTCCGTTGCCGTGAGAATGAAAGATTTTTGCTTGATGCCGGAATCTGGGTTACCAAAGGGTCCAATAATGTCGAAAGCCCACATGGAGAAAGGCCATGGGGAAGAAACAGGATGGAGTGAAGATGCAAGAGAATGAATTTTGTCGGCGTGAAGTTGACACTTAGCACACCTACGAACATATCCTACGCAATCTTCCTCCATGGTTGGCCAATAAAATCATTGTCTAAGGATCTTCTTTGCTAGCATCTGTCCATTGACATGGCCACCACAAACTCCACTATGAGCTCCTTCCATAACCTTCCAAAGCTCATCCTCGTCTAGACATCTCAGAAGAACTCCATCAAAACCTCTTTTGTACAGTGCTCCCCCAACTAAGATGTATCGTTGAGCAACTCTCCTGATAGCCCTTTTCTCCTCAATTGTAGCTTCCTCAGGATACGATTGATCTTTACAATATTTTGCAATTTTATAATACCATGGCTTTTGTTCCTCATCCATCTCTTCTAACAGCTCCATCAACATGATTTCTCTTTTCTCCACAATACTCCCATCTCTGAATTTCTTCAGCAATTTCTCCTTAGTTCTGAGAAATGAAGGGTCTTTCACGGCAGGTGAAAGACGCCTATGAACTATGATTGATTCGGATTGCTTGCTGATCGGAAAATCAAGGGAAGATGCAAGTGAAGCTAGAGCGTCAGCTAAGATGTTTTGATTTCTAAGGACATGGACAAAGATCAATTTTGTGAAAAGCTTTGAGTATGCAGAAGTAAGTTCTTGATATGGCTTGAGCTTGGGATCAAGAGTTCGATACTTGGTCAGCACTTGGCGAAGAATTAGTTGGCTATCACCCACAATCCTGAGTTTAGTAGCACCATGAAAATGAGCAGCCTCGAGGCCAGCAAGGAGTGCCTCGTATTCAGCTATGTTGTTGGTGACTGGAAAATCAAGCTGAAAGGCTTGTGGAATGGTGACACCTTCAAGTGATAACAGAATGATTCCAATACCCTTTCCATGAGAATTCAGAGCTCCGTCAAAATGCAGAGTCCACATATCATCTCTGATTTGATTTACGGACATCAGTTCCTCATCCGGAAACTCTGATCGCACTGGATCAAATCGAGGAAGGGGATGATGAGCGAGATGTTCTGCTATAGCATAGCCCTTGATCGCTTTCTGTTGAATGTAAATTATATCGAATTGAGATAGAAAGCTTTGCCATCGCGCTAACCTATCAGTAAGAACAGATTTCTCCAGAAAGAATTTGATCGGATTCATCCTAGCGATGAGGTGAACTTCATGGGCCAGAAAATAATGCTTCAATTTCTGAACAACCCAAACCAATGCTGCACATGTTTTCTCTATCGCCGTGTATCTCTGTTCAGCGGGGTTGAGAAGTTTAGAGAGATAGTAGGCTGCCCTCTCCTTTCCTTCTTCATCTTCTTGTGCTAGGACAGCCCCCACTACATCATCCAGGACTGAAATATAAAGTATCAATGGTTTGCCTGGAGATGGTGGTCTCAAAACAGGAGGACTTGCCAAATAGTCCTTTAATCCATCAAATGCCTCCTGACACTTATCGTCCCAATTGAATTTGACTCCTGGCTTGGTAAGCTCGTAGAACGGCTTACACCTCTGTGAGTGCTGGGAGACAAAACGACGAATAAATTGCAACCTCCCAATTAATCCTCTCAATTCTTTCAAGTTTTTGGGAGGTGGCATTTCTCTGATAGCCTTTGCCTTATTGGGATCGATCTCAATTCCCCGTTTGCTGACAATGAATCCAAGCAATTTTCCTGAAGATACCCCGAATATACATTTCTTGGGGTTCATCTTTAATTGATATTCTCTCGATCTCTCTAATACCCTTGCCAAAACTTTGGCGTGCTCAGCCTTTGTTTTAGACTTAACCAATAAATCATCCACATACACTTCCAGATCTATATGCATCATGTCATGAAATATTGCCATCATAGCCCTCTGATAAGTAGCTCCAGCATTCTTCAGTCCAAATGGCATGACAACATAACAGTATGTTCCCCAAGGTGTAGTGAATGAGGTCTTTTCTTGATCCTCTTCTGCCAGCTTAATCTGGTTGTATCCTGAAAATCCATCCATGAACGATAACGTTTCATAGCCAGCAGTGTTATCGATGAGTACATCAATATGAGGCAATGGAAAATCGTCTTTAGGACATGCCCGGTTCAAATCGCGGAAGTCAATGCAAATCCTGACCTTCCCATCTTTTTTCATAACCGGGACTATATTGGCCACCCATTGTGGATAAAGGACAACTCTAATAAATTTGGCTTTGTGCAATTTATCGACCTCTTCCTTCATCTTTAGAGCCATTTGTGGGTGGAATCGCCTTAATTTTTGCTTGACCGGACTAGCTCCATCTTTTAATGTTAACCTGTGTTCAACTAAAGATGAGTCTAACCCCGGCATATCTTCATAACTCCAAGCGAAAGTGTCCTTATAGTCCTTAAGTACTTATACCATTACCTTCTCATCCTCTGTAGAAAGATTTTTGCTGACGAGGACAACCTTAGGTTTGTCTTCAGTCCCTAAGTTGATTTCTTTGGTGGGCTCTTCTACGGCAGCTGAGGGTTCATCAAATCTCTTCACTCCACTGGCATACGCCTCAGCCGTGTCCTCATCATCTTCCTCATCTTCAATAATGGGGTCTTTTTCATGCACTAACTCATATACCCCATACCCATCATTAACTGACTCATCCTCCGTACAATCTTCTGGCATCTGAATTGGATCTTCTAAAAGCTGAGGGATTAAAGAGCAAGAAGAACACTTATCAGCTAAGTCCCGAAGGTATATATTTGGAATTTCCCTACCCTTAGGCTTCCTAGACTTCCTAACCTGACTAACCTGCCTAAAACTGGACTGCCTAACTTCACTAAACTGCCTATCATAACCTAATGAAAATGAAGCAGGATGAAAATCCTGGGATACAAGTGGAAATACAGGGGAATCCTCCCGTAGGAAGAGACAGAGTAGATCTAAGAGAGAATCTTGACCGACGGACCCGCGCGGTAGGGGGCAATCGGACAAGTAAGATGTTTCCTCGATGAGGATTTGGGAAGAATTTGTTGCCAAATTGGCATTTTTTTTTGGACCATCGAGGAGTTAAACATAAAGCAAGAATGGATGCAAATGAAAGGAAGATCAGACGGAGGAAGCGACACCAAGGCCAAAGGATTAGGGGGATCATATAGCAATATGTCCCAGATCAGATCATACATCCTCTCTAGGTCGAGAGGAGGGGATGGAATGAGGTCCCGAGGGGACAGAGTGATCATAACGGGCGGAGCCCGTGGAATATCTTCAGTGATGACCCGCGACCAAGTCGGGGTCAAGAGCAGTGTGCGGAATAGAGTATGGAGCATAAAGATATGGGAAGGATATGTCCCCCTCCAGAGCAGATCTGTTGTATAACCAGCTTCATAGGGGTCATCTGGCTCCCCTTCATCGGTTTCTTCTGACTGCAGTATCCGCTTATCAAAGATGGCACCGGGACCTTCAATCAGCTCGTCGATCTGCGGCGGCCACTTGAGTTCTGCAGGATCTAGGAATAATCTGTTCAGTGCTATGTAGAGGTCCCTTAGATCGAACCATCTGTACCATTCACATTCGGGGTCATGGAATTTCCTCCTTTTCATAGGCCGCAGAGCCTCCAAGGATTGGTACGTAAGTAGTTCAGAACAATGTCTGGCCAAGTCTTTCCCATATATGTCATGGAGGTCAAAACATGAAGTAATGACCACCGTGTTGTCGTGACTAAGTATGGGCCCTTTTACAAAATGTGTATACAGGGTCCATGTTAGGGGATCTCGGCCTTCTTTGGGTGGTGTAGACATTGTCTCCAGGATTTTTCTACCTTTTTCAATCTCTGCTTGCTGAACCAGATCTTGCATCAGTCTTCTTGGCCTATAGCCCAGACCACTTCCAGGTGCTGCTCGGTGATCTTTGACAGGAGCGGTCCTGCCTTGCAATTGTGTGCCCAGACCTCTTCAAGGCTGATAGCCGTTCTTCATCATGATTCTCCATCCTGGGGTACTCATGCACTTCCCCCTTTTGATAGCATTTAATGGGTAAGGAGAAACGATGGCGGCTTTCAAAGGATCAGCCACTGGACGGTAGACCTGTAATACCGACAGAAAAGGTTGCCGGCCAGGTAAAACAGCAGATTTAACATTCAATGTATGAGCAGCAGCAAGGATCGGCATGCTCGTCACTTTAATAATTCGTCCTTTGAAAGGGAATTTGAGGCATTGGTGATTCGTAGAAGGAATCGCCTCAAGAGTTTTAATGTAAGGACGTCCTAGAATGGCATTTATAGAAGGGTCAATTTCGAGAATGTGAAATTCGACCTCTGCATGATTTACAGGACCTAGCTCCACTTTTAAATAAACCATTCCCAGAGGGGAACGGGTAGAGTTGTCATATGCTGTAACTGAAATGGGGCTAGGCAGCCACTTCTCCTTGGGCACACCGCACAGCTCTAGAGTCTTCGGGGGTAGAACATTGATTGAAGCCCCCGTGTCAACCAGGCACGCATCCACGGCCTTCTTGTAGATATTGACCGTGATGCTCAGAGCCATGCTTCTGGCGGCTGGCGGTGCTAGTTCCGATGTGTGGAATGTAATAGAGGGCTGATCCCCCTGAGGAACTAGTAGTGCTGCAATTTTCTCTACCGGCACGTCCTCGTTGACCATCACCTTCTGTAGGTATTCCATTAAGGCTTCTTGGTGAATCTTGGACCTTTTGATCAATTCAAGTACGGTGATCCGTGCCGGTGTTCTGTCCAGATGTTTCAACAAGTCATATTGAGTGCCTGGTGCACTCTCTTCATTATGGGCTTCCTCAGTCGGCCGTGATGGGCCATCTCTGACTGTGGGCTGAGGGAAGACTTTGTTGAAAATCCTTCCACTTCGGAGCGCATGTTCCTCAACCGTGGAGGATCCCGGTGACACCTTGAGTACCGCAGAGTCGGGTGGCGTAAGCGGTGCGGAGGGTTGATATGTAGGTGATGGGGTAGGGTTAGGTGGTGATGGCGTAGGGTTAGGTGGTGATGGAGTAGGGTTAGGTGGTGGTGGCATGGTGCGGATTAAAGGCCTAGATGGTTGGATGGTGGATGGGTAAGTGGTTGGTGAAGTGGGGAATGGGACGCGTAATAGCGATCTGGATGGTAAGGGCATATCTGGGTAGGTGGTGGTGGTAATGGGCGAAGTAGGGAATGGTACGCGGAGTAATGGCCTAGATGATAAAAGGGGTGCGTAGTTGGTTTGTGGTGGATTATATGGTGGAGGCATAGTGGTATGGGGCATGATGGGCTTAAGGAAAGCGGGTGGCTGTACTGGGTTATTGGGGGCGGGCGAGTGATATGTAGGTGTCGGTAGAGGGGTGATGGTAATGGGTTGTGGCCTAGGTATGCGGATGGTGCGGCGTGGTGGTTGTTCTGCGGTACTCTGAACGTGACCCGTTGAATAAAGAGAAGAAAAGTCTTCTATCCTCCACTGTTGCCCACGACCAGCCTCAGACTGGCTGTTCGTCAGAATGGGAGCAACTTGGTTTTGGTTCTGGTGCTCCGGGAGCGGGTTCTGCACTATGCCCATATTTGGTGGCGGTGCTGTCTGTGCTGGTGGTCTTACTTGCTGTTGTTGCTGCTGTTGTTGCGGTCTTCACGCCTTCAGGGCTAATATATACTTTTTCATCTCCTCCCAGTCTATGCCGCCCTGCTCGTTGAGATCATGAATATAATCTCTGAATTGGAAGCAGGTGTCAATGGTATGCCCAGGTTGCCTATGGAAATAGCAATACCTGGACGTGTCGGCATTTTGAGGCCAGACGGCCTTTTCCCTTGGCAAGACTAAGGCATTAGCTGCCATTAGAGCACTGAAGATATCGGCCAAGGATTCTGGGAGGGCAGGGTATTCCGCCCTTTTCGGGCCTGGAGGTCTCCTCTGCTGGTTATAATCACCAGGAGGAGGGACATTGTGGTATGCCGGCGGTGCGCGCGGCTGATATTGCTGTTGTTGGGGATATTGTTGTTGCTGGGGCTGCTGGTACTGCAATTGCCTTTGTGGCGGCTGCTGTGGCTGATCCTGGTTCTGGTTCTGATTCGGCTGCTGGGGTCGTTGATACTGTTGCTGATAATGGGGGCTCTGCTGCTGCCTGTACCCTTGCTGGTTCGGCTGCTGTGGCCTCTGGTACTGCTGCTGACTCCTCACGAACTGGGGCAAGTTATTGTTCATGCTATTGACTTGCTCATGAGAGAGCGTGCCCTCAGTAGTCGGACCTGTGCTGGGAGAATTCGGCACTGCAGGCTTCCGAGGTGGAGGCCTGCTAGGTCTGTGAGGATCAAAGACGCTAGAGAATGTAGCGTCCTTAAAAGCATTCTGGCAGTACCGTGCTCTTTCATAGAGCTCTGCCATGTTGGTCATATTGTTCAAGGAGAGGACTAACTTGAATTGGGGCGTGGCGTTGGAAATCAACATTTTCACTTGTTCGGACTCGGACAAGTGGTCCTTCACCTTTTCGGCCAGGCCCCGCCACCTGTCAGCAAAACTGACAAACTCCTCATCATGTTTCATCTTTTCGGCAATAAGGTCAATGATGGACAAGGAGGGTGCAACTCTGTCCTGGTATCGTTAGATAAATTTGCGTGAAACGATACCGTAATCCTCTACTTCGGAGGGTTCTAAAGAAAAGAATCACTCGAGGGCTGGTCCCTCTAGAGATCTCCTGAACAAAAAGGCCAACGACCTCTTGTCGTTCTGCCAGAAAGAGGATTCGTACATAAACTCCTTCAGATATGTGAAGGGGTTACCAGTACCGTTGTACTTCCGGTACACTGGCATTTCAGAGGGTGGTAGGTGGAATACCGGCAGGCTCGGTAAGTTGATTTCTGGTACAGCTTTGACCCCCATCATCTTCTGGAGGTTGTTAAATTGCTCATCCATACGCTCCATTTTGGCCAGCAACGCTTGTGTGGTCAGATCTGCCTGGGGAGGAGGAGGAGGTGGAGGTACTTGATAGGCCTGTTGCCTAGAGTACGTTGGACAGGGGGGACAATAAAGGGGAGGTCCGGCAGAGCTTCCGCCATGCCCGAGGGCATTTTGATAAGCAGGCGTTTGCGGCCTAGCCGGTTGCCTAGAGGATGAAAGTTGCGGCCCAGCTGGCCGAGAAGTAATATGAAGGCCCTCCACGGCCTGATGGATATAAGGATGAGGAAAAGAAGGTTGCTGAGGAACAGCAGGGGGAGCCACAGGGTTCGGCTCGGCAGGCTGCATGGGTGCCTTCCCCTTCAGAATCGATTGGATCGCCTCGAACTGCTGAGGGTCCAGTCGGGAGGCAAGAACTCCCAAAGCGTTGACGAGATCCACAGGATCAGAGGATGAGGGATCATTCTGATTCATGTCTCCCTCAAGATCGGGATTAGGAATCGCATATTCATGCGGGGGAGGATCAGGATATCGATCCTGGGGATGAAAGAGAGGGGTCCGGACGTTCCCCTCATGTCGATATGGAATGGGGGCAGAATTACGGGAGGCATCAGCATCTCTCCCGTTCTCGTAGTTGTAGTCAGAATCCCGAGGGGCATTAGCATCTCCCTCGTAGTTGATGATGGCGTCTTGAGCCATACTCAAGTCCCTGCCTGATCGTAGCAGCATGATGTTAGATTTGTTTCAAAGATTTGTCAAACAAGTTGCACAGAGATTAATCAATCAAGTTGATGCTTAACGTGATTTTAAGATTCCTTTTTGAGTTATTTGAATTGGATTAAACCACAAATTCGCTCAGGGGAAGGATCCTAGTTTCAGTTCAGTTTCCACCGTTATTCTCTAGGGCTTTCTCTCACAACGCTTTCAGAATCTAACCGGGACTTCAATTGGTACAACCAGCCCGATGATCAAGGAGGAATACCTTGATTTTGGGGACTTATGGAGGTCTCAACGCCAACTTCTCTAGTCTGATCAAGGGACCAACCCAATCAGAGAGAGTTGCTGACGTCAAGTAATGTGTTCCTAAGAAAATGAGGGTATTCGCCTCAATGCGTATGTCCTACAGCCTGGATGGCCTCTAATGCTTAATAATAATGGGTAGCTAGCACTCAAGCCACAAAAATCTGAAAACTGAAAAATAACTAAGAAACTGTCTGAATCGCGTCGATGGTAGTCGACGCTATTCAAAACAGAACTTAATTTTTCGCAGAAACAGATGCAGACAGTAAAGAAGATATGAAGACTGAAAGGCGTCTGGGTGTGTTGACGCGGTTTGAAACGCGTCAGTGCTCCTGGACGCTTTTCAGTTCGCAGAAACAGTTTTGCAGGAGGATTTTCTGGGTTGAATCCTCCTTAAACAGGTTGAAAGCAGGAAATAATCAGCTCATGTAGATTTTTTTTAGTTCCAAATTTTTAACAGGATAATTTACCAACTAAATAACTAGAAAATCAATCAATCACACATCATTTTCATCACAAAAACAGCTTTTTAAACTAATCAAGGGGAGGGCAAGATCTTGCCACTGGGGTGTGCACGTGGTGCACGAGGGAAATTAATTAAACTAAAACACTCACCAATTGGTGAGGACGTGTCGAAAGACACAAGTGGTGCACCGTGGGTGCTCGGTTGATGACAGCAAGAACGAAAAAAACTTAAAAGATGGCGAGACCAAGTCCCACCGTGATCGCCAAAAAAGCTGTGAGTGCTTAGAATGACCGTGTGATTATCATGAAAAATCTAGGTTATTTAGTGTAAAATAAACCTATTAAAAACAGCAACTAAGTGCAGTGATCGCCAGAAACTTTTAACTAAAAAGTTCCAAAAGAAGTATGATCGCCTATCTTTTTAAACGCGGAAGATATGGAGTCCTTGGTTCCCCTTCCTCAGCCGGCTGAAGAAAGAGAGCCCTTCTTTGCTTTTTGTTCTTGCTGTTGAATTTGAAATTTGAGGTTGAGGTTGAGGTTGAGGATCGTCCAGAAATCCCTTTTGCTGAGTGCTTGATTTGCTCCTTTTGATTCTCTTGTTTGAGTTGAGTGCAGCAGGAATAGAAAGAAAAGGAGATAAAGAAAACAATTATGAGAACTTAGGCAGAACTAGTATTTATTCTAATCATGGTATTGAACATGCAACTAAACAGCAAACTTACTTGTTTTAATGGCTTTTGAAACCCCTTTATCAAATAGGTTTTTGAAAAGAAAAGGAATGAGGTTGTGGTGTGTGTTGCATAGAGTAATTATGAAGAATGAGATTAATGAAATGAAAATAAAGATGCATAACTGAAAAACTTATGCCCAATTTGATGAAGCTTTGAATTGGATGAAGAATGGACGCCGACTTCTGGAAACAGCAGCGCTTCGGCGTTCCGACGTCGTTGCTTCGATCTTCAACTCGCTATCGCTCGAGATTACGCTTAAATTACGCTTAACTTCAAATTACGCTTAACTTTTTTTACTCTTCAACATGTAAGGTATTTATAGACCTTTTCTGCGTTCGTGATTAACATTGAAAAACTTCGGATTTATCTATCTTAACCGACAGATAAATACTGATTAATTCATCTTTATCTGTAATTATCTAAAACGCGTCCAGGATGGCTGACGCCTTTCAGATTAATTAAGATAAGGATAAATATCCGGGAAAACTTATCTTTATCTTTATCAGATAAAACGCGTCCACATGTGTAGACGTCTTTTACACTAATTAAGATAAGGATAAACATCCGGAAGAGAAGTTAAAATAGCTTAGAAAACCTAAAACGCGTCAGCTCTTACAGACGCCTTTTATCTAATTAATCAATTGATTAAAATTCAAATTTAAAATGCTAAAATAAGAATAAACTCTAAATGGCGTCCACATGGGTCGACGTCTTTTAGACTTCTTCATATTTTAACTGAAATTTGAGCTAAAATCAATTTAATTGATTAACTTAAACATGTCTGTTTGACCCGACACTCAAAAATATCAATAAAAATTAATCAATGATTAAATATCAGACCATTCTGAGGCATTATTATATGATATAAAATTTACTCGAAATGACGTCAAAATTAGCGTGTCTACACAATCTATACCCAAAACAACATCAAAGTCATGCATCTCCAGCATACACAACTGAACAGATAACCTCCTACCCTAGATCTCTATGCAAAGAGAAGCATTACATTTATCTGATCAAACCACCCCTCTTAGCGTAAAACAGTCATAGTAATAGGTATCTCAAATACATCCATCTTATCTATCACAATCTAGGCAAAGCTCAAAGTGATAAACGAATGGTAGCATTGGTATCAAACAAAACTCTAGTAGGCACTCCATCGATAAGAATAGTACCTTCTGTGACGTTCTCTATGACTTCCATGTCTTCTCAAGTCAAAGCAAAGATACGAGTAGGGGTTGGTGCAGTCGTTGGTGCAGTCTTCATCTTGGGATAGTCTCTAATCATGTAGCCCACCTTGCCACAACCAAAACACCTGTCTACCGTCTTCATGCACTCGATACCTCTGTTCACCTTACCACACTATTGCCACACAGTGGAGGTTAGGGATGCTCTTACTGTGGGCGGTGCAGCAGTCTTCACTGCTGCTTTTTGAGTCTCAATATACTTCCTCCTCCTTTGCACTATGGGAAAAGTTGATTACATCGCTTGCTCCTTGGGTGCCACCTTACGCTCTTCTAGAAAAATCTTGTACTCGGCCTCCTGCCAACAAGCTATATCCACCACCTCCTCTATTGATATAAAGTTACACGCCACTAGCTTCGTCCTCAGAATGGGATTCAAGCCCATCAAGAACTTCTATGTGTTTCATCTACTGCCCGCACACTCAGAGAATTTGGCCTCATACTCTAATATGCTTAGCGGTCCCTGGGTCAAACTCAAGAACTCTTGCACCATCTTATTTTGGACATGCACGGGAAAGAACTTCGCTTTGAACGTCGTCAAGAACTCCTCCCAGTTAACATCCACCTTCCTGTCAGTAATCTTGGTCCTCAAGGTGGAAGTCCACCACACATCTGCATGCTCCAAAAGCATATAATTCCCAAGGTTGACTTTGTCTTCATCCAGGCATCCGATTGTCCTAAAGATCTTCTCAATTTCGCGAATCCAACTTTCTGCCACGATAGGGTCACTCTCCCCTTAAAGGCATCCCTATCCTCTTGAACCTCTCCCTCACCGTCAAGCCAGGGCGGTACTCCCGCTCAACTGGTGTTGCTGGCCTCTATTGTTGCTGGACTTGTTTACATAATGGAGGGAAATCATGGTAATCATTCATACATGTTGAAAATAATAACATATATATCCATGCTTAACTCCTAAAGATGTTCTTTCAAGTACCTAAGTTGTAGTATGTGTATATTACTCTTTCATGATTCGTGAATTAAACAAAGAGCATGATTTATAACATGGAACATGATTCATATAGCATATATATGAACATGGTTCATCATATTCATGCAAAATCGTCATCTTTCACTTAATCCATAGAACATGCATCTAACCACATTTTGAGGAGTCTTAATCGTGTTCTTCTTCTTCTTCTTTACTTAGTGGTAAGGCAATACCCACTAAGTCTTCAATTACACAGTCGGGGGGATCCACATATCTCACTCAGGGTCAGTGTTAAAGTTATCACCCTGATTAACTGTTTCGGGTGTTTTATGTTAAGTCATTCCTCTAATTTAAGTGAGAGCCACATGTACTTCGATTAACAGTCTGTTTGTGAGTCAAACTAACACTCACTTACTGACTTCGATTAATAGCTAGATTCTCACTTCTATTAGTGTTCATTTATGACTCATATTAAAGAATTGACATTCTGATTAACCTATAATTTTAGCTAGCATTTACTTACTAAATTCAATTCAAATTAGTCGGTACTCTCAAATAATATTTTATGTGTGCTTTTTGTCTGATATCTCTGCCATATCTTTCTCTAGCATATTTGTTATAGTTTCTATGCACCTCGTACTATCATAGACTTATGTTAGAAACTGAGACAATGACAAGAAAAAGTAATCTTGCCCTTTTAGTATTTGTGCTTTTTACAGGTCTAACTTGATAGCACAAGATTTGTACCCAATGAAGCCTCTATGTATTAATTCATGCGACCTCGAGTCCAGCAATGTTGTAGACTAGCCATGCTCTCTCTCTCTTCAGTTTCTCTCTTGAAAATTTGAACATTAGACATAGGCAGGAAGAAGTCTTCTTGCAGCAAACCAGTCTAACGGACTGATTTTGAAGAAGGGATATAAAGAGAAACCCTTCACTGAAGATAAGCAATAGAAAGCAATCACCAAACAGAGAAGTACACAAGAAAAGTATTCATTCAAGTGTGAGCAAGAGCCAACATGCCTAGCCTGCTGAGAGAAAGAGCTTGAAGATCTCAAGAGCTGTGCTCATCACTCTCACAAGAAGTTATTGGAGATTCTCTTCAGATCAAGACCTATGCAGCATAATTGTTTATTTTCTGTCTTAATCTGTACTGTGTTATTTATGAACGCTTGCCTATTTCATAGGCACCTTCTATACTTTAATCTCACTTTGTTCCTCTTCCTGGTTATGGAAGAGAGGGCCCGCTGGAAGCAGGAGGTTGTCCCTCTTCCTTGTTGTGGAAGAGAGGACCTGTTGAAAGCAGGAGGTTATTCCTCTTCATGGTGGTGGAAGAGAGGGCCTGCTGGAAGCAGGAAGTTGTTCTTCTTCGTGCTGAAGAGAGGACCTACAGTTGCAGGAGGTTGTTGTATAACCTGCAAAGGGTTGGTACTTTGTTGTTAGTCGAACGCCCAAGTAGTTTCTTGGGGACTAGATGTAAGACTAGATAAACCGAACCTGTATAAATTTCCTATGCATTTATTGTATGATTATTTCCTTATTTCTATCTCCTTCTGTTTATTTATTACCTTCTACATTTAATTTATGTTTAAGCAATTTTAATAATCCAATCACGCCCCCCCCCCCCCCCCCCCCCCCCGCGAGTTAGTCTAGCCTTAAGTAATAGTCCAAAACACCCAGTTGAGGTGTGCACACAAGTGGGTTAATCGCCTACCATTGTTCATAATCAAAAATTTATAATCATAAGAGTGTCGGGTCTTGGACATCTAGACCCCATTATATGGCAAGCCGGGCTCTAACTGAACCCCATCACATGGCTAAAACCCCACCCCTTCCCCTAAGGAGAGCATCACATGGGTATGCACAAGCTAGTGAGGTTAGTCACTTAATTCCGTAAGGAACATAAACAACTTAACATAAATTCTCACAATTAAATATTCATGATGGAAGCAAAGGATAACCATGCAAGGATCAAATGTCATTAATTTTAATCGTGTTCATAAGAATCCAGAACTGAAAATGGTTTTCTAAGAATCCAAGTTTTCAATCTTCACCATTCACACCACACACGAACAACCTTAAAATCCTTCGTGGTATTGAAGAACACTGTAATAACTATATCATACATGAAAATCAAATTAGAGAAAGTACCAATTAGGCCGTAGTAATTCAATATAACATCGCCACCTATTTTTGGACAAAGTTTACGTATTCACAAGAATGAAATGGATCCCCCCCAAATCAAGTCCAGAAAAGTGCAAAATTTAAACCACGCCATTAAAACACATAGCTCTTCCAAAATCTGTGACATACATGACAAATCACTTATTATAGAGACTGTAGAAATTATAAAAACTTAAAGAATCTTTCATTCCCATAATATCCTCTTCCCATAATGAAAACTTCAATGCTTACCATCTAAATCACAATCTCAATCTTTTACAACGAATAAGAATTCCATGGGAAGAATCATCACGAAGAACATAATTTACACACATGCAAAATAATTAGAGCTCAAAACTCAACATGCAGACAAGATCTCAATGAAGAACATAATATGGCATCACCCTATCTTCAAATGGAATTTTAACCAACCCAAATGAGTCTCTAGGAATCAATTCAAGCTTCTAAAAGAGAAGAAGAAAGGAAATCCAATCTCTTCCACTAGAATCCTTCAAAAAGAAGATAAGTCTTTTCAAGAAACTCAAAGAAGAGGTAGAACCAAGGCTTCCAAACTACCAAGATCACCCAAAGAATCCCTCCAAACACAAGATTTCCTACATATAATAAGAAATCACCATCAAAATCATAAGAGAGAGTGAGATGAAGAGAGAGAAGAGCATGGAGTGAAATGGAGAAGGATAGCTTCGAATTCTCTATAAACCATGACAAATACTCACCCAAACCTTCTAAAAATTGCCCTTATACACTTATGCACCCAGGGGGCTCTTTTAAAAACCCCATATTAAGGCCCAATAACTCTAAATGGATCCAACTCTAATCCACTAAACTAAGTCATACAAATTTAACTAAATTCACACTTCTAAATGGGTTAAACATAACTAAATCATAATTATTCATTACTCTTAAATTAAATGATCTAAATTAACATTATTCTTCGTCAACTTGATAACTCGGTTTGGAAATCACGAATCAGAGAATCGAGGTATTATAGTTACTGGACTTAGTGGGCCAAAAATCAGACTGGTACTTAGGCCTAGAGGGTCACATACACATCTTAGTCGATAGTCGAAAAGTGAGATTTATATTAATTTAGAGACTTTTGTGAAAAGTCGCCTTAAATTAATATAAGGGGAACCCTAGCCAAGTTCCAACCCCTCTTTGGCTGGCCCCCTCTCTCTTTGTATGGCCGGCACCCCTAGCAGAGGGTGCCCGCTTCTTTTAGGTCCTCTGTTGCCACTTTTGCCTTCCACTTTCTGAAGGCGATCGTTCGCATGCCGCAGGTACCATCGCGAAGATAGCATGCTACTGCAAGCACCGAACCGATCGAGGGAGCGAGGACGATTCATCAAGAGGAGGATCAAATGGACACCGCTAGACCAGGCACCTACATGGCTAGCAGCACCGCTCCATCGGAACTGAATGGTCGCAAATTTGAATATGTGCAAGGTGATGTTTGATCACCAGCTTCCTTCTAGATTCGTCGAAACGGACCAGTGAGGGCGGGTTAAATAAATTTTATTTGTCATTTTCACTGTGTTCTTGTGATCCCTGCCCGATCCTTACAAAACTCAACAGCACCAGGGCCATCAAATTTCTCCATAGCAGGAACATCACCCACTATCAAATCATTGAGTCTAGAGGTCATTCTGGGGCCTAATCTTCTCGTGGAAAGTTGATCTCAATTTCAATATCTCTGAAGCAAATGACAATTTGATCGCTACGGTTTTGCTTGGACAAAAAAAAAATAACCCACAGCAGAGGAAGAGCTTTTGGATTGATCTGGCTTCCCGCACCCACACTTTGAAAGGTCTACTTCTCTTTGTGGGAGACATGAATTGTATTTTGAATCCAAATGGCACACAAGGTGGCAGTTCACCTCCCATCAACAATTTCAGCTGCTCAACAACATGGTGTACAATTATGGTCTCATTGACCTTGGATTCGAAGGCGTTCACTTGGACTAACAAGAAATCCGTCAAACATCACATCAGGAAATGGTTGGACAGAACCTTCACAAACACTCCTTGGAAACCGAAATACCCTCACGCCTCTGTTCACCACCTTCCTCGCAGCCAAAGCGATCATAATGCCATCCTTACTAACAGTCTGGATTCAGGCGCAAGAGAAAGTCGGCCTTCAAATTAAATAGAAGCAATGTGGTTCAGGAATGACAGCTTTAAGACGACAGTCCAGAAGCTTCGGAAAGATGCTACTCAAATCGGCTGCCAGCCACTCTCATATGATCAACCAACTGCAAGAAGGAATCAAAGTTTGGAGGAGAAAGAACTTCCCCAATCCAATTAGAGAAAAGGACAAAATCAAACAATAATTGGAGGAGATCAGCAAACAACGCATTACTCAGGAAAATATTCAAAGAGAGATCAATCTAGAAGCCAAATTTGACCACTATCTCACTCTGCAGGAAGACCACTATAAACAGAGGGCCAAGGCCCGTTAGTTTAAGGAGGGCGATAGAGCTACAAAATTCTTTCATATCAGAACACTTAACAGAAGGAAGACCAATTCCAGCACTTGGATTCAGACGCCTGCTTCCCGAATTAATATTCCCTCACCAAGGAGCATTCATCCCATCCAGGCAAATGTCTGATTCCATTGTAATCCTCAAAGAATTAGTCCATTCCTCAATCACTGTTCTGGAAAGGTTGGTGTTTTTGCCCCAAAACTAGACATATCCAAAGCCTATGATAAATTAGAATGGCATTTCATTGAGTCTGTACTCTCTAAGCATGGCACTGTAGGTACTAAGAACCTCATTTTAGAGTGTATCACTACACCCACTTTTGCCATCAACCTCAGTGGTGAACCTACTGGCCACATTCAGGCAGGTAGGGGATTAGTACAAGGCTGCCCATTATCTCAGAAATGACCAATGTCTCACCATATCTTGTCATTCCATAACTGCTTAATCCTGATACTTCCGAAGCCTTTGCCTACCTCAAAGGTCTCCACTTGGCAGCTAATTTCTCCTAGCCAGTCATCATTGAAGGCGATGCCTACAACATCATCAATGCTATCAGTGGCTCCATAGACGCCCCTTGGAGAAACAGAGCCATCATCCAAGACTGTATCCAGCTCAAGCATGTTTCCTTAAATTATGCCAATAGAATTGGAACTGTGTAACCCATGATTTGGCAAGAATGGCTGTCCACACCAAATCAGAAGCGACATGGAACAATAGCAATGTACCCCCCAAAATCCGTCAATCCCTCCTAACGGATCTGACTCTTTGTACTACTCCACTTTAAGTAAGGTTATGCTTTAAATTCCTCAAAAAGGTGTTGCTCCGTGTGACTTTGTTTGAAGAATTACTTATACTAGAATAAGATTTTGAAGATTTCTTAAATCAGAATGAGAAGTATTTTGATTGATAAGTTATTAGTATTCCACCCAGAATAAAAAGAATTATACTACGTTATTTTAAGTGATTTGATAAGAAAGAGTGGAATAAAAGACGGAATTAAAAGAATTAGAGGAATTGAGAGAATTAGACATTCACAGTAGAATTTGAAAAATTAGGCATCCCTGCAATCAAATCAAATTTAGACCCTTACATCGATTATTCCTAGTCCTATTCTGCTAAGAAAGTGATTTCCCTACATGTGACCGGTAGACACATGCGCCGGAGCCAGCTGATTTCCCTAGTATCCAAAAAATAGCGGATACTGGGAAAATCGCCTCCCGTAGCCATGCGTAGATGCAATTAAGCATCATGCTTTGATGCACCTAGCTCCACGACACTATTCATGCAGACCCTACGTCCAGCCTTCACCACCACCGAAGGCAAATCCACCCACTGAGGTGTGTTTCCAATTGCTCCATGCATTAATGCACCTAGCTCCAACCACCAATGGTAGCACGGGGAGGGGGGGTGGGGGATCCATCAGTGCCATCCACAGCATCCTAGGGTGTTCTAAGTAGATCTATCATATGTCATATAGACAATGGATCTAGTCATCATCTAGGTTGCTAGTTATACTGATCTATTTGCCAACTCCTATTCACCCAAATACAATCTGCCAATTCTCTAGGATGGCCCAACTCAGTGACATACAATCGGTGCAGATGTTTTCGTTGCCTCCTTTGCTGGTAACATTTGAAGATTAAAAATAAGCTCACAAAGAATCGATAAAAGTTTTGTTCCACTAGTAGGAATCAAAATATTCACAACAGCTAAAAGCCATCGTGCATAATATCTGCGATGGCTTCGCGTCCGTCGCTAATGCAGTCGCCAAAAGCCCCGTCGCGAATGTTTGTGACGAGTAAAAGTAGAACCGTCACAAATAATCTAAAATATTAGTGACGCTTCAAAATTAGCCGTCCCTAATATTCAAATATTAGCAACAGCTAAATGCAACAGCCATCACTAATATTCGATAATTAGTGTGGCTAATTTTGAAGCTGTCGCTAATATTAAAATATTAGCAACGGATATTCAGTGAAGCCATCGCTACTATTCAAATAGAACCGATAGATATGTAGTTGAGCCATTGCAAATATTGAATAATAGTGACATCATAATATTTTGTCATCACTAATATTTGAATATTAGGACGGATTTTGTAGTAGCCGTCGCTGATAGTCAAAAACTAGACGGCTAAGTGTAATAGTCATCGCAAATATTAATATTAGCGACAGATAAAAGTATAGCCATTGCTAATAATCTTTATTAACAAAAGAATTTAAAAATAAAAATAAAGCACATATAAACACTTATATGCAGTAACACAACAAATACACCATACAAAATATCAAACAATACAAAACCACAATGCAGACAACTCTGATGCCAAAAGTATCATAAAATGCAAAATGTCTATCAATCTCAAAAGTGTCATAGAATGGCTATCAATCTAAGCCAAAATCAGGCTCATTAGGCTCCTTGGCCTCCTCTCCCGATGACGCCTCGTCTAGGGGCTGCGGCTATGGCTGTAATTGCGGGGGCTGCGGGTGCAACTGTAGGGGCTGCGGCTGCGACTGCCTCTGCTCAGCGAGCTGACGAGCTGATCTCCTCCCCCATCTGCTCCCTCGTCTGCTCATGATGCTGTTGGTACTGCTCTTGCTGCTACCGGTACTGGTCAAGTTCGTCCCTCAACCGGTTTATCTGCTCCCTGAGGGAACGAACAATGATGTTGTTGTTGCTGTTGACATCGTCATGGGACACCGTCCCTGCCCTTAGCGTCTCGCCTTGTCTGCAATAGCGAATATGGCCAAGCCTATCTGAACCCATGACTGTGATGAAGGCCTGCTCGGCCAGGCCTATCTCCCCCCACCTAGGTTGTCATCGCCGAAGGCGACGCTGAAACCCACCGGAGACCAGTGACAGCTACCGTCGGAGGGCCGGCAACAGTTTCCTTGGGAGCGGGGATGGGCGACCCCAACTAAGAAGGCTGTTTCACTACATCACCGGAATAACACTGGGATGGATGGCCTTGGGAATATGCGATACAACAGATTTTACTAGCCATCGCTAGAAATTCGTCGTTGATAACCATATTTCTACTGGTGTTCCTTCCCTTGTGACCGACAGCTGATGAAGCTTGAACGTTGTGGTTGTTAGGGTGAGACTTTCCTCAGTATCCAAAAAAAAAAAAAGGAATTTCTTCTTTTCCATCATAAAAATAAACGCACAATGCACACATATTTGTTTACGTATGCGGCAAATAACCCAAACTATAGAGTCCTGTGTGGGTTTTCTTTTTGCCATTGTCACATATGGTTGGGTACTTTGCTGCAGCTGTTTAGGCCACATTACATTATACAATTCTTGTGCATATTAACATGTACTTTCTAGACTTGAGTATCGTTTGCAAATCGGTATTTAATGCCCAAGCTACAGAGTTTGTTCTTATGTACTAGTAATTTGAAGCTTGTCATATATTACCATTATGTTTCTCTATATTCATCCCATCATCTGTTATGCATACATATGATTTGGTAATTGTGAAATTTTGCCTAATGGAGGGTTACAATGCTGTCATAGTAGTGTTTAGTGCACATGAAAACTTGAAGTATAGCCATGTGGTTTCAAAAGTATGCTTTCAATTTTTCTTTTGTATAGGTGGCCTTAGATTTTATATGACATTGTTTCTGCAGTTGCAAGCCTCCAGTATTGATAGCAGTAAACTTGATTCTGCTATATGCATCCAACACGGTTCACGAATAATATCACGAGCTGTGCAAATTGTCAACCCTTGGAGTCTTGATTCTGTCGTCCTAGACAAAAAGTATGTTATCTTGTATGTTTGGAAAAAAAAAATTGGTACTGTTCTACTATCTTATATGCCAAGCGAACCCATCTTTTGTCTCTGTCATTCTCTTTGCACACGGGAGAATGGTTAGTTTTTCATGTTTCTTTTTTTGAATAAAAAATATTGCGACAGCATGATGTCTGCTTCTTTTGCCTCTATAGTATTGTGTTGATCAGTATGTTTGCATGCCTCCTAATGCTGCTGGGATATCAATGGCCAACTTGCCCAAGTCGTACAATCATAATGGTTAAGTTGCATGTGAGATGACTCTTGTTGACATTTATTTTCTACTTGAATACTTAGACCTTTTGTTTGATAATGTACCCTTTATGATGCTATGGAGTAGCTAGGCACCACCAATGGCATTTGGAAACATGGCTACAAACTTGCCTACACCTGCCATGTATGCTCGGTGGACAAATAGCCCACAACATACCTATCCTATAAGCAATGCTCCACAGGTATACCATGCATGTCCCACATATGTGTACCTTCACGGTGATCATGTTTGACAAATATGACGGAGTATTGGGTGTGTGTTATTCGTTAGTGAAGACTCTTGACAACTTAACCTGGAGGGTCATTGTGTATGGCATATTTAATGATCGTTTACTATGATAAAAAATAAATGTGCAACCATACACAGTTTCATTCAAGTTTCCTTATTTGCTTGTTTTTACTATCAAAATGCACAAGTTGCATAAGTACCTTTGTGATTGTTCTTCAATCTCCTTCATTACACATGGTTCACCTATGCTCGATACTTCAGTATTCTTATAAAGTATAAACACAATCAAAGCAAACCATGTTGGCAAAGGTAAAGCAAAGATGACCGGAAGGAAGGACAAGTCTTAGACCAATTAGATATAAGTATAGAAATTCAATCATTCTAAAATTGCGTGTACCAAGTTAGAAGAGTCACAACCACATCACACTTCGAACAAAGTTGGGTACCAAGAATTAGAATAAGAGGTTTTCTTGATGTTGGATTATTATGGAAGAACGCGTTACCTTCATAGCGTGTTCGTCTCGTCGTCGATGAAGCGGAAGCGTCTCCTCGTCGGTGCAGAGCGACTACTAGAGTCGCCCGCGATGTCCACGCACCAGATCCCAGAAGCTCCGGGTGATCCTTCCAAGGAAGAGAGGAATAGAGGAGAGGGAGGAGGAGGAGGAGTTCACATACGTCGGTCTTTTCTCTATATGCTTTCATATATATAGAGAGAGACTCCTAGAGAGTCCCTACATATTAGGGCCCTTTTCCTCCACGTCCTTATCTAACTAGGGATAACTATCCAATGTGGATGTTTATCCTTTTAATCCTCCAATAGGATTAACATCTCCCACTCAGACACATTGGACATATCACAATGGTATCTCCTCTTGCAACTCTTCCTTTCATACAAGAAAATAGCGTGTGCAACCAAATAAGAAGGATATGTAAGTGAGGAGTGTTATATTAAGTTATCACCATACTAACATAGCACTGCAACTCCAAGTCTCGTCTCTTACCTCAAATCACAAGTTCACACCAAGTTAAGAGGATCTGATCCCTTTGAGATCTCCACCTTAACATCTCAAAAACAACCTTTTTATACTCATAATTATATTGGACACTTCCATCATAACCGCTGGCCAGCAATGAGTCAGAATGACATCGGTGTGATACAAGTCAATTTTTCCTACGCTACACATGTCAATCTGCTTTAACTTAACTGCTTTCCTAGACATGCTCCGCCGGACCGGATGAATCATGATCCTTGGAAAAACATGCTAAAGTAGCATCATCAAGTGTCCACTTCATGACAAGGTGCATAGTCCCAAAGGACATAGAAAAGGCAGAAGCTTCACACAATGACGAAGTAGGGATCTATTCAGTCACTCCTCTGAAGGTCGAAAAAGAGATAGCACATACAGTATGATCAGTATGTTATGATGGAGCTCATAGTAGGATTGGTCATGCTCACACACCATATAAATCTATAATCCTGTGCTCCACTAAGCACATCCAGATTGCCCATATGGCCCTCATCAGATTCAGCTATCAACATGTTACATGGTTAAGCCCATGTCTGACTGCTTTCAATCAGTCTCATCTTAACCATCTGTTAAGGTGATTTCGACTCTTATCACATTCCAACTGAACGCTGAAAATATACACTCTCACTGAGTGCACAGTTTACAGTGTCTATCTCATCATGCTCGCACTCATAGCGACATGGCGATCGTCCGTATGAGTGGACCGATCAAAACCTGGTGACCAATACATTCACATTCACAAAAATAAGTGCACTAATAATGCAAAGGAAATACTCATATTTTATTGCATAAAATGGTGTCAATTTACAAAAAGAATCTAGATCCTTCTCAGTCCTAAACTTCCAACATGTTTGAGAAATGCAATTCTCACAAGAGGTTTGGTCAAAGGATCTACAAGCATCTCACTAGTAGAGATTTATCTAAGGACCACCAACTGCTGCGCAATGATGTCTCTAATGAAATGGTAACGAGTGTCAATGTGCTTTGACTTTCCATGATACTTGGAGTCCCTCGTGTAGGCTATCGCGGCTATATTGTCGCAATAGACCATAACAGCATCTCCTTCATGTGCTGTGACATCTAAGCTCACCAAGAATCGCCTCAACCAGATGGCTTCCTGGACCGCAGCAGTGCAAGCAATATACTCAGACTCCATCGTAGACAAGGAGACACATGCTTGCTTCTTGCTGCACCAAGATATAGCTCCTCCTCCAAGTACGAATGCATATCCCGAAGTGGACTTGCACTCATCTCTATCAGCTGATCCATCGGCATCTGAGTATCTGGTCAATCTAAGGCTCCCACCATGATAGCACAGAGCGAGGTTCTCAGTACCTCGCAGATATCTGAAAATCATTTTCACTGCTAGCCAATGCGCAGTTCCAAGATAACTCTGATATCTACTAACCATACCAACTGCAAAGCAAATGTCGGGACGAGTGCACATCATGGCATACATGAGGCAACCGACTACATTGGCATATGGAACATACTTCATTCGTTCTTTCTCTTCCTCTGTATTGGGACATTGATCAATGCTAAGAACTGAGCCCCTCTCTATTAGAGTATCTATAGGTTTAGCTTTATGCATCCGAAAGCGTTCCAAGATTCTCTTTATGTAAGTCTCTTAAGACAAACTAAGAAGTCTCTTGGATCGATCTCTATAGATCTTTACTCCCAGTATATAATCAGCCTCACCTAAATCCTTCATCTCGAATGTGGAGGATAACCACTCTTGAGTGGTTTTGATTAACTCCAAATCATTCCCGACTAGTAATATATCGTCAACATATAAAGAGAGAATGAGAACACTTTTCTTAACTCTCTTCACATAGACACAGTGATCCTCTTCGGTCATTTTGAAGCCAATCGAAATAATTGATTGGTGGAACCGATAATACCACCGTCTAGATGACTGTTTGAGACCATATATAGAACGTTTCAGGCGGCACACTTTGCGCTCTTGTCTTCCAGCTTCAAAGCCCATAGGCTGAGCCATGTAGATCTCTTCGTCTAATTCTCCATTTAGAAAAGTTGTCTTTACATCCATCTAGAACAATTCTCAGTCTAGATATGCGACGATAGCCAGGATTAGGCAAATAGAGGCAAATCTCACCACTGGGGAGAATGTCTCTTCATAGTCTATTCCCTCTAATTGGGTATAGCCTTTCGCCACGAGTCGGACATTATATTTATCAATTGATCCATCAGCCTTACGTTTGACTTTAAGAACCCACTTGTTCCCAATAGCCTTACGTCTAGGTGGTAGATCAACTAACTCCCATATTTCGTTCTTAGCCATTGAGTTCATTTCTTTCCTCATTGCAGCTATCCACTTTTCTGAGTCAGGTGAGGTCATTGCTTCCTCGTAAGATGCAGGTTCATCAACATCTGCAGAAGCACACATGAATGATTCCCCTTCAATCGTGAAACGACGCCAAGGGATATAACTACGTTGACTTCTACGAGGTAAACAGTTAAGTGGTTCACTCCCACTGTCTATTGGAACACTCCCACTGTCTGTGAGTGCTTAAAATGAGTGTGTGATTATCATGAAAAAACTATATTGTTTAAGTGCAAAATAAACCTATTAAAAAGAAACTAAGTGATGTGATCGCCAAAAACTTTTGACTTAAAAGTTCCAAAAGAAGGTTTGATCGCCTACCTGTTTGGATGTAGGAGATATTTAATTCTTGGTTCCCCTCCTTCAGCCAGCTGAAGAAAGAGAGCCCTTTCTTGTCTTTATTCTTGCTTTGACTGCTGTTGAATTCTTGAGGATCGTCCAAAGTCCTTGTTGTTTGCTATTGATTCCCTCCCTTTTATTCTCCTTCGTACCTTGCAGGAAATAGAAAGAAGAAGGAATAATGAGAATTCAGGCAAAAGTAGTATCCATTCTAAACAAAGTTTTTAAACATGCAACTAAACAGAAAACTCACTTGTTGAGTGGTCTTTTAAACCCCTTAATCAAATAGGTTTTGAAAATGATGCTAGTGTTGTGTGTGTTGCATGGAGTGATGTGATGAAGAATGTAAGACTAATGAGATGAAAAATATGAAAAAGAGTGCAGAAATTGAATTGAAGGTTAATGATGGATGGCCCCTGGAAGCCTTGGTCTTGGATGGATGAAGAATGATGAAGAATGGACGCCGACTTCTGGAAGCAGCAGCACTTCAGCGTTTGGACGTCGTTGCTTCGATTTTCACTCAATTATCACTCTGATATCACTTCAATCACTAACTCCGTCACCCATTCAAGAGGCAGGGTATTTATAGACTTCTTTGCATCCGCGGATTTACATGAAGAAATTTTGAGATTTATCCATCTTAACCAACAGATAAATACATATTAATTCATCTTTATCTGTAATTATCTAAAACGCGTCGCTACTTGTAAACGCCTTTCAGATTGATTAAGATAAGGATAAACATCCGGGAAAAATTTATCTTTATCTGTAATCAACTAAAACGCGTTGTCATTTGAAGACGCCTTTCAAACTAATTAAGATAAGGATAAACATCCGGAAGAGAAGTAGAAACAACTTAGGAAACCTAAATGGCGTTGTGCCATAAAGACGTCTTTTAGCTAATTAATCTACTGATTAAAATTCAAATTTAAACATTAAAATAGGAATAAAGTCTAAATGGCGTCTACACTAATCGACGTCTTTTAGACTTCTTCATATTTTTACTGAAATTTGAGTTAAAATCAATTGAATTAATTAACTTAAATCATATATGTCGGACCCGACACTATTTATATAAAAAAGATCAATAAAAATTAACCAATGATTAAATATCAGACTATTCTAAGACATTATTATATGTTATGAAATTTACTCGAAATGATGTCAAAATTAGCATGTCTACAGCTGCCTCACCTTGGCATCGTCTTTGCAAGGGAGTGAAATGGAATGGAATGTACTGAAAAGGTGATGCCAAGGTGTGATGAGACACGCTCTCAATATCGCATGATTGGAATTTTTCTCAAAATCATCGATGAAAATAGTTCAAAGAGATCAATGGAATTAATCCTGTCTGGATGAGGTAGACAAGGAAATAAAATAAGGTCGATCAACCTCCACGGAGTGGGAAGTACCCCAGGTCGTAGACACTGTAGGTTTCATCATAAGGAGCGATTGCCAGCCAATGTGGACGTGCTGCAGTCATGATGGATCTTAAAAGAAAACAAGAAATATTGGATAAAGAATCCAAGAAATGATAGAATTCCAATGATATCTTCAAGCGAGCCTCAAATATAATCAAGATACTCAATTCATAATGGAATATTTCATATCATGTTGGGATTATTTGATTTAATGATCTGAAACTTAATCAATAATTAATTTTTATCACAATGATTTCAAAGTCCTATATGATGCATGCTGGGTTAAAAGAAAAATATAAAGTCAAATAAAATATAAATTAATCAAGGATAATATTATCAAATTGTCATTAATGACTCAAGATACCAATTCTTGTAATTCAGTGCTAAGCCGAAGCTCGTTTATCCACGCACTGTTTCACAAAAGTGGAACCATCATCCTCACTAATTAACAATCCAACGGCTTATCCGTGCGATTAAGAATTCTCTGGATTTATCACTATTTTTGTTGTAGGGGAACTCAAATTTCAGTTTCATCAAAACCATAAGGTCCTTGACATGCTCTAATAAATACTTAACATATAGTAATGCAAATGAATTACATGGAATAATGCAAGGGTAGAAATAACCGTCTTTTTAGCTACGGTTGAAACTCATAAACTCCCAAAGTGGGATCTTCTTGATATTTCCAGCTTCATTTGGGTTTTCTTTAATTTTCTGCACTCAAAATTCATCAGTAACTTCAAACAAGCATTTGACCAATCATTAAAATATGGAATTTCGGATAAATGACAGAAAGCTTGAAACGCGTCGTGTCGAGCCGACGCCCTTTAACCTTCTAAAATGCGGCGGTGTCACACGACGCCTTTTCAGTCGTAGAAACAGTTTCTGAATGATTCCAAACTGGATTCCAACTTTCTTCATGCCTTGTGTTATGTATATGACTTAACAAACAAGTCAAGTATCTATTTAGGCTTAGCCCCTTGCCTGACCGAGTGAACGATCGATCAAAAAAAAATTTCTTAGTGGAAGGGTCAAGGGGCATAGCCTTTATTAACAAAGGTAATATGAATAATCAAACTGTAAGCAAAATGCAACATGAAAGCAGACAAATGCTCACTGAAAACAAAAGGAATGAAGCATACTAGATGCAATAAGCAAATGCTAATTGAAATATTTTTGTTGTTTTGAAATATGTACTTTTTTTGGAATATATATATTTTTGGCTTTTGAAACATGTGTTTTTTTTTTTGGCTTTTGAAATATGTACCTTTTTTGGATTTTGACATATGTATATTTTTTTTGGATTTTGACATATGTATTTTTTTTGGATTTTTGAAATATAGTGTAAACTAAAGACCAGCATGGTACTCAGATCAAAAGATCATATTCATTTATGAACTTAATTCCCAAATTGTTCTTTAATAATTTAACTTAAACCCTTTGTGTTTCCATTCGTGATCCCATTTGATGATTTGTCCCTTAGTCAAATTCGGTCGTTCCTCAAGTTTGGAGTACGCCTCTTTAGAAAGAAATGAAGAATTGGTTTAGAAAGCCCATGAGAAGGTTCCGGAGACCTAAAAAGATGTTCCTTTCTTACCCTAATATCTGTTGGGGTTCGGTCATTTTTTTTCCGGGGTATTTATCGACCATGCGTTCCCTTTTGTTTCATTTCATGGCCTTGATGTAACGTTTGTAGTGTAATGGCCTTTTGATTTGATGTTTGGCTTTTGCCTTTTGCTTTGCTTTTCTTTTCTTTTCTTTGGGACGGATCTCTCCCTTTTTTTGACGGCCTCTTACTAAGATGGTGGGTATTATTGGTAGTCTATTCTAAGCCTCTTTCCAACATCATGAGTCGAGTGTAAAAAACAGAATTTTGCTTAAAAAGAATGATTTGTACCTTACATTTTCAGTCGAGCTTTCGGTATTCCTTAGGACTTGGCATCTCTTGTTACTCACGAATAAAACGTGTCAGTGTGTGTAGTAATGTGTTTGGAATTAAATTATCCAGACTGATGAGGAAATTTGAGTTTATAAATTTTCTGATTCCACTGGTCTTTGTACCATGCTGATCGACTCTTTAACCTAAGGGTAGTATTTCTTAAGATGCAAACCGTTCCAGGGGTGAGTTAGCTCTTCTCCCTCTACATTGACAAGACGGTAAGCATTACCAGGAAAAGCATGTGATATGACATAAGGTCCTTCCCAGTTGGGTTGGAGCTTAGAACGTGGACCACCAGGTTTTACAAAAATCCTTTTGACCACTATTTCACCAACTTTGAACTTACGTTCAATGACTTTCTTTTGATAAAAACGTGCTAGTCTATTTTGATAAACTCTTGCATGATTAGCAGCTGACCATCTTCTCTCGTCTAAGAGTTCCAATTGAGCAAGGAGTGCTGAACGGTGTTCATCAATAGAAAATTCCTTGTTCAATTATACTCTTAATGACGGTATGAGGATCTCATATGGAACTACCGCCTCCATTCCAAATGTTAAGGAATAAGGAGTTTGCCCAGTGGGCGTGCGGATTGAAGTTCGGTAGGCCCATAGAGCCTCAACCAATTTTTCTGGCCAGTCCGTGAACTTATTGGATTTGCACGTCTTTTTGATGATTTTTATCAAAGTCTTGTTAATTGCCTCTGCTTGGCCATTGCCTTGCAGATAATAAGGAGATGAATGATGCAATGCAATTTTGTACCTATTGCAGAGGTTCTTCAATTCTTGTGACACGAACTGTGGTCCATTGTCGGTGACGATGGTGCTTGGATTTCCAAATCTGGCGATGATGTTCCTCATGATGAACTTGCAGACGGTTGATGTTTTGACTTCCATGTACGCTTCGGCTTCTGCCCACTTGGTGAAGTATTCCGTTGCCGTGAGGATGAAAGATTTTTGCTTGAAGCCGAAATCGGAATTGCCAAGGGGTCCAATGATATCGAAAGCCCACATGGAGAAAGGCCATGAGGAGGAAACAGGATGGAGTGAAGATGCAGGAGAATGAATTTTGTCGGCGTGAAGTTGGCACTTAGCACACCTACGGACATAATCTACACAGTCTTCTTCCATAGTTGGCCAATAAAATCCTTGTCTAAGGATCTTCTTTGCTAGCATTTGTCCATTAACATGGCCACCACAAACTCCAGCATGAGCTCCTTCCATAACCTTCCAAAGCTCATCTTCGTCCAGACATTTCAGAAGAACTCCATCAAAACCTCTTTTGTACAGTGCTCCCCCAACTAGGGTGTATCGTTAAGCAACTCTCCTGATAGCCCTTTTCTCCTCAGCTGTGGCTTCTTCAGGATACGATTGATCTTCACAATATTTGGCAATTTCATAATACCATGGCTTCTGTTCATCATCCATCTCTTCTAACAGCTCCATCAACATGATTTCTCTCTTTTCCACGACATCTCCATCTCTGACCTTATTCAACAACTTTTCCTTGGTTCTCATAAATGAAGGGTCTTTCACGGCGGGTGAAAGACGCCTATGAACTATAATTGATTCAGATTGCCTACTGATCAGAAAATCAAGAGAAGATGCAAGTGAGGCTAGAGCGTCAGCTAAGATGTTCTGATTCCTAGGAATATGGACGAAGATCAATTTGGTGAAAAGCTTTGAATAAGCAGAAGTAAGTTCTTGATAAGGCTTGAGTTTGGGATCAAGGGTTCAATACTTGGTTAACACTTGGCGAAGAATCAATTGGCTATCACCCACAATCCTGAGTTTGGTAACACCATGGGAATGAGCAGCCTCGAGGCCAGCAAGGAGCGCCTCGTATTCAGCTATATTGTTGGTGACTGGAAAGTCAAGCTGAAAGGCTTGTGGAATGGTGATACCTTCGGGTGATAACAGAACAATGCCAATACCCTTTCCATGGGAATTCAGAGCTCCGTCAAAATACAGAGTCCACATATCATCTCTGATTTGGTCTATGGACATCAGTTCCTCATCCGGAAACTCCGATTGGACTGGATCAAAACGAGGAAGGGGGTGATGAGCGAGGTGTTCTGCTATGGCATAGCCTTTGATCGTTTTCTGCTGAATGTAAGTGATATCGAATTGAGATAGAAAGCTTTGCCATCGCGCTAACCTATCAGTAAGGACAGATTTATCCAGAAGAAACTTGATCGGATTCATCCTAGCGATGAGATGGACTTCATGGGCTAGAAAATAATGCTTCAATTTTTGAACCACCCAAACTAATGTTGCACATGTTTTCTCCATCGTTGTATATCTCTATTCAGCGGGGTTGAAAAGTTTAGAGAGATAGTAGACTGTCCTCTCCTTTCCTTCTTCATCCTCTTGTGCTAGGACAGCCCCCACAGTATCATCTAGGACAGAAATGTAAAGTATCAATGGTTTGCCTGGAGACGGTAGTCTCAAAACAGGAGAACTTGCCAAATAATTCTTTAATCCATCGAATGCCTCCTGACACCTATCGTCCCAATCGAATTTGACTCCTGGCTTGGTAAGCTCGTAGAACGGCTTACACCTTTGTGAGTGCTAGGAGACAAAACGGCGAATAAATTGCAACCTCCCGATTAATCCTCTTAACTCCTTCAAGTTCTTGGGAGGTGGTATCTCTCTGATAGCCTTCGCCTTGTTGGGATCGATCTCAATTCCCTATTTACTGACAATGAATCCAAGTAATTTTCCTGAAGATACCCCGAATACACATTTCTTGGGGTTCATCTTCAACTGATATTCCCTCGATCTCTCTAATACCCTTGCTAAAACCTTGGCATGCTCAGCCTTCGTCTTAGATTTAACCAACAAGTCATCCACATACACTTCTAGATCTATATGCATCATGTCGTGAAATATTGCCATCATAGCCCTCTAATAAGTGGCTCCAGCATTCTTTAATCCAAATGGCATGACAACATAGCAGTATGTTCCCCAAGGTGTAGTGAATGATGTCTTCTCCTGATCTTCTTCTGCCAATTTGATCAGATTGTATCCTGAAAACCCATCTATAAATGATAAAGTCTCATAGCCAGCAGTGTTATCAATGAGTACGTCAATATGAGGCAATGGAAAATCATCTTTAGGACACGCCCGGTTTAAATCTCGAAAGTCAATGCAAATCCTGACCTTCCCGTCCTTCTTCATAACCGGGACTATGTTGGCCACCCATTGTAGATAGGCAACAACTCTAATAAATTTGGCTTTATGTAATTTGTCAACCTCTTCCTTCATTTTTAAAGCCATTTGTAGGTGGAATCGCCTTAGGTTCTGTTTGACCGGGCTAGCTCCATCTTTTAATGTCAATCTGTGTTCTACTAATGACGAGTCTAACCCCGGCATATCTTCATAACTCCAGGCGAAAGTGTCCTTATAGTCCTTAAGTACTTGTATCATTGCCTTCTCATCCTCTACCGAAAGATTCTTGCTAACGAGGACAACCTTAGGTTCGTCTTCAGTCCCCAAATTGATTTCTTTGGTGGGTTCTCCTACAGCAGCTGAGGGTTCATCGAATCTCTTCACTCCACTGGCATATGCCTCAGCTGCGTCCTCGTCATCTTCTTCATCTTCAACAATGGGGTCTTTTTCATGTATCAACTCATACACCCCATATCCATCATTGACTAACTCATCATCCGTACAGTCTTCTGACATCTGAATGAGATTTTCCAATAACTGAGGGGCATCTGTTAGCTAAGTCCTGGAGGTATCTATCTGGAATCTGTCTACCCTTAGACTTTCTAGACTTCCTAACCTGATTAACTTGCCTAGAACTAGACTCCCTAACTTTACTAGACTCCCTATTCTGACCAAATGAAGATGAAGCAGAATGAAAATCATGGGATACATATGGAAATACAGGAGAATCCTCCCGAGGGGAGGGGCAGAGTAGATTTAGAAGAGAATCTTGATCGAAAGATCCGTGCGATGGGATATAATCGGCCAAGTAAGAGGTTTCCTCAATGAGGATCTGGGAAGAATTTGTTGCCAAATTGGCGTTTTTTTTTGGACAATAGAAGAGTTAAGCATAAAACAGGAATGAATATGAATAGAAGGAGAATGAGATGAAGGAAGTGGCACCAAGGCTAAAGGATTAGGGGGATCATACAGCAGTATGTCCCAGATTAAATCATACATCCTCTCTAGATCGAAAGGAGGTGGTGGAATGAGGTACCGTGGGGACAGAGTAATCATAACGGGCGGGGCCCGTAGAATATCTTCAATGATGACCCGCGACCAAGTCGGGGTCAAGAGCAAAGTGCGAAATAACGTGTGAAGTATGAAAACATGAGAAGGATAAGTCCCCCTCCAAAGCAGATCCGTGGTGTAGCCAGTTTCATAGGGGTCATCTGGCTCCCCTTCATCAGTCTCTTCTGACAGCAGTATCCTTTTGTCGAAAATAGCACCGAGACCTTCGATCAGCTCATCGATCTGTGGTGGCCACTTGGGTTCTGCAGGATCGAGAAACAGCCTGTTCAGCGCGATGTAGAGGTCTCTCAGATCGAACCACCTATACCATTCACATTCAGGATCTTGGAATTTTCTCCTCTTCATAGGCGGCAGAGCCTCCAAGGATTGGTACGTGAGCAGTTCTGAGCAGTGTCTAGCCAAGTCTCTCCCATATATATCGTGGAGGTCAAAACATGAAGTAATGACCACCGTGTTGTCATGGCTTATGACGGGCCCCTTTACAAAATGAGTGTATAGAGTCCATGTTAGGGGATCCTGACCTTCCTTGGGCGGTGTAGACATTCTCTCCCAGACTTTTTGGCTGCCTTCATTATCTGCTTGTTGAACAATGTCCTGCTACATTTTTCTCGGCCTATAGCCCAGGCCGTTTCCAGGTATTCATCGGTGATCTTTGACGGGAGTGGTCCTGCCTTGTAACTGTGTGCCCAGGCCTCTTCCAGGCTGATAGCCATTCTTCATCATTATTCTCCATCCTGGGGTACTCATGCACTTCCCCCTCTTTATGGCATTTAATGGATAAGGAGAAATAGTGGCAGTTTTCAGCGGATCAGCCACTGGATGGTAAACCTGTAATACCGACAGAAAAGGTTGTCGTCCAGGTAAAGAAATGGGTTTGACATTCAAAGAGTGAGCAGCAGCGAGGATCGGCATGCTCGTAACCTTAATAATTCGTCCTTAGAAGGGGAATTTGAGGCATTGATGATTCGTGGAGGGAATCGCCTCAAGAGTTTTTATGTAAGGACGGCCCAAAATGGCGTTTAAAGAAAGGTCGATTTCCAAGATGTGAAATTCGACCTCTACATGACTTATAGGACCTAGCTCCACCTTCAAATAAACCATTCCCAGAGGGGAACGGGTGGAGTTTTCATATGCTGTCACGGAGATGGGGCTAGGCAGCCATTTTTCCTTGGGCACACCACACAGTTCCAGGGTCTTCGGAGGTAGAACATTGATTGAGGCCCCTGTGTCAACCAGGCATGCATCTACGGCCTTTTTGCAGATGTTGACCGTAATGCTCAGAGCCATGCTTCTGGCCACTGGCGGTGCTAGTTCCGACGTATGAAATGAAATAGAGGGCTGATCCCCCTGAGGAACTAATAGTGCTGCAATCTTTTCCACCGGCACGTCCTCGTTGACCATCACCTTCTACAGATATTCCATCAGAGCTTCTTGGTGAATCTTCGATCTTTTAATCAGTTCAAGTACGGAGATCCGCGCCGGTGTCCGATCTAGATGTTTCAACAAATCATATACTGAGTGCCTGGTGCACTCTCTTCATTGTGTGCTTCCTCTGTCGGCTGTGATGGGCCGTCTCTAACTTTTGACTGAGGAAAGACTTCGTTGAAAATCCTCCCACTCCGGAGCGCATGTTCCTCAGCCGTGGAAGGTCCGGGTGATACTTTGAGTACCGCAGGGTTGGATGGTGCGGATGGGGTGGAGTGTTGGTATGTGGGCGATGGCAGTAGGTGCTTAGAATGACAGTGTGATTAACATGAAAAATCTATGTTGTTTAGGTGCAAAATAAACATATTAAAAACAGAAACTACGTGAAGTGATCGCCAGAAACTTTTAACTAAAAAGTTTCAAAAGAAGTTTTGATCGCCTACCTGTTTAAACGCGGAAGATATTGAGTCCTTGATTCCCCTCCTTCAGCCGGCTGAAGAAAGAGAGCCCTTTCTTTGTTCTTTGTTCTTGCTGTTGAATTTGAAGTTGAGGTTAAGGATCGTCCAGAGATTCTTGTGACTTTGTGCTTGATTTACTCCTTTTGATTCTCCTTTTGTTGAGTGCAGCAGAAATAGAAAGAAAAGAAATGAAGAAAACAATGATGAGAACTTTAAGCAAGAATAGTATCTATCCTAATCATGATGTTAAACATGCAATTAAACAGCAAACTTCCTTGTTGAGTAGCTTTTGAAACCCCTTAATCAAATAGGTTTTGAAAAGAAATGATGTTGTGGTGTGTTGCATGAAGTGAATGATGAAGAATGTAGAACTAAATGAAATAAATGTATAAAATAAAGACTTATGCCCAATGGCTGAATTCTTGAATGGATGAAGAATCTTGAAAGGACGCCGACTTCTGGAAGTGGCAGCGCTTCGGCGTTCCGACGTTGTTGCTCCGATCTTCAACTTGCTATTGCTCAATGATAATCAACTCAAGATTACGCTTAACATTTTTTTAACTCTTCAAGATGTAAGATATTTATAGGCTTCTTCTGCGTCCGCGATTAACATAGAAAAACTTCGGATTTATCTATCTTAACCAACAGATAAATACTGATTAATTCATTTTTATCTGAAATTATCTAAAACGCGTCCATCATGGCTGACGCCTTTCAGATTAATCAAGATAAGGATAAACATCCGAAAAACTTATCTTTATCTGTATTAGCTAAAACGCGTCTACATGTGCAGACGTCTTTTACACTAATTAAGACAAGGATAAACATCCAGAAGAGAAGTAGAAATAGCTTAGGAAACCTAAAACGCGTCATGTCTAACAGACGCCTTTTAGCTAATTAATCAATTAATTAAAATTCAAATTTAAACGTCAAAATAGGAATAAACTCTAAATGGCGTCCACACAGGTCGACGTCTTTTAGAATTCTGCATATTTTAACTGAAATTTGAGCTAAAATCAATTTAATTGATTAACTTAAACATGTCTGTTTGACCCGACACTCAAAAAAATCAATAAAAATTAATCAATGATTAAATATCAGACCATTCTAAGGCATTATTATATGATATGAAATTTACTCGAAATGACGTCAAAATTAGCGTGTCTACAGCTGCCTCACCTTAGCATCATCTTTGCAAGAGAGTGAAATGGAATGGAATGTACTGAAAAGGTGATGCCAAGGTGTGATGAGACACGCTCTTAACATCACATGATTTTGAATTTTTCTCAAAATTATCAATAAAGATATCTCAAGGAGATCAATGGAATCAATCCTGTCTGAATGAGGTAGACAAGGAAATAAAATAAAGTCGATCAACCTCCTCGGAGTGGGAAGTACCCCAGGTCATAGACACTGTAGGTTTCATCATGGGGAGCGTTTGCCAGCCAATGTGGACGTGCTGCAGCCATGGTCGGCCGGGTCGGTCCGGGTCGGATCGGATCGCCCGGTCCCCTCGGAATCCGAGCGGTCCGAACCGACCCCGAGTCCCGACCCAGCGACCCTAGCCCGGGACCGCTTGGATCGGGTTCGGTCGGCCGGGTCGGCCGACCCCAACCCCGGTCGGTCTGGGTCCGACCGGTCCGGCCGACCCGGCCACCCAACGGCTAGTTCTGAACTAGCCGTTGGGTAGCCGTTGGGAACCCATTCAAATGGGTTCCCAACGGTTAGGAGGGGCTTCTAAGCCCCTCCAAGTCCCCCCAAGTCCCTATAAAACCCCCTCCTACCCTTCTCTCCCTCATTCACACAAATTCTCATTTCTCTCTCTCTCTCTCTAAAACTTCTCTCTCTCTCTCACTAAGCTCTCATACTCTCTCAAAGACTCAAAGCTCTCTTAACTTCTTTCTCTCCAAACTTCCAAAGCTCTCTAGAGTTCTAAACTCTAAAGGACGGACCGACGGACTACATCAAAAAAATTTCATCATATTATTTTTATTGCATTTTAATTTTTCTCTCTAACCTCTTTTTGTCTTTGTAGCTTTATTTCTCATTGTCTCTCACTCTCCCTCGAGGTATGATATGAAATCTCACTCTCTTTCTCTATGTTTTTTCTTATTTCTCACCATTTCTCTTTATGTAATTAGTTAATTACTAATTATCTCTTTTCCTATTAATGTATTTTTTATTTTTAAAGATGTCGACTTCTGAGCATAATGAGGCCACATCTGTCACCTCTCGTGGTGACCCGGGATGGAACCACTGCACCGTCGTAGACATGGCTTCACGCAAAGTCAAATGCAACTACTGCAGTCGGATTATTTCAGGTGGAGTTTTTCGTCTAAAACAACATATTGGGGGTGTCAAAGGAGAAGTGAAGGCTTGTACTGCTGCACCACTAGAGGTAAAAAATCAATTCAAAAATTACCTACGACAAAGAGAGTTGGAAGGAGCAGCATCAACGATGAGAGGCCAAATTAGGGAGGAAATGACATGGCCCTTAGGTCAAGGTATTCATATTCACCCTCCGGGAGATAGATCTCGAGAGGGAGACATAGACACCCTACCAGAAGGAGATCTACTGCATTTGAAGACTTTTCTCGAGGTATTCTTTGATTTAAAATTTTCAATTAATTATTTACTTCTTTATACTTCATCTCGATTAAATTAGTCTAATCATCTATTTTAATTTAGAGATGATATACGTCGAGCCATGGACGAAAGTAGACGATCTTTTGCTGATGAGGATGTGTATAGACGCACCGGTCAACACGTTGGGCAAGGGAGTGGATTCGGACATGGATCCAACGAGGAGGAAATTCATGACTTGACTAGGGACAATGATCCTAGAGTGGGTCCTATAGATGCTTTCCTAACAAGATGGAGAGGTAGACAACCATCAATTACAGCTGCTATGAAGAACCTGAAGGTATGCAAGGAGAAGATTGGCCGTGCTGTTTCGAGATGGTTTGTTTATAACAGTGTACCTACCAATGCTGCAAAGGGTCCTTATTGGGAGGACATGATTGAGACTATTGGAGATGTGGGTAAGGGTATTCCTGGACCAACCCCCAAGGAGATATACAACACTTATCTTCCTCAAGAGGTAAGTGATCTCCAGGAGTATATCAAGTCGTTTGAGCGAATTTGGGATGAAAGAGGATGCACAATAATGACAGATGGCTGGACAGGTGAGTACATTGAATTAGTTTAACATATTTAGAAATTAGAATCTTAGATTAACATATTATATTTTTAGTTAATTTAGACATTCGCTAACATCTATAACATTATTTGAATAGGAATTACGAGAAGAAGTATGATTAACTTTCTTATATACTGTCAAGCTGGGACTGTATTTTGGAAGTCCGTAAATGCTAGTGGAAAGGTAAAGAATGTTGAATATCTTTTCAAGTTAATTGATGACATTGTGGAGCAGGTGGGAGAAGATCGGGTTGTCCAAGTTATAACAGATAATGCAGCTTCATATAAAGCTGTTGGCCATATGTTAATGGAGAAGAGGCCACATCTATATTGGCTTCCTTGCTCTGCTCATTCCCTAGATTTGATGCTAGAAGATATTGGGAAAGATGTAAAAATTACTGAAACAGTGAAGTCAGCCCAATTCATCACATCCTATATCTACAACCATAACTATGTGCTCACGTTGATGCGTGAACACACTGGACAGAGAGAGTTACTACGTCCTGGGGTAACTCGTTTCGCCTCCACATACATTTCCTTGGAGAGTATACAATCACAAAAACGCCCCTTGAAGCAGATGATTTCAAGTAATGGATGGGAGGATTGGATGACAAGGCACGCGAAGCATGATGCTAGAGACAAGGGGAAACAGGTTGAGGACTTGATTGAGAGCCGAGAGTATTGGAAGGATATAAAGATGATCTTGAGCGTAGTTGAACCTCTTGTGCGGGTTCTGAGGATGGTGGATGGAGATAAGAAGGCCACAATGGGATATTTATATGAAGCTATGGACCGTGCAAAGGAAGACATTGCTAGGGCCAACAAAAATACATACAGAAAGTGGTGGGATATTATAGATGGAAGATGGGATAGGACACTCCACCATGACTTGCATGCAGCAGGTAACAAAATAAGTCAATCCATATTGGTCGCCATTTTATTTCCTATAAGTTTTATTTCATTTTTAATTTATTTTTCAATTCTTTAGGTCATTTCTTCAACCCAAGATACCAATATAGCTCTGCTACTCAACATGTGCCCAATGATGAAGAAGTATTCCGTGCGACTCAAAATGTAATTCGGCGTTTGTTACATGATGAGGATCGAGCTATCATAGCATGCAACAAAATGCATCACTATAGGCTCCGGACATTACATTTTGGTACTCATCGTGCTCAACGGGCAGTCATGTTGCTTTCACCAGGTATTTAGAATTTTACACATAACTAATACTTTCAAAAAATTGTTATCAACTTATCATGCCTAAGCTTTACAAATTACAATACTAATTGTTAGTTGGATCATTATGGAATTACAGCTGATTGGTGGATGGATCATGGGAAGGCTCCAGGTTATGAAGATCTTGCTTATGTTGCTATCCGTGTATTGAGCCAAACCACCTCCTCTTCTGGCTGTGAGAGGAACTGGTCTACATTTAGCTTGATACACACCAAGCAAAGGAACCGATTAAGCTCAGCGAGATTAGAGCAATTGGTCTTTTGCCACTACAACATGCGCTTGAAATTAAAGAATCTTCAAAAAATTCAAGAGAACCAAAGAGAAGAAGAACGATGGAGAGATGAAGTTGCTGGAAGACCGGTGCAAGCAGAACAACAAGTTGAGGAACCAATCGATCTGGACGAGATATTCGGGGAGCAGAACCCCCTGAATGCATGGGTGGATGCAAGGAATGTTTTGAGTCCATCAGAATTTGATCCAAACGATCGGTCATGGGCAGAAGGACAATTAGATGGTGTCCCCTTGTCCGTTGAGTTTCAACTTCCACCTCCTTCAAAACGGCAAAAGAAATCCACCCCACAAAGTTCAGGTAAGGGTAAAGGTAAACTAACTCATGTTGATATTGCAGATTTAGAAACTGTACAAGAAGATGAGTCAGACGAGACACCAGAGCCGAGCGACAAGGTCGTTTACCAAACTTCAAACGACTCTACTTCGGCAACGACTACCCCTGACGATGACGATGATGATCCACATGGAAGTCAAGGTGGATCCTTGCAACAACGGTCATCTCGAGGACGTGGATCAAGTCAACATGGTGAAGCTCCTCCAATGATTTTCACAGGAGAGCAAGAATTTACGCATGCTACGCAGGATGATGACCACTCCAGTAGGTTGGCTAAGGGTACATCAGTAACAAATAAAGGCAAAGGAAAACAACAACAAGAGTTCCTAAAGAGAACATCCTCTCAAGAGCATTCGTCTGATGCATCCTCTCAAGTTCCATTAGAGGGTTATAGTCCTTATGGATATCCAGGTACATATTATCAACATCCACTACCCTATGATGCATCGAGTTACTTAGGAGGATATCCCACTTATCCTCCAACTTCAGATATTTCCTCTTATCAATCCTCAACCTCAGAAGGATCTTATCATGAGCCAAAGACACAAGGATGGATACCGGTGACAATAATCTACCCATTCACAGATGAGTATAACCGATTTGTACAGGAATATGAACAATGTTACCAAGCTTATATGTAAGGATCGAGATTTTCGGATCCGGTTTTCGGGTCGGACCCTGCAGTCTGGCCCTAGTGGGGTCTGGGGCTCTGTGATGATTCGCGTCGAGCGGGCTCGACGCGGTTTGAATGGCGTCCACCGTTGCAGACGCGTTTTAGGTTCTGCCACGTGGGCTGGCTTTGGGCCGCGAAGTGTACGGCCCTATCGAGTCGTCTGAACGGCGTCCACGTAGGACGACGCCTTTCAGACTGCGACTCTGGGTGTGTCAGAGTACGGCCCTGACAAGTTGTCTGAACGGCGTCTGTGTAGGACGATGCGTTTCAGACTTTTGTCAGAGCGGCCGTCACGTCACTTAATAGGCGTCCGTAGATGTCGACGCGTTTTAGCCAGTCTCTGGTTAACCCCGCGAACCCTCCTTCCTTCCCTCATTTTCTCCTTCTCTCTCTATCTCCTTCCCCTCCGGCGAGCTCGGCGGCGATCCCTCTTCCTCCCTCTTTTCCTCCCACCATTTCATCTCTCCCTCCACTCCATCCTCTACCCAGCTCCTACCACTACCACCTCCACCTCCACTGCGGCGTTCTACTCTCCGGACGGCGGCCGACGTCACGGTGGAGCAAGGACGACCACGGCGGTACCGGCGGCGGCGTGGGACGAGAAGGGTGGACGGCTTGAAGCTTGGAGGAGTTCGAGTGTCCGGTAGGGTGACGGTTCCCATAGTATCGTGTTTAAACCATGTTTTTCCCCGTTTAAGTATGTTATGGATCTTTGGTTTTGGGGGGTAGAATGAGCATGTTTAGGTGTTCTTTTGATGATATGGGGGATTTGCCATGAATGTGATTTCCTATGGATTGTATTGCCCCTCTTTCTCCTCCGTTTTTGAGTAATTTTGGGGTTGTTTGGGTTGAAAAGGGAGCCCTCGGGCTCATGGTAGACTGGTTTCTGGGGTTGAAAGACGTCGTGCATGGACGACGCCTTTTTGAATGGCGTCGGGCCATCACGACGCCTTTTAGACAGGAATCGCCTGACTGAGAGTTTGCCAGTTCGGGATTCTGGGACTAAAAGACGTCATGGGTGGGCGACGCGTTTTGAATAGCGTCGGGCAGCCATGACGCCTTTTAAGGCAGAAATCTCCTGGGTAATTTCTTTAGAATTTCTAGATTTCGGTGTTAAATGGCGTCTGAGGATGTCGACGTCTTTTAAAAGGCGACCACTAGTGTCGACGCCTTTAGGGGCTTGATTCTGAAGACTGTTTTACATGAACCTGTACATGGAGCTTGAATGGCGTCGGCCTTGGGCGACGCGATTCAAGACAGAACCTCACTAATTCATGCCAGTAAAATGTGTTCATACTGTTAGACGGATGAGTAGTGCATGTTTTAGTGTACCCGGTAGAGATAGATTCTTCATGACCGGACGATACTACATGGGTGTCGTGCGATCGCGGACTTTTCACGTGACCGGATCGTACTGTGCTGGGTTTTGTGTTACTGTGGACCTGGAGTGACATTGTAGCGCTTTATCACCCTGTGCTGGTGGGGGCGTAAGCACAGCGCCGGTGGGGGCGTGGGCGGGGTGACGCCTAGTGAGAGAGGGTCACCTGGTGAACCCCGGGGTCAGCTAGTACTGGTATCGGAGTGGTACATTCGGAGAGTCACTCATGCTGAAGGAAGGGGTAGCCACCTGAGCCGGTTGGGCCGGAGTAGCTAGTGTGCTATCCGATGGGTTACTGCTTGGCCTCAGCGGGTCGAGGTTTTCCCACCGTTGTTTGTGTGGTTGGCGAGCTCTACCGAGACGGCAGTTGTGGGTTCCCTAGTCGGCTGGTTTAGAATATGCATGTTTATTATATTGTCGATTGCATGTGATTCCACGTTGAGAATTAGGAATTGTACGTACAACTGTGCTCGTTACTTTACCGTTAGCTGTACTTTGCACTTGTGGGTGTGTGCGTGGGCAGTGGGGATCGAAGGATCCCTACTGAGTCTTGTTTTGAGACTCACCCCTGTGGTTTTCAGGTGAGGACTCCCAGCAGACCTAGAGCGGTGTGTGCGGCCGCGTGTTGAGCGCCTTCAGCGGTTGTTCCGGGGTATGCCCCGATGTAGTTGTTATTTATTTCTGGCCTGTATGTTTAATTGTTTCTTTTCAGTTGGAATATGTAATTATTTGCTGTATCGAGTCGCATTGTAATAATTTTAATTCCTGCACTTTCATTTCAATTCAATGCGATGTGAATGTTTAGCTTAATTTATTATTTATTTCCCAGACTTACTAGATCCTGGTTTGGTTCCAAATTAATGATTCGGTACCCATTTAGTAATCGGATTCCCGATTATAGGGTGGCGGGTCGTTACATTATATGTCTTGGGCCGATTATGTGCAACATTTGTATAGCACCTACAATGTAAGGCTAGAATAAATGTATGTCTACTTGTTCTGTCACTTTGTGTGAGTGTTTTTTTTTTATTATCATGTAATACTTAGGGGTAAGGTTTTATGTCCCCCCCATGTATTGTATTCAAGTTTTTTTCAAAGTTAATAAAAATTCAAGGGCTTACCCAAGGTCCTAGATAAGTTTTAGGTAAATATAAATTTTTCTGATTTTTTGAATTTTTTTCTTATTTTTTGGACTTGTTTTTCTATTTTTTTCCCTTTTTATAAATTGGATCGGCCAAACCGGTCCGGCTCGATCAGGACCGGTTCGGGATCGGGTCGGATCGGCCGATCCACTCGGTCAGGACCGGACCGATCCGAGTCCGACCCCCGAGTTGGCCTACCTTGGCTGCAGCCATGATGGATCTTAAAAGAAAACAAGAAATATTGTATAAAGAATCCAATCAAGGATAGAATTCCAATGATATCTTCAAGCGAACCTCAAAGATAATCAAGATACTCAATTCAGAATGGAATATTTCATATCATGTTTGAGATTATTTGATTAATGGTCTGAAACTTAATCAATAATTAATCCTTATCACAGTGATTTCAAAGTCCTATATGATGCATGCTGGGCTAAAAGAAAAATATAAAGTCAAATAAAATATAAATTAATCAAGGATAATATTGTTAAATTGTCATTAATGAGTCAAGATACCAATTCTTGTAATTCAGTGCTAAGTCGAAGCTCGTTTACCCACGCACCGTTTCACAAAAGTGGAACCATCGTCCTCACTAATTAACAATCCAACGGCCTATCCGTGCGATTAAGAAACCTCTGGAATTATCACTGTTTTTGTTGAAGGGGAACTCAAATTCCAGTTTCATCAAAACCACAAGGTCCTTGACATAATATAATAAATATTTAATATATAGTAATGCAAATGATGCACAATAATTACATGAAATAATACAAGGGTAGAGATAACCGTCTTTTTAGCCACGGTCAAGACTTCATGACTCCCACAGTGGGATCTTCTTGACATTTTCCATCTTTACTAAAATATTCAATTTAAGTATCAAAAACCACAGAATTTCGGGTAAATCATAGAATTGCTAAAACGCGTCGTGTCGCGCAGACGCCATTAAATGTTTAAACGCGGCGGTTCTCCTCGACGTCTTTCACTCACAGAAACAGGTTTCTGGCTGTTCTCTACTCGAATTCCAACTTTACCAATGCCCTGTGTCCTGTATATGACTTGAAAAAACATATTAAGCATCTATTCAGGCTTAGCCCCTTGCCTGGTTAAGTAACCGACTACTTCATCATATCCTTGATAGAAGGGTCAAGGGGTATAGCCTTTATCAACAAAGGTAATCAAACTATAAACAGACTTAAGCAAAATGCAACATGCAAGCAAACAGATGCTCACTGAAAAAAAAAAAGGAATGAGTCATGCCAAATGCAACAAGCATATGCTAAATGAAATATTTTTGTTGTTTTGAAATATTCATTTTTGTTTGGGTTTTGAAACATATGCTTTTTTTTTATTTTGACATATGTATTTTTTTTGAATTTTTAACATATGTATTTTTTTGGATTTTTGACATATGTATTTTTTTGAATTTTTGACATATGTATTTTTTTTGGATTTTCGACATATGTATTTTTTTGGAATTTTTGACATATGTATTTTGTTTGGAATTTTTTTTTGATATATGTATTTTTTTGGAATTTTGACATATATATTTTTTTTGGATTTTTGACATGTATTTTTTTTATTTTTGACTAAAAGATCAGCATGGTACTTAGATCAAAAGATCATATTCATTTATTAACTTAATTCCCAAATTGTTCTTCAACAACTTAACTTAAACCCATCGTGTTTGAATTTGTGTTTCCATTCGTGATCCCATTTGATGATTTAACCCTTAGTCAATCTAAGTCATTCCTTAAGTTTGGAGTACGCCTCTTTAGAAGGAAAAGAAAAATAAGTTTAGAAAGCCCATGAGAAGGTTCTGGAGACTTAAAAAGATGTTCCTTTCCTACCCTAATATCCGTTGGGATTCGGTCATTTCCTTCCGGGGTATTTATCGACCTTGCGTTCCCTTTCATTTCATTTCATGGCCTTGATGTAACGTTTGTAGTGTGATGGCCTTTTGATTTGACATTTGCCTTTTGTCTTTTGCTTTTGTTTTTCTATTCTTTTCTTTGGGACGGATCTCCTCCTTTTTTTTATGACGGCCTCCTACTAAGATGGTGGGTATTCTTAGTAGTCTATTCTAAGCCTCGTTCCGACATCATAGGCCGAGTATAAAACAGAATTTTTTGCTTTAAAATGAATGATTTGTACTTTACCCTTTCGGTCAAGCTTTCGATATTCCTTAGGACTTGGCATCTCTTGTTACTCACGAATCAAACGTGTCAGTGTGTGTAGTAATATATTTGAAGTTAAGTTATCCAGACTAACAAAGAAATTCGAGTTTATAAACTTTCTGATTCCACTGGTCTTTGTACCATACTGATCGACTCTTTAACCTAAGGGTAGTATTTCTTAAGATGTAAGCCATTCCATGGATGATTTAGCTCTTCTCCTTCTGCATTAACAAGACGATAAGCATTACCAAGAAAAGCGTGCGATACAACATAAGGTCCCTCCCAGTTTTTACAAAAATCCTTTTGACAACCATTTCACCGACTTTGAACTTACGTTCAATGACTTTCTTTTGATAGAAACGTGCTAGTCTATTTTGATAAACTTTTGCATGATTAGCAGCTGACCATCTTTTTCCGTCTAAAAGTTCCAATTGAGCAAGGAGTGCTGAACGATGTTCATTAATGGAAAATTCCTTATTCAATTGTACTCTTAATGACGGTATGAGGATCTCATATGGAACTACCGCCTCCATTCCAAATGTTAAGGAATAAGGAGTTTGCCCAGTGGGCGTGCGGATTGAAGTTCGGTAGGCCCATAGAACCTCAACCAATTTTTCTGGCCAGTCTGCGAATTTGTTAGATTTGCACGTCTTTTTGATAATTTTTATCAAAGTCTTATTTGTTGCCTCTGCTTGGCCATTGCCTTGCGGATAATAAAGAGATGAATGATGCAATGCAATTCTGTACCTGTTGCAAAGGTCCTTCAATTCTTGTGACACGAACTGCGGTCCGTTGTCGATGACGATGGTGCTTGGAATTTCAAATCGGGTGATGATGTTCTTCATGATGAACTTACAGACGGTTGATGCTTTGATCTCCACGTACGCTTCAGCTTCTGCCCACTTGGTGAACTATTCCGTTGCCGTGAGAATAAAAGATTTTTGCTTGATGCCGGAATCTGGATTACCAAGGGGTCCAATAATGTCGAAAGCCCACATGGAGAAAGGCCATGGGGAGGAAACAGGATGGAGTGAAGATGCAGGAGAATGAATTTTGTCGGCGTGAAGTTGACACTTAGCACACATACGGACATATCCTACGCAGTCTTCTTCTATGGTTGGCCAATAAAATCCTTGTCTAAGGATCTTCTTTACTAGCATCTGTCCATTGACATGGCCACCACAAACTCCACTATGAGCTCCTTCCATAACCTTCCAAAGCTCATCTTCGTCTAGACATCTCAGAAGAACTCTATAAAAACCTCTCTTGTACAATGCTCCTCCAACTAGGGTGTATCGTTGAGCAACTCTCCTGATAGCTCTCTTCTCCTCAGTTGTAGCTTCCTCATAATACGATTGATCTTCACAATATTTGGCAATCTCAAAATACCATGGCTTCTGTTCATCATCCATCTCTTCCAACAGCTCCATCAACATGATTTCTCTCTTTTTAATGATATCTCCGTCTCTGACTTTCTTCAGCAACTTCTCCTTAGTTCTAAGAAATGAAGGATCTTTCACGGAAGGTGAAAGACGCCTATGAACTATGATTGATTCGGATTGCTTGCTGATTGGAAAATCAAGAGAAGAGGCCAATGAAGCTAGAGCGTCAGCTAAGATGTTCTGATTCCTAGGGACATGGACAAAAATCAATTTCGTAAAAAGCTTTGAGTAAGCAGAAGTAAGTTCTTGATAAGGCTTGAGCTTAGGATCAAGAGTTCGATACTTGGTCAGCACTTGGCGAAGAATTAGTTGGCTATCACCCACAATCCTGAGTTTGGTGGCACCATGAAAATGAGCAGCCTCGAGGCCAGCAAGAAGTGCCTCGTATTCAGCTATATTGTTGGTGACTGGAAAATCAAGCTGAAAGGCTTGTGTAATGGTGACACCTTCAGGTGATAACAGAACGATACCGATTCCCTTTCCATGAGAATTCAGAGCTCTGTCAAAATGCAGAGTCCACATATCATCTCTGATTTGATTTACGGACATCAGTTCCTCATCCGGAAACTCTGATCGCACTGGATCAAATCGAGGAAGGGGATGATGAGCGAGATGTTCTGCTATGGCATAGCCCTTGATTGCTTTCTGTTGAATATAAATGATATCGAATTGAGATAGAAAGCTTTGCCATCGCGCTAACCTATCAATAAGAACAGATTTCTCCAGAAGGAGTTTGATCGGATTCATCCTAGCAATGAGATGGACTTCATGGGCCAGAAAATAATGCTTCAATTTCTGCACAACCCAAACCAATGCTGCACATGTTTTCTCTATCGTCGTATATCTCTGTTCAGCGGGGTTGAGAAGTTTAGAGAGATAGTAGGCTGCCCTCTCTTTTCCTTCTTCATCCTCTTGTGCTAGGACAGCCCCCACTGCATCATCCAGGACTGAAATATAAAGTACCAATGGTTTGCCTGGAGATGGTGGTCTCAAAACAGGAGGACTTGCTAAATAGTTCTTTAATCCATCGAATGCCTCCTGACACTTATCGTCCCAATCAAATTTGACTCCCGGCTTGGTAAGCTCGTAAAACGGCTTACACCTTTGTGAGTGCTGGGAGACAAAACGGCGAATGAATTGTAACCTGCCGATTAACCCTCTTAACTCCTTCAAGTTTTTGGGAGGTGGCATTTCTCTAATAGCCTTCGCCTTATTGGGATCGATCTCAATTCTCCGTTTGCTGACGATAAATCCAAGCAATTTTCCTGAAGATACCCCGAATACACATTTCTTGGGGTTCATTTTTAACTGATACTCTCTGGATCTCTCTAATACCCTTACCAAAACTTTGGCATGCTCAGCCTTTGTCTTAGATTTAACCAATAAATCATCCACATACACTTTCAGATCTATGTGCATCATGTCATGAAATATTGCCATCATGGCCCTCTGATAAGTGGCTCCAGCATTCTTTAATCCAAATGGCATGACGACATAACAGCATATTCCCCAAGGTGTAGTGAATGACGTTTTCTCTTGATCTTCTTCTGCTAGCTTAATATGATTGTATCCTGAAAATCCGTCCATAAACGATAAAGTTTCATAGCCAGCGGTATTATCGATGAGTACATCAATATGAGGCAATGAAAAATCATCTTTAGGACACGCCCGGTTCAAATCGCGGAAGTCAATGCAAATTCTGACCTTCCCGTCCTTCTTCATAACCGGGACTATGTTGGCCACCCATTGTGGATAAAGGACAACTCTAATAAATTTGGCTTTATGCAATTTGTCGACTTCTTCCTTCATCTTTAGAGCCATTTGTGGGTGGAATCGCCTTAATTTCTGCTTGACAGGACTAGCTCCATCTTTTAATGTCAACCTGTGTTCAACTAAAGACGAGTCTAACCCCGGCATATCTTCATAACTCCAGGCGAAAGTGTCCTTATAGTCCTTAAGTACTTGTACCATTGCCTTCTCATCCTATGTAGAAAGATTCTTGCTGACGAGGACAACCTTTGGTTCGTTTTCAGTCCCTAAATTGATTTCTTTGGTGGGCTCTTCTACGGCAGCTGAGGGTTCATCGAATCTCTTCACTCCACTGGCATATGTCTCAGCTGCGTTCTCGTCATCTTCCTCATTTTCAATAATGGAGTCCTTTTCATGCACTAACTCATATACCCCATACCCATCATTGACTGACTCATCATTCATACAGTCTTCTGGCATCTGGATTGGATTTTCTAAAATTTGAGGGATTAAAGAGCAAGAAAAGCATCTATCAGCTAAATCCTGGAGGTATCTATCTGGAATTCGCCTACCCTTAGACTTCCTAACCTGCCTAAAACTAGACTGCCTAACTTCACTAAACTCCCTATTATAACCCAATGAAGATGAAGCGTGATGGAAATCCTGGGATACAAGTGGAAATACAAAAGAATTCTCCCGAGGGGAGGGGCAGAGTAGATCTAAGAGAGAATCTTGACCGAAGGACCCGTGCGACGGGGTGCGATCGGACAAGTAAGATGTTTCCTCGATAAGGATCTGAGAAGAATTTGTTGTAAAATTGGCGTTTTTTTTTTGATATCAGAAGACTTAAACATGAAACAGGAGTGAATACAAATAGAAGGAGAATCAGATGGAGGAAGTGGCACCAAGGCCAGAGGATTAGGGAGATCATATAGCAATATGTCCCAGATCAAATCATACATCCTCTCTAGATCGAGAGGAGGTTGTGGAGTAAGGTCCCAAGGGGACAGAGTAATCATAACGGGCGGAGCCCGTGGAATATCTTCAATAATGACCCGCGACCAAGTCGGGGTCAAGAGCAGTGTGCAAAATAGAGTATGGAGCATGAAGACATGTGAAGGATATGTCCCCCTCCATAGCAGATCTGTAGTGTAACCAGCTTCATAGGGGTCATCTGGCTCCCCTTCATCGGTCTCTTCAGACAGCAATATCCGCTTATCAAAGATGGTACCAGGGCTTTCAATCAGCTCATCAATCTGCGGCGGCCACTTGGGTTCTGCAGGATCTAGGAATAATCTGTTCAGTGCAATGTAAAGGTCTCTCAGATCGAACCACCTATACCATTCGCATTCAGGATCATGAAATTTTCTCCTTTTCATAGGCCGCAGAGCCTCCAAGGATTGGTACGTAAGTAGTTCTGAGCAATGCCTGGCCAAGTCCCTCCCATATATGTCATGGAAGTCAAAACATGAAGTAATGACCACCGTGTTGTCGTGGCTAAGTATGGGCCCCTTCACAAAGTGTGTATACAGGGTCCATGTTAGGAGATCTCGGCCTTCCTTGGGTGGTGTAGACATTGTCTCCCAGATTTTTCGACCTTCTTCAATCTCTGCTTGCTGAACCAGATCTTACTTCAGTCTTCTTGGCCTATAGCCCAGACCACTTCCAGGTACTGCTCGATGATCTTTAACAGGAGTGGTCCTGCCTTGCAACTGTGTGCCCAGACCTTTCCCAGGCTCATAGCCGTTCTTCATCATAATTCTCCATCCTAGGGTACTCATGCACTTCCCCCTTTTTATGGCATCTAATGGGTAAGGAGAAATAGCGGCGGCTTTTAGAGGATCAGCCACTGGATGGTAGACCTGTAATACCGACAGAAAAGGTTGTCGGCCAGGTAAAGCAGTAGATTTAACATTCAAGGTATGAGCAGCAGCAAGGATCGGCATGCTCGTTACTTTAATAATTCGTCCTTTGAAAGGGAATTTGAGGCATTGGTGATTCGTAGAGGGAATCGCCTCAAGAGTTTTAATATAAGGACGACCCAAAATAGCATTTATAGAATGGTCGATTTCTAGGATGTGAAATTCGACCTCTGCATGACTTACAGGGCCTAGCTCCACCTTCAAATAAACCATTCCCAGAGGGGAACGGGTAGAATTGTCATATGTTGTCACAGAGATGGGGCTAGGCAGCCATTTTTCTTTGGGCACACCGCACAGCTCCAGGGTCTTCGGAGGTAGAACATTGATCGAGGCCTCTGTGTCAACCAGGCATGCATCCACGGCCTTCTTGCAGATGTTGACCGTGATGCTCAAAGCCATGCTTCTGGCTGCTGGCGGTGCTAGTTCCAATGTATGAAATGTAATGGAGGGCTGATCCCCCTGAGGAACTAGTAGTCCTGCAATTTTTTCTACCGGCACATCCTCGTTGACCATCACCTTCTGTAGATATTCCATTAAGGCTTCTTGGTGACTCTTCGACCTTTTGATCAGTTCAAGTACGGTGATCCGTGCCGGTGTTCTGTCCAAGTGTTTCAACAAATCATATTGAGTGCCTGGTGCACTCTCTTCATTATGGGCTTCCTCAGTCAGCTGTAATGGGCCGTCTCTAACTGTGGACTAAGGGAAGACTTTGTTGAAGATTCTTCCACTTCGGAGTGCATGTTCCTCAACCGTGGAGGATCCGGGTGACACCTTAAGTATCGCAGGGTTGGATGGTGCGGATGATGTAGGTGATGGCGTTGGGTTGGGTGGTGATGGCGTGGTGCGGATCAAAGGCCTGGATGGTTGGATGGTGGATGGGTAAGTGGTTGGTGAAGTGGGGAATGGCATGCGTAATAGCGGTCTGGATGGTAAGGGGGTATCTGGGTAGGTGGTAGTGGTAGCGGGCGAAGTAGGGAATGGTACGCGTAATAGCGGTCTGGATGGTAGGAGGGGCGCGTAGTTGGTTTGCGGGGGATTATATGATGGAGGCGTAGGAGTGTGGGGCGTAATGGGCTTGAGGAAAGCGGGTAGTGGTAATGGGTTATTGGGTGCGGGCGAGTAATATGCGGGTGTCGGTAGAGGGGTGATGGTAATGGGTTGTGGCCTAAGTATGTGGATGGTGCGGCGTGGTGGTCGTTCTGCGGTACTTGGAATATGACCCGTTGAATAAAGAGAGGAAGAGTCCTCTATTCTCCACTGTTGCCCACGGTCAGCCTCAGACTGGCTGTTTGTCAAGATAGGGGCAACTTGGTTTTGGTTCTGGTGCTCTGGGAGTGGATTCTGCACTATGCCCATGTTGGGTGGTGGTGCTGCTTGTGCTGGTGGTCTTGCCTGCTGCTGCTGTTGTGGTCTTCTTGTCTTCAGGGCTGATATATACTTTTTCATCTCCTCCCAGTCTATGCCACCCTGCTCGTTGAGATCATGAATATAATCTCTGAATTGGAAGCAGGTGTCGATGGTATGCCCAGGTTGCCTATGGAAATAGCAATACCTGGACGTGTCGGCATTTTGAGGCCAGACGGCCTTTTCCCTTGGCAAAACTAAGGCATTGGCTGCCATTAGAGCACTGAAAATATCTGCCAAGGATTCTGGGAGGGCCGGGTATTCTGCCCTCTTCAGGCCTGGAGGTCTTCTCTGCTGATTATAGTCAGCAGGAGGAGGGACATTATGGTATGCCGGTGGTGCGCGCGGCTGATATTACTGTTGTTGTTGATATTGCTGTTGTTGGGGTTGTTGGTACTATTGTTGCCGTTGCGGCGGCTGCTGTAGCTATTGCTGTTGCTAGTTCTGGTTCGACTGCTGGGGCTGCTGATACTGTTGCTGATAATGGGGGTTCTGCTGCTGCCTGTACCCTTGTTGGTTCGGCTGCGGTGGCCTCTGGTACTGCTGCTGGTTCCTCACGAACTGGGGCGAATTATTATTCATGCTACTAACCTGCTCATGAGAGAGCGTGCCCTCAGTAGTCGGACCTGTGCTGGGAGCATTTGGCACTGCAGGCTTCCGAGGTGGAGGCCTGCTAGGTCTGTGAGGATCAAAGACGCTAGAGAACGTAGCGTCCTTGAAGGCATTTTGGCAGTTCCCTGCTCTTTCATAGAGCTCTGCCATGTTGGTCATATTGTTCAGGGAGAGGACTAACTTGAATTGGGGCGTGGCGTTGGAAATTAACATCTTCACTTGCTCGGACTCGGACAAGTGATCTTTCACCTTTTCAGCCAGGCCCCGCCACCTGTCGGCAAAACTGACAAACTCTTCATCAGGTTTCATCTTTTCTGCAATGAGGTCAGTGATGGACAAGGAGGGTGCAACTCTGTCCTGGTATCGTTGGATAAATTTGCGTGAAACGATACCGTAATCCTCTACTTCGGAGGGTTCCAAGGAAAAGAACCACTCGAGGGTTGGTCCCTCTAGAGATCTCCTGAACAAAAAGGCCAACGACCTCTTATCGTTCTGCCAGAAAGACGATTCGTACATAAACTCCTTCAAATGTGTGAAGGGGTTACCAGTACCGTTGTACTTCCGGTACACTGGCATCTCAAAGGGTGGTAAGTGGAATACCGGCAGGCTCGGCAAATTGATCTCTAGCGCAGCTTTAACCCCCATCATCTTCTGGAGGTTATTAAATTGCTCATCCATGCGCTCCATTTTGGCCAACAATGCTTGCGTGGTCAGATCTGCCTGAGGAGGAGGAGGAGGTGGAGGTACTTGATAGGCCTGCTGCCTAGAGTACGTTGGACAGGGGGGACAATAAAGGGGAGGTCCGGCAGAGCTTCCGCCATGCCCGAGGGCATTTTGATAAGCAGGCGTTTGCGGTCTAGCCGGTTGCCTAGAGGATGAAAGTTGCGGCCCAGCTAGCCGAGAAGTGACATGAAGGCCTTCCATGGCCTGATGGATGTAAGGAGGGTGAAGAGGAGGTTGTTGAGCAACAACAGGGGGAGCCACAGGGTTCGGCTCAGCAGGCTGCACGGGTGCCTTCCCCTTCAGAATAGACTAGATCGCCTCGAACTGCTGAGGGTCCAGACGGGAGGCAAGAACTCCCAAAACGTTGACGAGATCCACAGGATCAGAGGATGAGGGATCATTCTGATTCATGTCTCCCTCAAGATTGGGATTAGGAATCGCATATTCATGCGGGGGAAGATCAGGATATCGATCATGGGGATGAAAGAGAGGTGTCCGAGCATTCCCATCTTGATGATAGCAAGAACAAAAAACTAAAAGATGGCGAGACCATGTCCCACCGTGATCGCCAAAAAAGTTGTAGGTGCTTAGAATGACAGTGTGATTAACATGAAAAATCTATGTTGTTTAGGTGCAAAATAAACCTATTAAAAACAGAAACTACGTGAAGTGATCGCCAGAAACTTTTAACTAAAAAGTTTCAAAAGAAGTTTTGATCGCCTACCTGTTTAAACGCAGAAGATATTGAGTCATTGATTCCCCTCCTTCAGCCGGCTGAAGAAAGAGAGCCCTTTCTTTGTTCTTTGTTCTTGCTGTTGAATTTGAAGTTGAGGTTGAGGATCGTCCAGAGATTCTTGTGACTTTGTGCTTGATTTACTCCTTTTGATTCTCCTTTTGTTGAGTGCAGCAGAAATAGAAAGAAAAGAAATGAAGAAAACAATGATGAGAACTTTAAGCAAGAATAGTATCTATCCTAATCATGATGTTAAACATGCAATTAAACAGCAAACTTACTTGTTGAGTAGCTTTTGAAACCCCTTAATCAAATAGGTTTTGAAAAGAAATGATGTTGTGGTGTGTTGCATGAAGTGAATGATGAAGAATGTAGAACTAAATGAAATAAATGTATAAAATAAAGACTTATGCCCAATGGTTGAATTCTTGAATGGATGAAGAATCTTGAAAGGACGCCGACTTCTGGAAGTGGCAGCGCTTCGGCGTTCCGACGTTGTTGCTCCGATCTTCAACTTGCTATTACTCAATGATAATCAACTCAAGATTACGCTTAATATTTTTTTAACTCTTCAAGATGTAAGGTATTTATAGGCTTCTTCTGCGTCCGCGATTAACATAGAAAAACTTCGGATTTATCTATCTTAACCAACAGATAAATACTGATTAATTCATCTTTATCTGAAATTATCTAAAACGCGTCCATCATGGCTGACGCCTTTCAGATTAATCAAGATAAGGATAAACATCTGAAAAACTTATCTTTATCTGTATTAGCTAAAACGCGTCTACATGTGCAGACGTCTTTTACACTAATTAAGATAAGGATAAACATCCGAAAGAGAAGTAGAAATAGCTTAGGAAACCTAAAACGCGTCATATCTAACAGACGCCTTTTAGCTAATTAATCAATTAATTAAAATTCAAATTTAAACGTCAAAATAGGAATAAACTCTAAATGGCGTCCACACAGGTCGACGTCTTTTAGAATTTTACATATTTTAACTGAAATTTGAGCTAAAATCAATTTAATTGATTAACTTAAACATGTCTGTTTGACCCGACACTCAAAAAAATCAATAAAAATTAATCAATGATTAAATATCAGACCATTCTGAGGCATTATTATATGATATGAAATTTACTCGAAATGACGTCAAAATTAGCGTGTCTACAATGGCGCAGGGTTAACTGGTGATGGCGTAGTGCGGATTAAAGGTCTAGACAGTTGGATGGTGGAAGGGTAAGTGGTTGGTGTGGACGGAGTGGGGAATGGCACGCGTAATAGCGGTTTAGAAGGTTGGATGGTATCTGGGTAAGCGGTAGTGGTAGCGGGTGAAGTAGGGAATGGTATGCGGAGTAGGGGTCTGGATGGTAGGAGGGGTGCGTAGTTGGTTCGCGGGGGTTATTTAGTGGAGGCGTAGTGGCGTGGGGTGTAATGGGTTTAAGGAAAGCGGGTGCTGGTAATGGGTTAGTAGGTACGGGTGAGTGATATGTGGGTGTTGGTATAGGGGTAATGGTAATGGGCTGTGGTCTGGGTATATGGATGGTGCGGCGTGGTGGTTGTTCTGCGGTACTCGGAATGTGACCCGTTGAATAGATAGAGGAAGAGTCCTCTATCCTCCACTGTTGCCCGCGGTTAGCCTCAGACCGGCTATTTGTCAGAATAGGGGCAACTTGGTGCTGATTTTGATACTCTGGAAGCGGGTTATGCACTATGCCCATGTTCGGTGGTGGTGCTGCTTGTGCTGTTGCTGCTGCTGTGGTAGTCTTCTTGCCTTTAAGGCAAATATGTACTTTTTCATCTCCTCCCAGTCAATGCCGCCCTGCTCGTTAAGGTCATGGATGTAATCTCTAAATTGGAAGCATGTATCAATAGTGTGTCCAGGTTGCCTATGGAAATAGCAATACCTAGACGTGTCGGCATTCTAGGGCCAAATCGCTTTTTCTCTTGGCAGGACTAAGGCATTAGCTGCCATTAGAGCACTAAAAATGTTCGCCAAGGACTCTGGGAGGACCGGGTATTCTGCCCTCTTCGGGCCTGGAGGTCTTCTCTACTGGTTGTAGTCAGTAGGAGGAGGGACATTATGATATGCCGGCGGTGCGCGCGGCTGATACTGATGTTGTTGCTGATACTGCTGTTGTTGTGGGGGCTGGTACTGCAATTGCCGTTGCGGCGGCTGCTGTGGCTGTTGTTGTTGCTGTTGCTGGCTCAGCTGTTGAGGCCGCTAATATTAGGACTGCTGATACTAAGGGTTTGGCTGCTGCCTGTACCCCTGCTGGTTCGGCTGCTGCCTGTACCCCTGCTGGTTCGGCTGCGGTGGCCTCTGGTACTGCTGTTGTTGACTCCTCACAAACTGGGGCGAGTTGTTGTTCATACTGCTGACTTGCTCATGAGAGAGCGTGCCTTCAGTAGTTGGACCTGTGCTGGGAGAATTCGGCACTGCAGGCTTCCGAGGTGGAGGCCTACTAGGTCTGTGAGGATCAAAGATGCTAGAGAACGTAGCATCCTTGAAGGCATTCTGACAGTACCGGGCTCTTTCATAGAGCTCTGCCATGCTGGTCAGATTGTTCAGAGAGAGGACTAGTTTGAACTGGGGCGTAGCATTGGAAATCAGCATCTTCACTTGCTCTGACTCGAACAAGTGATCTTTTACTTTCTCGGCCAAGCCTCGCCATTTGTCGGCAAAACTGACGAACTGCTCATCAGGTTTCATCTTCTCTGCTATTAGGTCAGTGATGGACAGGGAGGGAGCGACTCTGTCCTGGTATCGTTGAATGAATTTTCGGGAAACGATACCATAGTCCTCTACTTCGGAGGGTTCCAAGGAAAAGAACCACTCAAGGGCTGGGCCCTCTAGAGATCTCCTGAACAAAAAGGCCAACGACCTCTTGTCGTTTTGCCAGAAGGATGACTCGTACATGAACTCCTTCAAGTGGGTGAAGGGGTTACCAGTACCGTTGTACTTTCGGTACACTGGCATCTCGGAGGGTGGCAAGTGGAATACTGGCAGGCTTGGTAAGTTGATTTCCGGTGCAGCTTTGACCCCCATCATCTTCTGGAGGTTGTTGAATTGTTCATCCATGCGCTCCATCTTCGCCAGCAACGCTTGCGTTGTCGGATCAGCCTGGGGAGGGGGGGGAGGTGGAGGTACTTGATAGGCCTATTGCCTAGAGTACGTCGGACAAGGAGGACAGTAAAGAGGAGGTCCGGCAGAGCTTCCGCCATGCCCGAGGCCATTTTGGTACGCGGGCGTCAGTGGTCTGGCCAGTTGCCTAGAAGAGGAAAGTTGCGGCCCAGCTGGCCAAGAAGTGACATGGAGGCCTTCCATGGCCTAATGAATGTAAGGAGGATGATAAGGGGGTTGTTGAGGGATGGCAGGGTGAGCCACAGGGTTCGGCTCAGCAGACTGCACGGGCGTCTTCCCTTTCAGAATGGACTGGATCGCCTCAAACTGTTAAGGGTCCAGACGGGAGGCAAGAACTCCCAATGCATTTACAAGATCCGAGGGATCAGAAGATGAGGGATCATCAGGATTCATGTCCCCCTCGAAGATAGGGTTGGGAACCGCATGCACGTGCGGGGGAAGATCAAGATATTGATCATGAGGATGATAGAGAGGGGTTCGGACATTCCCCTCATGTCGAACTGGAATAGAATTACGGGAGGCATCAGCATCTCTCCCGCTCTCAAAATTGCAATCGGAATCGCGAGGGGCATTAGAATCTCCCTCGTAGTTGATAATGGCATCTGGAGCCATGCTCAAGTCTCTGCCTGATCGAAGCAACATGATGTTAGATTTTTCTTCAGAGATTAACAAACAAGTTGTACAGAGATTAAACAAACAAGTGGATGTTTAACGTGATTTTAGGATTCCTTGTTGGGTTATTTGGATTTAATTAAATCACAAATTCGCTCAAGAGATAGGATCCTAGTTTCAGTTCAATGTCCACCGTTATATTCTATGGTTATCTCTCACAACGTTATGAAAATCTAACTGGGACTTCAATTGGTACAACCAGCCCGATGATCAAGGAGGAATACCTTGATTTTGGGGACTTACGGAGGTCTTTAACGCCAACTACTCTAGTCTGATCGAGGGACCGACCTAATCAAAGATAGTTGAAGACATAAAGAAGAGTGTTCCTAAGAAGATGAGGGTGTTAGCCTCAATGCGTATGACATGTAGCCTGGATGGCCTCTAATGCTTAATACATAATGGGTAATTAGCACACAGATCACAAAAATCTGAGAACTGAAGAAGAAATAAGAAACTGTCTGAATTGCGTCGTTGTTGGTCGACGCTATTCAAACAGAGCCTTATTTTTTCGCAGAAGCTCAGGCAGCAGACAGCAGAGAAAAGAGACTGAAAGGCGTCTGGGTATGACGACGCCGTTTAAAGTGCGTCGCTGTTCCTGGACGCTTTTCAAGTCGCAGATGCAGTTTTCTAGGAGGAATTTCTGGATTGATTCCCCCTCAAACAAGATAAAATGATAAGTAATCAGCTCATGCAAAAGATTTTTTTTGTTTCAGGTTTTAACAGGATTATTTTATCAACTAAACAACTAAGATATCAGTCAATCACACAACATTTCATCACAAAAACAGCTTTTCAACTAATCAACGGGGAGGGCAAGATCTTGCCGCAGGGGTGTGCACGTGGTGCACGTAGGAAATTAACTAAACTAAAAACACTCACCAATTGGTGATGTAGACACCGATTTTGGACCACCCTTTTGGTCATAAATCCCCTCCATCATCAGCCCATCATCATAAATCCCCTCATTTGAGCCATCTCAGCCCACTACCAGCTAGGCCCATTAACCAAATCCCGACTTTAGCCACCTTTTCCGTGGAAGGCCAGCCAGTCCGCCTTCCACCCCCTTCGAAGGCCACCCCTCGCCTTCCACCACCTTCGAAGGCCACCCCCCGCCTTCTACACCCTTGGAAGGCCAGCTACCTTGCCTTCCACCTTTTTTCCACCTTTTCCACTTTTAGCCACCTTTTCGTGGAAGGCCAACCCCTTGCCTTCCACCGCCTTCGAAGGCCACCCCCCGCCTTCTACCCCCTTCGAAGGCCAACTACCTTGCCGTCCACCTTTTGGCCACCTTTTTTCACCTTTTCGTAGAAGGCCAACCCCTTGCCTTCCACCGCCTTCGAAGGCCACCCCTTGCCTTCCACCTCCTTCGAAGGCCACCCCTCGCCTTCCACTCCCTTCGAAGGCCAGCCGGGTCGCCTTCCACCGCAAGAGTGGAAGGCATGTCACCTGGCCGTCCACTCCTTAACCACCTTTTTGACCCCGTCTTCCCCACGATCTCCTCTACTCTCCGCCCTCGTCCCCCATTACTCCGACCACTCCCCACTCCGGCGACTGCCGCGTCCACTACCTCCAACCCTTGACCACTCCCTATTGGTTGAAGGGTGATTTACGGGGATTTAGACCCCTGTTTTCTCCCCTTTTTTCCTTCGCCTATTTAAACCCCCCCACATCCTCTCGAGCAAGGGGTTAAGGACTTCGGGTTAAAGGAGGATTTGGGGTTAAGGATTTTATGAGGTTAAGAGGTGGCTTCTTGGAAGGAAGGCTCAGAGAAGGCTGGCAAGCGGGCAAAAAGTCAGAAGGCTGTTTCAGGAGGAACGTCACTCCAAATGGGCTTGTCTTCCTAACCCTCTTTTACTGTTTCACCTTTTTCACTTCATTGCATTTCCGATTTCCATCAATGCCGTAACATCCTCTCTCTTTCACTCTCTTTTACCTTCAACACATCATTTCACTCTTCACACACGAGCACTTATCTGCATGCATACATCCTAGGATGACTTAGCACCTTTTACCCCCAGAGGTTCCAAACAAAAATCGGGAGGTGGGTGGCCATAACATATGGTCACCTTCCCTCCCAAACACCCATCCGGTGCGTTTTCCTCTAATTTTAGTTATTTTTTATGTTTGCATGAACGGATCCTACATGTCACAGTTCTAATTGGGTTATTGTCTTTTCTTTGTCTGTCTTTTCTTTTCAGGGGCTCTTACCAGATTCTGCGCGTGCACTACCGAGCTCTCCTCCTCTGGCCGGCCGGAGGAAGAGAAGGAGGAACCAGCATCTCCCGCTCCCACAAAACGCGATCACATCCCCACCATCCTGCGGAGCACAGGGACCGTAAGGTAATGCTCCTGGCGATCACATCCTTTATTTCTAACCCCCTTTAAATCGCCACAGTGCTAAGACGAACGGAGAGGAACCCTCGCCCGAAGCCCGCAGCCGCGGCGGGGGACGTTCCGGGCGCCTACAGCCCTCTGGCGATCACGATGGGACCCTCTCTTGCTCGCCGCGCAGGTAAGACAACTTAAAATACAAGAGTTCCTGTGGACGGCCAAGCACTTGGCCGCCCAGTGTCCTGAACGGCCAAGCGCTTGGCCGCCCAGACCGGACGGCCAAGTACCTGGCCGTCCAGTGGACCGGACGGCCAAGTGCCTGGCCGTCCAGCCCCAGACCGGACGGCCAAGCACCTGGCCGTCCAGAGCGCAGGACGGCCAAGCGTCTGGCCGTCCAGGAAGGACGGCCAACTGCCTGGCCGTCCAGTGGACCGGACGGCCAAGTGCCTGGCCGTCCAGCCCAGGCTGGACGGCCGACTGCCTGGCCGTCCAGGATCTAGGACGGCCAGGTAGCCTGCCGTCCAGGCTCCGACTTTCTGATTTTTAAGTGTCCTTTTTTATTTGTTGCGGATTCTAGTTTGCTTTTTTGTTTACCGTTCTCTTGTCTTTCTTTCCTTTTCTGTCTGCTAGATTGTGGGTTGGTTCAAGGGTGCTATCCGCAGGGGTTCTTAAGGAAGAGCCGGCATCACACCTCTAGTTACCTCTCCCACAGAGTTTGACTCTCCATCTGAGGATTCCCACTCGGGTGCGACTAGTCTTATTCTGTTGGGAACCTCCGTCAGTCTCCGCGAGCCAGGGATTCCCACTTGGCCGCCGAGCAGGTTGTACCTAAAACCACCCTGTAGGAACCTTGGGTTTATGTGAGAAATTAGTGAATTGTTTCAAAATCTAAAGACACTTAATTGGACTTTGGTGGAACAAGCTCTGGAAAAGTGAAGGGTCGTTAAGGGTTAAACTTGATTTGTTAGAAACCAACTTTCATAAAACATTGGCAAACATTTCAAGTGGAACATAAAATCATTTAGGGTCTGTGCTTCATAATGAACCGAATGTATGTCAATGCTGTGTATGATGACATGGACCAGTTCGGCAACAATGTTACACACAACCCTCTGTTTGAGATGGAAGAGGATCCACAACCAACATTTGTGGGCATGTTTCAAGCACCTGGAGAGGAATTTAGGAGAAGGTGCTTGGATGAATCTTCTTCTTCAGAAAGTGACCCTATAATGTCCAACAGAACCCTCCGAAACCCAAGTGAGGATCCGGAACTTACTGCCGTGTTATCACGGTACACCCCTGATCAACTCATCCGGTTGGCCTCTGGTGGCAAAACTCAAGATGCCACTCCTCGGGGAACTCACTTCCAAGGATCTCCCAACAGAGCTCAGACTCGCATCAATCAGCCAACTCTTACCCCAGTTGCTCCACCCGTCATGCCAATTCCAGTCTCTCCAACTACACCTCCTCCTGAGCAGAAAGAATTCATCTATAAAAGTGAGGTTGAAACCTGTGTGCGTAAGTTCATGGCCGAGAAACTTACCCTGAAACAACCGCATTCTCTCTCGAGTTATTGCAAGCTCCCACCGGCCTACTTTCCACCAGGATTCAAAGCTCCCGAGTACAGGAAATATGATGGCACCTCTGACCCTCATGATCACCTGTCAAGTTTCCTCATGGATTCCCATCAATGGCTCTACGACAGAGTCCTCCTTGTCCATCTGTTCCAGAAATCCTTAGAAGGTGAGGCCTTAAGATGGTTTTTTTCCTTGCCCGCCACAGACCTAATCAATTTTGATATGGTCTCCGAAAAATTCATCACTCAGTTTAGTTATATGACAACCATGCCTCCCACCTTGTTTGATCTTGTGATGGAAAAGATGAAGCCTGAAGAGGAGTTCACGTATTTTGCCAACAGGTGGAGGGCAATGGCCTCTAGGGCAGAAGTGGAAATCCCCGAATCTCAAGCTATCACCATGCTGGTCAATAACGCCACCCCGCAGCTTCGGTCTATTCTCATGCTGAGCGAATTTCACACATTCGCACAACTTTATAATCGAGCTCGGGTAGTTCAATCTCAGATCTGGAGTTCCACTTTGCCATCATTTTTTGAAAATCAGAACAGAGGTAAGAGGATTCCACCAATAGAGGGAGTGACAATCAATGAACAGGTGAGTGCCTTGGGGCAGCTCTTTAGGTCACCTAGTCCTATGTCTAGATCAGACAACCAATCCAATCAGAAACCATATTCAGCAGTTCCCTCTTTCTCCAGTGCCAAGATCAATTGGGGGCACATGAAAGAGGCTGCTGAAACCTTGGAAGTCAAGGGCCCTCCGCCCTCTTATCAGGTGACCCAAGATCTATCTAGCTCTCTAGAAAGGGTGAGCACCCTTGTCAAAAATTTGGAACCAAATGTCGATCACAGAGGACAGTACTGGGAGTATGAAGAGGTTGGGATATGGCGTGAGTGCCCTACTAGGACGACCAAACCTAGAGAGCCGTTGCAAGGAGTCTCCACTATCATCCAAGACAAACCTTTGGTCTTGATACGACCTAGGGAACAACCAACAACCATCAACCCAGTTACTCTGGTCCAAGTTCCTTCAATTTCAATCAGAGAACCTCCTCCATCCATCTTGGGTCCAACACCAAAGCCAGGTCCGGTAACCCAATTCTGCCTAATAAATTCACCACCAGTTCAACCACTAAAGTCAGATCAGGCAGTGGACCCCAGTCCAATTGGTGTTACACTGAGAAATCGCATCATTCCCCCAACAAGTCAACTATTGGACTCTCAAGAGGATTCAGATCTGTCTAAAAGTATTATTCAATCCAAGTATGACATCCTACAGCATCTAGGGAAAACTCCCACCAAGATGCCAATCCTAGAGTTGATTGGGAGATCTCCTATACACAGGGAGACATTGTTCAAGTTCCTCCAGCGCATTACACTCAAAGAAGATCTTCCTATCAGGGGGGTCACCAATGCCATTCTCTCAGTCACCCAGACACCTACCATGTCCTTCACAGATAAGAATCTAACTCCCCCTGAACGCCAATCCCTTCCCTCATGCTTGACCCCAACACTCAAGGGTCACTCATTGGACTCCATCCTGTTGGATACTGGGGCATCAATCAATGTCTGTCCACTCAAGACCCCCAAGAAAGTAGGGATTGATCCAGAAAAGATTGGGTCTACTTCCATGATGGTCTCAACCTGTGATAATTCTCAAAGACCAGCTAATGGGAAACTGGAAATTGGCCCAGTGGCCATGATCTTTAAATTCTACATCCTTGATGTCAAGCGCATAGACAATGCCTTTCTGGGAAGGCCTTGGATGGACCAGACCCTGGGAGTGCCCTCCACTAATCATCAGTGCTATAAATTCCCATACACTGGGAAGATTGTGAAGGGTACCCCCCATCTTGAGCCTTTGGATTTAGTCTCGACTGAACAAATTCCATCCATGATCACTCCTGGAAAAGGGGCAGAGCCCATCCTTTCATTGGTTGACTCTCAGGCCAAGCTCCAGCCTAGCATAGGTTGGCAGCTTATGGGGCATAGTTCAGGATCTGGGATAGGCAAAGAAGAGCAGGGAATTCAAGAACCTATCTTTGAAAATCTGACCAGTGGAGGACTCAAATTGGGTTACATACTAACCAAATCAACTGAAGAATCAGGAAAATGGAATCTCTTGGATCACTTTGTGAAGGAAAGTCAAGAGGTACTCAAGATACACTATCTTGAGGATGAGTTGAAAGAAACAGACAATGAGGTCCAAAGAGAAGATGCAGAAGAGTTCGGTATACAGCTGCTGTTCTATGAACCAACCACTCGACAAGAAGGAGCCTCCTTAGTGAGGAATGAACAGGTATCCACCGCCCTCACTCCCTTGCTATTTCACACACCTGCCCTTCTCAGGCTTTTATCACCGGTCATAGCACACTCCTGGGGCAATTCTGCCATCATTGGGTCTGTGTCTCAAGGACCCACCTTTGCAACATGTCTGACTCACCCTCTGAGTCTTGTGCATAATCGCTTGGGGATTGGATAGCTTCCTCTTTATCCACAAGTTGTAGAGGTAGGTAAGTTCTTTCATTTTTAGTTAGCAAACAAGTGTAAATATTTGAAAATTGTTGAAAAGCTTTCCTTTGGATAGAAGTCTATTTGAAGAAGTTTTATCCTCAAAATACAAAAAAATCAAAAATTTCAAAATCTCCCAAAAAAAATCAAATATCCAAAAAGCATCAAAATATTTGTAAATATGTACATACTTTAATGGAAATGACAAAAAAAATCAGAAAAGACACGAAATCCAACTGTCTGGTGACTGCCACGTAACCCCCTGTCTAGGTCTAGTTGCATGATAGGTTGGGATGACATTGCGGTTTGGCTAAGATTTCGGTCCACCAGAACCTTGGACATGTCTACTTTACTTTCATACGGATCCCTATGCTCATCATGAGATGCACACACCTGCACATTTTTCAAAAGAACCCGTTTAAAATGAGTCCCAAGTCTTTAGTATACTGTCACAATGCAACCTTTGCTCTTCGTCTCTCGACCGATCAGGACAGTTGACGCCCTTAAACGGTCGAGCTCAGCAAATTGCGGTTCCTCAAAAAACCCGATAGATGTAACCCCTCAACAAAAAAGGGCCCAGAAAGGAAATGTAAAGGACCAGAGCACGTGAAGAGGGCAGTGTCCCCGCAGGCAGAATATCAAATAATCCCAATAAATGTCAAGAGCGGAAAAGAAATACAAAGAAGAAAAGGGGTTCAAGCAATCATGAAAAAAGCCTGGTCGTGACCGTGCCTGGCCAAGAAATCCAATAAAGGCCTGAAAAGTCAAAATTGGGGCATCTAGGAGGTCAAAAGGAGTCCGTTTTGTCACAGCTTGTCCTTTTAACGGTTCTGTTGATCCTCCTGTGAGGTTTGTCTCCACAATTTCTTCACTTTTTCTCCCCCAAGGTTCAGCACGAGATAGCTATCTAAAGACTGAACATCATTTTAAAATGGTTCGTTTTCAAAAATCGTCACATGCTCACATGATCACAGGAGTCCAAAATGGGTGAAGAGTAATGTCGATGTTTTTGGTGAACTAATTTCTTAACCATAATCTCAATGTGTACCCTTACAACTTCGGGCTTAGGTCAATGCATGCGCGTCACCAATCGGTGCGACGGCGTCTGATTCCGGGTCAGCGTCGCGCGGTTGACCATTAGGATTCCAAGGTGTTCCATCATATACCTTCTAGATTGTGAGGAAAGAGACCCGGGTCGGGCAAATCATTTACCTCGAAAACTTTTTGGGCAAACTTGGTGGTCGGAAGCAGCTGGGAGCCTAAGCATGGCATGACGGTATTGTCATCAGTATGAGTCTTAACCGGTCAAGGTTAGTTTGAGGAGTCTAGAGGCCCAAATCAATCTAGATGTGAGCTTAGGATACCTGGGAAGTTGAGTGTGCATTTCCCTTTTATCATTCAACCAGCCTAAGTCTGGGCAGTCACCAGGTGGTCGGACAAAAAAAAACATGTTTTCATTCATCACACACCTCACTTGTTAATATCCACCAGCATTTGCATATTTACTTCTTGCATCAGTTTCAATATTCTTCCTTTTGTCTGGTTAGTAACACGGCCCCTTGACCCTATGCGAAGGCTAGGGAAAAGGTAGTTGCTCTTTTGGGCATGGGGCCGAAAACAGATACTACTAACTATTTCCCCTTCATTTTGTGCATACAGGAAAAGGATTCTGCCCAAAAGAAGGACACGTTTGCCGTCGAGTCGAAGCCGAAAGCAGCCGGATTGGCATTCTACTTTGAGAATGGCCATATCTTCCGTGCTGGCTTCGACTCGACAGGGACCTTTGTCCCTCGTTTCCTTGCAGCTCAACATTAAGATATTGTGGATCATTGATTATTTACATTTACTGATGTGCGTTCTTGCAGCTGCAGCGAATCTGAAGCAAGTAGGATTGAAGACACAGGAGGCTAATAACTTCGGGCGTATAGACTCTGAGTTCCTCTTTAAACAAAACAATGAGGAGTCTATATTCTCCAAGTTATTCGATTGGCCAATAAATCCCTCCTGTTTGCATTAGGAACTGCATTAGGAATTTGTTTTTTAAAAGATTTCAACCAGCATGCATTGCATAAGCATCATCCACCATTCCCGCCCTAGAGGCAATGACCATAATTTCATCACTCTGCTTAACCCATTGTTGATCTGTGAGTCTGGCGATTGTTCGTCTGTTAACTCTTCGAATTGCAAGACCTTATCCTTTTTTCAAATACGTGTGCTTGAGATCCTCTCACTTGGCGATCCCATGATGCGCCAGGCCACCGCGCGCCCGTTGTGTTGAGAGTTCTTCAAGTCACACTCCTACACCTTTCATACTCGAGATCCCCTTGGGCCAGATCGCTATATTCTGGTACGCCAAGGCCTCGCGGTTCCAGCACCCGGGGGTCCCACGGACTGTGATTCTCTAGTACTAAACTTTGTCCCATTTCTTAAACCACTCTTGCAACTCGAATGGCTAGCTTTCATGCATTTGCCGCATTCGCATATCATCCCTGGGGATAGCTCATTCCTTTTCCGGGCGGTCCAAAATCAGTTTCGATTTTCGGAACACCTATTTATCATTCCATTCCATTCCACTGCAAAACAGGTGTCCCGGAGGGGCATTTGTAGACACCGATTTTGGACCACCCTTTTGGTCATAAATCCCCTCCATCATCAGCCCATCATCATAAATCCCCTCATTTGAGCCATCTCAGCCCACTACCAGCTAGGCCCATTAACCAAATCCCGACTTTAGCCACCTTTTCCGTGGAAGGCCAGCCAGTCCGCCTTCCACCCCCTTCGAAGGCCACCCCTCGCCTTCCACCACCTTCGAAGGCCACCCCCCGCCTTCTACACCCTTGGAAGGCCAGCTACCTTGCCTTCCACCTTTTTTCCACCTTTTCCACTTTTAGCCACCTTTTCGTGGAAGGCCAACCCCTTGCCTTCCACCGCCTTCGAAGGCCACCCCCCGCCTTCTACCCCCTTCGAAGGCCAACTACCTTGCCGTCCACCTTTTGGCCACCTTTTTTCACCTTTTCGTAGAAGGCCAACCCCTTGCCTTCCACCGCCTTCGAAGGCCACCCCTTGCCTTCCACCTCCTTCGAAGGCCACCCCTCGCCTTCCACTCCCTTCGAAGGCCAGCCGGGTCGCCTTCCACCGCAAGAGTGGAAGGCATGTCACCTGGCCGTCCACTCCTTAACCACCTTTTTGACCCCGTCTTCCCCACGATCTCCTCTACTCTCCGCCCTCGTCCCCCATTACTCCGACCACTCCCCACTCCGGCGACTGCCGCGTCCACTACCTCCAACCCTTGACCACTCCCTATTGGTTGAAGGGTGATTTACGGGGATTTAGACCCCTGTTTTCTCTCCTTTTTTCCTTCGCCTATTTAAACCCCCCCACATCCTCTCGAGCAAGGGGTTAAGGACTTCGGGTTAAAGGAGGATTTGGGGTTAAGGATTTTATGAGGTTAAGAGGTGGCTTCTTGGAAGGAAGGCTCAGAGAAGGCTGGCAAGCGGGCAAAAAGTCAGAAGGCTGTTTCAGGAGGAACGTCACTCCAAATGGGCTTGTCTTCCTAACCCTCTTTTACTGTTTCATCTTTTTCACTTCATTGCATTTCCAATTTCCATCAATGCCGTAACATCCTCTCTCTTTCACTCTCTTTTACCTTCAACACATCATTTCACTCTTCATACACGAGCACTTATCTGCATGCATACATCCTAGGATGACTTAGCACCTTTTACCCCCAGAGGTTCCAAACAAAAATCGGGAGGTGGGTGGCCATAACATATGGTCACCTTCCCTCCCAAACACCCATCCGGTGCGTTTTCCTCTAATTTTAGTTATTTTTTATGTTTGCATGAACGGATCCTACATGTCACAGTTCTAATTGGGTTATTGTCTTTTCTTTGTCTGTCTTTTCTTTTCAGGGGCTCTTACCAGATTCTGCGCGTGCACTACCGAGCTCTCCTCCTCTGGCCGGCCGGAGGAAGAGAAGGAGGAACCAGCATCTCCCGCTCCCACAAAACGCGATCACATCCCCACCATCCTGCGGAGCACAGGGACCGTAAGGTAATGCTCCTGGCGATCACATCCTTTATTTCTAACCCCCTTTAAATCGCCACAGTGCTAAGACGAACGGAGAGGAACCCTCGCCCGAAGCCCGCAGCCGCGGCGGGGGACGTTCCGGGCGCCTACAGGTGAGAGCGTGTCGAGAGACACAAGTGGTGCACCGTGGGTGCCCGATTGGTAACAGCAAGAACAAAGAACTAAAAGATGGCGAGACCAAATCCCACCGTGATCGCCAAAAAAGCTGTGAGTGCTTAAAATGAGTGTGTGATTATCATGGAAAAACTATGTTGTTCAAGTGCAAAATAAACATATTAAAAAGAAACTAAGTGATGTGATCGCCAGAAACTTTTGACTTAAAAGTTCCAAAAGAAGGTTTGATCGCCTACCTATTTGGATGTGGGAGATATTGAATTCTTGGTTCCCCTCCTTCAGCCGGCTGAAGAAAGAGAGCCATTTCTTGTCTTTGTTCTTGCTTTGACTGCTGTTGAATTCTTGAGGATCGTCCAAAGTCCTTGTTGTTTGCTATTGATTCCCTCCCTTTGATTCTCCTTCGTACCTTGCAGGAAATAGAAAGAAGAAGGAATAATGAGAATTCAGGCAAAAGTAGTATCCATTCCAAACAAAGTTTTTAAACATGCAACTAAATAGAAAACTCACTTGTTGAGTGGTCTTTTAAACCCCTTAATCAAATAGGTTTTGAAAATGATGCTAGTGTTGTGTGTGTTGCATGGAGTGATGTGATGAAGAATGTAAGACTAATGAGATGAAAAATATGAAAAAGAGTGCAGAAATTGAATTGAAGGTTAATGATGGATTGAATTGAAGGTTAATGATGGATGGCCCCTGGAAGCCTTGGTCTTGGATGGATGAAGAATGATGAAGAATGGACGTCGACTTCTGGAAGTAGCAGCACTTCAGCGTTTGGACGTCGTTGCTTCGATTTTCACTCAATTATCACTCTGATATCACTTCAATCACTAACTCCGTCACCCATTCAAGAGGCAGGGTATTTATAGACTTCTTTGCATCCGCGGATTTACATGAATAAATTTTGAGATTTATCCATCTTAACCAACAGATAAATACAGATTAATTCATCTTTATCTGTAATTATCTAAAACGCGTCGCTACTTGTAGACGCCTTTCAGATTGATTAAGATAAGGATAAACATCCGGGAAAAATTTATCTTTATCTGTAATCAACTAAAACGCGTCGTCATTTGAAGACGCCTTTCAAACTAATTAAGATAAGGATAAACATCCGGAAGAGAAGTAGAAACAACTTAGGAAACCTAAATGGCGTCGTGCCATAAAGACGTCTTTTAGCTAATTAATCTACTGATTAAAATTCAAATTTAAACATTAAAATATGAATAAAGTCTAAATGGTGTCTACACTACTCGACGTCTTTTAGACTTCTTCATATTTTTACTGAAATTTGAGTTAAAATCAATTGAATTAATTAACTTAAATCATATCTGTCTGACCCGACATTATTTATATAAAATAGATCAATAAAAATTAACCAATGATTAAATATCAGACCATTCTAAGGCATTATTATATGTTATGAAATTTATTCGAAATGATGTCAAAATTAGCGTGTCTACACTGTCTTCAGCAACTTCTTGGATGAGACTAATTTCCCCCATGCCGGAAGACATAATGTTCTCATCAGGATCTTGCAACTCATATAGCTGCATGTCCTGCCTGACCTCTCCTATTGTTGGGTAATCTCCCTCAAGGAAGATTACATGTCGGACCTCTTTCTCAATCATTCCTCCATGTGGATGTTCACCATACATCACATAGCCCTTAGATTGCTCAGGGTACCTTATGAACACCTTTTTGCTAACTCTAGGATCCAATTTCCCATATTTATGGGAAGTATTGTGAACATATCCAGCTGATCCCCACAGACGTAAATCATCCAAATGAGGTTTTTCGCCTTTCCATAGTTCATAGGGAGTTAAAGGTATTGACTTAGAAGGCATTCGGTTCAGGATAAAGGCAGCAGTCAATAGTGTATCCCCCCAGAAATTTATTGGGAGGTTAGCTTGCGCCATCACCGATCGAACCATCTCCATAAGAGTACGATTCCTCCTCTCTGCAACACCATTTTGTTGCGGAGTATAAGGAATGGTAAGTTGTCTGCGAATTCCTTTCTCTTCACATAACTCTTTGAAGTAATCTGAGAGATATTCTCTGCCTCTATCAGTGCGAAGAGCCTTAATGCTCCTTTGTTTATCATTCTCTACCTCAGCCAAAAAATGCTTAAAACAGGTTAAGGCCTATGAGCGATGGGTGAGAAGATATACTGAACTATAGCGAGAATAGTCATCTTATAAAGTGATAAAATAAGATCCGCCATGACGTGCCCTCATATTTAAGGGTCCACATATGTCTGAGTGGATTAGCCCTAGTCGGCAAGAGGCCCTCTTGGCCTTCCCAAATGGCTTTCTGCAGGCTTTTCCTACCAAACATGGTTCACAAACAGAGAGATTCACTTTAGTGAGAGGCCCCAATAAGCCTGCCCGAGCCAATCAGCTCATTCTCTCATATCCTATGTGCCCTAATCTCGTATGCCACGATACAGAATCAGACAGAGTATCAGAAGTAGATGCAACTAAAGAGATAGAATTATTATTTTCTAAATCCATGACAAACAAATTGTCTTTTAAATGACCAAGACCATAAAGACTCTTATCGTAATAAAGAGATACTGAGGTCCCTAGAAAATTGAAAGAATAACCCAAACGTAAAAGTGTTATAACTGAAAATAGATTACATCGAACACCAAGTGCATAAAGCACATCATGTAACAAAAGAATGCGTCTAGTTCGCATCTTCAGTTGGTACGAGCCAACTCCAAGGATTTGTTCTTGACCGCCGTTCCCCATGGTGACGTGTTGGCTGCCAGTTGGTATTCGACGATAATCTATGAATCCGGCTCGCTCACGAGCTATGTGGCCGGTTGCTCCTGAGTTTACAATCCAATGAGAGACCGTAAGAGCAATGAAAATATTAGAGCACACATAAATAGGATTACTAGAGACGGGACAAACCTTCTTTGGCTCAGTTCACTCACTGGCATAGTGTCCCATCTTCTGACAGTTAAAACATTTGACTTTGCTCAGATTTTTCTTTCTTTGCTTGCCTCGTTTATCATTTTGATTATTTTGATGTCCCCATTCTTTTCAGCCTTTTGCTGAAAATTGTTGTTCTTCTTGGTCCAGTTTTGCCTGGGCGTCTTTACCTTAGGCTTATTGGCATTAGCTACCAATGCACTGTGACGGGTCGCCTCTTTGCGTTCCGCATCTAACTCAAGGTGACGTGAAACGTCACTATAAGTCTTGATGCTTTCGTTGTGTGTAAGCACCAATTTAATGTGTTCCCAAGAAGAATCAGGAAGGGACCTTAGTATGGCAAGTATCTACTGTTCATCTGAGAGTTCTGTTCCTGCTGTCTTCAATTCTCTGATCATTGAAGACATTGTCCTCAGGTGCTCTGCCATAGAATGCTTTGGGTCCATCATGTACTGATTGAACCTCAAAGGTAAGACCCTCAGCGTCGTTGCTGATGTGCCTCCATATTGGAGCTTCAATTGCTCCCACATTTCTTTAGCAGTGTTGTAACTCTCAAATTCTTTAATAAGGTCATCGTGCATACAGCTCAACATAGTGTAGCGTGCACTTCTATCCTTATTCAACCACTTGTCATAGGCTTACTTGTCACGATTGACTGCGCAAGTGGTCCATCATCAGATGGTGACAACATCACGTTGGTCAAGGTCTCAAGTACCACCTTCTCATTCAGGAGATACTGAATTTTTCTGTGCCACATGTCATAATTTTTGCCCTTCAATTTATCTTGACCAGACAATTCATGATATAAACCTTTAGAAGTCATCGTTACCTTCTACATTACGCAAAAAAAATATAATTAGGCACTTATAAATTCCTTTTCTTAAAAACAATTGATCATATAATTTGTCTCACATATATCAGTTCAAAAACTTTGCTAGGCTCGTAATCATCACTTTTATATATATTACAAATCATATTTTCAATTAAAATAAGAGTGGAAAAAATAACTTAACATTAACGGACTCATTACCTAATTTTAAATCCACATGATTTTAAAAAAATATAACATTAAGGGACTTATTCCCTAATTTCCCTTTTAAATCCACATGATTTTAGAAGAATATCAGACACTTTTACTTTAAAATGCATGATAAATATGGGTTACGCATTCCCTAATTACAGCATGCATCCACAAGAGAGATATATTGATCGCATTATGAAGCAAAAAATAATCCATTTAATGCTACCACAAACCAATATAACTAACACATACAGGTAATTCATTAATCAAAGAAATTGAACTACCCGCTCCCCCATGTTATAACAAATGTGTCTAATAATTTTAAATAAGGATTGTCGGATAGTCAGTGTCCCGGTTAATCCATCATTCAAAATATCAATCACATTAAAACAAGGTTCAAAGTCTATCGTCTAATTAATACATTACTTGAATTGTACAACCAGGGAACCGATTTAAATTGGCCCTTAATAATTACAATCAGAGTGGACAAAAAAAAATATATATTATTGATCAACCATAGTCTCCAATGAGTCACTGAAAAAAAAAATTTGGGGACACTGGCTATCTGTCATCGCAATCACACAATCATACCAAATTTATCAATTTGTATGTAATTTAATTATCCCCCATTATGAGAAAAATTAAATTTTAGACATGAAAATTACATGATTAAATAGCATGACATTTTCCAGATTTGCGAAGAAAAAAAAATAAATTGCCCCATCTCAAAATAAAACTAACAAAAAATTGAAATATGAAAAATAAAATAACACGAACAGTGCGTTACTATTCACGTGAACAGTAACGCGTGAACAGTAATCGCATGTTACTGTTCATCCCAATCCTCCGCAGCGCACGCAGCCGCGCGGCTCCCTAGCGCACAACCCGCAGAGATACGCGCTGCCTCCCTGTGCGCGACCCGCAGGAGTGTTGGCTGTCAGGCGCCCGTAGCCTCTTGCGTGGGTGCCCCGTAGCCGGTCGGGCAGGACTGTCCGACGAACTTCTACAAAGCTCTGATACTAATGTTGGATTATTATGGAAGAACGCGTTACCTTTGTAGCGCGTTCATCTCGTCGTCGATGAAGCGGAAGCGTCCCCTCGTCGGTGCAGAGCGGCTACTAAAGTCGCCCGTGATGTCCACGCGCCAGATCCCAGAAGCTCCGAGTGATCCTTCCAAGGAAGAGAGGAATAGAGGAGAGGGAGGAGGAGGAGGAGTTCACATACATTGGTCTTTTTCTCTAGATGCACTCATACATATAGAGAGAGACTCCTAGAGAGTCCTTACACATTAGGTCCCTCTTCCTCCACGTCCTTATCTAACTAGGGATAACTATCCAATGTGGATGTTTATCCTTTTAATCCTCCAATAGGATTAACACTTGATAATAGGAGGTTATTATCTTAGTGCCCAATTCAGAAATTATTAGGTTGCAATGAGAAGGGATTGACAAGCATGGAGGGCATAGCAAATGAAATTGGGATCGGTTGGGACCTTAAGAGAAAGACATACAAGGTTTGTGACAGTTAGTGGATAATTTTCATAAAGGTATAAATCACATAACTTTTGTCAAGGGTTATTCACATTTGGACATGTTTACGACCTACTGAATTAATTGTTCTTTTTTATTTCTAACATATGGAGATTCAACAAAGGGGACAAATTCAAATTTCATCCACTCACCCTTTAAGGATGAAAATGAGATTTTCCAAAGAAGGGTTGCGTTAGGTGAAGACAAGTGGATTCCATCATCTAGTTCTAATTTATTGAAAAGAGAGTAGATGGAGTTCGAATTTTGTCCCATCTACTGAATCTCTACATGTTAAAAATAAAAAGGATAATTAGTTCAATAGGTCATAAACATGTCCAACATATGAATAACTCTTGACAGAAGTTACATAACCTATACCGTTATGAAATATTTCCATCAATCATCACTAGCCTTGTATGTCTTTCGCTCTAGGTCTCAGACCATCTCAATCTCATTTGCCAATGCCTTCCATGCCTGCCAATGCCTTCTTATTTCATCCCAATAATTTCTCAATTGATCCCTAAGATAATGATGTCCAATTATCAAGAAAAAAAATTGTTCTAGGTTTTAATGCCCAACTTTGTTCAAAGTGTAGTATGGTTTGTAACCCTTTCTAATTTGGTCTATACACAATTTCACAAAGAGTGAATGTATATACTCATCCAAATTAGCCTTCACCTTATCTCCACACTTGTCCTTCCTTCTCGTCACCATTGCTTTACCTTGTACAACATGATTTGCTTTGATTATGTATATAGTCTAGTCATTATGTGAGCCTTATAAGAAAGAATGCTCAAGTGTTGAGCATAAACGACAGTGTGTAATGAAGGAGACTGAAGAACATGCATGTTGGATTATTATGGAAGAACGTGTTACCTTCGTAGCGCGTTCATCTCGTCGTCGATGAAGCGGAAGCGTCCCCTCATCGGTGCAGAGCGGCTACTAGAGTCGCCCGCGATGTCTATGCGCCAGATCCCAGAAGCTCCGAGTGATCCTTCCAAGGAAGAGAGGAATAGAGGAGAAGGAGGAGGAGGAAGAGTTCACATACGTTGGTCTTTTCTCTATATGCACTCATACATATAGAGAGAGACTCCTAGAGAGTCCCTACACATTAGGGCCCTCTTCCTCCACGTCCTTATCTAACTAGGGATAACTATCCAATGTGGATGTTTATCCTTTTAATCTTCCAATAGGATTAACATCTCCCACTTAGACACATTGGACATATCACAATGGTATCTCCTCTTGTAACTCTTCCTTTCATACAGGAAAATGGCGTGTGCGACCAAAGGACAAAGACATATAAGTGAGGAGTGTTATATTAAGTTATCACCATACTAACATAACACTACAACTCCAAGTCTCGTCTCACAATACTTCCCATAAATATGGGAAATTGGGTCCTAGAGCTAGCAAACAGGTGTTCATAAGGTACCCTGAGCAATCTAAGGGCTATGTGATGTATGGTGAACATATCCAGCTGATCCCCACGGACGTAAATCCTCCAAATGAGGTTTTTCGTCTTTCCATAGTTCATAGGGAGTTAAAGGTATTGACTTAGAAGGCACTCGGTTCAAGATAAAAGCAGCAGTCAATAGTGCATCCCCCCAGAAATTTATTGGGAGGTTAGCTTGCGCCATCATCGATCGAATCATCTCCATAAGAGTACGATTCATCCTCTCTGCAACACCATTTTGTTGCGGAGTATAAGGAATGGTAAGTTGTCTGCGAATTCCTTTCTCTTCACATAACTCTCTAAACTAATCTGAGAGATATTCTCTGCCACTATCAGTGTGAAGAGCCTTAATGCTCCTCTGTTTATCATTCTTTACTTCAGCCAGAAAACGCTTAAAACAGGTTAAGGCCTCTGAGCGATGGGTGAGAAGATATACTGAACCATAGCGAGAATAGTCATTTATGAAAGTGATAAAATAAGATTCACCATGACGTGCCCTCATATTTAAGGGTCCACATATGTCTAAGTGGATTAGCTCTAGTGGGCAAGAGGCCCTCTTGGCCTTCTCAAATGGCTTTCTACAGGCTTTTCCTGTCAAACATGGTTCACAAACAGGAAGATTCACTTTAGTAAAAGGCCCCAATAAGCCTGCCCAAGCCAATCGGCTCATTCTCTCCATTCCTATGTGCCCCAATCTCGCATGCCACAATACAGAATTAGAAAGAATATCAAAAGTAGATGCAACTAAAGAGATAGAATCATTATTTTCTAAATCCATGACAAACAAATTGTCTTTTAAATGACCAAAACCATAAAGACTCTTATCGAAATAAAGAGATACTGAGGTCCCTAGAAAATTGAAAGAATAACCCAAACGTAAAAGTGCTATAACTGAAAATATATTACATCGAACACCAGGTGCATAAAGCACATCATGTAACAAAAGAATGCGTCCAATTCGCATCTTCAGCTGGTACGAGCCAACTCCAAGGACTTCTTCCTGAGCGTCGTTCCCTGTGGTGACGTGTTGGCTACCAGTTGGTATTCGACGATAATCTATGAATCCGACTCGCTCATGAGCTATGTGGCAGGTTGCTCCTGAGTCTACAATCTAATGATAGACCGTATGAGCAATGAAAATATTAGAGCACACATAAATAGGATTACTAGAGACGGGACAAACCTTCTTTGGCTCAGTGCACTCACTGGCATAGTGTCCCATCTTCTGACAGTTAAAACATTTGACTTTGCTCAGGTTTTTCTTTCCTCTCTTGCCTCGTTTATCCTTTTGATTATTTTGATGTCCCCATTTCTTTTCAGCCTTTTGCTGAAAATTGTTGTTCTCTTGGTCCAGTTTTACCTGGGCCTCTTTACCTTAGGCTTATTGGCATTAGCTACCAATGCACTGTGACGGGTCGCCTTTTTGCGTTCAACCTCTAACTCAAGGTGACGTGAAACGTCACTATAAGTCTTGATGCTTTCGTTGTGTGTAAGCACTAATTTAATGTGTTCCCAAGAATAATCAGGAACGAACCTTAGCACAGCAAGTATCTACTGCTCATCTGAGAGTTCTGTTCCTACTGTCTTCAATTCTCTGATCATTGAAGACATCGTCCTCAGGTGCTCTGCCATAGAATGCTTTGGGTCCATCATGTACTGATTGAACCTCAAAGTTAAGACCCTCAGCCTCGTTGCTGATGTGCCTCCATATTGGAGCTTCAATTGCTCCCACATTTCTTTAGCAATTTTGTAACTCTCAAATTCTTTAATAAGGTCATCGTGCATGCAGCTCAACATAGTGTAGCGCGCACTTCTGTCCTTATTTAACCACTTGTCATAGGCTTGCTTGTCAAGATTGACTTGTGCAAGTGGTCCATCATCAGATAGTGGCAGCATCACGTTGGTCAAGGTCTCAAGTACCTCCTTCTCATTCAGGAGATACTGAATTTTTCTGTGCCACATGTCATAATTTTCGCCTTTCAATTTATCTTGACCAGACAATTCATGATATAAACCTTTAGAGGTCATCGTTACCTTCTACATTACGCAAAAAAAATATAATTAGGCACTTATAAATTCCTTTTCTTAAAAACAATTGATCATATAATTTGTCTCACATATATCAGTTCGAAAACTTTACTAGTCTTGTAATCATCACTTTTATATATGTTACAAATCATATTTTCAATTAAAATAAGAGTGGAAAAAATAACTTAACATTAAGGGACTCATTCCCTAATTTTAAATCCACATGATTTTAAAAAAATATAACATTAAGGGACTTATTCCCCCATGTTATAACAAATGTGTCTAATAATTTTAAATAAGGATTGTCGGATAGCCAGTGTCCCAGTTAGTCCATCATTCAAACTATCAATCACATTAAAACAAGGTTCAAAGTCCATTGTCCAATTAATACATTACTTGAATTGTACAACTCGGGAATCAATTTAAATTAGCCCTTAATAATTACAATCAGAGTGGACAAAAAAAAAAATTCTTGATCTTCCATAGTCTCCAATAAGTCTCCGAAAAAAAAAATTTGGAGACACTGGCTATCTGTCTTTGCAATCACACAATCATGCCAAATTTATCAATTTGTATGTAATTTAATTATCCTCTATTATGAGAAAAATTAAATTTTAGACATGAAAATTACATGATAAAATAGCATGACATTTTTCAGATTTACGAAGAAAAAAAAAAAAAAGGCCCATCTCAAAATAAAACTAATAAAAAATTGAAATCTGAAAAATAAAATAGCACGAACAGTGCGTTACTATTCACGTGAATAGTAATGCGTGAACAGTAACCGCGCGTTACTGTTCATCCCAATCCTCCGCAGTGCACGTGGGCGCGCGGCTCCCTAGTGCATGACCCGCAGAGATACGCACTGCCTCCCTATGCGCGACCCGCAGAAGTGTTGGCTGTCAGACACCCGTGGCCTCTTGCGTGCATGCTCCGTTGCCGGTGGGGAAGGACTGTCCGACGAACTTCTACAAAGCTTTGATACCAATGTTGGATTATTATGGAAGAACGCATTACTTTTGTAGCGTGTTCGTCTCGTCGTTGATGAAGCGGAAGCGTCCCTTCGTCGGTGCAGAGCGGCTACTAGAGTCGCCTGCGATGTCCACGCGCCAGATCCTAGAAGCTCCGGATGATCCTTCCAAGAAAGAGAGGAATAGAGGAGAGGGAGGAGGAGGAGGAGTTCACATATGTTGGTCTTTTCTCTATATGCACTCATATATATAGAGAAAGATTCCTAAAGAGTCCCTACACATTAGGGCCCTCTTCCTCCACGTCCTTATCTAACTAGGAATAACTATCCAATGTGGATGTTTATCCTTTTAATCCTCCAATAGGATTAAAGTTCATGGCAATAAAGTTCTAGAAGCTGAGGAGGATTGGGATGAACAATGCACAAAAGTAATCATGCATCCCATAGAATCATTATAGTAAAAACAAGCAAATAAGGAATAGGAACTAACTTGAAACTAGCATTCCGCTGCACATTTTAATCCTTTTAATCCTCCACGTCCCAGAAGTTGCGGAGGATTGGGATGAACAATGCACAAAAGTAATCATGCATCCCATAGAATTGACTAATGACCTTCTAGGTTAAATTATAAAGAGTATTGACTAAAGAACAACACACCCAATGATGACATGAAGGTACATATGTGTAGAACACATCATACCTGTTGAGTATGGTTTGTAGGATAGGTCTATTGTAAGCACTATTTTCAAGGTCACACCTTGGCGACAAGGCAGTCCATGTTGCCTGATGTAGCCGAAGCTATCACGACCGGATTTCGAGGCTGGAATCCGAAGTTTGGGATCCGGAGCTGGGTCGGATCGGAGAGGAGGCCCGACGGGGATCCGGAAGGCGATGGAAACGCTGTCGAAGATCCGAAGCCGAGGGTCAGCCGGTCGGATGTGGGCTGGCCTTTGGAAGGCGTGGCTGAGGTCCCTCCGGTTGAAGGGCTACCGATACGGAGCCGAGGTGCCTTCGGGCTAGGAGGACCAGCCGGCGAATGGCGTCGAGACCGGAGGAAGAAGCCCGAGGTCGGCGACCGAGACCGACTCGGAGAGATCGGCGAAGATTCAAACCGAGCCCCTGCGAGAGGGAAAGAAAAAGAAACCGGTCAGTAGGAGTCCCGGGCTTCGGCCCTTAGGAACCCCCTCCGACGGTTAAGTTAGCTTCTGAAGATGATTCGATTCAAAAGTCAAAGAGATGGAAGAAGTAGCTTTAATGCTTTTTGGACTGTTGTCTTTTAGGGTCACGGAGACATACCTTTGACAATAAATAGCGGTGTATTTATAGCGGAGGATAGAGGATGCTTAACGGTGGTAGCCGATATAGGACTATGTTCCGGGTTTACTGGTAAACCGCCATAGTGCCTAGTCCTCCCACCGGAGTGGGCCGGACACGGCTTATTGGGCTGAAGGGGGTTGGGCCGCTGATGGGCCGAAGCCTACTGGGCCGAGGGCTGCTGAGCCGCTAACAGGCCGAAGGCTATTGGGCCGCTGACGGGCCGAAGAGCACTAGACTGCTTACTGGGCCGAGGGCCGCCGGGGCGCTAACGGGCCGAAGGCTCCCAAGGGGCCCTTTACTACCGCTGTTGGGCTGACCAGTGTTGGGCCTGTTTTAATGGGCCGAATCGGATTCTGCCTCATCACATAGCCCCCCACTCTTGTCTTCCTCAGTTTTGAGATGGCGAGAGTATGGTTTGAAGCCTCCTTGAATAACGTAACAGGCGCTATCTGAGGCTTTATGTTTTGTTAAGAAGAAATAATGCCCTCGGTCGGCCGAAGGTCAGTAACCATTAATCGTCTTTGTTCGGGATATAGTGACAGAATACCTTCGTCCTCAATCGCGAAGGGACGAGCCTTCTGACTATGTCAGGCCTGACAAATAGACGGGACATACGTCGAGTTCTCCGTCAGAACGGTCGCGTCGCGAAGAAACACAGGACACGCGTCGCGCATCCGGCCGCTCCGTTAAAAACACAAAAGGATCCTAGCCGCACGCGGATTGCAGGTCACCTCGGCTCTCCATCCGAGGCTATACTCGGATTGCCGCCGCTTCCTTCCTCGGCGCGCGGATTGGGACACGTGGCGGGCATCCGAGGGATCAGCCGAAGGGTCGGACCGCTTTCGGCCATTGATTATCTTGCCTCGATCCTCGGAGTCGGGCTGTCATCATTACCGAAGGACGGTGCACGTGGCATGTATCTGAGAGAGGCGATGCCGATGAGAGGGATGATCCCGGCCGTTGATTTCAGCGGGGGATGTTTTGAACTTAGCCTATAAATAGGAACCCTTCGCAGGGCACTGTTCTGCTCCCTCCTTCCTGCGCCTGCGTTTCTCTGCAACCATCCGAGCTCTCCTGCTTTCTGGCGAAGGGCTAGCCATGTGAAGGTGCTTCCGAGTGCGCTGTCTGTCGCTGGGGAGTTCTCCATCGCCTGGAGTTGTTGCTGGGGATGTTTTCATTGCTTGAGAGGCGGTGGGCAATCGAGGAGATCTTTTTCTTGAGGGTAAGCCTCAAATTCCTTTTTCCGCCCCCGTGGTCCATGTCCCACAGTTCCTCCTCGGCTGATAGTAGTTCTGCGGCCGAAGGTTATACTCCGTCTCAGTCTCCTGAATCCTCCTTATCATCTCCCCTTTCTTCGAACTCCCTTGCTTCTCTCATGGCGGACAAGGCCGAATCATCTGGCGCCGAGGGGTCCGAAGGGGTTCCCACCACGGGCCAGGCTTCCTCCTCCGGTCGTCGTCGTCCCGAGACCGCTTCGGAAGCGGTCTGCTCTCTTACTGATGATGGGGTCAGATACCTTGCCTCCTATTATCAACTCCCATCGTGGATGACCCCCTATCGGCCCGGTTCGAACACCAGGGCCAATTCTCCTCGTCCGGGTAGCTTTTCCATTTATGAGGAAAGCTTCCGGGCGAGTTTTCGCCTTCCTCTTTCCACCTTCGTCATCAATCTTCTGTGCTTCTACGGGTTAGCCCCGTCTCAATTTTTTCCGAACTCCTGGCACACAGTTTATGCCTTCTTGGCTGTGTTTGTCTATATTGAAGTTACCCCTTCGGTTAATATCTTCCGCTATCTCTTCAAGATACAACGGCAGGAGAGATCCGAGTGGTATAGTTTTGTCCCTCGCCTCGACCGGGATATCTTTTCCGGGAAGCCCTCGTCCATCCATAATTGGAAGAGGAATTTCATCTTGGTTTCTCTCCCGGAGAATGATAAGAGTGTGTGGCCCTTTCCCACTGAGTGGGCACCACTGGCCGAAGCCTCTCCGATCCGCCCACTCTCAACTCCGATCAGCTTCACATTGTGAGCCTCATAGATGTCGCGGCTCCGTACGATATCACGGAGCTTTTCAATAAAACGGAGCAGCTCGTGCGGGCTGGGGCGTGGCCGGATCCGACGAAGGATCCTCCGCGGGCCTCTCCTTATCTTCCTCCCGAGGAGGTTCCGGGGGAGACTGAAGGAGCTGGCGGGGTCGCGCCTCCGGCCAAAGCTCCTCCGACCGCCGAGGGTGCTGAGGCTTCGGCCGAGGGTAAGTCTATCTTGAATCGCGGAGTTACGCGTCGTAAGATACTAATCCCTTCTTCTGTTTGCAGAAATGTCTGGGATTAAAGGCCTCCTCAGCCAGATGGCTCAGCAGTCCGGTCGACCGCAAGCGGCGAGAGGGGCCGGACGAGGCGTGGCCCCGAGCGTCCGGGCCGCGATAACGACAGCGGCTTCTGTTGAGGGTCGCGCCGCTGCTGCTGCTCTCGAGAGAGAGAGAAAAGGCAAGTCGGTCGTCCGAAGGGGCGGCCGACCATCGAAGCGAGGCCGGGTGGACGAGCCCGGCAAAACAGAGCCTGCCCCGGCAGTTAAGAGGCCAACTGCCGCCTGAAGGGCTCCGCTCTCGTCGCCTCCCGAAGCGCCGAGGGGCGATTCTCCTTCAGCCGCGACGGTGGGGGCGGAGGATTTCGGAGGTTTCGGGTCGCAAACATCTCGCGACCATGAGCACGAGCTATGGGTCCCGGAACTGGGGATTTATAGGGACGAGAGTCTGGAAGACCCTTGGACGTGCCTGCGCCTGCTCCGAGGCTTGACCCTCCCGACAGCCGAGGATCATCTGAAGGATCTGTCTGCGAACGAACTAGCATTGTTGAGCGCCCGACTGTCGGTCCAGGTAAAAAACCTCTTTGTGCGCCTCGGTCTAATACTTCCCTTGGCTCGTTTTGGGGTTGCTAATTTCTATTTGCTTTTGGCTGCAGGCCGCGGTCACGTGTGGCATCCTGATTCGTCGTCAGGCGGCCATCCACCAGCAACTCCAGGACGCCGAGCAGGCATCGAACCCGTCGACTTCTGGCGAGGGCTCTCCGGTGCGACGCGATTTTGAGGACAGCGTCGACTGGCTCCTGGAGGCAAATGCCCGGATGCGGGCTAAGCTGGAGGAGCAGCAGGAGGCGACTCGCGCTTCCTCCGAGGCCAAAACGAAGGCCGAGCGGGAGAAGGAGAAGGCCGAGAAGGAGCTAGGGGCGGTTCGGGCCGAAAACAAGGCTCTTAAGGCCGAGATCCAGGACAAGGCCGCCCAGCGGGTCTCGGATCGCCGCCGCCATGCCGAGGAGATGTCTGCTCTGAGGCTAAATCTGGAGGCTAAGGCCGTAGAGGCTGCTCATACAGCCGTTGCCAGTTACAAGGCTGGCCCAGATTATGCCGAGGAGATAGTCCAGGCCCAGCTGTTAGCGGCTTCGTCCATTTTTAGCATAGGGCTGGCCGCCGCTCAGAAGGCGTGTCCGGCCGTGGACCTGACCGGCATCTCCCTTCCGACGGACGAGGAAGGCGAAGTGCTCCTGGCTTGGTGGAAGGAGCTCAAGGCCGAGAGAGCTTCGGCCTCGGCGGAAGGCGATGCGGCCGTTCCTAACGAGGCAACTCCTGCGAATGCTGCCGCTGCCGAGGCCGTTCAGGTCGATGATTCTCCCTCCCCATCTCCGGGCCAGAGCCCTGTTGATGTGGATGGTGAGAACACCGAAGGCTAATACGGGGGCTTGTCCCGATTTTTGCTTTTAACTTCTTTTGAAAGACTCTGGCCAGATGTACGGCCGATTTTGTACTCTGCTTTTTATGTATATAAAAAGTACTTTGCTTCTTCTTTGCGTTCTGAATGGATGACCGAATCTGGTTCTTCTTGTGTCCGAGACCTTATTTCTGTTTGGATGCGACTCGCACGGCCGAAGCCTAATCCAGATTCGGATACGGACTTGAAGAAGAATGTTGCTCCCGATACGGTTTGCGTGGCCGAGGCCACTACCGATATGGTTTACACGGACTGAGAGAGAATACCACGCCGCTCCCGATACGGTTTGCATGGCCGAAGCCACCCCCGGTACGGTTTACGCGGACTTAGAAAAAATACCATGCCGCTCCCGATACGGTTTGCCTGGCCGAAGCCACTCCCGATACGGTTTACGCGGACTTAGAGAGAATACCATGCCGCTCCCGATACGGTTTACGCGGACTTAGAGAGAATACCATGCTGCTCCCGATACGGTTTGCATGGCCGAAGCCACTCCCGGTACGGTTTACGCGGACTTAGAGAAAATACCATGCCGCTCCCGATACGGTTTGCATGGCCGAAGCCACTCCCGGTACGATTTATGCGGACTTAGAGAGAATACCATGCCGCTCCCGATACGGTTTGCATGGCCGAAGCCACTCCCGGTATAGTTTACGCGGACTTAGAGAAAATACCATGCCGCTCCCGATATGGTTTGCATGGCCGAAGCCACTCCCGGTACGGTTTACGCAGACTTAGAGAGAATACCATGCCGCTCCCGATACGGTTTGCATGGCCGAAGTCACTCCCGGTACGGTTTACGCGGACTTAGAGAGAATACCATGCCGCTCCCGATACGGTTTGCATGGCCGAAGCCACTCCCAGTACGGTTTACGTGGACTTAGAAAAAATACCATGCCGCTCCCGATACGGTTTGCATGGCCGAAGCCACTCCCGGTACGGTTTACGCGGACTTAGAGAGAATACCATGCCGCTCCCGATACGGTTTGCATGGCCGAAGCCACTCCCGATACGGTTTACGCGGACTTAGAGAGAATACCATGCCACTCCCGATACGGTTTGCATGGCCGAAGCCACTCCCGGTACGATTTACGTGGACTTAAGAGAATACCATGCGTGGCATCTTAACAGGAGAAATTTATTCATGCCTTCCGGCTAAATTCCGGGGGTGGTAACTTACATGAAATTAACGCCGAAGGCGCTCCACATTCCAAGTGCGAGGGAGAGGTTGGCCCGAAAGGGTTTCCAACCGATAAGCCCCTCGTCGAATTACCTCCCTTATGCGATATGGTCCTTCCCAATTAGGGGAAAGCTTCCTTGCGGCTTCGGCTGGTTTAGACGCATGAGCATTCCTCAACACGAGGCTCCCGGTTTCAAAGCTTCGGGGCTTCACTCGAGTGTTGTGGTATCTGGCCATGCGCTGCTGATAAGCTGCTAGCCGAATGCGAGCTTTATCTCTGGTTTCTTCTATGAGATCGAGATGATCCTTTAAAGCTTCCCCATTGGCTTCCGGACCATGAGTAAGGACTCTCGGAGAGGGAAGGCCGATTTCAACAGGAATAACGGCTTCTATCCCATAAGCCATGCGAAACGGGGTTTCGCCGGTCGGGGTTCGGCTTGTAGTCCGATATGCCCAGAGAACAATTGGTAGCTCTTCCACCCATCGGCCTTTGGCTTCGCCGAGGCGAGTCTTCAATCCTTGTAGCAGACTTCGGTTAGTGACCTCGACCTGGCCGTTCGCCCGTGGGTGTGCTACTGAAGTAAACTTGTGGAGGATGCCGAAGCTGGCGCAGTTGTCATTGAACCGACGGCTGTCGAATTGTTTGCCATTGTCGGAGATAATGGCTCGGGGGATGCCGTACCGGCAGATGATGGACTTCCATACGAAGTTCCAAGCATTGCTATCGGTTATGGACGCCAGGGGTTCGGCTTCTACCCATTTGGTAAAGTAATCCACCGCTATGATGAGGAACTTCCTTTGACCGGTGGCGATGGGAAAGGGCCCTGGAGGTCGATTCCCCATTGGGCGAAAGGCCAGGGGTCGGATAAAGGGGTTAGAAGGGTTGCCGACTGGTAGATGAGGGAGCTGAACCTCTGGCATTAATCGCAACGACGGACGAGGGCAGTTGCATCCTCTCGGAGCGTCGGCCACCAGTATCCCTGCCTGAGAAGCTTGTGAGCCAGGGCCCTTCCTCCCGCATGTGCTCCGCATACCCCTTCATGTACCTCTCGCATGGCGTAGTCGGCTTCGGCCGGGCCGAGGCATCGCAAGAGTGGTCGGCCGAAGGATTTTTTGTATAACAACCCGTCTAAGAAAAGGAAGTAAGATGAACGCTGCCGAATTTGCTTTGCTTCCTTTGGATCGGGCGGGACTTCTCCTCGGAGGAGGAAAGTAATTAGGGGAGTCATCCAAGTCTCGGTTTCGGCTTCGGTCAATTGCATGACCTCAGGCTCTTTGAGGCTTTGCTCGGCGAGTTCTTCTACAAGAATCATCCGGCCTCCTCCCCCGTCCTGAGTTGATGCTAGCCGGGAAAGAGCATCGGCTCGAGCATTCTCGGCTCTCGGGATCCGCACGATTTCATAGGAGTTGAATTGGGCGAGGATCTTGCGAGTTACCTGGAGATAGGATGCCATTATTGCATCTCGTGTCTCGTATTCCCCAGAAACATGACTGGCAATTAGCTGAGAGTCGCTAAAAGCCTTTATGTTCCGGACACCATGCTTTCTAGCGGCCCGGAGGCCGGAAATGAGAGCTTCATACTCGGCGGCATTATTGGTGGCTGGAAAGGAGAAGCGCAGCGCATACTCCGTGACAACCCCTTTGGGAGACGCCAAGATCCATCCGGCGCCGCTGCCCGTGGAGCATGCGGAGCCGTCCACGTAGAGCTGCCACTCATCCGCCGGTGTGAAAGCCGAAGTCTTCTCGGCCTCGGATGTGTCGACCTTCGGCTGAGGTGCTGAGGGAGCTTCAGGAGTGAGCTCGGCAATAAAGTCGGCTAACGCCTGGGCTTTTATCGCCATCCGAAGCGCATAGGAGACATCGGACTCTCCTAATTCGATCGCCCATTTCGCCAATCTGCCGGACACCTCCGGTCGGGAGAGGACTTGCTTCAGGGGCTGGTCGGTGAGGACCTTTATCGAGTGGGCGAGGAAGTAAGGCCGGAGCCTCCTCGCGGATGAGACGAGGGCCAAAGCCAGCTTCTCAAGAGCAAGATACCAGAACTCTGCTCCTTGAAGGGCTCGACTTATATAGTAGACAGGCTTCTAGACGCCGTCTTGCTCCTGGACGAGGACGACGCTGATAGCTGCCTCGGATACCGCGAGGTAGAGGAACAGCGGTTCTCCGTGGACTGGTTTGGACAGAATGGGAACCTTGGAGAGATAGACCTTTAGTTGTTCGAAGGCCGTTTGGCACTCGTCCGTCCAGGAGAAGCTATTGGCCTTCTTCAGTAGTTTAAAGAAGGGGAAGCAGTAGTCTGCCGCTCTGGACATGAAGCGGCTTAAGGCGGCAATCCTTCCGTTTAGCTTTTGAACCTCTCGGAGGTTAGCCAGAGGGCGCATCTGAATGATGGCCGAAACCTTTGCGGGGTTAGCTTCCACCCCTCGGTGAGTGACCATATAGCCGAGGAACTTCCCGGAGGCCACTCCGAAGGCGCATTTGGCTGGGTTCAGCTTCATTTTGTATTGCCGCAGGGCGGAGAACGTCTCGGCTAAGTCGTCCAAATGGTCTGCAGCGACGCGGCTCTTCACCAGCATATCGTCGATGTAGACTTCCATGTTGCGACCGAGCTGCAGGGCGAACACTTTGTTGACGAGGCGCTGATATGTCGCGCCAGCATTCTTCAAGCCGAAGGGCATCCGGGTATAGCAATACAGACCGAGATCGGTCGTGAAGCTGGTCTTGCTTTCATCGTCCGGATGCATTCGGATCTGATGATAGCCTGAATAGGCGTCGAGAAAGCTCAGGAGCTCGTGGCCAGAGGTCGCATCCACCACCTGATCTATCCGAGGTAGCGGGAAGCTATCCATCGGACAGGCTTTGTTAAGGTTGGTGAAGTCTACGCACATTCGCCATTTGCCGTCTTTCTTGGGCACCATTACTACGTTGGCGATTCAGTCCGGGTGGTGTACCTCTCGGAGGTGCCCGGCGTCCAGCCCCTTTTGAACCTCGATTTGAATGGCGGCTCTCCTTTCCTGATTGAAGGTACGCCGCTTCTGCTTGACCGGAGGCTGGTTGGGATCGGTGTGTAGCTGATGCTCTGCTATTTCCGGGTCAACCCCAGGCATGTCTGTTGGAGACCAGGCGAAGACGTCAAGATTCTTTTTTAGGAATTCGGTGAGTCTCTCTGCTTCGGTTTTCTCTAGGCCGGAGCCTATCATAAGGGTTCGTCCCTCGCCTCCCGGAACTGGGATGGCGACGAGTTCTTCTCCCGGGGATGCTTCGGCTGAGGATTCGATCGACAGGGATTTAGCCGCAGCTTTTCCCTTGACCGAAATCATATAACATTGCCGAGCCGCCTCTTGATTCCCCTTAGCTTCGCCTATTCCATGACTGGTATGGAATTTCAGCTTCTGATGAAAAGACGAAGGCACAGCTCCGATCCCGCCGATAAGCCTTCGGCCAAAGATGGTGTTGTAGGCCGAATCGACTTTTACAACGGCAAAATCCGTTTCTACGGTTAATTGCCGGGGAGCGGAGGCTATGGTTACGGGGAACCGGACAATGCCCTCTACTCGGCAGGGCGAGCCGTTAAAACCGAATAGGGGGCCCCGGTGAGGCTTCACATTAGCCTCATTCAATCTCATCTTTACAAAGCAATCATAAAATAATATGTTTGGAGCGCTTCCATTATCAACAAAAATACGATGAACATCGTAATTGTTTATTACAGCGTTCACAACGAGAGCATCGTCGTGAGGGACCTGAATATCAGTCAGATCCTCTGAGCCGAAGGTGATGTCTTCTGGACGGGGCCGCTTCGGCTCGACGTCAACTGTTGCTATTGTTGCGGAGCTGTGTTGACGGCACTTTGATCCTTCTCCCGGCCCACCGGATATCATCATGATAGACCCAGCACTGGGTCTTTGATGAGATGTCTCCACCGGGGCCGAGGTAATCTTTGGCGGAGGAGCGGCTTCCTTCTCCGGAGGTTGTTGCGGCCTGGTGGTCTCAGGGTCGTCCCGGTTCCGCTGCTGCTGGGGCTGCTCTCGCCGGTACTGTGGCAGTCCTCCCTCCCTAATGAGGCGGTCGATCTCCTCCCTAAGGTGTCGACATTCATCTATTGAATGGCCAATCTCCAGATGATATTCGCAATATTTGCCGGGGTCCCTTCGGCGAGGGTCAATTTTGATGCGCTCCGGCCGTCGGATCATGTCCTTTACCTCCATAAGCATTCGGGAAGGGGGAGCGGGTAGCGGTAGGTACCGCGGCTGCGGATCCCGTCGCTTTTCTCCGTCCCACTCCTCCCTGCGATATCGCTTACGGGAGGGTTCTTGATCTTCAGGTCGAGGGCGAACCACCTGGGGGGCAGGTGCCGATACTGCTTCGACTGTACCTTTGCCTTTAGACATCATCAAGGCCTCTCGGTTAATATACTTGTGGGCCCGGGCTACGAGGTCCTGGAAGGTAGGGGGATGGCGTTTCCCAATGGAGCCGAGGAGCCCTTCATCCCGGCACCCGCTGATTACGGCCGAAACCATAATCGAGCTGTCGAGGTTTGGGATTTGGGCGGCTTCGGTCCGGAATTTGGTAAAATACTCCTGGAGAGTCTCGGTGGGGCCTTGCCGAATGGCTAGCAGGCTGGCGGAAGTCTTACACTGCCGGGTGGCGTTATAAAACTAGTCGATAAATAACTGGCCCAACTGGACTAGGGAGTGGATGGAGTTGGGTGCCAGTGTCTCGAACCAGGTAAGGGCAGTCTTCTCAAGGGTGACGGGGAAAAGACGGCAGCGGACTGCCTCGGCAACCCCTCGGACAGAGAGGTAGGTATTGAACCTCTGGAAGTGGCAGACCAGATCTGTCATTCCGTCGTAGAGGGGGCATTTCGGCAGTTTGAAGTTAGGAGGTACCTCGGTAGCCAGGAGCTCTGGCGTGAACGGGGTTTGCTCCAAGATGGTGCTGACAAGGGGCGCTCCATACGGCCGAGAAACCATCTGCTGCATTTCCTTCCTCATCGCCGTCAACCGCCGGTCCAGGTCCGGGGCAGTTGAGGTGGCGACCGAGCGTCCTCCAGTTCCGGCTGGGCGAAACTCGGACGAAGCATAGCCTTGCTCCGTCATCAGGCGGTCGGCGCGAGGGGCTCGGGCAGGCAGTGCCGAGGGCTCGCTGTGCGCCGTGGCGATTTCGTCGGGGGAGACCGGTGAGGGTGCCGGCCGGAACCTTGTATCTTGGACTGGATAGAGTGGGGGAAGCGGTACTTGCTGGGGAAGCTGGCCCAGCAATCCCATGCGCTGGGCGATGGCGGATACCATCTCCTGCAGAGGTGCAAGAGAGGTGACGGCAGCGGCTAGCGTTGCCATCTGTTGCTGAAGTACTCCCACCCAGTCATCTCCTGTAGTGAGGGACTCTGGTATGACAAGTAGAGCCGCACTTGGTGGAGCAGACGGGGCGCTTTCGGAGTGGAGTGGCTATACCGAGGTAGCCCGCGTCTCTGCTTCATCTTGTCCGGACCGTCGGGTTACAGGACGATGAGACATGACTCTTTGTTTGTTTCCTACAGACGGCGCCACGTGATGTAGCCGAAGCTATCACGACCGGATTCCGAGGCTGGAATCCGAAGTTTGGGATCCGGAGCTGGGTCGGATCGGAGAGGAGGCCCGACGGGGATTCGGAAGGCGATGGAAACGCTGTCGAAGATCCGAAGTCGAGGGTCAGCCGGTCGGATGTGGGCTGGCCTTTGGAAGGAGCGGCTGAGGTCCCTCCAGTTGAAGGGCTACCGATACGGAGCCGAGGTGCCTTCGGACTAAGAGGACCAGCCGGCGAATGGCGTCGAGACCGGAGGAAGAAGCCCGAGGTCGGCGGCCGAGACCGACTCGGAGAGATCGGCGAAGATTCAAACCGAGCCCCTGCGGGAGGGAAAGAAAAAGAAACCGGTCAGTAGGAGTCCCGGGCTTCGGCCCTTAGGAACCCCCTCCGACGGTTAAGTTAGCTTCTGAAGATGATTTGATTCAGAAGTCAAAGAAATGGAAGAAGTAGCTTTAATGCTTTTTGGACTGTTGTCCTTTAGGGTCACAGGAGACATACCTTTGACAATAAATAGCGGTGTATTTATAGCGGAGGATAGAGGATGCTTAACGGTGGTAGCCGATATAGGACTATGTTCTGGGTTTACTGGTAAACCGCCATAGTACCTAGTCCTCCCACCGGAGTGGGCCGGATACGGCTTATTGGGCTGAAGGGGGTTGGGCCGCTGATGGGCCAAAGCCTACTGGGCCGAGGGCTGCTGAGCCGCTAACAGGCCGAAGGCTATTGGGCCGCTGACGGGCCGAAGAGCACTAGACTGCTTACTGGGCCGAGGGCCGCCGGAGCGCTAACGGGCCGAAGGCTCCCAGCGGGCTTTTTACTGCCGCTGTTGGGCTGACCAGTGTTGGGCCTGTTTTAATGGGCCGAATCGGATTATGCCTCATCATTGTCCAAAGTGGCATGGTGCCTAGGCAAGTAGCTCCTTAATTTTGCTCGCCTGGGCCACCTATGGGTGCCCAACCCGCTTAAAGTCCACCTAGCCCACTTTGTTTTGGGAATCCACAGCCTTGTTTTAGGTCCACTTTAGTTACTAACAAAAGTTTGATGGGCATGGCTATAAGATTGCGCATTGTCTATGTTAAAGGAAGGAAACGGGGATCAAACTACCCAAGCCATTTCCACTTTCTAAGGGATTCTTGCTAACACAGGGTAGGTTTCCTCTCCCTCTCGTGGTCATTGGAAAGAAGGAATGTGAAGTAGCCAGTAGCATCTAGGTCTTCCGTCTTCCCTTGCTTGCAGATTGAGAACAAAATTTTGGGGAGGAAAAAAAATAGTTGAGAAGGTCTGTATCCTATTTCATGCAATATATATTTTGATTTCATTTGTTGTTGATATATATATATATATATATATATATATATATATATATATATATATATATATATATATATATATATATATATATATATTAATGTGTCATTTCTTTTGGCTTGCAGGAACTTTGTTTGATTCTGCATATTCTGCCCATGGATTCCCACTTATGTGGCTATCAAACTCCATGTGCAGGCTGCCATTTGGCATTCTTGGAGGCTGCAAGCTGCTGGAGTTCTTTAAAGGCTGCCGTTTAGAGTTCTTGGAGGTCCAGCTAGGCTGCAGGAGTTCTTCGTAGACTGTAAGGTGTTCCTTGGAGGCCGTGGGGCAAGGTGTCCCAGACTTCCAGGTATGTACATTTTGATTAGGCTGCCGTTTGGAGTTCTTGGAGGCTGCAAGTTGTTCGTTCCTTCTAGTTGGGTGTGGAAGTTCTCTAGCGGCTGCCATTTGGAGGTTTTGGAGGTCTTCTCTAAAGGCTATCAGGTGTTCCTTGGAGAAAGGTGTTCTAAACCTCTAAGTACGTATGTTTTGATTTGAATTGTATATTTATGTAACTCTCTCTTTCTCTTTCTCTCTCTCTCTTCTCTTCTTCTTCTTCTTCTTCTTTTTCTTCCACAGTCCATACCCCATGGCCAAAATTTCCTCTTTCTTGCCCCTTTGATTGGATCGGCGTCATCAGTGCGCACAACCGCCTGTATGGCTGTCATTGTCAATCATATGCTTGGCAAATGTCATTGCTATTATCATCAGTGACGTGCATGGCAACCGATGTTGCCGTTGTCAGTGCCACACACAACATTTTTCGTGCCATCAACGACTTGACATGGGTGTACATTACAACCACTGCTACTGTTGTCAACACGCACATCAACTGCTATTGCTTTTGTTATCATCGCCAATGGCACATGCCACACACAGCAACTGCCATTGTCAATCAGTAGCATGCACAACAACCGTCGTTGGCATCACTGGCATGCATTGCAGTTGTTGTTGATGTTGGCATTATTGGTTAGTGCGTGGTGTTGTTGCCGCTGCTGTCGTCCATGTATGCAGCAGGTCAGTGTTGGAGCGACTATATAATAGTCTTACATCGATTAATTTCAGCTGTGGCAAGTGCTTAAGATTTTGAGCCCCGTCAAACTCAACACTCAGATTTTGTGGTTTGTAAGATAATATCAGAGCAAGAGTCTAGCCTAACTTTATCTTCTAATTTGCACTACCTCCTCTCATCTAATAGATGGGCTGTGAAGAAGAGTGTTGGAGCGACTATATAATAGTCTTACATCGGTTAATTAATTTCAGTTGTGGCCAATGCTTATGATCTTGAGCCCCTTCAAACTCAACACCCGGATTTTGTGGTTTGTAAAAGCCAATAGTTGTGGTGGTTGTTGTCATTGACTTGTTGTGTGTCATGACTACTGTTAATATTGTCGGTGTGTGCCATTCAGGCATCGATTTGTTTATACTTGCAAGATGCAATTTATAAAATAAAAAGTAAAATTTAAAAAGTTAATAATATGCCACATAAACGGTAAAAAAAATTGAAAGTGCATGAAAATTAGTATGCAAGTGTAGAATAAGGTGATTTAATTTCAGTTTACAATTAGAACATTCACTAAATTATTTCAACTATTCATTTATTTAAGATCTATTATTTTGTTCTATAGAATGTCTATCTTTGAAGAAAATGTTGGAGGTGTATACTTGTGGTTGTGGATGAAGGCCCAAGTTAAAAGCAAAATGAAACGATCCTAGATGGAGGTATGCTTCCTGGCTGGATCCGAATGACAAGAATAAGGTTCAATGTGACCTTTGTATGTTTATCTCTAAGGGAGGAATTAAAAGAAAAAAGCAGCATTTAATTGGAAGGTTTTGGAGATATTGTTAAGTGTCCAAAAATTAATGCAACCATTGCTACTAGATTGTACAATCACATGATCAATAACAAGAAAAAAAAAGCCTCATATTAATTTTTCAAATTGGGATGGAAAGAATCAGAAGGTAGTGAAGAAGATGGAGAAGGACAACGAGTGAGAGAGAAAATTGTTGCATCAAATGCAACTGTGAGAGGACCCGTTGATACTTATGTTAGACAAAATCATGAAGAAGTGGTGGATATGAGGAGGAAGTATATGCATCAAGCAACAATAAAAAATTAGTATAAGAAGGTGGATCAATATGTTGTTAAGTGGTTTTGTATGGTTGGAATGCATTTTAATGGTGCAAGGTTAAAAGCTTTTAAAGTTATGGCAAAAGCTATTGGAGAATTTGGGCTAGAATACAAACCTCCAAGCATCCACAAGTTAAGAAAGCCTCTCCTAAAAGACGAAGTGAAGAATACAAAAGTCTTTTACAATGAGTATAAAAATTCTTGAAAGACTTATAAATGCACTCTTATGTGTGATGGATGAACTGATTAACGAGGATGAAACTTGATTAATTTTCTCATCAATTGTACTGATGGAACATATTTCATAGAATTGACCGATGCAACAAGCAAAAAAAAAAGGTGCACAATTCATTTTCAGCTCCATAAGCATGTGGAAGAGGTTGGAGAAGGGTATGTAGTACAAGTGGTGACGAACAATGCATCTGTTAATGTTGTTGTAGGTGCACTACTAGTGGATAAAGGATAGACATTTGTATTGGATTCCATATGTTTCTCACTATTTAGACTAGATGTTAGAAGACATATGTCAGATGAAGAAGTACAAGAAGACAATATCTCAAACACAGATAATTACTTCATTCATCTATAGTCATTTATATCTACTCGTGGAAATAAGAAAAGTAATAAATAGAAGAGACATTGTTAGATGCGGTGTCATTAGATTTGTCTTTGTTTTCCATACTTTTTAGATCCTATACACATTTAAAGACAAATTGAGACAATTGTTTGTATCTGATAATTGGAACAATAGTGCGCAGGCAAAACAAAATCAATGGAAGAGGATTTCAAGTATTATTTTGGTAGTAAAATTTTGGCATAAATTATAAAATTCTTTGAGAGTTTCTCAACCCTTATGCAAGTCTTAAGACTAGTTGATGGAGATGAAGTTCCAACAATAGGCTATATCTATTGAGTCATAGAGAAAGCAAAGAAGAAGATCATTGATAATTTTATAAATAAGGAAAGAGATTGCAAGCCCATTCTAACTATTGTTGACAAGCATTGGAAAGCACGAATGCATCAGCCATTACATGCAACAAGATTTTTTCTCAATCCAGTTAAGTATTTTGCTATCAAAGAGGAAGGTTCACAAGTAGTTGCCAAGTTTGAATCAGCATTCCTTGAGTGCCTCCAATGAGAAGTGAAAGACCACAATACTTAAGATAGAATAAGTGATGAGGTGGAGTTATATGAGTGCAAGAGGCTTATTTGGAAGTTCCTTAGCAATTAGGCATCGGGATAGAAAATAACTAAGTATTTACCTTTAATTTAACAACCTAATTTAAGTTTTTATTCAAAATATATAATAAAATAATTTTTATCATGCTTAAAATCAGTTATCTAGAATTACAATTGATTGGTGGCACATTTATGGTGTAGAGTCACCAGAACTTCGAATGCTAGAACTTCGTATTCTTGGTCTTTTTTGCACATCTTCTAGTTGTGAACGTAATTGGAGTACCTTCGAATTAATGAGAATGTAATGTCTTATAGCCTTTGTGATATTAATCTATTTTAACATTTAATTCTTCTGTTGATAATTTTAATATTTTATTTATTTCATTATATATTTAGGACATTGTAATTCCTAAACGTGTTACTATCCTTGGGTGTGGACAACTTGGGCTTAAGGTTCTACCTCAAATAACATCTGAATGGAACTCTTCCAATAACGTGGGAGAAATAGATATTTGTTCATCATCAGTTTCTATAGACAAGATATTCCAGAGATGATTAGTTTTAAAGTTGCTCTAAACAAAGGAGTTAGCAACCTCAACACAAATATTTTTCATCGTTTCTGAATTCAAGATTGAACTAGCTAGATGACATCTTCCTGATTCTAAGTAGCTCTATAATTATTGCCATGGTTATTGCTTGCTATTGTTTACTATCATTAGATTTATATAGCTCACCAATGATGGATGTATTATTGAAGATTTGCTTTTCACATCATTTTTACAATGTAAATCTTCACATTTTTCTCTTTTTATAATTGCTTGTATGTAGTTATTGCTATTCCATATAAATTTCTTTCTAAGTCATTGTTAGGATCCAAATGCCATGCTAATTTTACTGTAGATCTCATACCCTCTCCATGAGAATATATTTTTCTTGTTCATTTTTATCAAACCGTGGAGGTAATTCCTACTTTGATTCTTTTGAAGTTTCTTTTCTTTAGAATTTCAAAATGATTTTGTCATTTCAAGGTTTTCATAATTTTCAAAGATTTCCAAAATTGATCTTGTAGTAATTCTTTAATTTTTTTGTTGCTTTTTTATTTGCTTTCTAAAATTTTGTAGTTTATTTTTAACTTCTATTTTTTTTTGTTGATATATTGAAATCTATTTGAGGCAGAGTTTATTTTAAAGTATTAGACTAATATAAGAATGGGGGATCCTTTTTATATGATCTTTTTTGTTTAGATTTTATATAAATTTTATAATTTATCTATACAGTCATTCATTTTTTCTATTATCACATCAGTAGATTCTAGCAATAAAACTTTAGTATCTCTTATCCTATTTAGCATCATGGCTAAATGCTTTGATTTTAGAGTTTCATGAACTTCGTCAATGTAGATAAGCTCTACATGATTTGGTCCTTTTTATTCATAGATACACTTATATTGTTTGTTTTCGAGTTGGATAGAGTTGTGGCAATTTTCCCATTTTTGGTGTCCATGCTTCTTTAGTTTTTGTTCCCTCGTTATTTATAAGGGTACACACTCTTATGGATTCTTCTACACATCTTCTGCCGTTAACATGTTGTCTTGATTTTCTTAATACTTATCTTAGATGAGTATCCATGGCTTGAACTTTTATGGTAATATTTGCTGCTATGCCCCCTCCCTCTAATTATAGTGGGAGCATTGTAGTGGATATTTTTTTAAAAAAAATTGTATAGGTCGGGTCCGAGATGTCTAACCCATCCTTATACTGCAACATCCGATCGGGGTGATTCAAAAAACTCTAAAAAATCAAAAACCATTATTAGGCTCAGGCCCATTTAGGGCATTTTTCACTATTTTTTGAATTTTGTTTGGGTCGCCCGATCGGACATTACACTATACGGATGGGTTGAGAGCCTCGAGGCCGACCTAAAAAAGTTCAAAAAACAAAAAAATTTACTTTGCAATGCCCCATTGCAATTGGGGAGAAGAGGGGTATTGCAGCAAGTATTACTCAACTTTTATACTCCATGTTTTGCTTATTATTATTTTAGCCAGCGTTTCAGAACCCTCCTCCAATTTTTAATGCACTCTATTAGGGATATCATAATTTTTTTATTCTTTTTATGGGACAATACAAATGACTCCCTTAGGTTACCTCAACCATTCTGATTTTAAAAAAAAAAATTGCTTGTTGATACAACTGCTTTGTAGCGCAGCAGCACAACACCGCAAGGCACTGCAAGTGGTGTAACGAGAATAACTCAAAAGGAAAGGGAGGGGGAGGTATATGAGTTTTACTTGATACACCGCCACCTATTGAGGTGGAACGTGCTGTCCAGCCACGTCCCACACCTAGAGACCCGCACATGACTCATGTTCCCTCATAAAAATGCCCAAACATCAGCTAAAAAAAAAAAAAAAGTCACTTTCGGGCTGTGATCTCAAGAGTATCATGAAGCTCTCGAAAGTATTCTACTTTCCAGAGCGCTCTGATGCGTTCGAGAGCTTCAGGATGCTCTCGAAATCACAAATCGAAGGAATTTTATTTTTATTTTTTCGTTGACATCAGGACATATTTATGGGGGAACAGAGGCCATGTGCGGGTCTCTAGATAGTAGGATGCGGCTACATAGCACGTTCCACCTTAGCATGTGACAGTGAGTTTTATTTGCTGCGCCGCCACCTGCTGAGGTGGAATGCACCGTCCAGTTGCATCCCGCCACCTAGAGGCCCGTATATGACCCATGTTCAAATGCGTCCTGACGTCAACAAAAAGAATAAAAAGAATCATCTTCAAACTGTGATTTCGAGAACATCCGCTCGAGAGCTTTAGGAAGCTCTCGAGATCAAAGTTCAAAGGCAAGTTTTTTCTTTATTTTTTTCGCTGACGTTATCATATTTATGGAGAGACATAGACCATGCGAGGGTCTCTAAATGGTAAGATGTGACTGAATGGCACGTTCCACTTCAGCAGGTGACGGTGCAACAAATAAAACTCATTTATTAGGATTTATGGGAGAGCCGCGGCTGCCGTAGTAACTTGAAAAGATAGAAACAATAATAAGAATAAAGGAACAACCAAGAAAATAAGAAAGTAGGGTACGCAAACTAAACCAATGGATGTACAGTGAACTGGAAAAATAAAAAATAATTTGAGCCCGTAGCTAAAAAGTCTTTTAACGTGTTTCTTATAGATGATACAGACCACGGACAAAGTAAAGTGAACTGGAAGAACAAATGGCAGAAAATTGTCAATTTGTTTTTTTAGATGTTATTCTAACTAAAATGAAGCTATGTCTTATTTGGACATAAGCTTATGTCCAAATAAGTCATCCTACCGTCGGACATGGCTCTAAAAGAGAAATAATTTGAACTTTTTAATAAGACTGTTCCAACTTATCCTACAATGAGTCATTCACGTCGGAATATGAAATTTGGTGGAGAAAAATGAATAGGGATTTTTTTTATGTGTATCTCCGAAATACATCATATTTGTATATGTATTTTCGACTCTCATATGTTATTTTGATGCCCTTAAAATCTCATATATGTTTTTGTTATGCCTCTTTGTCAAAATAACGTAAATTCTAATTAAATACGTCAAAAAAATTTTGTAAATCTTGATAATATTAAGAGTACATATGTAAAGTTATAATAAATTTAAGAATATGTATACAAAATATCAATGAATTTAGAAGTATGTATGCAAAAATAAATTTAGAAGTATGTATGCAAAATCTTTCAATTTAATTTAACCGCATTCGATAGAAGAATATAATCACAGAATCTCTGAGATTTTAGGAGTATTAAAATAATATGTAGCAGGTAAGAGTATAATTGCAAGTATACTGTATTTCAGAAGTATATATGCTAAAATCCCAAACAAGCATACAAACAACTACGCAAAAGTGGAATTAGCCCATTCCAACTCTTTGAGAGGGACTTGTCTCCGTACCAATAAAGGGAGAGAATAATACTTGCCTAAACTTTAACCTGTACCTTCGGAGCACCACAACGGGAGCACCACTAGCCATGCAGGAGCAGGACCTGCTCTTCCTTTTGTGCGCCTGAGGAGTGAGGAGGGCAGGGCAGTGAACTCTCTCTCTCTCTCTCTGGTGTGGGGTGAGGGGGAGGGGGGGCAACGCCATGGCCATGGCGGAACTGCGAGCCGCAGGCCCCGTCGTCTTCCCCGCCATTCCTCCTGGGTTCTCCCTTAAGGACAAGGAGAGGCCACGGCAAAGGCAGCAGAATGAAGCTGAGGCCGCCGTAAGAGGTTCCTCGTCCTCAACCCACCGCCCCATGACCCCTCCGCCTGCTTATGAGAGGTGCACCAGGAACGACGGTAAGAGATGGCAGTGCCGGCTGCGGAGGCTGCCGGGGAAGACACTCTGCCTGCCGCACCTGCAGCAGGCCATGGCCGCCAGGAGGCACAGGTTACGAAATGCTTCCGCCAGGATGAAGCGGGGGTGGAAGGGGACGCTTCAGCCGTTGGAGGAGGCGGCCCTGCAGCCGGTGGGTCTTCTTCCCAACCCAAGCACTTCTTCTTCTCCTTCTTCCACATTAATACTTCCCTCCCTCTTCGTTCTATTCTGTTCTCCTCATCATGGGAGGAGATGTCGGTTCCTTATTTTGTGGGTATCACAAGGTGGAAGGCGTCCCAGCTGTGAAAGACCCAACCTTGGAGACAGAAGAGAGGATGCGACCAGGGAAGAACCGCAGGGTGCCGAAAAGGGAAAGAATGGTGAGCTCGGACATTGGCAGGAAGAGGTTTTCAGAAGAAAAGGCGCAACCTTTCCCGGAGAGGAATGAGAAGACCGGGAGGGTTAGCACTTAAACACTTGTATTGCGTCTTTCCCACAAGGATCCTGGGTCGATCTCCTTCCCCTGATGGTGCCGTTTTGTTTGGTTGCAGGGTTTGAGGAAGAAGCCACTGAAAGGGCCAAATGCGCTCATGTGTCACCAGTGCCAGAGGAATGATAGAGGGAGGGTGTTTTTGTGCTCATACTGCCTAAAGAAGCGGTATTGTGTACCTTGCATAGAACGATGGTGGGTTAAGATAACAGATTTTGTTGTTTTTATTGATTTAATTTCACTTTAAACTGGAGACCTTCCTGGTTTAGCCTTTTTCTAATGCCACTATTGTTGGTATTAGTGGATGGGAAGAGATGTTTGATGTACCAGGTTGTTTCTCTATTCCTTCTTTTTAATTTTATTCCCCACTCACCCACATTTGCATTTTATGCCACCGGTAGCACTGATGTGTGGTTTTTTCTTCATCTAACTTGATGAATTTTGGTAAAAAAGACTTTGCTTTTATTAGCGTGTACCATATTTTATGTGGGTTATCCTTCAGTTTTGCTTGGTTGATGTTAGACGATGGACATACATGCTTTTGTCAGCACTACATGTCGTCTCTGGGCATCAAAATCCATTGATGTAAATGGAATTTCCCACGATTACTGCTATTTTTGTGGGTTAATTATTTACCGGTATTGGTGAATCTAGGTATCCTCTGTGGACGGAAAATGAAGTTTCAGAACGATGCCCATTTTGCCGCAGCAATTGCAATTGCAAGCAGTGCCTGAGGATGAACAAAACTGAACAGGTATGATTTTTTCTTGATAATATCATAATGGTTTGATCACAATGTCCTCTTGTTCTTAGGTACGGCACATTATTAGTTATGTTTCTTTTTACCTTTCAAAAGCACTGATCCTCTTTCTGTGCTTGCTAGACTTCATGCTTACAGTGCCATGGTCACATGCTGGTTGCATCGCTAGTTGATCTTGCTTCTATGGATACCAATTTTCTGATTGTGCTTTCCTTCTGTAGGCCATAACAAAGGTGTTGAATCAAGATGCCAAAGTACATCACTATTCTTACCTGTTAAACTTGATGCTTCCATTCCTCAAGGAAATGCTTGTTGAGCAAAGATCTGAGATTGAGATAGAGGCCAAGATCCGAGGTATGTCTTGGAAGACCCTTTGCTTCAGTTGTTTTTGACAGTTTCCTAAAAAATGTGTGCAATTGTGATTTGAACAGGATTAGTACCAACTAACTTAAAATTACAACAAGCTGAATGTGATGCAGATGAGCGAATATTCTGGTAAATTTCTTTGGATGTTTGTAGCTAGTTTTTACGTCTTAGTTATTTCCTATTCTTTTATTAATATCTTATTCTACAAATAATCTGATCCCTTCTGTTATTTGGCAGCAACTATTGTAAAACATCCATTATTGATTTGCACAGAAATTGCGCCAGCTGTTCATATGATCTTTGCCTCAGCTGCTGTAAAGAGGTTCGTGTGGGCAAACTTCCTCAAAGTGCTGCTTCAGTTATTCTTCATGATGACAGAGGGAAAGGTCATGTACAGGGTGTATCTTTTCATCGTAAGCCTGGAAAAAGGGAAGAAGACTCCTCGAGTGTACATGTGGAAATTAGTAAAATTCAAGTTCGGCCCCAGAAGGAATGGAAAGCAAACACTGATGGGAGTATCTGGTGTCCCCCTGAGGAATTAGGTGGTTGTGGCAATTTCTATTTGGAATTGAAGACCTTATTTCCTGATGGTTCTCTGTCTGAGTTACTTGAGAAAGCTGAAGCAGTAGCAAGCAGACACAAAGATGGGAAATATCCTGATCCCTGTTCCTGTTTAATTACAGCTGGTTTGGATGATGACAGTGGTACAAAATTAAGGAAGGCTGCCTGTAGAGGGGATTCTGCTGATAATTACCTGTACTGTCCCACTGCAAGAGACATTCAAGGGGGAGACTTGGGACACTTCCAGAAACACTGGATAAAAGGGGAACCAGTTATTGTCCAGGATACGCTTGAGTCTACATCTGGCTTGAGCTGGGAGCCAATGGTTATGTGGCGTGCCCTACGTGGGAATAAGATTTCTCGGGCTGAGCATGAGAATCTTGCGGTAAAGGTCATTGATTGCCTGGATTGGTGTGAGGTTGGCTATGAATACATAAGATATTAGTTCTGTGCTTTTATTCATTTTTTTATTATACAACATAAGTTATGACAAAAAAAACTTTTCTCTGTGCTTTCTACCTTCAACAATATTATACCATTGTCCTCCTTAGATCAGAGCTTGGGCCATGCCTTTTTCCTTTTTGAGAAATGAAGATCAGCAATGTTTAGTTATATGTGTTTTGGAGTCATAGCTATGAGGCCGGTTATTTGTATAATTCCAGGAGTACAAAAACATCACAACCATGTTGAGAATGTTCTTATGTAGGTAAAAAACCTTGAATGGCAGGCTGGGATGACATTTCCTTGTTGAGTGGCATGTGAACTGTCATGTGCTACACCTAATACATTCTTCATACACCTTGGAAGTGTGGGATCAGTATGCGCTTGCAGTGTTTGAAGATATGTGTGGTGCAGGTGTATGCGTGTCTGGGGATGCCAATACTTAACAGTGTATAATATGAAGCAAACCTCTCCATGTATTCGTAATAATCATGAAAATGAGAATCAAGATATAGCTAAGTTATTCTCCAAGTTGGTAGTAATATACTTGTCAATCCCATTGTGTCCCCTATCCCATTTTTATCCTGGGATGGAACCTCTCAGTGTCCCAGACATGTCTTAGTGTCCCATCCCAGAAGTTTTCATTATATATATATATATATATATAAAATACACACAAACATATCACATGGAAATAACATAAAATTAATGTAGTAAATGCATTTAGGGTGGGTTTAAGGTTTATAAAGGAGTGTATTCATCAAACGGATCCCTCAAAATAAGTTTACAAAGAGCTTAAGGAGTCTGAAAAATCTCAGACTAGAAGATAAAATTCTAACCAGGAAAGACCAAGATGGCTAGGATGGGCTGGGACAGGTGGGGACCGACCAGGATAGGCCAGGACACTCACTAAGACAGACAAGAAAGTGCCCTGCCCCACTTTTTCACTGGGACAGGACGTCCCTGCCAATTCTGGCTAGGACAGGACAGGATTGACAACTATGTGTATTTTTGCTTTATTATTATCCTCATGGCTGATTTATATTGGTTCTATTGGTGGCTGGTGGTAGTCATTTCCATTTTTCTCTTAAATGCAGGTTGAAATTAACATTCATCAATTTTTTAGAGGTTACACTGAAGGGCGTTCACGCAATAACCAGTGGCCGGAGATGCTTAAACTTAAGGACTGGCCACCAGCCAATGCATTTGAAGAGTGCTTACCACGTCACTGTGCTGAGTTTATCAGTGCATTGCCTTTTCAAGAATACACAAATCCTTTGTGTGGGATTCTTAATACTGCTGCAAAACTCCCTAAGTGCGTTTTAAAGCCAGATATGGGGCCAAAAATGTATATTGCTTATGGGCTGGCTCAAGAGATAGGCGGGGGAGATTCAGTGATGAAGCTTCACTGTGACATGTCAGATTCGGTAATTCTTTATTCTTTTCAAATTCTGTTTTCATTTTATAATTGGTGACTTGTGGTCACTGACTGATAGGGCATTTTAACGTCTGATTTACTTCATGTAAATTGACCCTCCTTGAGCAAATTATGTCCTGGAGGTCACCAGTTCAAATCCAGAAACAGACTCTTTGCATAAAGCAGGGGTAATAGGCTGTGAACAATTGACCCGGACCCCACAATGACAGCAGCCTCATGGCAATGGCTGCCCTCCTTTGTTTACTTCACGTCAACAATATCCTATTAGTTGTTACTCATTTTTGGCATGTCCGCTATTATCGTTGGTCCCTTCCCTGTTCCTTTATATGTTGCTTATTGTATAGGCCAGCCATATCAACTATCTTTTTACAAACATGTGTTCTATTACACATTAGATTCTGACCATTTGTTCTGTTGTAAGACAGTTTGGCCTTCACATGTAAATAGGCATCATTTCTTTTCTGTGGTCAGTGATGCTAAATTTAGGATTGATCATTGACTTAGTAACAGCACTACTTCCCGAGGCATGCGTCGAGTATGATTAATGTTCGATTTGATTATTTTTCTTTTTCAGGTGTACATCTTAATGCATACTGCTGTAGTGGCTAAATCAGCTTCACAGTTGTCTAAGATCCAAAAATTGAAAGAGGTGTACAATGCTCAAGATGAAAGAGTGCATGCTGTCAATGGTAAAATGTGCATGAAGCAAATGAACCTTCAAGAATGCAAAGTGCTAGAAACAAATGAATTGTCAAGTTTTAAAACATTCAGTGATGAAAAAGGTGATGCAATTCAGCATACTGAGGTAAACAATTTGGATAGAAGGTTTAGTCAGTGCAAGGGGGACGGGCCTTCCAAGAAGAAGCTGGCTGGGAAGGCAGAAAATGATCTTACACGGAATGTGGGTTTGTATGGGAGCATAGTGCAAGACAATGGTTCTCATTTCCCTAATGTGAAATATGGCAACAATGAAACAGATGATACTAACAGGCAAAAAGCAGAAATTGGTTCTGTTCAGAAGAACTCTGGAAATCATGTGGAGAGTGGTGAAAATCCATCTAGGAAGAGAAAGAAGGGAAGGGCTGGGCCCAATGATGTAGGTGGTGCTGTATGGGATATTTTTCGAAGAGAAGATGGGCCAAAGCTTCAAGAATATCTTAAGAAGCATTGTCGAGAATTCAGACATGTTCACTGTTGTCCAGTTGAACAGGTAAGACAGGAAAAGTTCATTGTGTCCGACTAAACTTTCCAATCTGTTGATGGTGATTCCTTATGATTGATTGCAGGTCATTCATCCTATTCATGACCAAGTCTTCTACTTAACATCAGAGCATAAAAGAAAACTAAAGCAAGAGTTTGGTAGGATTGCCTTCTAACATGCAAATTATTTGTATTTGTGGTAATTATCTAATTTTTGTGTTTGCTGCTGATGTTGATGCCTTCTTGGTATTTCTGAAGGAATTGAGCCCTGGACATTTGTCCAAAAGCTTGGGGAGGCTGTCCTTATACCTGCCAGGTGTGTATACCAGGTTCGAAACTTAAAGGTAAAAAGCTTCAGTTGAAGATGCACTTGATGTTATTTGTTTGTGTTTAAATCTTATAACAGTTGTGAACCTAGGGTGATATACTTATTTTCTTGTCAACAGTCATGTACAAAGGTTGCACTTGACTTTGTCTCACCTGAAAATGTCAGTGAGTGCATTCATTTGACCGAAGAATTTCGTAGACTCCCACAGGATCACGAGGCCAAGGAAGACAAACTTGGGGTTTGGTCAACAATTAATTGTTCAGTTGCCATTCTATTTTTTATGAACTTCTCCATTGATGTTAGTTTGCACTGTCATCAAAATGAATCCATGTTGGCATTTATAATTATTTAGCAGGCTATTTATTGTATTACACTGTAGGTTTCTAACACTGGTTCATACTACTTGATTTGTACATCAGGTGAAGAAAATGGTTGTGTATGCAATCAAACAGGCCGTTGAGAAGTTATCTAAATGCACATGAAGGTGATTAGATACTAGTTGTGATTATTTACTCTCCTACCTAGGATGGATAGTTTTTGTTGCTTCTTTGCTTGTAGTTGTGGTTTGAGTTCTAGAATACACTTGTTTATTTGTCTCATATATACTTCATGTCTTTCAAATGTTTTCTTAATTTCCTACAGTGGGGAATCCATTTCTGCTGACTGCTAGCTGGTAGTCTCCAGAACTTACTGTTATCTTTCTCTGGAAACTGCATCTTTGTAAATTAGTAGCAGTTTTCTTTTTCCCAGGTCATTTGCAACAGTGGTACTTGTGGGCAGAAGCAAAGCTGTGTCAACCAGTTGGGATCTCTAACCATCTTCTGCGACTGGTGTGGAATCTATGGAAAGCTTGTTCTTTGCACTGTTGCTTTAATTTGCTAATTTTTTTCAGGAATAGTTAAATGCCTTCCTCTTTTTCTGGGCCAACGGAAGTCGTGCATGTTGGATTATATTTGGTTGTAGATAGAACTGCTGAAATCTGTGACTACAACATTTTGTGCCAAGATTTTGGACCGAAGGCTGCTGGTACTCACTGAAAGTGACTTATCTCTTTAGGCATAAAATTACAAAGATAAATGAAAGGTCAAGTTTTTATGCTATTTTTTCACTTTATTTTCAATCTACAGTGGAGGTGCAGATATCTTGCCCTCATCTCGCACTCGCATAGTTAGCTTATACAAAGTGAGTTTTTTATTTTTATTTTTTTGAGGGGGGAGGGGGGAGGTCTTTCTCAAAAGGTCATACCAGCAACAGTTCACCCTACGTTCCTCAACATTCCATCGTACCATCTATATGGTTGAGGATGCTGAACCCATCTTAACTCCTTCCACAAACCGGAACCAATAACAGTGGACCTTATAATTATTCTCATTCCACCTGTGTGACTGTCTGCCATATGCAACCAGCATTTGCGAAGGTGCACTTCCATTGTAATGCCCATCACTGTCATGAATATGGACCTCAAACAAAGTTTTAAAGTCTAACTGCTACTATAAGCTTTTTCATCTCCCTATACACAGCTTCACCTCCACTTCTAGATTAGCGATGAGGAACACCGAATATTACGAGGGTTGCAAGTAACCTTAGTGTTGTATGAGTTTCATCAAATTGTTATTACAAACAAAATTGAAGGTACAATGTTACTCGCAAGTAATATGCCAAGTTATCAAACCTCTTCAATTGCGATCTAAATACTCTAAGAATCGATTCACGGGATTTGAGGGAAGTAAATATATAATTTTATATTTCACTGTGCCGTTGTTCTTCTCCGATCGAAAATCTTACAAAGAAAGAATTAAAACTCTTGAATTTAACTCAAGGAAATTTATTATTGGCAAGTTGTGAAGTAAAATTCATTGAGTTAGAAAAGTATGTCCTTCATATTTGTGCAAATGAGTTAAAGAAGGCAAAGAAATTTGTGAGAGGATTGAAGACCAACATAAGAAGTAGAGTGGCACTACTGGATCATTAAATTATGACAGCAATAATGAAGATAGACTACATAGTGGAGGCTTTATTGAAAAAAAGAAAAGAATCTAGTGAAAAGGGTAATCCATCTATATTTCAGGTGAAGGACAAGGGGAAGAAGACAGCATTTCTAGAGATTAAACAAGTAGTGGAAAAAGGAAAAGCAACAATTTGCCAGTAGTGTGGCAAGTCATGTGGAGGCATTGAACGTGGGTATGCAACTGAAAAATACTTTAGATGTGGACAGAGTGGACATTTGGCCAGGAATTGTCCCAATGGGCGGTAGAGGCAGCAACCACTACAGTAGCAGAGGGCCCAAGTCTGAGTGTATGTATTGACCAAGCAAGATTGCTCAAAGTACTTCTAATGTAGCTAAAGATGTTATTCTTATTGATGATACAATATGTAAGAGTTTTGTTTGATCCGAGTCCTACACATTCATTTGTTTCATTAAAGATTGTTTAATACTAAAAGATAGACAACTTGTAAAATAGAGGAGTTATCTATTATCACACCAGTAGGAGAAATTAGTATAGTTATTTGTGTTTTTCTCAAGATTAATGTAAAAATTCAAGAAAGAGTGATCCAACATATGTCTATATGTTAGATATGTAAGGTTTTAATGTAATCTTGTGTATGAAATTAGTTAAATGAAAATTTGCACTTTTAGATTGTAGAAGAAAGAAGTTAATTTTTCAAAAATCTAAAGAGCAGATATTCATTTACTAGTGTCTAAGGCTTCAATGCAACAAAATATTAGTTTCAACCATTAAGGCCATAAAATAGTTGAGGAATAGATGTGACGGGTACTTAACTAGTGTGGTGATTGTACCAACTAAAAGTGGCAGGTTAGTATCCACTAATATTGATATGGTTAGAGATTCCGAGATGTGTCTCATGATGATCTTCTAGGTCTGCTACCAACCAGAGAGGTGGAGTTTAATATTGAGCTTCTACCGGGAACTTACCTATTTCTAAGGCACCTTACAGGATGGCCCTAGCTTAGCTTATTGAGCTGAAAAAGCAATTACATGAGTTGTTAGGTAACGGATTCATCTATCATAGTGCATTTTCATGGGGAGCACCAGTGTTGTTTGTAAGGAAGAAGGATGGGTCTCTTAGATTATGTAGTGATGATAGAAAATTGAACCAAATAACAATGAAGAATAAGTACTCATTGCCAAGAATAGACGGTTTATTTGAACAGATCTAGTCAACCAAGGTATTCTTCAAAATTGATCTTAGATTTGGATATCATTAATTGAGAATAAGAGAGGAGGATGTACCAAAGACTGCCTTTATAATAAGATACAGACATTATGAATTTCTAGTTATATCCTTTGGACTGACCAATGCACCAGTAACATTTTAGACTTAATGAATAGAATTTTTCAGCCACTTCTGGAAAGATTTGTGGTAATTTTTATGGATAATGTGTTGGTGTTTTCTCCTTCTATTGAAATCTATCAAGAGCATTTGACGACGGTGTTAAAAACTCTGAGGAAGTACTAACTATATGTTAAATTAGCAAATGTGCATTTTGGTTAGACGTAGTGTAATTTTTGAAACATGTCATTTCTGTAGAGGGGGTCTCCGTTGATCCAAGAAAGGTGGAGGCAGTTTAACAATGGGAAAGGCCAAGGAATGCAAGTGAAATTAAGAATTTTTTGAGATTGGCAGGTTACTTTAGAAGATTTATCAAAAGATTATCATCAATTGTAACTCTTATGACTAAGTTAACAAGGAAAGAAGTCTCATTCATATGAATAGATGAATGTGAGCAGAGTTTTCAAAAGTTGAAAACTAAATTGACCACTTTTCTAGTCCTTATCTAACTATGTGGTTCAAGTGGATTTGAGGTATACATTGATACATCTAGGAAATGATTAGGTTGTGTGTTAATAACATGGTAAGGTGATAGCATATGCCTTTAGGCAGCTGAAAACTCATGAAATGAACCATGCTACACATGATTTAGAATTGGAAATAGTAGTGCAAATTTTAAAAATTTGAAGACACTATCTATATAGAAAATAATTTGAAGTATATACAAATCACAAGAACTTAAAATATATTTTCTCTCAAAAGGATATGAATATAAGGCAAAGAAGATTGATAGAATTTTTAGAAGACTGATTTTTTCGTCTACTATCATCTAGACAAAGCTAATGTAGTTGCTGATGTGTTGAGTGGGTAGAGGTTAATGGCCTTGAAATTTCACCAAGATCGGAAGATGATAGTTGATGTGATAGAGTATTCTCTAAGGATGAAAAGAGAAGGATTGATGATAGCGTACATGGTTGTTCAATTTGTCTTGATTGATCATATTATAGAGGCACTAAAGTATGAGCAACAGGTATAGAAAATGATGGGGAAGTAAGACTTTACTCAAAGTACGACTGGAACACTTAGATTCTAAGAAAGATTATGTGTTCCCTAACAAGAAGAAGTTAAGAAAGCTTTGTTAACTACATCTCATAAATCCTAGTATTCTATTCACCCGAACAGTACAAAGATGTATAAAGATTTGAAGAAACATTTTTTGTAGAATGGCATAAAGAAAAACATAATAGGATTTGTAAATAAATATCTTACATGTCAAAAGCATAATATTAAAGACCAACATGACATCAACAACCCATAAAAATTTTACGATGGAAGTGGGATCGTATTACTATAAATTTTGTAATGTATTTGTCAAAGACAAGAAGAAAGCATGACTCTATCTGAATAATTATTGACAGGCTAACAAAATCAGCTCATTTCTTAACAATCTCAAAGACCCAATCATTAGAAGATTTGACCCAAAAATACATAAGAAAAATTATGAGATTCCATTGTGTACCCGTATATATAATTTTAGATAGAGATTTCAAGTTTACATCTAGATCTTGGAGAACTTTGCAGCAAGCATTGGACACCCAATTAAAGTTTAGTTCAACTTTTCACCTCCAGACTGATGGACAATCTAAAAGAACAATCCAAACATTAGAGGATATGTTGAGAGTATATAGTTTGGATTAGCAGGGCAATTAGGATAATCATCTCCCATTAATATAATTTACTTATAATAATAGTTATCATACAAATATCGGAATGGCTCCATATAAAGCCTTGTATGGCAGGCCTTACAGATCACTAATTAGTTAGGATGAAATTAGTGAACAAAAATTGATTGGACCACAACATGTATAAGATTACTCAGAAAAGATTAGTATGATTAGAAAGAAATTATTGATAGCTCAAAGTAGACAAAAAAGCTATGTTGATCATAGAAGAATGGAGTTAGAATTTAAAGTACAAGATCATTTTTTTAAAAAAAAAACTTCCTACAAGAAGAGTTATGAAGTTTGGCAAAAAAGGTAAACTCAGTCTAAAGTATGTGGTGTTAGTATGAGGTGGCCTACAAGCCAATCCGGTATTATGTAATATTCAGTTTATTAATATAATGGCATAATTTCATTGTATATTTAACTTGATCTTTGTTTATCGTATCACAATGAAATTCATATACATGTACAATGGTCTTCGGATTATGATGAGATCATAATTACAGGACCGAAGGCTTATAGACACATGTTCTTAATTGTTCATAGTCGGAGGATGTTTGAGAAGGATATTAAACATCTGGATAGACTAGTACAAGTTTCTTCAACTCATATGATGAGGGTGACTGATTCTATAAGTCACTTGTGTGGAGACACTGTGCTGGACATGTAGGTGCTCATTTGTGAATGAGTTCACTGAACTGATCCGACCATGAATCGCTAGATGGTACCTACCTAACTGTGAACTAGTTCGATTCTTTTGTCATGGTTGCGTGGATGGTCCTTAGACTTGAGACACCAAGGATACTTTATTGGTAGGTCTCTGAACTTTGACTTGATTAATGAATCCTAACCATGGGTTATCTATAAGTCTAGTGATCGGGTTCAAGAGGATGCCCTCAAAGGTAATTATGTGATTAATACGGGATCATCTGCTCTCGGTAATAGGAGAGAGAATGTTCCAAAAAGGATGCGCTTAAGTTCCTGGCCAGAACGGACTCTGTATCAGATAAAGAGTTATTTGATATAGATTAGCGGCATCTGATTCAAGTGAATCGACCAGCTAGGGTTTAACAGTAAAGCATACCTAGGTCGATTCGGGAATATTGCATGGATGAAGGATTATATCCGTGCGGTAACCAATGACGAAAAGGTTCCCATAATGGGTTGCATAAACCCAAATGCCTTCCGAGATCACGCGGTGTTACTCAGCACCCAACGTGATCGAAAGACCGTCTAAATTTATTATGGGATAATAAATTCAGCTGATTAATTAATATAAGGATATAAATTGATTCAGTAGGTCCGTAAAGAGTTACTGGACTTAATAGGCCATCAACTAGAATGGTATTTGGGCCTAGAGGGTCACACGCAAATAGTTTTCAAGTCGATGGATTTTTTGACGGGGTTTCGGATAAGTGTGGATTTTTCTGAAAAATCGCAAAACCACTTATTATAAAAGTATCGCTGCTATGTCGAGGACCAGCAATCATGACCTAGTTGCCGCCCCCCTCTCTCCTCTCTCTCTCCTGGGTGCCTCCCTCTGTAGCCGACCCCTCGGAGGCTCAGCTCCGCATCCCGTCCGACAAAAATTTTGAAACCGCATGTTGCGGAGGATTACACGTAGCTAGACGGGATCCGCTGACGCTACACCGAGCAAGGAACCGTAGATGATCCATCGAGAGGAAGACCGCGTGAATACCGCTAGAGGCCGGACACCTACGCGGCTTGTGGCATCACACCGACGGAACCGGACTAACGCGGATTCGAATCCATGCAAGGTAAAATCTGATTTTACTGTTTTAATTTTTGTATCCAAAACGGCACGGGTTCGATTTTATTTTCTGCTGCTTTTCCCTCGAATCCGACACAGGGAACCCAACATGTGGGACCATTTGAAATTTTACAGAAAGTTGGTGTAGTAGCCTATCAGTTAGCACTGCCACCCTCGTTATCAAGAATCTATGATGTGTTCCATGTATCAATGTTAAGAAAGTATATATCAGATCCTTCACACATCATTGATTATGTATCTTTGAAAATTCAGTCAGACCTCACATATGCAGGGCAACTAGTTACAATCCTAGATATGAAAGATCGTATATTGAGGACCAAGACAATTCCTATAGTGCAGGTGCTATGGAGAAATTGCATAACTGAAGAGGCCATCTAGGAAACTGAAGAACAAATGAGAAAAAAATATGCTCAATTATGTTGTAAGTAGAATTTAAATTTCGAAGACTAAATTTACTTAAGAGGAAGATAATTGTAACGTCCCAAATCTTAGAAAATCTTTTAAACTTTAATAAATATTACAATTAAGTATTGTATAGTTGTGTTAGTTAGAATGTCAAGATCCCAAGGAAAAAAAAGAAAAACAGAAGAAAAGAAAGAAAGAAGAGAGAGAAAAGAAGAAGAAAATAATAAAATACATAAATAACAAGTACCGAATAGTTAGTTAAGTAAGTTAAAGAGAGTTTAGTTAATTGATATAAGTCAATACATTAATTAGTTAATTAATAGAACACTTGTAACTAAAATATCAATTAGTGTCACTGTAGTGAACAGCTATAATCGAAGTTATAATCGATTAACAAAATACTTGTAATTGAAATATCAATTAATGTTATTATAGTAAACAACAATAATCGAAGTTATAATCGATTAACATAACACTTATAATTGAAATATCAATTAGTGTTATTGTAGCAAACAACTATAATCGAAGTTATAATCGATTAACAAAACAGTTGTAATTGAAATACAATTAGTGTTACCATACCAAACGTCTATAATCGAAGTTATAATCGATTAACAGAACACTTGTAATTGAAGTTAAGTTGTCAAATTTACAGAATAATATATCAATTAGTATTATTATAACAATAAGTTATCAATTATATGAACATCTGTGAATTATTTATTTCTTTCACTTTAAGGGTGACTCACGAGGGACACCTAGATTTCTAGTGAGTGGTCTATGATTGTATTAGAATCTGGAAAAATTTTTAGTGAGTTTTAGTTGAATTTAAGTGAAAAATATCTCATTCCTTCTATAGAAAATTTAAAAAAAATAAGAAACAGAGAGAGATATAAAAGAAGAAGGGTGTAGGCGGTGCTAAAATAATTTTAGAAAATCAGAAACTAATAAAGTTGGTTAGGATTCTTCATTCCAAGCAAGTATATGATGAACTAATTGCGTGTTATTTATTATTTAAATTATTTTAAGCTCTATTTTGATATATGAAGTTCAAGTTTGGCTATTTATAAGCATTAAATAAACTTGTATTATAAGAAAATACTTCAGTTGTATGTATGGTTTACAATCAAAACCATTAGGATTATGACCTTAATTATGGTGCAAAGATTCTGCTAAATATTTATTTAGAAATTTAATTATGTGCAGTTACAAATCTGTTATAAGGCTCTATTTTGAACTGCGCATAACTATATATAACTGAGCTATTGTGTGTACGAAGTAATTAAATATTAACCATACTTGAATTTTACCGTCTCAAGGGGTATGTATAGAAGAACCCACAATAAGTATATGCTATGGTAGTAGTCAATTTACGACTCAAGAATAACGAGGACTAAAATCTCAAAACTGAATTTTAGTTTAGTAGACGGTAGGGTAAAGACTCTCAATCCCAGCTGGTTATATCAAGACTAAGGCAACTCATTTGTCCATATGTCGGGGTGTTTTTGGCCCCTTATATTGTGGTTTATATATCTATCAAAAAGCATGCAAATTAAGAACTTATTTCAATTGAAATTGAGACATCATTTGAACTATTCTACATATAAATAATTTGATAGGTAAAAAATTGACCTGCTAGAATATGAATCAATTATGTACGAACATGATCTATTTTAAAACTATAGATGGATATTGATATGTGCAAGTCATATATAAGAAATATACATAATAAGAATATAATATGCATAATGTACATGCATGGATAAATTATGAAATGTGTATGGAAGGATCTTTTGTTTATTCTTTATTTAATAATATATGTATGAAACTATTTGCAGATCATGCATTAGTTAAAGATATCATATGTTTGCAAAAGTTTATTCTATTTATAGGCATATAAACAGTTTTGCTACCTACTGAGTGTTACTCATGCACCTAATTATTTTCAAGAGAGCCTAGTGGACAGTTAATTAGAATGAAGGATTTTAGATTTGATATTAGAAAGATTTTACAATTTGTAGGTCAACTAGTGGGTCCCGAAATTATGTAATTTAGTGTGTTATAAACATTGTAAATTAAACTTTGTAATTGGCAACAATGTAATTATCCTATGTTTATTGTCTTAGCATGATTATGTATTAGAAATTGTGGATGATTTAGTTTAAGTGCTTTGCAAAATTATCTCAAATTACAACGATTTGGTTATGACAACATTTATGAAGAGAGATATTAATCTCTCTAGAAAGAGATGACACTTGTTCTCTCCTCATATTCTTATTTCCTATCATTCTTAATGCATCCTTAGTTGCAAAAGAATTTGAACAACAAGATTTATGAACTTAAAAAGTCCAACAGATATACCCACCGATAAACTAAATCATCAATATGTACAAAAAAATGTAGAGATTAATTAAATTCAATGAAATCAATTAGGTAAGAGATATATTAAATGATACAAATAAGCCATAATAATGGTCAATCTCTGATCAACCAAGGTAGAATATAACTAGCTCAATACAATAGTGTGCATGATGATATGTCACAATCTAAGGAGAGCTTATGTTCTTTTTTAATTAGAAATACGGTGATGTCTAGCATTTGCAATAGAATAGTTTCGCAGTGTGTAGACACCAGTTCCCGAGTGCCAACACCAGGGCTATAATCACTGAACTCCTACAGGCACATGCACTTTTATGGCACTCTCCCTCAGGACCAAATTAGAGCCCCATAAGTTTATCAGACATTTTAATAGTATGGTGACACTGAAAGGACTTACTTGATCTTCACATACCATGTTAAAGACAAATGCGGATGCGTGATTCGACAGTTCTTTTTCTTTTCTTTTTTTTGGTGGGGGGGGGGGGGGGAGATAGAAGAGACTATTGAAAAGAATGATAAAAATTTGTTGTTAAAGCTTATAGTTAAATTTTGTCCATGATAAAGTTGCCAAACATTTACCTTCAGGCTACAGCCAACTCTAAAAAATAACACAGACTAAGGAACATAGTTTATGTTTTAAATACACTAGATATGTGTACTTAGGGATAAAAAGTACATAAAACGAAAGTACGAACTGATGTAGGAAGGAGAGGAGTGGGGATGCACGGCCTGGGAGGAAGATTTTTCAAAAAAAAAACGTCAATTCTAAAACTTAGGTCGACGGTTGCAATAAGTTACATACGCATACAAATTTGTTAGAGAACTTTTAATTCAGAACTGCTATTTGACTTGATAAGTAACCTTATGCATGCAAAGACAAAACCTTACTCCCCCATTCACATCAAGCCACTGTTAAATGATGAGAGGCAGGTGTATGGTACATGCATGCAAGACTAAGACGAATACAAGCATGTCAGGAATATAACATCGGAAGTCAAAGCTTACATGGATATACAAGCAAGAAGAGACCCAAGTGAGACGTACAGATAAACTAGCAGATGAGAGCACCCTTACTAACTCTAGACGTAAAGCAGTTACAAAACAATGCTATATGTTTCCGTGGAGCTTCATGGACGTCAGCTTCTCTTCATCATGTCATAAGAAACACAAATATCGGCTGCCATCTTCATCTGAAATCAATGAGAAATCAAACCAAGTGCCGTTTACGTTACAAGATGAATCATACATAATGCAGGACATTTAAAAAAAAAAGATGGTGAAAACTGAGGACTTCTAGTCCGATGTTCATTGTTCACATATTGCCAACATGACTCGAGTGGAACTATTTCCAGGAATCACTGGTGCTTCACTTTTTGGCCATGAATAGGCAGCCTCCCTGAATACACAGGAATGGTGCCTATGTCTACATAGTATCCAGAAGCTACCCAATATGCTTATTCTGATGACAGTCAATTTAGATTAGAACATAGTCATGGTTAACTTTGGTCAATAGTTGTGCATCCCACTTGGTTTAACTGCTAATCATCCATAGCTCTATAGCTTAAAAAACAAGGTGGAAAAGAGGACATTATCAATATTCAGGTTGTTTTCACCGGTGACCTTCTCCCTACTTGTTCAATCAGGAATTTTCCATTCATAATCTGCAAGTAGCAAAATATGTGGCCAAGACCCTGCAGCAGATAAACCAACTTCTAGACATTTACAAGCAGACAGGGTAAACAAGCAAAAATAAACTGGTAATATGAACCTGTAAGACATTAACTGCTTGCTTTATTGCCCAGCCTAGCAGGGCAAACAGGAAAGGTGCCAGAAAAGACAACCTTTGTTTCATAGTGTTTGCAATGACCTGATGAAGAAAGATCAAAAAGAAAAACTCCCATAAGAGTTTGCAATTCTAAAAGAAAAACATAACAGCAGTCAAGGAGATGAACTTACACAAACCATACTTTCAGGCCGCTTCTCAGCAAGAAGGAATAAGGTGATATAGACAACCTACAATATTTATCTTTGTTTTAAGACAGAAGGAAATAGAACAAAAGAAATTCAATCAGCACTTAGGTGGAATTCATTGCCTCAGATCCAATGCAACAGAAGCCCATAACAAACCGATTTCTGTAATAAGTCTTCAAAAGCCAATGGGCACTATCTTTTACATCTTTGTGACTAGCCTTCCCTGACAGAAAAGTGCTGAAATGGAATGAAGCAGATATAAGAACTGACTGTTTCAGCAAATTGTTACAAGGTTACATCGTGATTCCCGTTAAAAATATCTCATACATTCTTTTTAAACTATAACACTCCCATAAGGTACCCTCCAAAAACTCAGTTTTAGGTCCACCTATAAAAACCTTTGGGGTATATACCCTTCCATATTTCTTCACCCCCCCCCCCCCACCCACCCCCCCCAAAAAAAAACCTTCTATTCATGACCTACTAGCCAGCGAGATATAACTGCACATTTATGAGAATCATACACGTTCGTAAAACATATTTTGGATGGAAAACATACAAATATGACTTTCGAAGGTATACATGCAATGAACTAGTCTCCCCATCCAACTGAATCCTTTGGAAGGTATACATGCAATGAACTATTCTTCCCATCCAACTGTATCCTCAGATTTCACATAGATCAAGGATTCTTAGACATTCCGCTTACAATGCCCATTAGCTGCACAAGATCAAGCCTCCATTATAACTAACTTTAAGATCCTTGCCCATAGGATGGAAATTCATAATACACGGTGTAAGAAATTTGACCTTCTTCTCCATGATACACAAATTTTTAACATAAAATTTCTAAGCTCCAACATAGTGAGGCGTCATCATTCATCAAGAGGATATATGACATTTTAAATGGAAGGTCAAACCATCAAAATGCAAGAAACTTTATAGATATATTACACAAGTTACCATTACACACATTTGATGGGAACACCATCAAGAGGAAAAGCATCATCTTGTGAAAATAACCGTCACATCCAATGGAGGGGACAGTGCCTACATGCTAAACAGAATATGCCACAAAGCCTTCTCTGATCAAATACCAGCTTAGAAGTCAGAATTTTGGGATATTTTGAGCAAGTCTCCTGGCTGGCTTCTATGAAGTTAAAAGGTAAAAAGAGAAGCAATGGGTGTTAGCCTTCACCCAAAGCCTGGTTGAACCAATTTATTCATGTTTTCAGACAAAAATATATGTAGGCATGCTTTACCTAAGATGAAACTAACACCCAAGTAGTGTAGCAACAAGTCAAATTAGAACTTAAATCTTTCAAACATGGAAGTAAATGCTCACATTCACAGTCCCTGCAAAGGCCAGAACATTCTCTCTATTAGAGTGGATCGCCACAGCTGTAGGCAACTGTTTAAGAAGGCTAAAGTCTGTTGTAAAAACTTAGAACAACAGAAGAGCCAGTAATAATAATTCAAGATGTCTAATTATTGGATCCGTATAAGATATAAGACAGTATGAGCCAATATAAGATTCAAGACAGCTGAGAGCCAGATGAGATAAGATGACATGCGAACCATCTCTTCATTTTGTAAACATAGACACTTCTGACTCAACCAAAAATGACTACAAATACTTTATTACACATACATCTGTAGTAGCATAATGAACATTTCACAAAGAGCCCATAACAAAGAAAAGTAAGACCAAATGACGCAGAACAAAGATCCAAAGATGTCAGTTAAACAAAGACGAACTATAATAGTCTAAAGAACTTTCCAGCATTTCTATAGTTTGAAATAGGGATATAATTGTTGAAATAGGGTGTAGATGAGCCCTGCTGAGCACAATGTTTACATTGGCTCACATCCTTTTATTTCAAATGTTTTGACGCCCAAATTTTCAATATTACTAGAGACAGAACATTACTGATTTATTCGAACAAAACTCATCAAGTATGATAAGTTAATAGTATTCTATTTGGATATGAGCTTGTTTATTTTATTTATATTGTTGTATGATAGACATGCTTATGTCATTACTTTTATTTGTTAGCAGCCTACCATATTGTCTAAAGATCGTGAAACTACCAAGAATCCATATAAAATCAGGAACTGTTTCAGCTTCACAACGTTGGATCAAGCTGTTACATTGTAGTATCAGAGTCGAAGCCAAGCAGTACACTACAATCCAGTTTTCTTTTATTTATGGGTAAAAAATCTCTATCCTACAAAACTTCAGCAAAAAAAGAATCCAATTTAACCATCACATTCTAGCCTATGTGGTGCAGCAGCGCACTGCACGACACGCACTTGCACTATCCGACAGCTCAGATTGTACCAGTGCACAATCCCTTTCCTTTTCCTGACCATCTAATCAAAGACTGGACAGTACGAAGGCAGAGTTGAGATGCACCCGCAACTCAGCAATTTTTTTGAAGTTAAAAAACTGCACCGCTAAGCTGCCATCTGATCAAAGAGATTAGATGACAGAGCCGGGTGCGGTGCAATGCATGTGGACTGCACCATGCCCTCCAATTTAATCATCATAATTCTAGCCCACTCGGTGCAGCAGAACACTGCACCGCATACACTCGCATCATCCAATGGCTCAGATCGCACCAGTGCACATTCCCTTTTATTTTTTCCTGACCATTAGATTAAAGATCGGACAGTACGGAGGCCGAGCTGAGGCGGCCCCAACTCAGCTTTTTTGTTTGAAATAAAAAATTGCACCTCTACGATGCTGTCCGATCCAAGAAATTGGACGGCAGCAGCAGGCATGGTTCAATGCATGTGGACTGCACTGTGCCCCAGCAGTGCAGCAAGCATTACTCTTATTTTTTTAAAAGATGAGGAAATCATTGTTGGTTAATATTTACATCTTCAATAATCAGTAAAGCAAAAAAGGATCCCCTTGTTCTAAAAAAGAAATATGGGATAGTTTAAGACAAACGAGCAGAAATTTGAGCTTGTAAGGAGGAGGACTACCTGTAGGAGAAGGCTATCCATAGGACAGTGATACATAATGCCACAGTGTGGGGCCACTAGGTCTGAGGGTTGGAGCCGAGGGATTAGTCTCATATCAGAAAATGGGAAAAAGTTATTGGGCTATATATACGGATTGAATCCATAACTTGTGAGACAACCTTTTTTTTTTTTTTTTTTTTTGAGGGGGGTTGACAAAATTGTGCATTTGGTCCAAAGTGGAAAATGCCTCACAATGTTAGACTGCGTCATTACATAGGGTGTCTCCTCATGCCGTCTACTCACTCATGATACCATGTAACCGGTGAACCTTGTTTGATGGTTTGACTGAAATAGACAGTAAAATTCATCATCACCTTGTTATGAGAAAAGATTGCCAATCAATACCCGATGCCTTGGTGATATCAGCAACATTGTTTAAAATGGCTACTTGAGAATTACTAAGATATCAAAGATTAGCCGCTCTCTCTGCCACCATTCCCCATACTCACCCACATCCATCTTTTGCAATTGGCTCGTCTGATCAAAAGATGCAGAACCATATGAACCATGTCCTCATTCAAACATCAAAAGAACCAATAACACCACATAATTCGGGGGGTGGATGTATTTCTATTTTCCCCCCTGTGTACCTCGTCCTATGGTGGATAAAAGCTAAAGGATTATTTTTCACTTGGGCTTGGAGAGACCATAGTTCATACTCCATAGTACCACATGCATCAGACCAGTAAAAAACAAAGTGAAAAATCCAGCATTCCCCAGTTAACACAAAAACGAAAAATCCAAGGTTGCATGACAAAATCTATCCACAAGTGCATATTATTCTAATTTAAAAATCTGACATTCTGCATTTAAGTAATACAATGATTAATCCAAGGATTACATAACCAAGCCAGCGATTGACAAGCACATGCCATATGACTGTACATTCCGATTGTGCATATAAGCTAATATTCCACAAAAACATTGCTACAGGATAAATCAATTCATTATGCCTCTCATGTTTCATGACCTAGTGCATCAGGTAATTCTTATAAATTGAAGGGACATAGAAGAGAGTGGAAAAGTGCAGCAAAGGGTGTAACAATCAAAAGATGCAGAATGATGCTTATCAATGCCATAAGCACCAGTCAAGTCGACTGGGTGCAATCTCTCCCTTCCTTAAAGGCATCAATTTTAGGCTCAAAGAAGTGTTGCCTTGATAAAAAAAAGTCCGTTGATGAGCTCTCCGCCAAGTAAAAAAAGAGTGTACCCAGTGCACGAGGCTCCTACCATTTGTGGGGTCTGGGGAAGGACAATGTATACCAAGTCAACAACCAAAAAACGGAGAGAGATAATCAGGCATAAGATGAATTAAAGAAGAAAGAAGGAGGCAAATTAAGAAAAAATTTGGCTAGTCAGAAGCAGTAATCTCGGGCATTGCAGAAATGAATGTCCGACAACTGTTGAAAAAGGAAATAATAATACCATACTAGTGAAGTTGTTAAAAATGGAGGGTGAAGCCACCCACTCAGAAGCAAATGCCCTAAATTCTCCATCAGCCTTAGAAAAGGGGGGACAATGGCACTGTATCAGTAAATCCCGAGAGGCAATAAGACAAGTCTCTAGCCTCTCCATGGTCCATGCCATGCTCCTGTCCAGGGGCACCGTCTAAGAGCCTCCTGCCTTAGCCAGGGCGCAAAGAAGGAAAGAAATGAGCTACATGCAAAAGGAAAAAGAGACTAAAATGCTAAGAGACAAAATGAAGTTCCGCGGACTATGGCGAAATTACAAAGTTTGGCTCAATACAGTCAAAGCTCCGGCCAGTTCAGGTCACCTTTACGGGGGTGCCCGAGAAAAGCCAAAAGGGGGGTTCTTCATACCCAAAGATTCCAAAGTTTGGACACATGCTGGAAAATGACAAAGGATCGACATTGCACAATATTTACAAACCCAATTGGCCGAAAAGCCATAAGATTCAGATTGTTCCGGACACTTTTCAACACGTCTAGAAAGTCGAAAAGGAGTACCCGGTACTCCAAAAAATTCAAATGCCATCAGACAGCAGGAAATAAAGTGAGTTATGCAGTTTGAGGCTTGTAAAGACCGGTCCGGCTTGACATAAGTCGAAGACATGGCCAGTTCTGGCACTTTGGATAGTATGCCTGGAAAAGCTAGAACGGGGTCTCTTTTAGCCCCAAAATCTTAAAAAAGGACGGCTGTCGAAGAGATGAAAAGATTATTACCCAAAAACTCTAAAAAAGGTCCCAAAATCATGAAGACCAGAAGGCCCCAAAAAGTTGAATTACTTCAGGTGCTGTTAGGCGTATCCAGAAAGACGAAAAAGAGAATTTTATGCTCTGAAAATGTTGCCAGAGAGCGAGAAACAAAGCGAGTCAACACAATGCGAGACTCGTAAAACTTATTCAAAACATTAGCCAGTTCATGGCACTTTCTATAGTGTGCCTGGAAAAGCCAGAAATGAGTGGTTCGCATCCTAAAATCTAAAAACTGGGTAGGTACGAAAAGAGAAAGGATGTTGCCCAAACATTCCCAAAGGGGTCCCCAAGCCATGAAGACCCGAAGATCCGAAGACTCCAAAAGATCATGATGTTATTTGGTGCATCCAAGAAGCTAGAGAAGAGCTCCGAAAGGCCCAAAAGAAAGTGGTTGGACCCACTAAGGTTATTCAGCCGGGTCCGGATCAAAATCCACAAATATAGGTCCGGTTGGACTCATTTGGTTCACTAGGACACTTGAAATAGGGCTATGCGGAGCCCAAAAAGGGGTAAAACTGCAGTAGGCTGATATCGTTGGTTTATTCCCAAAGTTCCAAGAAGGTTCGGACATATTGCAACATTTTTAATGTGTCCCAATGTTCAAGCTAAGGTTTGTGAACCCTAAGTCAAAGAAAAAAATCCTAGTATCAAAGATAAACGCAAGCTAAATGCACGTGATGAAGCCAATAGAAACGTATCATGCACGGGATACATGCCTCCACCTTCGCCTTTGACATATGTCCAATGGGGGGATTTGTTTGACATGTTTTTTTAACAGGGGCATGAAGGCAAAATGAAAGGAAAAAGGGAAATAAAAAAAAAATCAAAAAAGACCCCCCATCGGTTCCCATCATGGTTGGCAGTACCGGCCGATACCGGTACGTACCGGCCGGTACGTACCGGTATCGGCCGGCACCGGTATCCTGGGTACCGACCGGTACCGGGCCGGTACCGGCCGGTACTGGTCTGGGATTGGGCCGGTACTGACCGGTACTGGGCCGATACCGGCCGGTACCGTACCGGTACCGGTACCCACCAATACTGGTACCGATACCGGTACTACCATCCTTGGTTCCCATTTAGACCCCCAACGGTGGGGGGTAAAGAGAGAGAAAAAGAAAAGAGGAGGGAGGGCTACCGGTGGGGGTACCCATCGGTCCCCCCCCCCCCCCCCCTCCCCACTAGTGGGGGGTTTCCCCATTAAATTGAAGAAAATATAAAGAAGAAAAAAGGAAGAGGAGGGAGACTACTGGTGGGTACCCTACCAGTTGGACCCTCCACCGGTGGGGGGTTTCCCCCATTAAATGAAGAAAATTAGGAGAGAGAAAAGGAAGAAGAAGAACAAGCCAAGAAGAGGAAGAGGAGGAGTCACCGGTGTGGGTGTACCCACTGGTGGCACCCCCACTAGTTGAGCCAACAGGTGGGGATGCCAGCGGTCCCCTCTCCTGTCTCTCCCTCTCTTACAGCTCTCTCCCTCCACCCTTTCATCTCCCTCTCTCTTATTGGCTAAACTCCACTGGTGGGGGGTGCCACCGGCATCCTCACACCCACCACCAGTTGGCTCCCCTCCACCCTATAAATACCTCCCCCCCCTTCAAGGGGCTAGCTGCAAGGACAACAAAGGAAGCCCACAAGGAAGCCTTAGGGAAACCCTATCAAGCTGTCATCTCACTTGAAGAGCTCCAAATTTTCGAGGCAAGAAGCTCAAAAAGATAGTCTACTATGTTAAAATATAGGTGGATGTCCACCTAATGGTGGAGGGGTGAGGGATCCTTATGCATACTCATATATATATGAGTATTGCATTTTTTTAATGACTGTGTTACACTAGAGCCATAAATGTCGTATATGTTGATTAAATGAGGGCATGTCTCACTAATCAAGATTAATGTAAGGATGGATGCGGTGCAATGATATTATTGCCGCAATTCATGTGCTAAAGTCCATGTTTGTGACTAAGTCAACAATATCATGTCAGTGTCTTCATGGACATTGTGAGACTAAGTTAATTGGGATAAATCTACAATGGATTCTTAATGGATCTTAAGTGAACCACTAAGGTTCCATTAAAGGACACTTGGTGAGTCAAGAACACAGTTCACTAAGACCCATTAAGGAAAACATGTTAAAAGGATACCCAATTGGGTCAGTTGAACCCCATACTACCCTTTAAGATGATCTAAGGATAGTTGGAGTTAAAGGATACCCTCTTGAAGGATATCAAAAGATCCCTAACATATTGGTATCTTTATCCTTTATGACTTAGGTCATTCCTTAAAGGATACTTAAAGGATTCATGTACACCCTTTAAAGATACTGAAGGAAACACGCCATGCACCTTAATCAATGTGTATCCTTTTAGTATCCTTTAAGGATTTCAAGAGGGACCTTGTGCCCAAATCATGTCAAACTATATAATTTAAGCATCTTTCCAAGTATGCAAAGGATAAAGTTAATCGACGTATATCCTTTAAGGACATGCATTGCAATGACATTGCTCCAAATCCCTTTACAATAAGTCAAAATTTGACTTATTAAATTCAATTAGTGCATGCTTCTATTTTAAGGCATCTACTGGACGGCTAATCAAGGGTAGTCAATCAATTGATTGACGTAATTAACACAGTGGGGAGAGGTTTGCCAGATCCATTTGCCTGATCCGAAGTATTAGACTCCTTGAGGACTAATTTCAAATCCTCAAAGTCTGACGAAGTCAATAAAAGGAGTTTTCAAAAAGAAATCTCAAACTTCTTTTAAAAGCACGAGATCTCCGTCGCGCAAACCCACATCCTCTCTGCGATGGAGAAGATGACCCTACGACGGGGTCGAATCTACATCGTAACGGGTCGGGTGTGACACCCTAGCCGCTAGTAGGATGCCAGAAGCCTTCCTACCGCCGGTGCGACAACAGAGGCCTTTTCATTATTGGTGCGATGTTGATAGCCTCTCTAGCCCCCTTCACCTTCGTTGTCCCCATCAATTTGGTATCATACCCAAAACTCTGATCTCCTACCTCACAGCCGCTACATAGCCCTACCGCCATCCTCTTCCTTCATACTCTCTCTATAGCCCTCCCAAGCCCCGTTACTGTAAATAGGTATTGTTGTATGAACAGTGCCACTGCCCTCCATCGCCCACATCCTTCCCCTCTTTCTCTCAGTTTCACCAGAAAAAAAGGGAAAGAAAGAAAGAAAAAACAAAAAAACAAAAAGAAGAAGAAGAAGAAGACTGGTAGAAGATAACGAAGAAGAATGGAAGGAGAAGGAGAAGCGGTTAAGGGAGGGCCGGGCCCGGTCGCCAACAGCCTCTCCACCATCTTCCAGAGCCGCCATCGCCCTCACCTGCTCGCGTCGACGCAACATCCCAACGGCGTACACATCTTCCGTGGCCCGTTAATTACTGTGATTACCACTCAGGACTTCATTTAATGGTTATTTGTAGTATGTTGTTATCTCCCTATGAGGAGTGGGACTTTGTACTTTGCGGTGGTAGATATGCATCGGGTGGTCTTCTCCCATGTACCAGCGTGGAGAACGTACCTCTCTCTCCTACTATAACTTCTTTTTCTAATATTTGCTTTCATCTGTAGCCGACTTGTAAGGTAAGGTACCTACCCCGTGATACATCATTATTGTTGGCTTGAGAGCACATTACACCTATCCCAAGAGTTCCAACAGGACTTTAGGGTGATTTTAATTCCCTAGAATTGCGGCAGTTCTTCAACTGCCAACAGTCCCACATTTTCTCTTCGCAAGAGGGACAGTTACTCAGTTAGCTTCTATTATTCGGCACGGTTATCCAACTTTACGATTGTGCGATTAGGTTGCATCGTTGTTGAACCCAAAATAATTTTATATGCAAACTTACGCCGTATGAGTATGCATGCATATGCATATGGCATATACTCATATTGACGTTAGCCCACCATAGGAAAATACATACGTATATGCATAGCGACATGTTCGCAAAGAACCATGTTATGCAAGATAAAACATGCACCTATGATATGGGTGAATATCAAAAATGCATAAAGCCATAGGCTCGCATTACGAGGGCAATGGAGTAGGGAGCATACCTAGGCCAAAAATTAATATATGTATATGTCTAATTTCATAAACTTAAAGAAAAACCGGGTGTACCCTCAACCTAAACTTGGCCTCACCCCCTACATAAATAAAAATAAAGTTCAGAAATCATAATGAAATCATATCTAAATAAAAATGACTTAAAATTAATTAATTAATTAATAATTAATAAAATCATATGAAATTGAGAAAAATATGGAAAAATCAGGAAAAATCAGTAAAGAACCAGAAAAAATCTGAAATGCAATCTAAAAATCATATTAAAACCAAATACCCTCATATACTTAATTAATTAATTAATTGAATTAATCATAAAAATCAATAAAATTAATAAAATAAATCAAAAAAATCAGAGAATTAAAATCTGAAAGGACATAAATAATTAATGATATGCATAAGACCTAATAAAAAATTACAAAAATACCCTCATATGTAATAAAAATCTAACATAACCCCGAAAATACCAAAACTCATAATATAAACAAAATACTTTCCATATAATCAAAATGTCATTAAAAAAAAATGAACTCTAAACATAATAAACCCGGTCTAGGGTAAAATTACTAAAATACCCCCATATACTTAAAAATTAATTTCATAACTCCTATAAGGCTTTGAAACCTTTAAAACTCACTCCTATATGCTTATAGACTATAATACCCTCATGATACCCCCATAATTCATAAAAACCCCAAAGAAGTATATAATTGCAAAAACACCCCTGCAGGTTTAAAATACTTGGAATCAATCCATATAATTTGAAATCAATCCTCATAATTCGGAAATAATCCATATAACTTGGAATCAATCCTAAATCATATAAAAATTATCCCAAATCGGGGTGAGGCTAAGGGCTCAACCTAATATATGTCTTCACACTCATATGCATGCGCTGCCTGTAGTAGTAGTGTTGCATGATTAAGGGCATCATACGGACGGTTAATCAAGAGTTGCCGAGCACTTGCTCGACGTAATTAACACTGACCGAGGTCAGTGGAGAGAGGTCATATGCTCGAATCTTCGCTTGATTCGAAGTCCCGGATTCCCTGAGAGCTAATCCCAAGTTCTCATAGTCCGATAAAATATAAAACCGACCTATACTCCTCTAGATAAACAAAACAAGAAAATGGATTTTCCAAATAATCCGATATAGGAGAGAGACGTCTAGGTCAGGTCCCGAACGAAGGGTTTTTGGTAAAAAAAAAATCCTTCCAAACAATCGTTTATTTCTATATTGCTTTTTGTTGATCTCCAACTACCATTAGTAAGTCTGCTAGTTCCCTTAGCCGCCACACATTAGAAAAGATGATATAAAAGTCCTTTGAAGGACTAACCAGATGGCATGGCGCTTTTCCAACCACTCTTGTCCTACAATAATATAAAAGTCCTTTGAAGGACTAACTGTAGACACCTAATTTTAGCCCATTTCATGGACCATTTTGGGTTTAATTAAGTTAACGGGTCATCTCTTGGCCCATTTATTACCTTCCTTAGCCCAATTAGACCCTTTTATAATTTATTTTAACCTTTTCTAAACATTTTTTAGCCTCCCCAACAGAGGCATCAGGCAGCCAAATTGATGGACGTTTGATGCATCAAACATCTAGGGGGTGGCCGTCTGATCCATCAAACAGCCACTAATGGATCTATTATAGAACTTCACATATGTTTCATGTGTGCTATTCTCATGGCTTCTAGACCATTTCTTCCGCATTCTCCAACTCTAGGGAGTTGGGAAGAGGTTGGTTTAAGGCTGACATGGCACGTTTTGATTGGATTTGGGGTAAGGTTTGGTAACTTTGGTTCAGAGGCCCTCCTTTCACTCTTCTTCATCCTAATCTTCTCCTTTATGAGGAGATGGTTTTCTAGGATTTTAGCTTCTCCCCCACCACCTATTTAACGTCTCTTCCACCCTTGGGGCGAAGCTAGGAGGGTCAGGACTCCATTTTACACCAAGAAAGAGAGAGAGAGAGAGAGAGAGAGAGAGAGAGAGAGTCAATCCATAGCCTACACTACACCCCTTTATTGGAGCTCATAGGGAAGAACAACCATGGAATCTTGGAGGTTCTAGGAGGGAAGAAGCATGCGACCTAGTGTCTATGCAGCCCTCTCTCCGGACTCAAAGCGGGACCCTACCCTCCTCTCTTTTGTTGTCATTTTCTTTCATTTTCAGCATATGCATACATATTAGGATTCATTCATGTTTTTAGATCGCTTAAGCACACACTCCATTTCATGTATAGGTACCTTAGAACCTATGTTAAGGGGTTTTACATGATGCAAAAACACCAAAAATGGGAAGATGGGTAGCCATAGCACTTGGTCATCCATCCTTCTCACCCACACAACTAGTAAGCATACTTCCCAATTAGGGCATTTTTCGATTAAAGAATGTATTCTTTCTTTACCTCAAGATGTCACTTCTATTATTAGAAACTATGCAGATTCTCTCTGTATCACTCAAGGTCATAACAGGGTTATCTGGAAACTTAACTCTCTGGGTTTGTTCACTACAAAATCAGCATGGCAAGTTGTCAAACATCACACTACTCCTATCTCTATACTTAAATGGGTTTGGTGCTTTCAGATCCCAAAGAAAATATCGATCTTCATCTATAAGGCTCTCGCTCACAGATTGCCATTCGATATCAATATCCAAAGAATTGGCATATCTCTAGCTTCTAAATGTGTTTGTTGTGCCACCCCCTCTATTGAAACTCTTAATCATACTCTTGCTCGTGGTGATTGGGCAGCTTACTGTTGGAACTCTTTCAAAAATAACTGCAATATCCCAATTCAGATGGATTCTTTTGATCATATTTATTGCTCTTTCATCGGTCTTGCCTCAGGTACTTCTCTGTACTCTTTTATTATGGGTACTATACCTTCCATTGTTGCTTGGTTTCTGTGGAAAGCTAGGTGCTCTACAAAGTACGATGGTAATCACTGCAGCAAACAAAGCATCTTGCACCAGAGTATTTGCCTCTTGAAGGATATTGCTGTTATGCATCATCCAAAGTTCTCCTCCTCTGCTGCTCAGAGAGGTTTCTTGCAATCCTTGGAAATAGTTGATACTTTCTTTCCTTCTTTACCTGTGCTTGTTAGCTGGCGGCCTCCCTCTACAGGTAAGTTAAAGGTTAACATTAATGGTTGCAGTAGAGGTAATCCTGGTTACTCTGCAGGTGCTGCCATCCTTAAAAATGATAAGGGTAATGTTATTCTTGCTGCTTGTGAATTATTTGGTCACACTTACAGTATTGTTGCAGAGCTCAGAGCTATCACTCTTGGCCTTTAGATGTGTGTTCAACAGGGTTACTCTTGCCTCATTGTGGAATCTGATTGCTTAGTCCTCATCAACTTGATCAATGCTACTCAAGCTACTGTTCCTTGGATCCTCTTCCCCTGGTGGAGTGAATTTTGCAATCTCAAGGGTGGCATGGACCTCCAGTTTTGTCATGTGCTTAGAAAAGGCAATAGAGCTGTTGATGCCTTGGCCAAACACTCATGTGATTCTCAGGTTGATCAGACTTTTCATGTTTTCTCTTCCTTGCCTACTATTGTCAAAGGTGAGATCACTTCTGATAAAAGTGGTCTCCCTCATCTTCGCTTTTGAGGGTTAGGTTTGTTAGGGGGATTTTGATTTTTCGATGTACTCTCTCAGGGGTAAGGAGGTATGTCCCCCCCTTGTATTTTGAAAATTTTAATGACATAAAATCCAAAGGGCCGGCCCAGGGTCCTAGATAAATTCTTGGGTTTAAAAAAAAAAAAAAAAATCATAGTCTAATGGATTATTCCTTTGTGGTGAATTTATAAGAAATCAAGGCGTGAGACCCCGTCTCATTAGCCAGGTGAGAAGGGAGTGTGAACCACAATCTCTACCATGTGCAAGGAGGGTTTCTAGTGTTGTTCGCAATCAACTTAGCTCCTCCAGGTTGACGTAAAACACCCTGGCGATCACCTCTTTTGTTCTTTTGATTTCTAGCTCATCAACTTCCAGGCACTTTCTTTAATTAGTTCATCATTGCTTTTGTCATTATTTCATCACTTTTTCATTTCAGGGTTTATAGTCCCCGCAGATCGGTCTCCACTCACAAGTTGGGGTGCGAGATCATTTCCAGCGCCTACACTAACCTTAGTATAAACTCCATCAAAATATAGAATACCTTTTAAATTAATGCACCTCCTAAAGTGTTTTTGAAACTCCACAAAAACACAATCTGGCTTGATAATAATTTCACCCGTCGTAGCAAGTAAATCAACAACAGCTTGGGAGACAAAGTTACCTTGCTGGGACATAGTAAAAATCACCAGGACTAGCCTTTTTATTGGGAACATGCATCATCCTTTGAAATCTAGATGACTCCATAGCTCTTGAGGCATAGAGGAAGATAAAAGTGATGTCAGATACCTTCTCAGGACATGGAATGCAAAATTGGCCGATCCCAAGTTGGATCGATCGATTCAACTCGAGATCGGCCATGGGTGATCCCATTATAGGGGGAACCGGCCGTTCCCCCTTTAGTTTAGTGAGAATCGTCCAAGAACCGGCCGGAATCAGCCGACCCGGCCGATCCCAACTAATTCTCAGTGAGGGGATCCCGGCCGATCCCGACCGATCCTGGCCAATCTAATCTAGATCGGATCGGGATCACCTAGGTCTGATCCGGACCCCCGACCTAGTCTGAAATTCCATGCCTTGGGAAGCATGCCACTAGGTTGGAACCACCCATATATTGGCACTTAAATCAAGACGGCTAATGTGGGCCTCGAAATGTGCGAATGGATGTCTATGGGATGCATGTAGGAGCGGCATGCAAAATGATGCATCACTAAAGGACAGGGTATTAGATGTGGTCTGCCATACTACAAGGATGCCAACGACATGATCGGTGCACAACACACAGCACTAAGGTGTCCTCGAAAAGCATGCAAGCGTGGCACACAAAACGAGGTGTTGTTGGGACTTAAGCACGAGGTTGGCCTCATTGAGACGAATCCAACGGCGCTAATGGCACGCAAATTAGAATCTAGATGACTGTCCAACAATGGCGGTGCACTACGAACTCATGTTGCACCAACTAGTGCACCGTAGCAAACCAGGTTGACACCTGGCTCAGACCCGTGCATATGGCTCAAACCAGTCCTGAACCCTAGCTAGACCAAGGACTGGACTAGGTGGCTCAGACCACCTTGAACTGCTGGCTTGAACCAGGTGCAGACCTGGGCTCAAACCAGATGTTAAACAAGAGCTCAAACTAGATAATGAGCAAAGCAGTTGCATTCTCCCACCTGTTCACTTTAAGACTAAAGTTCGTTTTAGATCCAGTTTTATTTCTACTAGTGCACATGTCCAGCCAGCAACCCAGAGCAGTCGACACCCTCTGACGAGCCTTCAAAGGTGGCAAAACCTATGATACATGTCATTCCTTTCATTGACAGTATCAAGTGATTTGGATTCATTGCTTTCTGATGCTTGGGATCATGATATGTTTACCACATTTGGTTTGGATTTGATTTCAGAGCACATGTTTGAAGCCGATTCATTGCATGTGGTTACTCCTAGTCAGTTGATTGTTTGGGATACTGCATTATATGTTGAGTCGGGACTCCACTTGATATCTGATGACGTATTCAAGGCCGAGTCACCGTTGACCATTATTGATGATTTGTTTAGCATTGATGCATATGATCGGACACTTGTGAACTATGCAGCTTTTGGTAATTTTGATATGATATGGTCCGATGCTGAAGCAAACTTTCCACATCAAGGCGAAGCTCTCCTCTATACAATGATCTCAGTAGCAACAACCATACTCTCTTGCTTTGTTGCTCTCATCATCTCCTTATAGATATTGCCACATTTCAAAACTTAAGGACGAATTTTCTCGAACCGGGGAGAACAATGGGAATCCGAGCCTACGCAAGCTTTGTTATGTTCAGAAGCTATCAAAAGCATGTATGAAGCATAGAGTACTTTTATCGGAGTCCCTATATATTTTCTTTAGCCCATTTGGAGCCTGTTTAGCATGTTTTCTATTTCTTCTAAATTTAGGCTCGATTTTCTATTTTTCAGGGATTTTAGTGCGAATTTTCGCAATAATTATCTAGTTAGAGGAATTTGAGTTCGTCTTAGAGTTAAGTAGTCGAGTTTGAGTCAAAAAGGTCCCTGAATGCTATATATATGCTTGTAATATATTTTTAATTTATGGATGATTATTATTATGAATTTATGATATTCTAGTGTTCCTCTCTGTGATGGAGAAGATTATGACAGGCCTGGTGTGTCGCCCTAGCTGCCAGTGTGACGCCGGTAGTCTCTCCTCTTCCTCCCCCTTCGTGCCCCATCAATAATCCATTTGTTTTGTCAAATACCTAAGAAGTACCAGTTAGAGGTAACAAACAAGCTACCTTGTACATAATGCCAAATTATTCTAGGGTAAGGCCAGTAAGCCCAAAGCTTCAGAAACAACCATAAGTATATAGCCTCCTAGAATATGGAACATGTATATCATACTTTTTATGCTTCCATTAAAAGTAATGCCACATTAATCTTGAATGCTGCCATTTTTATCTTTTATACCCTCTAATCTTGAATGCTGCCATTTTTATCTTTTATACCCTCTTCAATTTTTACCAAAACATTCACAAATGCCAAATAATATTAGAAAGTAATCCACTGGCACCTTGAAGGAAAAGGCAGACTGGCCATTTTCATCGTTACACGTCTCGTCGTATGTGCTCATCTGGTGGTAACTGTGTTCCAGGTATGTCATAGAAGCATGGAACAGGAATAGGAGTAGGTATGGGAACAAGATGGGAGAGTGAGAGAAGGAAAAGCTTCTAGCTAATTATTCCCTCTTTTTGGAGTGGAAGTGCTTTTGGGAGCAGGAATGATGGCAAAGTGATTGAATCCTGTTTCTAAGAATTCTCAAGTATAATAACTAGAAGTAGCAAGCAATGCATCATGTTCAGTTGGGTCATTAGAGACTTACAAAAATTGCTTGACCGTGACTCAACCCAACCCAACTTTGGGTCAGACTTTTGTAACCCGCACCTTGAGTCCCAGGCCAAGGTCAAGGAAGGTTGGGACCAAAACCACAAGTCAGATCAGGTTGAGGTTGGTTCAGATTAGATTTGTTGACCCTAACCCAACCTGGTGTTAAAGCCAAGTCAGAAAAAACTCAACCCACACTTGAACTTCTTATTAGAGCTTTCAATGTGAACTTGCCTATTGAGGGTCAGGGTGCGACAGATATGTTTTGCCCGTCCAAATATGACCCCAAGGTCCACCACCAACTATATGTATTAAGAGAAAAAAAAAATAATCACATAAACCTGTGGTCGCCACCTCGTACATAATGCAATCTCACTTATCCAGATTGCTTTCGCGGATTTATGTGAGACATTCCAAAAAGAGTAATACTTGCTGCAATGCCCCTGCGTGCTGCACGCATTGCAGTGGGTAAACCAAAAAAAAAAAATTGATTTTTTTTTCATGTCGGCCCCAAGGTGCCCTACCCATCTGTACAATGCAATACCCGATCGGACGATCCAAAAAATTTTGAAAAATAAAAAACCAAGCTCCAATGAACAGTAAAAAAAAATAGTGTTCACTGCATGGATGGCAGTACCGGCTGATACCGGTACATACCGGCCGGTACGTACCGGTATCGGCCGGTACCGGTACCCGATACTTGTAAAGGGTATCGGCCGATACCGGCCGATACTGGGCCGGTACCGGCCGTTACGTACCGGTACCGGTACCGGTACTGCCATCCCTGGTTCACTGGAGCTCGGTTTTTTATTTTTCAGATTTTTTTTTATCGTCCGATCGGGCATTGCACTGTACGGACAGTTAGGGCACCTCAGGGCCCACCTGAAAAAAAATTGCAATGCCCCCATTGCAGTAAGAGGGGCAATGCAGCAAGTATTACTCTTCCAAAAAAATTGTCCTTTGTTTTGGCAGCTTTGGAAATGTATGTTCCTGAGTAGCTTAACTTGAAGTCAAGGGTTCTGACAGGAAACAGCTCCTACCTGCTTTGGCAGAGCCACTTGATTTATTTTTCTACTGAATCCTAGAATCAAGTTATTCTCACAGGAAGCAAAAAATTGAAAATTATTATCAGCATGAACCAGAATCACAACATCTGAAACCACAATGACTTCTAAGATGAACATTGCCAAAGGCACCCTAGGTAAAATGGCGCAATCTTGACAATCACATCAGCCTTCTAAACAACCAATGGCATTATATTATAGCCTATGTCAACAAACGAATTATGATAGCTTGGCTCAACTTGCATTGTGCACTAGAAGCTAAAAAAGGAAGATACCTGTACATCTGCAACCAGTGGCTGGCAATATCCAATGCAAGCAATGACAGGAAAATCAGCCTAGGACTGCAATGGACCACAGTTTTTTTTTTTTTTAAAGGGACACATAGAATCAGCATAACTGGAGTAAATTAAATAAGCAACAGAAGTTTGCATGGTAAATAGAACGTTCACCTGTACATGTGGGAGAGGATTACCAATAGACAACTCGTGCTAACCCTGTAAATGCACATGGTACAGATGGAGATAAATTCCAGATGTGAAGCATTAAGTAAACGCCAAATTGTAACAACAGTCAACAGAGCTTAGGAAGTAAATGGACGTGTATCATATTTAATTGAGAGTCTTCATCAGAAAGGACCTGTCTGTTACCATGTCCAAGGCAGCTCCAAAAGTTGAAACTGAAGAAGTTAAAGTAATGCATTAAAATATATAGCATATTTTTTATATAAACAAGATCAGCTACATCTAAGGGTCATCTGGATTGTTGGAAAACAGAATATTTTCTGTATTTATTTTGTTTTGTACTAATGTAAAACACCAAAGTCTCTGGATTTCTTTTGTATATTGATGTTAAGAGACCAAAGTCTACAATCAGAAACAGCCATAGGAAACCTTGATGCTGATCAAAAACAGCAATAAACTAAAAACAACCCAAGCAACCACTTTGAATAAAGAAACAAGCAATATCATGAAACTGCAAAAATGCATTAAAGAAATTAACAGGGATATATTACAATTTAGAAACTAAGCAAAATCAGTAGCTGCAGATCCTTTCTGTGTCCTACATCTTAATCATCAAAAGAACAATACAAATCATTAGGGGGAGTAAGGCCATGGTTTGCCGTATCGTACTGGATCGTGCCGACTCGTATCTTGGTGAGTCTGATCCCCTGGAATGCACCAAGTCAGACTGGATCATATCGAATCATATATGTACAATGGGTTGTTTTAAATTGAGTTTTAACCATTTGATAAATAAAAATGTAAGAGTATGCCTTTTATATCAATTAATTAGGTACATTTCTCCAAAATATGGCTAAAACTCATGACAAATTTATTGCATTGACTCATACGAGTCGGACTGAGTCGGCCCGAGTCGGATCAGATCCGACTCGTATCTGGGAAGATACGATTCGATAGAGATCCTGAGTCGGCGAACCTTGAGTAAGGCTAACAAAGAACTCACCCAATTTATACACCCACCGCGCAATGATTATCCCCTACAGTTAAAGTTCCGTCCTTAAAGAACATCATTGTTTTATTTCATCTTTTTATGTGTATTCTTCCAAGATTATCCTCATTTAAAATATACAACTAAAAGATAAATTCAACCATTTCTAAGGTAGCACAATCACTGTAGGCTCGACAGATTACGATTTATATCTCACGGATCAATCAATCCTAGTCTGTTTGGGCAATCCATACTTTGACTGGCGGATTCAAAATCTGATTTAAAGCCTTAAATAATTGTGTCATGTTTAACCAGATGACTCCCTAATAAAACCATGAACATGGGGATGGGGAACTACACTTTCAATCTTAGAAGCATGAAGCATGGGGATGGGATTGTTTGCTAGAAGTCTTCTCCAAGATGAGGTCTAGTGATAGGTGGATCAGGTGAATTAAGGAGTGCATTTCCTCTGCTACTTTGTAGTGCTCATCAGTGGGCAACTCACATCCTTATTCCATAGTGGGAGAAGCCTCAGACAGGGGGATGCTATGTTGCCCCTCCTTTTTATGGTGGCACAGATTCTGAGTAGAGTGTGGTACAAGGCAGAGAACACAAATATCATTAGGGTTTCCAGACTACCCAGTAGGGGCTGCATGTTACACATCTTCAGTATGTTGATGATATGATTTTGTTCTTTCTTGTAGAGGCCAATTGTTTACGGCCAGGCTCATCTGGGAGTTGTTTAGAGAGGTTTCAGGATTGTCCGTCAACTTCCTCAAGAGTCAGTTGATTGGTATCAACATTGGGGAGTCAGAGCTGGGTAGAATTGCCTTCGTCGTAGTGTGTCAGAGAAGAGTTTCTGATGCGAGACAGCAAGGGAAATCCAGAGGAAAGGGCTCGGAGGAGAGGGAAAAAGAAGAAGGCAAGGGATGAACAAGGGAGGAAGGGGGGGGGAGAGAAGAAGAACCAGGGGCTTCACACCCCCACTGAACAGCCCCATCCTGGGGTCCTCACCAGCACACACAACGCACCAAGCGACAACAACATTTCCTTTCTTATCTCATCATTCTAATCATTACCGTTCCCAAAAGGGAGTACATAGGACATATATAGACTCCCAAAATAAAGCCCTAATAGGAAAAATTAGCAAGTTACCCTTAAGACTCCTAAAAGGATAAAAAACATGCAGAAAAATAAAGAAAATAGAAAAGACATCAATTGGGCCTCTAATGGGCCAAACAAAATACAACATGGACCTTTGACTCCGTTTCTACAATTCTTGGATTCCCATCATTCTCTCCTGGTTCGAGAAAATTCGCCCTCGAATTTTAAAATGCGTCAGTATACATATGCGAACGGCTGGATCGACTATGAGAACTTCAAGCAAATGGTCATATCAAGAACCCCAAACTAGTCCCCTGCATGCAAATCACAAAAGGTCTGCCATACCAGATCAATAAGATCTGATCCTGACTCCACAACTAACAGAGGATCTGAAGTCTCTGGAGAACTGAGGTCATGACCACCACTGCATAATAAGTCAGCATCAAACACAAGAGTATCTAGCATGTGCAACCCAAAATCAACTAATAGGTTGTGATCCCATGAACCCATAACCAATAACTCAGTAGCAGCTGTTAACAATGGTCTATCCTCAAATACATCATCTGATATCAAACAAAGTCCAAACTCAATAAACAAGTTAGCAACTAAGGCATTCTCAACTATAGGTGCAATACATGCAAGGGTCGGTGTCTCTACCTTGGCCACTTTCTGCTCCAAAGGTGTCGATGTAGCTTTAGCAGAAACATAAGCTTTAAAGGAAAAAAATATGCTTCAAGTGTGGCGGATACAGCATGCACTGGGATTGCTCAGAATTCGTGGTGGCATGCCACTCTTGTAACCACTCAGACCCTACAATGATGGAGAAGCCTCATGAGGGAAAAATCTCAGCCCAAGCTCCATCAAAATACCTAAAATCTGTGGAGTAAGTGTGCTCTTGACATTTTACATGAAACTCAACAAAAGCATGGTCATGCTTAACAATAATTTCACCGGTTTGAGATAATAGATCCACAATTCCTTGAGAGCTATAATTGCCACATCGGAGCGAATCAAATCCCAAAGAAACAACCTTCTCATTTGGCAATCGAACTAGAGTGCGAAAACAAAGGGAGAGCATGATACTAGATCTCAACTTGTGTTGTCCGGCGAGTGAGTATAGCACTAAACAAGGTTGGCTACGCTGAAAGGAATTTGTTGATGTGTTCGGCTCGCAAAACAGAGCACAAACTAGTGACCTCGAAATGCGTACAGTGATGGCATGCAAAACAAGGTGCTGTCTAAACTGTCGCACGTTGAAACTGTGTTGCTCTTACAAAGACGAGACCAACGGTGCTGACGGCACTCAAGTCAGAGTCTGGGACCACCACGAACGATGGGTACAATGTCCTCATAAAGCGTGCAAGTGCGGCACGCAAAACAAGGTATTACTGGCGGACGGAACATACAACGAGGTTGGCCTCATCAACATGATCCCAACGGCGCAAGTGGCTCGCAAATCGGAGTACAGACAAGGTCGTGGCGCTGGCAGTGCGATAAGAGCACATGTTGCACCGCCGGGTGCACTGTGTTGAACCAAGCCTGGCGCAGTGGGCTCAGATCCTTGGACTATAGGCTATGGACCAGATGGCCCTGAGTTGGTTCGGACCAGGTCCAATGGGCTTCAGTCAACCGGCTCAGTAAGAGAGGGAGAATAGAAGGGGCGAATGAATCGACTAGGCGAACCGATGGCTTAAGTTAACTGGATCGGGGGCCAATGAACTGGTCAGGCGAACTGGTGGCTTAAGTTAACTGGATCCTTCTATTGGGTCCGGATCCGATACGCTCCAAATAGGCTCAAGTTAGCAGAATTGGTTTGGATCCGGTCAAGTTCGAATAGACCGGCCCGAATAATGGGGTCTTCTCCCTCCCCGTAGGGCTCCTGTGTGCCCTAGCTTGCAAGAGGGAAGAGGCAGCAGTGGCGGCAGCACACGTAGAGGATGACGCTAGTGCCGGCTCCGATGGCACGTGACGGCGGCGTGCAGAGGCGCTGGCGATGCTAGTGAGGTTCGAGCCCTCCCCTCCCACCTCTTCTACACCCTATCCGAACCAGAACGAAGGCGGATGGCTATGGGGCGGGGGCACGGGTGACTCCGGCGGCAGCGGGGCGAGGGCGCGGGTGACTCCGGCGGTGGAATAGGAGGACGGTACCGTGTACCGATTGGGGTGCGTCGGAGGCGCTGGCGGCGCCTACGGAGGACTGCGGCAAGGGCGGCAACTCCAAAGGACAACAGCAACTGCGACAGCAGTGGTAGGCCGCCGGCGCACACACTCCACCAACTGCATTTTTTTTTTCCTCCTCTTCTATTTTTGTCGCTGCTACAAGCCAAACTGAGGGGAAGGGAGATGGAAGGAGACGGAGAGGAGAGAGCTCACAGAACTTGGGCCATGAGAATGACCCAACACCGGCTCTGATACCAAATTAATGCGGGACAGCAAGGGGAATCAAGAGGAAGGGACTCGGAGGCCAAGGGAAAAAAAGAAGAAAGGGCAAGAAAGCAAGGATGAATAGGGGAGGAAGAAGAGGGGGGGGGGGGGGGGGGGGGGGGGGGAGAGGAAGAACCAGGGGCTTCACACCCCCATTCCTGGGGTCCTCACCAGCACACACAACACACCAGGCAGCAGCAACCTTTCCTTTCTTATCTCATCATTCTAATCATTACCTTTCCCAAAAGGGAGTACATAGGACATATATAGGCCCCCAAAAGGAAGCCCTAATAGGAAAAATTACCAAGTTACCCTTAAGACTCCTAAAAGAACAAAAAACATGTAGAAAAAATAAAGAAAATAGAAAAGACATCAATTGGGCCTCTAATGGGCCAAACAAAATACAACATGGACCTTTGGCTCCGTTTTTGCAGTTCCTGGATTCCCATCATTCTCTCATTTCCTATCTTAGAACACCACTTACACCAGGAGTGCTTCACTGTAGAGATTGGGAGAAGGTGGTGCATAGGTTTGATCGTCAGCTAGCTAGGTAGAAGCGGATGCTACTTTCCTTCAGAGGCAGGATGACTTTATATAGGTCCGTGCTGGATTCACTCTACATATTACCTTTCTATATTCAGGATCCCCTCATTTGTGGTTGATAAGTCGGCGTTTTGATCATTTAAAAGGGCAATTGCATGCATCATACTCATAGTTTTACGTGTAAAATAGCATGAAGTGATAGATAATTTTGCATCAATCCCAACAGTACCAATTTCATTAAATTCCGAATAAAAAACATCGTCATTTCATGTGAATAATGGAGTATAATGCATTTGAGATTTTCTCAGCAAAACCGAAATAATATTATTTGAGCATAAATGTAATATTAATCACGATAATATTCTAATGCACATTTATTATTTGTGTGAACAGGACATGAAGATGTTGTGGTGCAGTGGTTAAGTCTTTGGAAATTTATGGGAGGTCTAAACTTCCAATCTCAACAGAAACAACCACCTTTCTTTTTTGCAAAAATAAACGAAGTAAGGGCAAACAAGGAATAAAAAGTGTAAAGACGGTTGCCCTACTCTCTTACCCAAGAAGGGCAAGAGGAACCAGCCGCCACCTCTATTCTCCCCTTTCTTTATTTTAAATCATCTCCCCCCCCTTTTTAAAAGGCCTTCTTCCTTCTTTTGTTTCTTCTTCTTCTATTTTTTTATTCTCTCTCTGGCTTTTTCCTCTCTTCTCGCCCTCTCTCTCTCTTACGCATCCTCTCTCTATTTCTCTCACCCACAGCATCTCTCTCTCCCTGCTATTCTCTCCCTCTCTCTACGTCTCTCCCTCTCTCTACCTTTTTCTTTCACTCCCTCTCTATACGTCTCTCTTTCTCCCCACCATTTTCTCTCTCTCCCTTTTTCTCTCTGTTTCACACCTCTCTCTCTCTTTCTTTTTTCTCTCTCTCTCTTATTGTTGCACGCCTGCCGCAACGCCCATACGCTGCCTAGTGCCACGCGGCGCCCGTTGCCACAGCCAATTGTTGCGCCCGGGCCCGCCAGGACCACGTGTCGCCCTGCCTATTTCGCAGGGGGCGACATCGTCGCCCGTGCCACTGCACGGGCCGCCACGCGGCGCTCTACATGCGCTTCCCGCCCGGCTGCCTGTCACGCCGCCTGTACGAAGCACGCGCCTCGTTGGGCGCACTACGCCACCCCGCGCCCACCTCTCCTGCCTCGCCAGCGCCCGGTACACTACGCCGGCTTCTCCCACCGCCCTTGCGCCGGTCCAATGCGCCAAGCCCCTTTCAAGCCCTCTTGTTGGCTCCACCGAGCCCGGTTCACTGCGCCCAGCGCTTACAGGAGCCCTGTTGCCACTGTTTGGCAACTGTTCTCATTGTCTTTTCCAGTTTATTTAGTTGTTTTGTTTACGTTTAGTTGTTTGAATATTGTTTTAAGTTGATTAAGTTCAAAAAAGTTTGCAAGGTTATTCTTTGTTGTTAAATGGGTAATGGTTAATGATAATAGTATTTAAAGTTTCTTCATTTAATTGTTATTTCTTTTTCACAAGAGTGTGTGTGTGTATTTTTTTAAATTAGTTCACTTAGTTAGTTGTTTTTGTTGTAGTCTTGGTTGTGTTAGTTAATTAAGTTGTTGTTGTGATTAAATAACTAATTAGTTAATGCAAATCATCAATTCTTTTTCTAGATCAATCAAAATTCAAAATTTTCAAATATTAAGATTTTATTTTCCTGTGGATTCAACTCGGACTCAGCGTTACTCTTATTAAATCTGATTTGAATGAGCCGATTAAATATAATTGTTAGCTTTGATTTTTAACGACATAATCTTTGGCTATCAATTTTTGGCGTCGTTGCCGGGGAATTAGATTTTTTATTTTGATTATTTTAGATTTAGTATAATTATTCTTTATCTCACCTTCTTTTTCTTATTTTTGTAGGTGCATTGAAAAAAAAAAAAGGAGGGAAGCGAAATCATTGGTTAGTGTGCTCCAACTCTTCCATTGCTATTTTTATTTATTTGTTTTTCTTAGTTAATTTCATTTTTTGTAGTTTCTAATTTAGATAGGTTTCCATTAATATAAAAAAAAAAGGAAAGCTTCAAATTCAAATTTAAAAATCATCATTCCAAGATTAGAAACCATTCATGTTAGGCATTCATTATTCTAGGAAAGCATGAATCAGTTTTCATTCTTAGTTATTTCTTTTTTCTATTGAAGATTGCGGGGGAAAGGTACGTGTTTCAATTATAACAAGTCATTCATGATTGCATCAAAACTCCTTGCTTTGATTTGACTGTTGCATTGCATTGCATTGCATTGAAAAAGACTTCTAAGGGCAATACCTTTAATCACATAAGGTAGAGATTTCATCACCATTCCTTAGCCCACAAATCACCTTCCTTGCATTGTCATTTCCTAAATCCAATAAAAGCAAGTCGAAAGGGACTCTAGGGTTCACACTGTAAATGGTTTAAATTTCGGGTTGCCTCCATTTTTGGCAACGGTGTGTAGGCTAGAGGTTAAAAAGGTAAACGCCTAAGTAAGAAAGTGGTTCTTTAATTAGGTCCCTACGAAAGTAAGGGGAGCCTCCCACTGTCCCACCTCTTACCTGACCGTTGACTTATTGTGGTTGTAACTTGAGGTGGACCACATTCACTTTGTGAGAAAACTCACATAGAAGTCTAGACAACCTTAGATCATTAGGTTAATATTATTTGCTAATTTGTTTGCATAAAAAAAAAAAAAAAAAAACTCTCTCTTTGTCCTAGTGTATGCAAGGTAGGAGATCTCAAAGCTCTAACATTCTAGGACCAATTGCTGAAATCGAGAGAATTATTCATCAAAGAAACTCACCTCAAGATCAAATGGCCGAGAATCATGATCCCCCGAAGCAAATGAAGGACTATTTCATTCTAAATCAATATCAACCTTCATCTTGCATTCACCTTCCTCAGAATCCGGTCAATCGATATGAGATTAAATCAAGTACCATTCAGATGCTCCCATCTTTTTATAGGAATACTAATGAAGATCCTTATAAGCATCTGGATGAATTTCTAGAGATCTGTTCTACGGTGAAAATCCAAAATTTTACCGATGATGCCCTTAAGTTGACCCTATTTCCCTTTTCATTGAAAGATAAAGCTAAATATAGGTTGGGGACTATAGGAAGGCCTATTAGGACATGGGAAGAAATGCAAAAAGAATTTCTCAAAAAGTTCTATCCCATAAGGTGAACCAACACTATGAGAAGGGCCATCACGGGTTTTATCCAAACTCCCGAGGAATTGATTCATGAATCATGGGAAATATTGAAAGAATTCCTTCAGAAATGCCCTTATCATGGGCTATCAAAGTGACAAATTGTCTAAGCATTCTATGAAGGGTTGTCTGAACAATTCAGACAAATGGTGGATGCCTCATATGGAGGGACATTTATGATGAAAAACGAAGATGAGGCTTATGATTTATTTGAGATGTTAAGTGAAAATTCCATTAATCATGTCTCTCTATCATTTTACGAGAGATCTGTTGGGCCATCTAAACGGGCCGGAATGTATGAACTTAAGACTCGTGGAGAGCCCGAATCCATAATGGACATCAATTTGATCAATCAGAAATTGGATAAGGTAGACATATTGGCTCAAAAGTTAGACCAACTATTGGCCTTAAACAAACAAGAACCTACCTACCCAACACCATTTAGTCCATACGAGGGCCCATCTTCCATCTCTCATGACATTTGTGCTTTGTGCGCAAGTCCGGCCCATCAAGTAACGGAATGCCCAACTTCCACCGTTCATTCAAGAACAAGTTCAGGCCGCCCAGGGGTTCTCCAGGCCCGGTAATGATCCATTTTCGAACACTTATAATCCTAGTTGGAGGAATCACCCTAATTTTGCGTAGAAGAATAACAAGCTCCATCACAAATGTCCAATCCTTCCACGCATCAAGCCCAAAAGTCACAAAACTCCTTTCAACATCAGTTTAATTTTTATGGGAATACATCCACAGGGGCTACGTGGAGGCCACAGGCCCAATTCTCTCAAGCCCAATTCTCTCAACCAGCCCACTAGCAATCTTTCCAATCAGGGCAACCAACCCAATACCCTTCTCCACCCACTTATCAACCACCTCCTCAACCCAACTTTGATGACAAATTCACGCAACTCCAACAACTTATCTTGACCCAACAACAGCCTATTTCTAAGTTGGAGAGTCAAATGGGCCAATTAGCTAAGGCAACTATGAGGAGGGAAATGGGCCAACTTCCTAGTCAACCAATTGCCAATCCGAGGAATCAGCCTCTGGGTTTTCCGCCTCAATCAGGCCTTTTACCTCAACCCGGCCCTTTATCACAACCGAAAGGACCGCAATTTGAAAATGCTAAAGCTATTTCGGTTCTTAAGAGTGGAAAGAGTTTGGAAAACCCACAGAGAGATAGGGAGGTGGCAGAAGAGCCCATTAATGGACCTCATGAGGTCGAAAGTAAGAGTGAAGCTAAGCCCAATATGGAGAAGTTGGAGGAGAATTCCAAAGGGAAAGAGAAACTAGATGAAGGCCTAAGTTCATATCAACCAAGGGTGCCCTTCCCAAATGTTTTAGCGGCCAAGTCCAATGCTAGGAAGAAACTGGCCCAGAATAAAGAGTTGATGGAATTATTCAAGCAAGTACATATTAATATTCCACTCATTGATGCCATTAAGCATGTGCCGGCTTATGCTAAATTCCTTAAGGAATTATGCACACCGCAAAGGGAATCTAGAATGGTACCCGAAAAGGTTAGACTTTCGGAGGATGTAAGTGCAACTGTGATGAATCATCTTCCCAAGAAGTTGAAGGACCTCGGGGCACCTTTGATCTCATGTGACTTAGGTGGAGTCACATTTGATAGAGTTTTATTGGATCTGGGTGCCAGTGTAAACCTTTTGCCAACAGCTATTTATGAACAATTTGATATTAGAGAACTAAAGTCCACATCCATCATCTTACAATTGGTTGATAGGTCCGTGAAGACTCCATGTGAATTGATTGAGGATGTCATTGTAAAAATCCATGATTGTTATTTTCCCGTGGATTTTCTTTTTCTAGATATGGCATCACCTGAGGAACTCATTCACACTCCGATCATCCTAGGACGTCCATTCTTAGCCACTGCCAAAGTTAATATAAAATTATAAATTGTGAAACTGGCATGATAGACATATCCTTTGGAGGTCAAAAAGTCAAGATTAATGTCTTTAAAACAACCCAATATCCGGATCATGAAGAAGAATGCCACACCATTGATATGTTGGATAATTTGGTTAAAGAGAATGTGATGCTTACTCAGGACCTTTTAAAAGAAGCCAATGCTCTAAAGGATTCTCCTAAACCTTTAACATATGGCCCAAGGTGAGACCTTTACCTGCCTTGCAATCTAAGCCCACTCTGCCATCTTTAGAGGACCCGCCCGCGCTCGAACTCAAGCCTTTACCCGAGTCTCTTAAATATGTCTTCTCGGGCCCCGACCAGACTCTTCCAGTCATCATCGCGACAAACCTCACATCGCCGCAGGAGGCCCAACTAATTGAAGTCCTTAAAGCCCATAAGGGTGCCATTGGGTGGTCGGTGGCATATTTAAAGGGGATTAGCCCATCTATTTGCATGCATCACATTTATATGGAAGAGAATTCCAATCCAAGTCGGGAAATGCAAAGGCGGCTTAACCCAAATATGAAAGAAGTGGTAAAGAAGGAGGTTGTGAAATGGCTTGATGCGGGTATCATTTACCCCATATCAGATAGTAAATTGGTCAGCCTAACTCAAGTGGTACCCAAGAAGTCCGGATTGACGGTGATTAAGAATGATCATGGGGAGGAGATACCCACTAGGCTCACCACAGGATGGAGAGTGTGTATTGATTACAGAAACTCAATATCATGACTAAAAAGCACCACTTTCCACTCCCATTCATAGATCAGATCTTGGAAAAGTTATCGGGCCAGAAATTCTTCTGCTTCTTAGATGGATACTCCGAGTATAATCAAGTGGCTATTTATCCGGGAGATCAACAAAAGACCACCTTCACATGCCCTTATAACACATTTGCCTTTCAGGAGAATGCCATTTGGATTATGCAATGCACTTGCTACATTTCAATAGTGCATAATGGCTATATTCTCCGACATGGTCGGAGAGTTCCTCGAACTTTTTATGGATGATTTTTCGATCTTCGGGGAATCTTTTGAAAATTGCCTAGAAAATCTGAAACAGATGCTAACTCGTTGCATAGAAACCAACCTGATACTTAGCTGGGAGAAAAGCCATTTAATGGTTCAAGAGGGCATCGTTCTAGGCTACATTATATCTGAGAGGGGGATAGAGGTAGATAAAGTTAAGATTGATCTCATATCTAATCTTCCTCCTCCCACCTCGGTCAGACAAATCCGTTCATTTCTTGGCCATGCCGGTTTCTATCGCATATTCATACAAAATTTCTCTCAAATCGCCCGACCTCTAACTCTTCTCCTAGCTAAGGATGTCCCATTCCACCTAGATGAACCATGTATAAAGGCATTCAATTCTTTGAAGGAAGCTTTGACCAAAGCTCTGATTCTTCAATTTCTTGATTGGTCTTTGTCTTTCGAGATTATGTGTGATGCCTCTGACTATGCTATCGGTGCGGTTTTGGGACAAAGAATCAACAAATGTCCTGTGGTGATCTATTATGCAAGTCGCACCCTTGCAGATGCCCAAATGAATTATACCACTACGGAACTTGTTGTGGTTTTTGCCCTAGAGAAATTCCGATCTTATCTTTTAGGGGTAAAAGTCATAATCTATTCTGATCACTCAGCTCTGAAATACCTTTTGACCAAGAAAGATGCAAAGTCCAGACTCATCAAATGGATCTTACTCCTTCAAGAATTTGATTTAGAAATTCGGGATAAAAAGGGCTCTAAGAATGTGGTAGCTGACTACCTGTCCCGAATTCTGATTTCTGATAGTGAACCAATGACTGATTCATTCTCTGATAAGCATATATTAGCTATTTCTCACACTACTGCACCTTGGTATGCCCATATTGTCAACTACAAGATAGCCAATCAACTTCCGGCAGGATGGACCAAAAGTGAGGAGGACATATTCTTATCCTAGAAGAAGTATTATTTCTAGGATGATCCTGAGTTATTCAAATTTTGTTCCGATCAAATCATCTGGCGATGTGTTCCTGAGGAAGAACAACAAAGTGTGCTGAACTTCTGCCACAATCTCTCTTGCGAGGGCCACTTCTCGAGGAAGAAAACTGCAGCCAAGGTCCTGCAAAGTGGTTTTTACTGGCCCACACTCTTTAAAGACGCCTATAAGTTCAGCAGAACTTGCATCCGATGCTAAGCTGTAAGAAATATGGCAAAAAAGGACACGATGCCACTCAACCCCATTCTAGTGGTTTAAGTCATTGATGTTTGGGGAATAGACTTTATGGGACCTTTTCTACCTTCGTTTGGACATGAATATATCTTAGTGGCAGTGGATTATGTCTCTAAATGGATTGAAGCAATAGCCACCCGGACCAATTATCATAAAGTGGTCATGAAATTTGTCCAGAAGAATATCTTTTCAAGGTTCGGGTGGCCTAAGGCTATCATAAGTGATGGGGGCACACATTTCACGAATTCTCAATTTCGATCTCTACTTAAGAAATATGGGATTACTCACAAGCTAGCTACCCCTTATCATCCCCAGACCAATGGCCAAGTGGAGGTATCCAATAGGGAAATCAAGAATATTTTGCAAAAGTCAGTTAGGTCCGATAGAAAAGATTGGATGATGCTTTGTGGGCCTATCGGACCGCTTATAAAACTCCTATTGGCATGTCTCCTTATCGCCTGATTTTTGGAAAAACTTGCCACCTTCCTGTGAAATTGGAACATAAGGCATATTAGGCCATCAAACAAGTCAATCTGAACCTAGTCCAAACTGGTACCTACAGAACCCTGCAACTGAGTGAGCTTGAGGAGCCGCGTAATGAAGCCTATGAGAATTCCAAGATTTATAAAGCCAAAACTAAAGCCTTCTATGATAAACACATTGTGAGGAAATCTTTCCATCCAAATCAAAAGGTTTGACTATTTAACTCTAGGCTTCGCCTCTTCCCAAGAAAACTGAAATCAAAATGGGACGGACCCTTCCTAGTTATTAAAACCTTTGACCATGGAGCTGTTAAAATCATGGATCCAAAGACTAGACACACATTTACTGTTAATGGGCAACGGCTGAAACCGTTTGTTGAAAATCTTCAAAATAGCCCACCTGAATCCATGGTGCTAAGTGATCCACAATGATCGCGCTTCCGTCTGGCTAAAGACATTAAACTTAGCACTTATTGGGAGGCAATCCAACATTTTAGATCATCTTTTACTTTTCTTTTCATTTTTTAGGTTTTTTGCAGCAGTCGGCTCTGATCTTCATAACCTCAGGTTGTTTCGCTCCTTCCTAGTTTTCTTATGGCTAGCATATTATTCATATCTTTTATGCCATTGAGGACAATGCCATTCAAGTTTGGGGGGGGGGGGGTAATCATATCTTTTATGCATGAAAAATCTTTTGAAGAAAACTGATATTTTTCACTGAAAAAAAAATGGTCAAAAATTTTAATTTTACTTTCAAAAACTTCTTTTTCACATCCCACGTAAGTAAAATGAAATCTTGTTTCATGTAGAAAATCTTAAACAAATCAGTTTTGTGTTAGCTAAATTGGATAAAGCCTTTAAAGTTCAGAATATCCCACTTCACAAGAAGCCACGACATGAATGATTTTCACACACACACGGCAACTTAAAATGAGTGAAAGACCTTGAATGTATAAAATTGCTAGAATTAACCTTAAAGATAGGACTACCTATTCCAATTTTTTCTTTTTAGGTTGAATGAAAAGAACGTTAGGATTCGTAATAAGGGACCGATCCACTCAGCACTCTAAAGAGGCAGTCATTAAAAAAAAGGGACAGTTGTAAATATTAAATGCCAAATAAGGTGTCAAAAAGATCTAAAGGAAGGCAGGTGGCAAAAAATACACACCTTCCCTTAGACAGATTAAAGAGAGTACTAAAAAGTACGCACTCTCATAAGCAAAAGCGTAACTAAATGAAAAAGCCGTGTTAAATACAAAGTCCCTTATACTAAAAAAATAAATAAATACGACTAAGTCGTGAAAAGTGCTGAGTCGGAGCGGGAGTTGAAAAACGATCCTCTCGGACTGATCGGGAAACCCCTTTTCACTTCTCTTCCCCAAGTAATTTTATCTAAAGGGTTAGTAAAGGCGAGGATATAATGGAAAGGGCATAAACAAGTTCTAAGCATGCCAACTTACTTGTACGATCACCTGTCGCGAACCAAAGTGTAGTGGGAAATGAAAACTTTAACTTAACCAATCAGCTACTATTTAACTGACTGTGATAGATAAGTACAAATGAAGCATGATAGTTCATTGTTGTCCCAACTTTTCTTCTATTTACATTGCTAAGGGACTAGCAATGAGTAAGTTGGGGGGTGTGATAAGTCGGCGTTTTGATCATTTAAAAGGACAATTGCACGCATCATACTCATAGTTTTACATGTAAAATAGCATGAAATGATAGATAATTTTGCACTGATCCCAACAGTACCAATTTCATTAAATTTTGAATTAAAAATATCGTCATTTCATGTGAATAACGGAGTATAATGCATTTGCGGTTTTCTCAGCAAAATCGAAATAATATTATTTCAACATAAATGTAATATTAATCACGATAATATTCTAATGTACATTTATTATTTGTGTGAACAAGATAAGAAGATGTTGTGGTACAGTGGTTAAGTCTTTGGAGATTTATGGGAGGTCTAAAATTCAAATCTCAACAGAAACAACCACTTTTTTGCAAAAATGAACGAAGCGAGGGCAAACAAGGAATAAAAAGTGTAAAGAGGGTTGCCCTAATCTCTTACCCAAGAAGGGCAAGAGGAACCAGTCGCCACCTCTATTCCCCCTTTTCTTTATTTTGAATCATCTTTCCCCCCTTTTTAAAAGGCCTTTTTCCTTCTTTTGTTTCTTCTTCTTCCATTTTTTTATTCTCTCTCTGGCTTTTTCCTCTCTCTTCTCACCCTCTCTCTCTCACGCATCCTCTCTCTTTCTCTCACCCGCAGCATCTGTCTCTCCCTGCTATTCTCTCCCTCTCTCTGCGTCCCTCCCTCTCTCTACCTTTTTCTTTCTCTCCCTCTCTGTACGTCTCTCTCTCTTTCTCCCCACAATTTCTCTCTCTCCCTTTTTCTCTGTTTTACGCCTCTCTCTCTCTTTCTTTCTTTTTTCTCTCTCTCTCTCATTGCTACACACCTGCCGCAACACCCATACGCTGCCCAACGCCATGCGGCGCCCATCGCCACAGCCAGCCGCCGCGGGGGCCACGTATCGCCCTGCGTGTTTCACAGGGAGCGACATCGTCGCCCGTGCCGCTACACAGGCCGCCACGCGCCACGCGGCGCTCTCCAGGCGCTTCCCGCCTGGCCGCATGTCACGCCATCCGTACAAAGCACGCACCTCGCTAGGTGCACTGCGCCACCCCGCTCATGCCTCTCTTGTCTCGCCAGCGCCCAGCACACCACGCCGGCTTCTCCCACCGCCCCTGCGCCGGTCTAGTGCACCAAGCCCCTTTCAAGCCCTCTTGTTGGCTCCACCGAGCCCGGTTCACTACGCCCAGCACTCACAGGAGCCCTGTTGCCACTGTTTGGCAGCTGTTCTCATTGTCTTTTCCAGTTTATTTAGTTGTTTTGTTTAGGTTTAGTTGTTTGAATATTGTTTTAAGTTGATTAAGTCCAGAAAAGTTTGCAAGGTTATTCTTTGTTGTTAGATGGATAATGGTTAATGATAATAGTGTTTAGAGTTTCTTCATTTAATTGTTATTTCTTTTTCACAAGAGTGTGTGTGTGTATTTTCTTAAATTAGATCACTTAGTTGTTTTTGTTATAGTCTTGGTTGTGTTAGTTAATTAAGTTACTGTTGTGATTAAATACCTAATTAGTTAATGCAAATCATCAATTCTTTTTCTAGATCAATCAAAATTCAAAGTTTTCAAATATTAAGATTTTATTTCCCTATGGATTAGACTCGGACTCACCATTACTCTTATTAAATATGATTTAAATGAGCCGATTAAATATGATTGTTAGCTTTGATTTTTAACGACATAATCTTTGGCTATCAGTGGTCAAAAGATTAGACTCTATTTGAGCCAGGTTCTTTTGGCATAGATCAGGGGAAGTGAAGAGGGGAGGATTTGCTGTTTCCTAGGGTCGTATATGTAGATCAAAGGAGAAAGGTGGATTGGATTTGAAGAACATTAAGCTTTTCAACTTGGCCCTCCTCTTCAAGTGGATCTGAAAGTTGATGCAACATGATATGGGTTTGTGGTCTCAAGTGATTTCTTAGAAGTCCTATTCTCTTTCCAGGGAGTGGGATGTCCTCCTACCCACACTATATAATGTCTCTCCTCGCTGGAAGGGTGTTCTTTCTAGGGCTAATGTGGTCAACGCAGGATAACTCATTGTGGTTGGCAATGGAAGGAAAACACTTTTCTGGCAGGATTTTTGGTGCTCTTCTCAACCTTTGTGCTCTTATTCCCGCCGTTGTTTGAGATTTCATTGCATCAGTCTGCCCCTGTCTCACAAGTGGCCGATGGAGTACGTGATCAGACTATTTGGAGTCCTTTGTTCATGAGGAATTTGAGAGAGGAAGAGATGGGCGAACTGCTCTTGTTGCTTCAGACTTAGCAGCCGTTCATGATAAAGCTGACGGTGGAAGATCAGTGGACCTGAAGATGGGACAAGAATGGATTCATTCTGTCAAGTCTACATATTACATCATTTCTGATGGGGGTGTAGATTTCCTTTCTTCTCTTTAGTCTGGGAGGTCAAAAGTCCTCCCAAGGTTCAGTTCCAGATGTGGAAAGCCTCCCTTAATAGGCTTCCCATGTGTGATAGATTGGCCCGGTTCCATCAAGATCTTCCGACTGGGTGTTGTCTATGTGGCATGGGGTAGTCGTCTCTGAACCACCTGTTCAGCTCCTGCCTCTTTTCTAGGAAGGTGTGGCAGCTCATAGGTGATGTTTTCAATTCGGATTGTTCATCCTTAGATTCTGTGAAAACCTCCTCCTCCAGCAGGGGAGACCCTGGGCGTTGAAGATGACCGGATCCTATAGTAGCTGATTCTCTCTGCTACTACCTGGGAACTTTGGATGGGCTGAATTCTTCTAACTCCTCCTTGTTTTGTTCTCTGTAGGAGAGTTGAGTGGGTTTCACCATCTTGTTGGTTTGTATGGGGGAGATTTTGTTGTTTTCCCTTCTGACTTGTACATTTACTCCTTTTCGCATTTCTAAAATAAGTGGTACTATCCACATTCAAAAATCTTAGAAGCATGAAGCGGACAGGGAATGATAATGGGAAAAAGATGGGAGTGAGGAATATTCTAGTTCACTATTCAAATTTTCTTTGGGGGGAGGAGCAGGAACAAGAAGCAGGAAAAATGGTAACATGGGTGAATCCTGCTTCTAAGCTTTCAATCCATTGCCTTCTATGTAGTCAAATTGCTACTCATCATTGCCATGTACAGTCACGATTGCTACTCATCATTGCCATGTACAGTCACGATTGCTACTCATCATTGCCACCATCATTTGTCACCAACGTTGTGGTGCCCAGCCGCCTCCTCCTTTATTCTTCTTTCTCCCTCATCCTCCCACCATGGTGGCTGAGATCCTCCATCTCACCGTCACTCTTTCTCTTTCTCCTCTTCCCCATGCACTGCTGCCACCTCGTCTTCTTATTCCTCCCTATCTCAATGTTTCTGCTGAACCAAGATCTCAACAATATCTTGCTAAGATCTTGCAGTGCTGTATTTCATGTTAAGCCTGAACTGCAGGTTTAACATAATCACTTGCAGCATCTAGCATACCGAACTCTTTTGGAAAATGTTAGAAAATTTACAAGAACTACAAAATCAGATGGTTGCAGAACCATATTATGCTGATTAAAGTGAATAAAAAATGGACTAAAAATCTACGTTTCTTGCATAAACCCTCATTTTATTGAATGAAATTTGTAAAAATTTGCACATTATGTACAGTTACTTGGAGAAAACAGTTGTGTACATCTTATGTATCTTGGGGGGAAAACATACGGCAGAATATTGAATCAGGCAATCCATGATGTCCAGACAAGTGCGTAGGACAGATTATCAAGTTTGCTGATTTGTAAAAATTCGCACATTACATACAGTTACTTGAAGAAAAACAGTTGTGTACATCTTATGTGTTTGGGGGGAAGAAAACATTGGATCAGGCAATCCATGATGTCCAGCCAAGTGCGTAAGGCAGTTATCAAATTTGCTGCTAAAAGTTTGAGTTTCTAGTGCATTTACAAATATAGCCTAGAAAAAGAACGACAAGAACCAGTGGCAGTGGGGACTCAAGGGGTACTTTTCTCTCTAGTCCACACTGAATTGCTGCTTTGCAAAATCAATTTCAATTCAGTGATGGAACCCAGCTGATTTCACCAACATGATGATGACTCGAAGCAGTCATTGTCCATTTAATTTATGAAGCAGATTTTGTGGCCCAATATTCCACGAGATATTGTGGCAGTTAGCATGAAGGGAGAAAATAATGTAATATTTAGACATGAATTGAAACCAACTTATGCCATGTTGATGTAGTAACTTCTAACAATTGATGCACTGGCAAGTGGCAAAGCAGAAAAAGAAAAGGGGAAATGCAAGGCAGGTGATATTTTCTGAGATGAGGATTGCAGCTTTACTTGCTAGTTATCACTCTCACTATACCATATTTATTGTAATGGTGTATGTGAATGTGAAAAAATAATGCCAGATTCACTATATTGGTATTTATCTTGTTGTGGTGGAGAGAATTATGGTTTATGGTTTATTGACCGCCTTCAAAAAGCATAATGAATAAACAAATATTACTTTTCAAAAAAATAAAATGAATATCACACATGAACAACATTATATTGTTTGGAGGTAGATTGCAGGTTATTCTATCTTCAGAGCCTCACAAGCGTATACTTTTCCTACTCATAGCAGGTTGTGAAAGGCATTTTTCTTAGCTCATGCTTGTCAATGCAATCACATCTTGGTTTATGTTTCTCATTTGCCATCTCAAAGCAATGAGAATTTGAATAAAAGAATTCTAATCATTTCTTAGAAACCATCTAACAGAAATATTGGATGGAAGTATTCCTTAGTGCATGTTTGGATAGAAGAAAATTTTAAAAATAGGAGAATTCTAATATTCGATTCCACTTCGAACATGCTACCAGAACTAGAAACAAATAGGAAAGTTCTAACTCCAATTGGATTCGAAATTGGAATCAGATGGTGGAACTGTTTATGGAGCCGTGATAGGAAAGAACTGTACCCACGTCCAACTCCAACACATTTAGAGCTATAATGATAAACTGCTTGCATATTTATTTCTATTCACCAATTATCAGAATGTTAGAGGATGATGACAATTTCTCCCAAAATATTAAATGCAGAAATTCAAAAAGCCTACAAGATAACAGATTCTAAAGCATGGGGGATAACCAACCACATTGAGTTGCTTGGTCCTAAGGGAAGTGATCCTTTATTTCAAGATTCCACCAAAGCATGGAAAGATAAACATACTCAGTTCATTACATTTAACAACAGTTTAGACAGTTATATATTATTGAAAGAAAACTATGGAATGCAAATAAGCAAAAGGTAAGGAAAAAGAGTTTGAACAGGCTTGTGTCAAGCCATCACCTTGATTTAGCTTCCGAGCAAACCAACCGTCCAAACCATCACAAACAAAACTGAGGTCAAGAACATTTAGTATCATAACTCCAGAACCAGAAGATCAACAAGATGCAAGTTCCAAGCATGGCAGCTACAAATTACCTGATGAAATACAGAACAACAAAGAGCGTTTTGTTTGTATAGCAAAGAGTGAAGGCCACACAATTCATCAATACTCTCATATAACCTGCAATCAAACGAGATACTGCTGGAACTAAATATAATTCTGGAATAATCTAGTGACTTTCCTTGTAAACTTGCATTTATGCAAGCCAACACCAAGGACTAAAAGTTGAATGCTAAGATATCTAAGCTAAGAAAGAAGTGTATAAATATAAATTGTGTGTAAAGCAAAGAGTGAAGGCCACAAAATTCATCAATACTCCCATATAACCTGCAAACAAACAAGATACTGCTGGAACTAAACATAATCTAATGACTTTCCTCAACTTGCATTTACTGAAGTTGACACCAAGGACTAAAAGTTGAATGCTAAGACTTCTAGGATAAGAAAGCAAGTATATAAATATAAAATATATTCATAAAAGAAAGGGCATATCAAAAAGAGAATACAACCAGGACAGGCATATCAAAAAGAGAATACAACCAGGACATCTTTCTAGCTTATATTGTAGATGTATAGATCCACATTTCCTTAAAGCATTACAGATAGCATAATAGAAAGGCAGCCTTGAACAACCAAGGTTCTCTCCACCTTTTGTAGTAAAGTTTGCAAGGAAGGGTACATATAAACAAATGATAAAGGAATATTTTATATTTCATACAATGGCCTTCACCATACCTAACTCTTAAGAGCAGTTCTCCTTCCCTTTTTTAAATCTCCAGTGCCACAGACCAATCTTTGCAACATCCATATCATCCTTTGCAAAAGCATGGGAAAAATATGAAAATACTTCTCTGAACAGATGGCTTTTTCTTCTCTCCATGCTATCCATAGAACTGCAGGCAGCACTGTGTGTCTTCTCTCGTTTAGTACAGTGCAAGAGATCATCCACCAAGCCATCAATTTTTGGAAATCAACAAAGGTTCTCCTTTGCTAATATCAATCACATGCTATTGGTGATGCCATCATTTGAGAAACAAATGGTCCAATGACCCTTTGCCAAATTCCACAGAGGATACATTTTCATTTTGACTCCATTTAGAAACCCCTTTGATCAGTTTGCAGCATGTGTCCTCCCAACTAACATGAAGCTACTTCCCATTGGAACATTTTAAAATTTTGCTGTTTGCTGACTGTATCCATTTACATTCCCATACTTTACATCCCTCCTTGTACTTTCCAACAAAGATTCACATAAAATGATCATTTCCAGCCATCTCCATGTTCTCCTACATCTTCTCATCTATCTGCATTAGGTTTCACAAATATGACGGATCCACATACTCTTCAGTCGTATCTGTCATGGGACTTCTTGCATACAAGCTCCATCACACAACACATTTATGTCCACACTCCAGAATGAGCAAATTAACAACCCTCTACATTTGGTTTTGCATACTAGTATGCTTGAGAAGTCTACCACCTAATTTTGTCAGGTAGTTTCTTATAAATATGAAAAAGATTTTGTTGTTATTCCAGAGGATGAACATGTCAACGAAAAGGTCATATTTATAAATTTCAAAGACTTTTGACAACTAATTTCAAATAAGGAACCATAAAATTTTCATTCAGGAAGCTTTTAATGGGGGCTCATTGTGCATTGTGCCAACAATAGTAAAAAGAAGGAAGGAGAAGGAGGGGGAAAAGAACATGTGTGAACAAAAGGGCATTAATATATGGTTTGCAACCGGAAGAGGATTTGAAGATAAGAGTGTCACTCCCTGATTATAAAAAGGAGTGCTAACCTATCGTAGAAAAATGCCAGAACAATGTCCCTCGGAATGGGTGGGTGGGGGGGCAGATTATTGGAAATGTTGTTCATTCAGTGACTGTTCAGTGGGGCAAAAACAGTGCAAGATTCTGTTGAATGTTATCATCAGTCTGTGGTCCCAGCAACAGAAATAATGCACAGCTTCCATGGTCCGACTTGATTGAATGTCAGGGCAGATTCAATCTGCATGGTGTGTGTGTGTTTTTTTTTTTGAAGGTGGTAAAGACCACTAATATGTATTATAAAACAAATTGGTAATTACAAAAGTGTACAAAACAGCACTCAAAAACAGGCCCAACACAAAAAATGACTGCGCCAGGGAACACCGAGCAACAATCCCACACTTCACTCCCCTAACCGCTCCAAAAACAAGGGCAGAGGACCCCACTCTCTTACCCTTTTCTGAAACAAAAGATACCACTGTACCAACCTCCCTAGACATTCTTGAAAATTCTTCGGTTCCTTTCCCCCCAAATCGTCCAAAGAGCGCCATGGAGAATGAGCCACAATCCTGGTCAGCACAGTGTGTTACTGGTGACTTTGATAAGGTCAGACATCCTTCTGAGAGGAATTGTGGGAAGACAGTGACATCTGCCATGAGGCAGTAATAGTTGGATTGAAGAATGAGATTTGATTGAGTTCCCTTTATCAAATAAGAAGTTCACATGAAGCAGTAAAAGGAATCTCCCTTCAATGTATAAGATTGACAGACTCCTACCTGACATTTCCAACAGGAGGTTGGAGTGCTTATTTCTGTTGTGAAAAGTGACAGTTGAGCCCAGAACTGTCTGATCATAGCGCATTGGTAGGTAGACAGTGAAGTGTGAACTACCAACAACAGACCTTTCAGGCTGTGAGACTTCATTTTTTACATATTGAAAAAGAATTTCATTTAAAAGAATTTTTTATTTAAAAAGAGGATTCTTGGAGTTTTGAAAACATAGTCTTTTCTTTTCTCTTTTTTTTTAATGTAAATTTTGAGAACTTGAGATTAATCCTCAAGTTTAAGATTTTGGATCAAGTGTGGATCCATGTGCTTGACCTCTCCTCACTGATCTCGGTCAGTGTTAATTACGCCAGTCATTAACTGGCAACCCTTGATTAACTGCCCATTAAGACCCAATAATAAGACAAATAAATGCTTTGATGCCATGCATGTAAGATAGATTCCTTTTATTTGAGAAACCTACAAGGGTCCTTAAAGCATACTTAAGGGATCTTTGAGTTCTCATGAGGACATAAGAACTAAGGGTCTTTAAGTGTACCAAGAAGATAGGTCTTTTTGACATAATATTCATTAGAACCCCTTAAAGCAAATGAAATAATTAAAGATATCCTTTAAGTATCCTTTTCAAGGATATGGGATTCTTTTGACAGTATATCCTCCCTTCTTAGGTTCATTTGGGAGGCTAAAGGGGCATAAAGACATCCTCAATTAATGGGGCATGAAGGCCACCACACATTTGAGGATATTCCATAATAGTCTTCCAACCAATATGAAGGAACCAAAACTCACTTATCATAAAAACATATATCCAACTTGATTCATACATTCATCCTTTAAACAAAGGAAATTAAGCATGTATCAAACAAAGAAAATTAGACATGCATTAACCATATGTAACCTTTATTCAAATTCACTTTGTCACATATCAAATTACATCGGTTTTGACTATTCGATCGATAGGAATGAATCATTGAAAATCTGGTCACTCTACCAATAAGAGTGAACCACAACTTTATGGCCAATCCATCAATAGGAAAGAGCCACATAATTTAATGGTCATTCCACCAATAAGAATGAACCAAGAAAATTAGATTTTGGTCACTCTACCAATAAGAGTGAGCCACAACATGGCCAATCCACCAATAGAAAAGAACCAAGAAAAGTGATTATTGGTCACTCTACTAATAAGAGTGAACCACCAACATAATGATCAATCCATCAGTAGGAAAGAACCACAAAAGTTAATGGTCACTCTATCAATAGGGATAAACCAAGAACCATGATTATTGGTCACTCTACCAATCAGAGTGAACCACAACTTCATGGCCAATCTACCAATAGGAAAGAACCACAAAAGTTAATGGCCACTCTACCAATAGGAATGAAATAAGAACCATGATTATTGGTCACTCTACCAATAAGAATGAACTACAAACATAATGGTCAATCCACCAATAGGAAAGAACCATGAACACATTGGCCATTCCACCAATATGAATGAGCCACACGCACATTAATTATAAGATCATAAAAAAATAAGTGGGTCCTTATTTATGTTCTTTTTCCCACGCACAAAAAAAAAATTCACAAATTCTAGCAAAAAGGGTTCAAAAAAAATCCTCCAGAGCCTTCCCTTCTTCTTCTTTTCTTGGCTTTTTCTCTGTGTGTTCTGCAGCCCCCCCTAGGGGGGTATTTATAGAAGAGATGGGAGTGAGAAAGAGAGAGGGAAGGGGTGCGGTAGGCACCCCCACCGGTGGGGGTGCCCACAGGTGGGGCGAAGCCACCGGTTGCCTCCTCTCCCCTTCTTCTCTTTTCTTTTTTTTCCCTCCCCCCTTCTATTTTTTTTTCTTTTTTATTTCTAAAACAGTTTCAACAAATGCCCCCTTACAGGACGTGTCAGAAGCAGGGGCGGAGGCATATGTCCGGTGTATCCACAACATGATCTCTTATTGGCTTCATCTCATTCGCTCATCTTGCATTCGGCTGAGGGCTTATAGACCTTGTCTTGAGATTTTGGGAGTAATCCCATTCTTTGTGGTGTTAATCCTCCACGATTTGATTGCCTCTGAGTAAGGGTAGCTTGTAGTCGCTTACAAGATTAATCCTTTATCATCTTCCGGCAAATTTGCCAACTTCTTCAAAATGCTTGGGCATGGTTACCATTTTTTCGGCATTTTAGGGTACACAGTGGAAGTGACCCTAACTGGCTAGAGCCTTGACTGCGACAAATCAATCTTCGGGTATGGATACCCTCTTCTAGCATTCTAGGGCACATTGTGAAAGTGACACTAACTGGTTGGAGCTTTGACTGCAACAAGTCGATCTTTGGGTACGAATACCTTATTCTGGCATTTTATGGCACATTGCGAAAGTGACCCTAACTGGCTAGAGCTTTGACTATGACAAGTCGATCTTTGGGTACAGATACCCTCTTCTATAATTTTAGGACACATTGTGAAAGTTAGGACACATTGTGAAAGTGCCCTAATTGACTAGAGCTTTGACTGCAACAAGTCGATCTTTAGGTATGGATACCCTCTTATGGCATTTTAGGGCACACTGCGAAAGTGACCCTAACTGGCTGGAGTTTTGACTGTGACAAGTCGATCTTTGGGTATGGATACCCTCTTTTGGAATTTTAGGGCATATTGCAAAATGACCCTAACTGGCTGGAGCTTTGACTGTGACAAGTCACTGTATGGACAACCTTCTTCTGGCATTTTAGGGCACATTACAAAAGTAACCCAAACTGGCTGGAGTTTTGACTGCAACAAGTCAATCTTTGGGTATGGATACCCTCTTCTGGTATTTTAGGACACATTGCGAAAGTGACCCTAACTGGCTGGAGCTTTGACTGTGACAAGTCGATCTTTGGGTATAGATACCCTCGTCTGGAATTTTAGGGCACATTGTAAAAGTGACCCTAACTGGCTGGAGCTTTGACTGCAACAAGTCGATCTTTGGGTATGGATACCCTCTTCTGGCATTTTAGGCCATATTAAGAAAGTGACCCTAACTGGCTGGAGCTTTAACTGTGGCAAATCGATCTTTGGGTATGGATACCCTCTTCTGGAATTTTATGGCACATTGCAAAATGACCCTAACCGGCTGGAGCTTTGACTATGACAAGTCACTCTTTGGGTATGGACAACCCTCTTCTGGCATTTTTAGGACACATTACAAAAGTAACCTTAAATGGTCGAAGCTTTGACTATGATAAGCCGATCTTCGGATATGGGTAACCCTCTTCTGGCATTTTAGGGCACATTGCGAAAGTGATCCTAATTGGCCGAAGCTTTGAACTCCAGAAAGCCGGACCTTGTAACTTTTCCATGATTCATAGGCTTTCATCTTGCTTCTTTGTCCCTCAAACTTTTGATAATAAATTGCTCTCAGTTCTTTCTTTCCTTTTGCATTTAGCCCGCTTCTTTCCTCCTTTGCGTGGTGGCCGCGGGAGGAGGCCTATCTTTGTTGTTCATGGACGACACTCGAAAACTTTTTAGTAAAGTCGGTCCGACTTTGACTTGCTTGATTATCTGCTTTCTCGGCTTCTCCGAGTATCGAACACCGCCTTCAATTCCTCAGATGCATTTAGACGCTTCTGGGATAACCTGACTCATAGGCACAATGTCATGTCTCTTTATGAGACTTGAACTTTGGCAGGTTCTTATCATAATTATTTCGCTGCCTTTCCGAAGATGACTTTGATTTTGTCTCCCTTCTCTTCATGACCCGGCTACCCTGAGGCTTGTCTTGAATAGCGCTCTCTCTGTGACTTGGTTGTCCTGAAAACCTATCTCGGACAACTAGTTTTTTTATAAAAAAAAACTAACTCCAGTGCCCTTCCAGATTTTCACCAGAATTAGTCCCCTCTTACTTTTGCATGCACGCCCTTCCAGGTTTTCATGCAGCAGGGTTACCCAACCCTAGCGCCCTTACAGGCTTTTGCCAAGTCTAGCCCCTTTTAACTTTTGCCCATGCGCCCTTATGGGTTTTCACACAGCAGGGTTTCTCATTTTTGCCGGAGACCCCCTTATAGGTTTTCACCTCAGCCAAGTTCAAGATCTTTTTGTCCTTAACTGGCTTCCTTTTTTATGAGAAGACCAATTAAGTCTGTCGGAGCATCTCGTTTTTAAGCTTCCTTTTTTTTTCAAGACTTTTTTCTTAACTCAACTCAACGAAGCCTTAATCCCAAATAATTGGGGTCGGCTATATGGATTGTTTGTTTCCACTCTAAACGATTTTGGGCTACTTCTTCTGAAAGGTTTAAAGCTTACAAATCATATTGTACTACCCTCTTCCAAGTTAATCTAGGTCTATCCCTTTTTTTCTTCCCCTCATCTATCCTAAAATGCTCCACTTTTCTAACTGGAGCCTTCCTAAGCCTACGCCTAACATGCCTAAACCATCTCAGTCTCCCTTCTCTCAATTTGTCCTCAATTGGTACCACTCCTAGCTTTTCTCTAATATATTCATTATGAATTTTATCTAGCCTAGTATGTCTGCACATCCACCTTAACATTCTCATCTCGACAACACTCATCTTGGAGACATGTTGCCCCTTCATCGCCCAACACTTGCTACTATATAACATTGCAGGTCTTATCGCCGTATGGTAGAATTTTCCTTTCAACTTTGTTGGGATCTTGCGGCCACACAAGACTCCCGTGGCAAGTCTCCACTTCAACCATCCTACTTTAATCATATGGCTAACATCATCATCGCGCCCTCCGTCTTCTTGGAGGATCGAACCAAGATATTTAAAACGGGTGCTTTAGGTATTGTCATCCCATCCAAGTTAACTCCTTCCTTATCGTCTATCCGACCTTTACTAAACTTACAATGCATGTATTCTGTCTTAGTTCTACTTAACCTGAAATCCTTAGACTCTAAAGTGCTCCTTTAAAGCTCTAGTTTTCTATTAACTCCCTCTTGCATCTTATCTATCAACACAATATCATCCGCAAACATCATACACTACGGAATGTCCTCTTGTATATCTTTTGTTAAATCATCTATAACTAATGCGAAAAGGTAAGGACAATTCATGCTCCGGAACATAATACAACTTCATGTGGCGCCCGTTCAACGGGGAAAATGTCACATTCTCTTTTTCATCAACTAATTTGTAGGCACCTCCTTCATGCTGACTATGAAAGGTCCTATCCAATTAGGCCTGAATTTGTTTTTAGGACGGGACGCCATCACATCATTTTGCTTGACCATGACGAGGTCACATTTCTTGAACACTCTTTCTTTTACCAACTTATCGAAGGCCCTAAATATCCGGACCTGATAAACTTGCAGGCGTTGGTAAGCCGCCAATCTTTCGCCTTCGAGGTCTGCCAGTTCCTCGTAGCGCCTTTGTGCTTCATTTAAGTCGCATTATTGCCATTAATGTAGAGCCACCCTATAAGAAGCCAATTCAATTTCAATTGGAACTACTTCCTCTGCCCCATATACTAGGGAATATGGCGAGCAACCCATGGGGATATTGTAGATTGTGCGGTAGGCCCATAGTGCCTCATGTATCTTTTCATCCCAATTCCGCTTATGTCCTTCGCTGATCTTCACCAGCAGCTTACAAAGTGTCTTGTTGAAAGCTTCAGCCATGCCATTGACTTGGGGGGTAGTAAATTGAAGAAACATTCCACTCAATGTGGAATTTAGACGCCATCTTGTAGATTGTCTAGTTCTTTAATAGGTACCATTGTCTGAAGTGATTCGGCTGGGTGTCCCAAACCTGTATATGATATTATATCAGACAAAGCGCAACACTATTGCACCTGTGACTTCCTTCAACGGGACGGCTTCTGCCCAGCGCGTGAAGTATTCTGTAGCAGTCAAAATATATTTACACCCTCTTGACGAAGGCGGGAGTAGACCTACCACATTCATACTCCAACGGGCCAAAGGCCACGTAAGGGTTGTATGATGTAAGTGATTTGGAGGCCCTCTGAGGATTGGCCCAAAAGCATGGCATTGAGGGCAACTCTTGGCCATCTTCTCACAATCTGCATACATTATCGGCCAGAAGAAACATTTAATTTTAATGTCGATCTTCATTTTCAGGTCAGAATGATGTGCTCCACAAACCCCGGAGTGAACTTCTTTCATTATCTTTCTAGCCTCTTTTGGTAAAAGACACCTCAAGAGAACCGCATTTTTATCTTCAGGGACCAGCCGATATAGGACTCCGCCAATCAACCTGTAGGACACTGTCCTACGTAACAATCGTACCCTTTCATCTTTATCATCTAGAAGCCGTCCTTCCTTGACTTTGACAATGGGAATCCACCAGTCTTCTTCTTCTGCTTCATTTTCTTCAATAGTGTTGACTTCGAATATTGTTAAGCCATCTTCTTCATTTAAGGAGCTTGGGAAGAGCCTCTTATCCTTCACAAGAATTTCAGCCTCTCCTGCAGGTGGCAACTTTAGAGTGGCGGCTAATTTGGCGAGGGCATCGACCTGAGCATTCTGCCCCCTTTTGACATGCTCTATTCGAAAAGGATAAAATTTTTGCTTAGCCTTATAGCAGTAGCAGCATAGGCCATTAATTTTGTCTTTCTGACTTCGAAGATCCCAAGGACCTGTCTAATGACGAGGAGGAAGTCCCGATATACTTGGATGCACCGAACACCAATTTCTAAGGCGACTTCTAGCCCCACTATCAGAGCTCCATACTCTGCTTCATTGTTTGTCAACGCTTCCATGAGTACATATGAATGGTGTAGCACACCGCCTTCGGGGGTAACAAGGACAAGACCTGCCCCTGTTCGGGTTGTTGATGTGCCATCAGGCATTGTAACATCTCTTGATTCTCCATCAAAGTATAACTGTCAAATTTTGATTTTTGCTTGTTGTACTTTCGCTACTTCTTGTGCCGACAACCCTTCTTCATCTAGCAATTCACTACTCAGAGGAGAGTCTTCAGGAATGGGATAGGCTGCCAGGAATTCAGCTATGCCTTGCTCTTTTATTGCTTTCTGAGGCACGAATGTGATGTCAAACTCCATAAGGAGTAGGACCCACTTCCCTAATATTCTTGACAGTACGGGCTGCTTGAGAAGGAACTTCAACAGATCATACCGTGATATTAACTGAACCTTGTGTGCCAAGAGATAGTGCCTCAGCTGCTTCGCAGCAAACACTAGGGCCAAGCACATTTTCTCCATAGGAGAGTATCGATAGACAGGACTCACTAGCATTCTGTTTAAGTATTTTAAGGGTTGTTCTTTCCCATCTTCATTTTCTTAGGCGAGCAATGTCCCCCAGTGAAGCATCCATGACTGCAATGTACAGGATTAGAGGCTTGCCTTGTACTGGTGCCCCCCAGCACTGGTGGCTTGAGGAGGTAGTCCTTGATCTTGTCTAGGATATGTTGGCACTCTTCGTCCCATACAAAAGGTGCCCCCTTTTTTGTCAGCTTCGAGAAGGGTTGACATCTTCCAGACAGGTTAGAGATGAATCTTCTGATGTAGGCTAACCTGCCTTGCAACGATCTGAGCTCAGTCAGATTCTTAGGAGGAGGCAATTTCCAGATGGCTTTGATTTTGTCGGGGTCGATTTGTATGTCTCGGTATCTGACCACAAATCCGAGGAATTTGCCGTTGGACAAGTCAAAGGCACACTTCAAGGGATTCATCTTCAATTGAAATTGTCCGAGTCTCTCAAAAACCCTCTGGAGATCCGCCAATTGGTCTTCTTTTCCTTCGGATTTCACGACCAGGTCGTCAACATAGCACTCGACCAGGTTATGGAGCATTTCGTCGAATATCTTTGTCATGGCCCTCTGATAGGTGGCACCAACATTCTTGAGCCCAAAGGGCATTCGCTTGTAATTGAATATACCCTTGGGGGTTCTGAAGGCCGTAAAATTCTTGTCTTGGACGGCCATCCTAATTTGATTGTAACCCGACGACCCATCTATGAAGGATAATGCTTCGAAGCCTGTAGTGACATCCATCATTGTTTCTGTGATTGGTAGTGGAAAGTCATCTGTAGGACATGCCTTATTCAAGTCTCAGAAGTCAATGCAGACTCGCACTTGACCATTCTTCTTCTTTACTGGCACAATATTGACCAACTATACTGGATATATGTATTCTTCAATGAAATCAACTTCCCGCATCTTGTCGACTTCTGCATTTACCCTCACCACCAATTCAGGATGCATCCGCCTTTGGGGCTGTTTTACAGGCTTAACATCAGGCAGGATAGACAGCTCATACTCTGCCACTGAGGGATCCAAGCCAAGTATTTCTTTGTAGTTCCAGGCAAAATAGTCTCTATACTCTAGGAGCACTTTTGTATATGTCTGTTTCTCTTCCTCGTGCAACAATGTGCTAAGGAAGATTGGATGTGGATCTCCCGGTCCACCTAAGTCGATTTCCTTCAACTCATCAACTGTAGCTTGTCCACCGTCTTCCTTCTCTCGTGGAGCTGGCTGAACATCTACAAAATCTTCTTCTTCATCAGTATCGGCAACATGTACTTCGTACCAAATTGACTCCTCTTCTATAGAACTAGATCCAACCAGAGAGGCTAGCTGCAATGGTTCTTCTTCTGAGGAAGCCACTTGATTCACTTGTGTACTTTCTTCTAGGAGAGGGATAGGGCCTCTTCCTTTTCATTAATTGTTAGCTTAAATCTGGTCTTTCAGTGCTTAAGAGGATTCTTTTAGGGAAGGCTTCTGCCCGCCAGTGCAGTTTAATCTGGCTACCACAGATTTTGGAGAAAAGAGTGCTTCTTCTTCTTCTTCTTCTCTCGAGCTATCAAATCTTGCTTCTAAGGTCTGTCCCTCTGCTTCAGATGATGATAGGCTCACCATATTGACCGCATAGTAGACAGAGGGACCACGACGTCGTCCATAGCCCAAACCCCTCCGATCTTGCTTGGAGATGGGAGGTTGCCCCCTCACTTCAGCTGGATACCACAATTCTTGGAAGAATCTACTTCTGACTGCACTTTGCTTGTCTGGGATCTTCTGATGTTGACACATCTTTTTGATGTACTAAGGCATATCTTCCAATTTTGGGATTTCTTCTTCGATTTCCTGTTGAGGAACTTCCAACCCAAAATCATCCTTTAGGGAATTTTTAGGCACTAAATCTCCCTTGTAGAAGACAATTCGCCAGTTGTCTTTGTGGCGCACAATGAAGGTTTTCAGCTCCTCCACTATATGAACTTCTCTTTGACATTCTAGTTTCATCAAACTGGGAGTCATGCAGACACTTGTCTCCACCCCTTTGCTGATGAAGTTTGCTTCTAAATTAATGACGGACTTCCTGTACTTAGCGAGGGCCTTCGGCTTCCGTCTGAACTTCTCAGCTTTGACTTCATTTATAGTTATGCCCCCTTCTTCATCAGATGACTCGTTCACCACCTGCTTTCCTTGCCACGGCCTTCACCGATTGCAAGCTCCATTGCTTTGTCAAAATATAACTGCACATCAGCATGATGGCAATCATAGGCTTTGAACGGCTCCCGATCAGCAAAGATCCGGTGTTGCTCGTCATCTTTGGTGTACTTGATGCACTGATGTAGGGTGGAGGGGACAACCCATTTTTTATGCAACCAAGGCCTCCTTAGGAGCGCCTTGAAAGATGTATTGGAGTCGACAATGAGGAATGACACATGGGTCACCTAATCATCTAAAGTCAACTCAACATTCACTCACCCCAGAGCCTCTTCTGCATCCTGGTAGAAGCTTGATATAGTAACCCCTTGTACCTTTTCATATAAGGCATGAGGTATAAGACCTAGAAAGTCTTGAATGGCATAATATTGACGGCGGATACCGAATCTATCAAGATCCGATCTATTTCTTGCCCGTTGATCTGGCCTTTCATGTATAATGGCCTATTATGGCAGGAAGAGGGTAGCAATATGTCTTCTTCAGTGAAAATCATTGTGACTTCGTACACAGTGTACAATTCGGCCTGAACCTTAGCCATTTAGACTTCATAAGCTTCTGGGTCTTGCAAGACAGTGATGAGCACTTCTCTTAGCTCTTTGCTTAGGAAGATGGCTTCCCATATACTAAGGCACGTTGGCATCCTTAAAACTTTTCAATCTACTCTTGCACGAGCCTTCTCAACAGTTGGCATTATCTCGGCTGTGCTTTTCAGAGTCTCGATCAATGCTCTGCCATCTTGATCCTTCTGGAACTTCCTCAGTCATAGTCTGTTTTTTTAAGGGTCAACTCTCAGGCCTTCATCGAACAGACCGGCCAAGGCTTCTATATCTTTCGCGGCGTCAAAGGACCTACCTCGTCGGGATTTATGGCTGGACCTACCTCTTCAGGGCTTGCCACAGGACCTGCCTCTTCATCTGATGAGAGATAAAAGTAGACATTCCCCCTCACTTATGGCTCAGGGATCGACTTTGAAATCTTTCCCCTGAAGTGTTTTGTCTTGGTTTGCAGCATTCCTGCCTCTATCACGACTGCCATTGCAGCCTCGGCCTCGGCCTCTTCCCCGATTCTGCGAGTTGCTTCTTCTTTGATATGTTATTAGGGGTCTTCTAGATCTGGGTGAAACACACCTGATCTCATTGTCAACAGGGCCGCTTCCTACTTGAAATTGCACAGAGGCCATATTACAGGAGAATGGTTGAAATTATTTTTCTAGCTTATCTACAGTTATATATCCCTCCCAGAAGGCAACAGCTTCATCATCTGGGAAATCTTCTTCACCTGTATTCCACATATACTGGTGGAGTTGTAAAAGCCAACTCATCAGGTAGGTCTTCTTCTCAATTTCTTCCCAAGGTATGTATTCGTCTAGTGGCACTCTTTTCACCGGACGACCTAGCTGATAGTCTTCTAATTCATCAATAATCTTTTGCAACTTATGTAGGGGTGTCATTTCTTACTTTGGCATGTCTGCAGAATTAGCCTGAGCTTCTTTCTTTTTTAGCTTCCTTCTCTTATTCTTTTTCCTATTCTTTTCTTGTTGCTTCTTTTTGGCCGCCTCCTTGATGAGACGGGACTGAGTTGATATTTTCTGAGGTGGAGGTGCACGAACAGAGGCTCTCCCCCTCTCCACCCCTATCTTCATTGTATAAGTCTGCTTCATCTTCTTCTTCTGGACTAAAGTCCACTGCTTCTCTAGCTGGTTGTGGTCAAAGGTGGCCTTGATGGCTTGCTCCACGACTGCATTTGGCAACATCTGATGTTCTCTAAATATTATTTTCTGGTTACTACTAGAAGAACTTGCCTTTGCTTCTTTCTCCTTTATGGCTTTTTGTTGCCGTTCCAGGCTTCATTGTTCCATTTCTCTTGCGACCGCTGCCACAGTGTTTATGGTGGATTTGGTCCGAGGAGTGATAGGCCTATTCAAGACTACTCCTCAATACTTGGATTAGACTTTTTCCTTGACTGGTGTCTTCCCATTGCCCCCGGTATTTACATGCAGCACATTCATTGTGTAAGTGTCAACATTTCGACTGTAAGGCCGTGGGGGATATACCAAATATCTCCCCATATTTATTTCCCCACTCTGGATTAGCGCCTCTACTTCATCTTTGAACATAATGCACTGCTCAATTAAATGGCCATCGGAGCGGTGATATGGGCAGTAACGGGGTATGTCTTCCTCATACATTTCTTCTTGCTTCTTAGGCTTGAGCAGAGCCATCACCTTCTAGTTCAGGCACAATCTGAAGAGCTCCCGGATCTTTTCCTTCGGAAAGGAGTACTCTTTCTTGAGGGATGTGTTGCTTTTGATTTTTATCCTTCCTTTCTTCTCATCTGTGGCTTGCCTCCATCTTGGGCTTTCCTCAACCATCAGAACATCTTTAGGCTCGCCATTGCAGTGATTACACCTTTTTCTTCTGGAAAATCTTCACTGCTTATATTGTGCTTCGAGCTTTTTGTTCATGTCAATCACTTGCTTACCTTTTCTGCATTGATGTTCCGCCCTCGACTCTTCGGTCGAAATGGATCGACAAGCTCTCTTCTCTGCCAGGACCTCGGCCAGCTGCTTAAAGAGCTCTTCCACCTTGTGTGTCAAGGCCGCCTGTTGTCGAAGCAACTGTCCCAGGCTAACTTGAATCTCTTCTAGCATCTCCCTGGTGGGATCCTCATATGGGAGTGTCGCCGGTGTATAGGTTGGCACTGCCAAAGTATAAATGGGTACAGCCTCTCGCTCGGAGAGGAACCCATATCTTATTCTGCGTCATCCCAAGATTAGTTCATTCATGTGAACAACATTTATCGCAAAGGCCTGCCTTGGCTTCTGGTGCGGTTGGAGTGGACTCACAAGGTACTTTCCCATCTCTATGGCCCATTCTTGGATGAGCTTCTCGATCTCATCTTTTCACAGATAACAGTCTTCTACCACATGTCCCAGCATGCGGTGATACGAGCAATAATTAGGCTCATCCGTCTTCCTGACTTCTACTGGCCTCTTTGGCTCTGAGAGCACCAATAGGTTTGCCCGAATACAGGTGTCGAACAGCTTCTCAGTATATTCCCTAGTAAAGGAGTATGGTCTCCTCATCTTCTCATTAAGGGACAGAGATGCCATCCTGCAGCTTCCCTTGACATTGGATGTGGAGGCGCTTGCATTAGGCTTGCCCCTGCCTTTTCCACTGTCGAGGCAAAATCGACAGCATTAACTTCTTTTACATTAGAGGTCCGCTCTCTGGGAGCCTTCCCCTTGTTGAACATCATTGTCGGATTATCAGCAAAGAACATTTCTACTTCCGACACAATGTTATTCAACTGATTAAAGTTTCTAATATTTGCCCCGATCAGCTTCTCATTGATCTCCGGCTTCAAACCCCTTTTGCAAAGCTTCACTGCATCTTCAAGGACTGGCAGATTGTCACACTTCATGCTGAGATTCCGTTATTTCTTGATGTATTCTATGGCGGACTCATTCTTCTCTTGCTTTAAAGTGACCAATTCAGTAATTGTCACTTTCCGCTTCGACACTTTGAAGCGGTCTAGGAATTTCTTCTACATTTCCTCCCAACTACTGATAGAATTGAGCTTCAGTTTAGTATACATTGGAATGTTGTGCCTGTCAAAGAGGTCGAGAAGAACCTCAATAAGTATGCTTCTTCCATGGCCAATTCTCCCAAATCGCTCATATAATGTGTGATATGCTCCTGAACAGAACCTTCCCCATCATATCTTGTGAATTTGAAGCACTTTGTATGACTATGGGGCAGTTTCTTAAATAAATGGTGCACCGGGAATGGCATCTTGTACAATTCAAAGGTGTTTATCCCATCGTCCTGCTCTGCAATCTTGGTTTCTATAATTTACTCAATCACGTGTTTCTAAGACACCGCGACATCTTTTGCAGAGGCATTGGATTGTTGGGCATTATGATTTGGCTCCTCGCCCCGATTTTCCAAAAGTTCATCAGGGGTGAAGTTGACACCCAACATTTGAGACCTGATCATTGCAGGAATAGGCACTGCCCTTGGGGGAGGCCCATTCATTTGCGTTGTTCTTTGTTCCTCTTCTAATTTCTGTATGAGACCCAGTAGAAGGGTCTTGAGCTACTAATTCTCTAGCCTCATTTCTTCTATAATCTGAGGCTGGGCTTAGGTTGCTTGCTACTAACTGCGACCCGGTTCATGGACATTCAGTCCGTCTTCATCCTCACCTTTTGCGGCGGCAGCACCGCCATTCTGGGGTTGTTGATTTACTGCTATATTTCTTTGGTTTAGCCATTGCCAAGCCTGCTCCACCTGCCATGTCAGAGACCCGTCCCGCTGAGCTATGTTGGCAATCTCAATTGGGTCTTCACGCAATAGGGCTTGCCTGTTGCTGATACTTAAGGCATAACAAGTGTATACCCGAATACCATCTTCAATCACTTGCGTGACCATTCTTCTTTTTAAAATTTGCGGGGGAAGTGCCCCCAATCTTTCAAAGACAGAAGTACTATGTTGGATGTGTTACAGTTGTTTCTTGGCCTCGTAGGCCCCTTTCCTTTTCTGACCTCGTGGGAACGAGGCCGGAAGTCTTGAGTGGTAGTTCACCTCACTGGCCCTTTGAGCTTTTGAAGTTGTTGCCTGGCTAGGGCAGCCCTAGCCTGACAAACTTTTCGGACTTCCTCTTTGGTCACCCATATTTGTTTCAGATGAAGGTTCATGTCCTCCGCAGGATTGCCTCCTCTCTGGGCTATGCTTGCTTTCTTTGAATGTCTTAGCTCCGGGTTACTTGGGGACAGCGACTAGATCTTTTTCTCCCACTGACCGGGAGCTCTTGGAGTTCTTGATTACTTCTTGAAGGTTGCCCTATCTTCACAGACCTTCGGGAGTATCCCGAATCGGTTCTGAACGGAACCGATGGAATATGACAGATCTTGGATATTATTGGCTCCTCGCCATCCAAATAGATGCGGAGATTGCCTACCAAGATGGTCTTTCCCGTGTTGGACGGGCTTGCAGTCTTGTTCTTATTTTGCCTCCTGTTATAAGAAGAGGCTGGTGCAATATGAATGGCATTTACGGTGAAGACCCGGCCAAGTCTGCTGTTGATGTGATTCTTCCGAGCACGGGAAGCATGCCTCGTCGTCTTCTCTTCTGGAGCAACAACCCCTAGAAAGTAAGGGGACCCAACGACTATTGGGAAGTTGCCAAAGTATGTTGGCGTAGTGAGATACCCATATTGAGTGTGGGTGGCCACCATAAGCGGATCGTACGTCACCTTTGCGACCATTTGGAATTTGAATTTCCTCACACCTACACTAAATAGGGCAACATTAGGCTTGTCCTGATAGGGGACTTATTGGACGGAGATTTAAAGGGGAGGAGAGGTCCCACTGGACATGCCAATATGTATGACTTCGTTTTTTATATATTGAAAAAGAATTTCATTTAAAAGAATTTTTTATTTAAAAAGAGGATTCTTGGAGTTTTGAAAACAGTCTTTTTTTTGTCTTTTTTTTTAATGTAGACTTTAAGAACTTGGGATTAATCCTCAAGTCTAAGATTTTGGATCAAGTGTGGATCCATGTGCTTGACTCTCCCCACAGATCTCGGTCAGTGTTAATTACGCCAATCATTGACTAGCAACCCTTGATTAACCGCCCATTAAGTCCCAATAATAAGACAAATAAACTGCTTTAATGCCATGCTTGTAAGATAGATTCTTTTTATTTGAGAAACCTACAAAGGTCCTTAAAGGATACTTAAGGGATCTTTGAGTTCCCATGAGGATATGAGGACTTAAGGTCTTTAAGTGTACCAAGAAGATAGGTCTTTTGGACATAATATTCATTAGAACCCCTTAAAGCAAATGAAATAATTAAAGATATCCTTTAAGTATCCTTTTCAAGGATATGGGATTCTTTTGACAGTATATCCTCCCTTCTTAGGTTCATTTGGGAGGCTAAAGGGGCATAAAGACATCCTCAATTAATGGGGCATGAAGGCCACCACACATTTGAGGATATTCCATAATAGTCTTCCAACCAATATGAAGGAACCAAAACTCACTTATCTTAAAAACATATATCCAACTTGGTTCATACATTCATCCTTTAAACAAAGGAAATTAAGCATGTATCAAATAAAGAAAATTGAACATGCATCAACCATATGTAACCTTTATTCAAATTCACTTTGTCACATATCAAATTACATCGCTTTTGACCATTCCATTGATAGGAATGAATCATTAACAATCCGATCACTCTACCAATAAGAGTGAACCACAACTTTATGGCCAATCCATCAATAGAAAAGAGCCACACAATTCAATGGCCATTCCACCAATAGGAATGAATCAAGAAAATTAGATTTTGGTCACTCTACCAATAAGAGTGAGCCAAAGCTTCATGGCCAATCCACCAATAGGAAAGAACCAAGAAAAATGATTATTGGTCACTCTACCAATAAGAGTGAACCACCAACATAATGGTCAATCCACTAGAGGAAAGAACCACAAAAGTTAATGGCCACTCGACCAATAGGGATGAACCAAGAATCATGATTATTGGTCACTCTACCAATAAGAGTGAACCACAACTTCATGACCAGTCCACCAATAGGAAAGAACCACAAAAGTTAATGGTCACTCCACCAATAAGAACCATGATTATTGGTCACTCTACCAATAAGAATGAACCACAAACATAATGGCCAATCCACCAATAGAAAAGAACCACAAAAGTTAATAGCCACTCCAACAATAGGAATGAACCAAGAACCATGACTATTGGTCACTCTACCAATAAGAGTGAACCACAAACATAATGGTCAATCCACTAATAGGAAAGAACTATGAACACATTGGCCACTCCACCGATATGAATGAGCCGCATGCACACTAATTACAAGATCATAAAAAAATAAGTGGGTCCTTGTTTATGTTCTTTTTCCTACGCACAGAAAAAAAATCCACAAAGTTCCTTCTTTGTTCTTCCTTTTTTTCTAGCAAAAGGGGCTTCAAAAAAAATCCTCCAGAGCCCACCGCTCTTCCTCTTTTCTTGGATTTTTCTCTCTGGGTTCTGCAGCCCCCCCCCCCCCCGGGGGGGTATTTATAGAAGAGATGGGAGTGAGAAAGAGAGAGGGAAGGGGTGCGGTAGGCACCCCCACCGGTGGCCAACCACCCCCCCCCCCCATGGGTGTGCTCTTTCCGTTTTTTTTTCTTTTTTGTTTCTAAAACAGTTTCAACACAGGCTTGAGAAATTGTGATTGCAAAAGAAGATTTTAATAATATGATCAAAACACAAGGCTAAAAATGCTGAACAGTTGAAGTGTCACTAAGAATTTGGCCATGAAGCTGATGAAAGTTAGGGCAGTTATCAAGATATGGACTATAAAGTGGAAGAAGGAAAGATTTAGGAGGTGGTCAGACTTGCTAGGAGCCTAGGAGCAATTCAGAAATTGGAATTAGCAAAAGAGGATAGACAGCTTGCATAACAAGAGCAGCAAGAGAAGACTTTATTGAAGGCAAGTTTTGCAGGCTGGTTACAAAAAGGAGAAGTCAGATGGAGTAGAAGTCGAGTAACTTGGATCCAAGAATGTGTGACTGTAACACTTGTTCTTTTTCTCCACAATGTTGCTAATGGGGAGAAAAGACACAAATTTGTATCCATATTTAAAAGAAGAAGATGGATGGATGCATGGAAGAAGAAGGGTAGCTGCTGAGATAATTCACTATTACAGTTCTTACCCAAAGGAAATAGATGGTATCCAAAGTGGACATATGGAAGCTACTGAGTTCACAAGACAAGATGGAGCATCTCTCAAAGACATCCGAAAGGAGGAGATCAGACAGGTTGCATAGCGTGCCTATTTTATTCTACCAAAACTTCCATTTTCAATGCCGATACATGCCAAAAATCACGTAAACCTAATATGCACTTATAAATCTATTTCCAAATACTCAAAATTGGTTGAAGATCAGAAATTTGATGGATTACTTATGCTCCTACTGCCTGTATTCTTAAAATACTGGAATGTACATTGGAGGCGTGCCTTGCAATTGTCCAATAGAAATCTTCGAGGAGAACAAAAGTGCCATCAGATGGCATAATCCCAGGGCAATACAGTAGCCTATGAATATTGTATACTGGAAGCAAGGATATGTGCAGGATCACACCAGCATGTAATATGATCCTAAATTTGAACATTGAAGTCTTGATAAGCTTATTTCATCATTGTTAAACTAATATCTTAAAGTTTACATGATGTTTCATACATTCAAAATAAACAGCTTTTGCAGTCGAAGTACACTTGAGAATCTTTTACTTTCCATTTTGAAGGTAAGGCCCCCAAGAACAAACAGGTGCCAACTTGGCACCAATCCAAACTTTTTTTTTTCAATGCATGGCTCAGTACATTTGTGTATTCTCGATTCACCTTCTTTTTGGTCTCACTTACTCTTCAACAGTTTAACTTGTGGGTGGACACCATCCGACATCAAATATATACAGTTTACAGATGTATCAATAGCACAATTTCAAATCACCTGCTAATTGGAAATAAAAATGTTTGCACTTGTCTAACAGCCCTAGTTGAGTCAAGGGCAGATTTAAATAAATAGAACAAATGCATGGCCACATCACTGAAGATGTTAAACTTCAGCACATATTAAGATGACGTAAGAACATTCAGTTACACAGAAAGTGATGCAACATTCTCAATTGCCTTGTACTAGACATGACAGTATGCCAGGATGAATTAACTAACTTTTCCCAACAAATCTTAAAATGAAAATGTTAAAAAAAAACCAAAAAAACAAATCTAGGAGGGTCATATTCCTCAAAGCATCCACACAACATACCAATGATATTTGGGATGTAAAGATAGACAGAAGCTGCATTATCCGTCCTCGGGTCCGCCATTTCGGTACCTTCTTCACAGACATCTGTAGCTGGACAAAAATCTGCAGGCTGCAAGTTCCTCCCGCTGCTCCTCCTCCTCCTGCATCAAAATCCATGAATTATCCAAACCGAACAATGGCATCAGACCTCGTACTGCTGCTTGTACAGAAAAAGAAAAAAAAAATGTCGCAGCATCATTAGAGGGTAAACATTTTTACACCATTGACATAATCCCACCATCACTTTCACAGTCCCATTAGTTAATTACAGCATTAAAATACCTGTAAATTCACCACACAGGTACACACGCACGCACACACCCACACCCAAACGGATTACACGTGGTGGAAACATTACAATTACAAGATATGTCGAAGGAAAAAAATTGAATGCGTAAGACGTCACCAGAAAACGGATAAAAAATGGGCATAGCGAACCTAGACCGCAGCGAAGGCCTCGAATCGGAGAGCGGCGACAGCCAGCGGCGACCGGGAGAAGACGGCACCACCCGCAGTGACGTAGTAGCCACAGAAGCGCCATGCGCGCGGGTCGCTCCAGCGACAGCGAGACCTTCCTTCCAGAGAGAGTAAGAGTGGAGCCTCGTTAAACATCAGCTGGGAATTAAGGAGAAACCGGAAATGGGACAAATCCCAGAAGGAGTTGTTCAAAAATCTTACTCGTCCGCTCCGGGGCCCGGAGCCCTCTGGAAGGCGCTCCAGGCAGAGATGGCTCGGCGGGAAGGTGGACCCTCCGTTCTGCTCCAATGTGGAGGCGGTGGTGGTAGCACTGAGCTCTCATATCCGCTTCACCGTGGCGTTGACCCCGAAGCCTGAGGGCCATGGAAGGGTGGCTTTGAAGGGAATTGGAAGAACAGAACGCAAATTCTCGGAGAGAGAGAGAGACACGATGGGCCTTGGGGCGTGGTATACGTCGCCGCCTAGGAGACCGCGGGGGTCGATGTGGTGGCTTTTGGGTGGACGGCGATGGCGATGTTGCAACGGCGGCGCGGCTCTGGCCTGAATTCGAAAAGGAAGTGAGCGCCATTCCATGGATTGGGCGCATTGCGCCCCACCGGTCATGCATGCTTGCAGGTATTTTTCTAAATTGGTACTACAGTACGCCGCTGAGCCACTCGGTGTAAAGGATTCATGGGAGCGGAATCGTCTGGACCGCCCTGCGGAGGATCCATGGGCCACTGAGGAGTAAGGGCGTCACCGGACTCACGAGTCACGACAACTTTCATTTTTCCTCGGATGTCGGACTCGGGTCCCGACCATTGTCAGTGAGCCTCCCAGACTCAGTTAACACCACGTTTGGTTAGAGTATCAAATTTGATATAGTATGAATTTTGATATTGTTCTTTTTATGATGTAGAGTATTAATATTAAAATTGATATAATACAATATCTAAGTGTTTAGTTGAAGTTATAACAATATCGAAAACGATACAAAAAGGTTGTTTGGAAGATTCTTATTATCAATTTTAATTTACTATAATAATTATATGGCCATTTGGTGTGCCGTTAAATATTATAAAATATTATAAATTAATCCTAAAATAATATTACCTTCTACTTGATGTGCTATAAAATATCTTGCAACGTTTTCAATACCTTGTGGCACGCATTTTATCTGATTTTAGTCATTATAATACTACCTTTTTCAAAATAACAAACTAAAATTAGAGGCTCAAAATGTTACGTCTTTTTATCCTATTCTTGGTCTACAACTGCCTAAAATCAAATTAAGAATTTTTGCACTAGTAATTTAAAATTATATTTTTTTAATCAATTTTTTTATTTAATAATTTAAAATATTTTGCAATGAATGGGCAGCAGTCGTCTGGGTCTTGGGGGCCGATTTTTCATTTTTTTGGATTTTATGTTCAGACTTTTAAAATTATTTTAGAGCGTTCGATCAAAGGTCGGACGGTACAGCCGGGTTGCTCAGTCGACTTCCACCTGACTGTATATTTTTTTCAAAAAAATGGCATAAACTTATATTTACGTGTAAAAAATATAAAAAGTTTTTTTATAAAAAAAATTATACAGTCGGAGGGGGGCCGACTCGAACAACCTGACTATACTGCCTGATTTTTGATTGGACGTTCTAAAAAAAATTTAAAAATCTGAACAGAAAATAAAAAAAATGAAAAAATATCCTCTCAAACCCAAACGGGTTGCATAGCAGCCGTCCGATCCGACTGGATCAGACGGCTACTGGCCTGAATTGCAATGCATGGGCATTGCAGCAAGTATTACTCATTCATTAATGTTGTATATCCCATTTGCATTGGAGGGGGGCAATTTTTCAATTTTTTTGATTTTATGTTCTAATTTTTTAAATTTTTTAGAGAGTCCGATAAAAAATCGGACAATACAGTCGAGTTATTCAGGTTGGCTCCCACGGGACTTTTTTTTTTTCTAAAAGAAAAAAAAAATTGACATAAATCTCGATTTACGTGTAAAAAAAATATTAATTAATTAATTAAAAAAATCATGCAGTCGGGTCGGGACCGACCCGAACAACAGAACTGTACCATCCGATTTTTGATCGGATGCTCCAACAAAATTAATAAAAAAAATAGAACAAAAAATAAAAAAAATAATAAACCTGTTGCAGCAAGTATTCACTCTTCTATATCAAGTTCAATACAGGCACAAGATTGTATTAAATTGGATAGAGTTAGGAGGCTTAATCGTGAATGAATCTTAAAATTAATATAGCTAAGCCAAACACCTAAAAAAAACTCTATCCCTATCAATATTAAAAGTGAAAGTAATATTGGATCTAATACCGAATCCAAATAGGACGTAAAGTGGGCATTGCAGTCTATGTATATTCGATAAGTATTACTCTTATTTTGTCGGTCATTGAGGCTCAATTTTTTATTTTTCTATCTTTATTTGAGATTTCCCATTCAAGATCTTATTATATGGTCATGTAAGTTAGAGGGTTGCAAAAAAATTCAAAAAATATTTTTTTTAATTTAAGTCGCACACCGGTGCAGCAAGTATCGCTCTACATGTATATATGGAGACTAATACTTGTTGCAATATCCACTTGCAGTAGTTATTACTCATTTAACAAAGTTTTTACTGTTCAAACCTTTTTTGCGATCATTGGGATTCAATTTTATATTTTTACCAATAAAAGAAAACTTTTTAAAAATTTAGACTGCACCCCATTTGCTGCAGCAACTATTACTCATGTAGAACATTATTGGGACCTAAAAAAATTTATAAAAATACTTTTTTTTAATTTAGACTGCACCTCATGCGGTGCAGCAAGTATTACTCATTTATATATATATATATATATATATATATATATATATATATATATATATATATATATATATATATATATATATATATATATTGTTAACACACTATTCTGAACCTCATCCAAAAAATATAAATTTTTAAATATTCAATAACCCCATTAGGGTTGTTTTCATCCTCTGCAGTTTTATTTTGACTGTACGATCGTAGTTCGATCTTGAAACTTGATCTTAGCCGTCCATTGGAAACATGTAAATTTTGATTTTTAAAAATTATAAATAGTCAAAAATAAAAAAATCATCAAATTAGTCCTAAGGTTGTTTCCATTCCTTGGAGTTTTAATACTCAACACCAATTTACGAATGTAAAATCATACGGCTTATGTTAAAAGCCTCACAATCTAACGGTGAAACTTAAGCAAAAAAAGATGAAATTTATTTTGGGGGAGAGTTGAATTAGTACTCATATATATATATATATATATATATATATATATATAGAGAGAGAGAGAGAGAGAGAGAAGATGGCACCACAAATTATATTAACCAAAATAAGAGAATGTACGAGTGAAAGAAACGAAAACCCCATATATAAAGCGTGCACCCCTAAAGGGAAGGAAAAATAAATGACTTTCACCCAAAAGGAAAACACCATATATAAAGCATACATCCTGACGAGGAAGGAAAAAATGAAGAGCAATACTTACTTCACCACATACAGTACAGCAAAGATGACGCGGAATGCAATATGCAATCTTCTTCCACCACCTATCCACTTTCTTTCCCACATTTTTGACCTTTGTGAATAGAGAGAAAGAAAACATGCATCTTTTCTAACAACATTTACTAGTGTCCATTTCCATCACCTCCTTTAAAAAGAGCATATTTTATTACTTTCTATGTAATTTTATCACTTTCAAATATAATTTTATCACTTCCTATGCAGTTCAATTTTATCATGTTCAAATACAGTTTTTAGAAGTGACAAAATTCAACTGTACAAGAAATGACAAAATTACATTTGGAAGTAATAAAATTGTATTTGAAACTGATAAAACTGCATAAAAAGTGATAAAATTGATCTATTTAGAAAATGATAACATTACGTTTGGAAGTGATAGAATTGCGTTTAGAAGTATTAAAATTGAACTACATAGTAAGTGATAAAATTATGTTTGAAGGTGATAAAATTATGTTAGAAAGTGATAAAATTACACAAGAAGTGATAGAATGTGTTCGTCTCAATAGGAAAGTGATAAAATTACATAAGAAGCGATAAAACTACACAAGAACTGATAAAGTTACATAAGAAGCGAGAGAATGTGGTCGTTTCAATGGGGTGAGAGAAAAAGGATAGCAATGAATTCTATCAAAAAAACTACAGGTTCTCTTTTTCTTCACTCAAAAAGATCAAAAAGGTAAAAAAGAAAGTGGACCGAAGGTTGCATGGTGTACTCCTGATCGTCCTTATGATGCAACAAGTATTACTAAAAAATAAATGGCTCTCACCCAAAAGGAGAAAAGGACAACTAACGTCACAAAACAATAAAAAGGGGAGGAGTTAGAGGTAGTGTTGTTCATAATTCGATTCAAATCGAAAAACCAAACTGATTCAATTCTATTTGATTTGAAGTTGGATTCGATTCGAACAAACTGAACTGAATAAAAAGAATTTAATATAAATGTATGCTTTATATTAATATTATATACAAAAATATATTAATATTTTATGTCATATGTATATATTTATATGTAAATATATGTGTCATATTTATAGTTTTATATAAACACATATGTTTTAATTCAATTTCAATAATAAAAACATATACATACATTTCATATGAAACATAATGCAAATTTTCAATTTGAATCAAACCAAAACAAAATATTTCGGTTCAATTCGATTTGAAAAAATTTGACCCAAAATCGAATTGAACTAAATAGTGAACAACCTTAGTTCGAGGAATCCACATTACAAAAAAAATACATGGCCATACAAAATATTTCGGTTCAATTTGATTTGAAAAATTTTGACCCAAAATCGAATTGAACTAAATAGTGAACAACCTTAGTTAGAGGAATCCACATTACAAAAAAAATACATGGCCATTCCCTCATCATTTGCGGGATAAAAGAAACAAGTCTCTATGTAACTAATTGACTGAGCTAAGTTGGTTCTAGGTAGAGGGCTAGGAAGGAGTCACCAAGGTTTGAACTTGGGTAGCGTGTCTATTTTTATTTTATGTGAATTGTACCCTACCACTATGGTAAGGACCTTAAAAAAAAATCTCTATGAAACTAGAGCTTCTTTTTTGAAAATGTGGCTATTCCTTTTCCTCCGTATGGTCCATAGTGTAGTATGAAAAATAAGCTACCACGCCGCTACCACGCCTCACGATCCTCTCTACATAGCCAATACCTTCTTCAGTTGAGAAGAAGTGTTCTCACAAAGTCAATCGGTGCCACCTGAAGCTTCAGGCTAGCAAAGAGGAGCTCCACACCTCTAAGAAGAACCCACAAAGGATGAAGAGCTAGTCTGAAAACATCATCTTTTTAGGATCTAAGGCCACTTAAATGTGTAGACCATGGGTTATTTGATGATTGGGTCTTAAACGACCGTCTTGTAGGATATGTATAGAGAGTAGGTATTTTTTCTTGTAGGAGCTATGGTGTCACTAGAGGAGCCATCTCCTTTGTCATCAATGGACACACTAGCTTGTCAAAGGAGCCACTCACTCTACATATGATAGCAGAAGAGATAGACACAGAGAGACCATCTTTGTTTGTTGATGAGTTACCTTCATTTGATGATGTTTGCACATACGAGAACAGTTTGATACTGAGATAAAGGATCGGAGACGTCATCAAGGTCGTGATTGACCTCTTGGTCGAGGACATAGAAGAGGGAGTGTGAAGAAGACATGTTTCCACATTTCTTTTGATGATGTTTAGACTATATTTTTGTATTTGTTTGCTTTCATATTGCATATGCTATAAGTGGATATACTTACTTCATAATTTTGTATCTATGAGTATACTCATTCAGATTTTATGTATATGTGGTGGGTGGATGTACTCACTTCATGATTTTGTATCTATAGGTGTATTCACTCTAATTTTCTTCTTACTTCATTATATGATATTGATTGTCATTTGAATGAGAATGTGATGAAATTGAACATTATTTGAATGTGAATGTGACAATGGCAATGAAGTCTTGTCTTAAGAACTTTAGGTGGAATAGTTATTTGTCTTTTCTTTTCTTTTTCACAAGTATTTTATAGATTGATCATCATTTGAGAACTTTAGGTGAAATATTTATAGGTTTAAATGAGGACTTTAGTCATCGATGTTGCCAACGCCAACCTAACCCTAAATAGTGTGATTATATAGTAGGAAGTAGACCCTAAAAGGTTTCCTAGATAGTGCAGGTAGCATGTGCATTTCTCTTATGGAAAGTGCATGTAGCTATTTTTTAAAAGATTTCTTTCTCAAGTGAATTGGCTATTACATGAAAGAAGGTAGTTTCTTCTTTTTTTAAAAAAAAATCATGTTAAGTTGGCCTTGCCAAGGCCAACCTTAAGTCGGCGTTGACAACACCGACCTAAAGTCGGCATTGCTAACACCGGCTTTAGGTCAGCCTTAGCAATGCTAGGTTTTGGACCTTGGCAACACCTACTTTTGGTCGGTGTTGTTAGGGCCGCCGACTATACATTATTGTATATGACCCTCCCTCTACACCATGGTTTGCCATGTGTCGGCGGCCAGTTGGTCACCGATGTCAAGTGGATGTTCTTGCAAAAAGTTAAAAATAATTAAAAATAATTATTTATTTAACATTATGATTAAATAAATAAAAATCCCTATTATTTAAAGGTTTTAATGAACCTTATAATGGATGATTTCTATAGTAGAAAACAAAATGCCACATTAAATTAGAATTATGTGATTTTATTGGTGTAACATAAATCTGTGAGTTTTAAAAAAATGATTAATTAGATTTCTTATCTAAATGCATTTTTCACAAAATAAATCATGATTTATTAAAAGAATGCTTAGAATCATAAATTCAAAAGCAATGATTTAATTATGTTTAAATCATATGTTTCTTGAATAAATTGTCTTCTTAAAATTTTTTATTTATTTTTTATCTCATATTTTTAAAAGTATACAATAATAAAATTTTGAAAGTTTTACTTTTCAGTCGCTATGATCTTCCAATATTCCTTATAAGCCCATGTAATCGTCATATTCTGCAACATCTAGCCATTAGCAGCCCATTAATAACTTGTTAGTAGCCTTAGATTGGCCCATCAGTGGACTTGGGATATGTTAGATGTGAACCCTAGGCTCACCGCTGAGAGATGTCACCCATGGGTGATGTGATTTAGAGGATTAGTGTCTTATTCGTAACCTAATTTCAGAGCTTAGAAGGCATCCTATTGGACTGACGCATTTTAACCTAGTAACCCTATTTTGTGTGTAGCTTCCGGAGGACTCCATAGGAAGCCCTCTAGGTGGTTGTGTGCATGCTAGAAAGGAGATTCCTACCTTGGCTAGGTGGGTTTCATCAATTCCTATCTTTGGTGTTGAGACAAGTGATGACTCCCTTTTTTCATAACTATTTTCTATGTAAAAACCTATTTTCAAAGCTATTTTCTTATCTACTATGAGTATGTCGATCTTTGATATCTTGAAAACGTTGTTGGATGCTTAAACACATGCTTAGATATCGTTTTAGTTTGAAATCATGGATTATATGCGGAATCTATGAAAAAATGTCTAGTTGTATTGATAGGCGTCTCATCATTATGACGCAATTCGTAATTCACGTCCCTTTATAATGACACCTTTCAAACATGTTCTTGATTTGAAATACAGCTTTGATCTGCCTATTTAATCATTCGGTTAGTCTATTCACACTGTGATTAAGTTCCTAATAGGTACCCGATTTTCATGTCATGAATCTATTTAAACCCTGTAAATTAATCATTAAGTTGTATGTTTTCTGAATATTAATCATGTTTTTCACAGGGGTAAATTATGGCTGGAATTAGTGTGGCCATTGGAAAGACATCGGCCATCATGGATGCAATTCATGAGAAACGTCCTCTGATCCTGATGTGTTTCAAGTTCCCGCAATTGAGATTGTACAGAACCTATTAAATTTGCATCTTAGTTATCTTAATTTGCACATTGTTATACACAACACTTAACAGATAGTATGCATGCATGTGATAAGATGCTACAATGATGGGTGCACCAGCAAATAGTGCGGACCTAAGTGCTACATGGGACAAAGTGTTATGCCATGGAAGCCACCTCTTGATCTATTATGGTCAACGTGCTACGTGTTGGAGACACCTCTTGAATCCCTAGGGGACAACTCTAGATTCCTATATCTACTTAGTTAACGACTAAGAGGATGCATGCATGAAGTTTCAGGACAACGAGCTAAAATCATGGTGGTGTGCCTGCACACTAACTAAGTGGGATTTGAGAGCATTCTCCAACCGTGCAGCCGAAGGCTTAGTGGATTTTACCGTACCACTAGATAAAGAAGAAGATAATGGTGCCTTTATATCGTAATTTAGTTGTTTGTCCTATACTATGAAGGGATAAGATGATGTTATACATGAATCATGTTAAGATGAGTTATGCCACATGTTTAAGATTATGTTTAAGAGTTATGCAAGATTAGATGCACATGTTATCACCATTGGAGGGTGCATAAATTTTGTTCAGTAGGATCACTCAGATAGTGGGCCAGTAGGAACACTCTATTGGGTTATAACCAGTGGGTCAATGGGGTCATCTAATGGATCAGTTGGGTCACTCTAGTGGGCAGTGGGGTCACTTTATGGAGTTTTACAAAAGTCAGTCACTATTTTAGTGGGGTCACTCTATTGAGTTTTGCAAAAGTCAGTCACTATTTTAGTGGGGTCACTCTATTGAGCCAGAATCAATGGGTCACTGGGGTCATTCTAGTGGGCCAATGGGTCATGCTATTGGGTTATACAAAAGTTAATCACTATTTTACAAAATCCACTGGGGTCACGGGCTAAAGGCTGGATCCGCCATTGGTTGTAACTAGATGATGAAGAATGTGTCTAGGAGCATAAACATGTATATACGATATAAGTTCATTACAAATAGTTAGTTATCCCATTTTTCTTTTAGTTATAAGATATAAGCAAAATTGTGAAATTTGTGGATTGTGAACTTGCTGAGTCAGTTGAGACTCATCCTTGCTAAATAATACTTTCAGGAGAGGTTGACCATGGGGTAAAGCTTGAGGCAAAGCTTGAGGAGTATCGGGGGGCTTAGAGCTTGAGTTCAAGACTTGCTAAATAAACATAGGTCATGATTATTTCTAGATTTAAAAGTTGATGCAATAAGTTAGTTAATTTAGACTTTGGGATGTAATTTTTATTTGGATAGTAGAGATCCTGGAAAAATACTTTGTTACTATTATTTCAATATAATTATTTGATTAGTGGATTTATCATGTGGTAATGATGATAATTTCATTTGTATCTTGGATGTATGAATGCTTGTGCTCCAATTTTTTCATAAATGTTTGACTTGTTCCCATTATGACAGGTGCTCGCTTGTTCAAACTAAGTCGGCATGACTGAACCAAGTCGATAGGGGCATCACATATCTAAAAAAAAAAAAAACTTTGAAGCATCCTTAAAGTGTCCCTCTAGATGGACTTTTTAAAGAAGGGTAGAGATGATTTTCACAATGCTAGCTGGTTTGAGATGATTTTCTCACCAAGCTCTACTACCAATGTCATGTCACTTTGTTCCCTTGGCTAGTAGGACGATGTTGGTGCTCCAATGGAATAACTTCCTCTATTGTTTATGTTAGGATTACCTTAACATGATGATCAAATGATTATCCTAGAACTAATAGGTCATAGTCCGATGAGACCAAACTGTTTAGGCTACTTTTCTTGAAATCAAATCAAGAAAATCAACTGCTATGGTTGGAATCTCATGTTTGGTTCATGTGTCTTACCTATATATTGATATATAAGAATACTAGACTATCTAGGTCTATTCAAGCAATCCATAGTATCAATCTGTCTATAATCAAACTAATGGTGTCATCATTAGATAAATTCCTTCACCATTAATAATTTACAATAGGACTCCTATGTGTGTTGGTGCGTGTCACCATTAATTTATGACAGGACTCCTCTCTCTATGTAAGGATTGAGGTTTCAGATCCACTTATCAGGTCAGTTCGGCGTCGGACCCCTTTGTTTGGGCCATTGTGGGGCTGAGGCATGGGTTCTTTATCGCGTCGAGCAAGCTTGACGGGGTTCAAACGGCGTCTGGTTAGGGGGACACATTTTAGAGTGTGCCACGTAGGCGCCACGTAGGCCGATTTTGGGCCGCGAGAGTACGCCCCGGTCTTATCGTCTGAATGACGTCTTGCATGGACGTCAGAGTACGGCCCTGGTATGTTAGTGTACGAACCGTCTTGTCGTCTGATTGGCGTCGGTCTTGGGCGACGCGTTTTTGCTAGTTTCGGTTTGACCCCGCGAACACTCCCTCCTTTCCCTCATTTCTCTCATCCTCTTCTCTCTCTTCCCTCTCTCCGACCCATTCCCATCCCCTTCCCCCTTCTCTTTCCTTTCCTTTCCCCATTTCTCCTCTCCCTCCACTCCATTGACCCCCCCTAACTTCCACCACTATCTCCTCCACGGCGCATTTCTCTTCGGATGGCGACCGACGTCCCGGTGGAGTAACGATGTCCACGGCGGTGCCAGTGGCGACTTGTGGCGTGGCGGTTCAACGGCTAGGACTTAGGAGGAATTCAAGTAACCGGTAGGGTGATGATCCTCACAGTGTTTTGTTTAAAACCATGATTTTCTCGCTTTGAAAGCAAGAAATATGTATGGGTGCTTTTGAGGTATAAAGTATGTTCTAAGGGGATTATTTATGAAAGTAATTAGGCTTCTCCCCTACTTTCTCCATTTTGACATTTTTGTGCGATTTGGGGGAGAAATCCTACTTTGTAACTCGGGGGAAGCCAGAAGGGGAACCTGTCTGCAAGTGCTAAATGGCGTCTGGGGACAGCGGCGCCATTTTAAATGGCGGCTTCTACCCGAGACGCGATTTAACTCAGATCAGGGGATTTTGTCTCTGTATTGAATGGCGTCTAGGGACAAATACGCCATTTAAATGGCGGCTGTTAGGGCGACGCGATTTAGGCCAAATTCTGAGGCCAATTTTTCGTATGAACCAGTTTAGGGGTCTTGAATGACGTCGGCTATGGGCGACACGATTCAAGACAAAACCTCATTAATCCATGCAATTAACATGTTTTTATATTGTTAGATAGTTTGGTTAAATGCATGCTTGAAAATGTACTCGAGGACGAGGATTTCTACGTGACCGGATCGTACTGTGTTGTATTCTGTGCGATCGTGGACCTAGAGTGACAGTTGTTAGCGCTTAAGTACTCTGTGTCGATGTGGGAGTGACACAGCGCCGGTGTAGGAGTGGTGGGGTGACGCCTAGAGAAAGGATCACTTGGTGTACCCCGGGCGGATAGCTAGTACGGGTGTGGAAGTGGTACATTCGGAGTGTCACTCGTACTGGAGAAGCAGAACCACCTAGAGCTAGACAGGCCGGAGTAGCCAACGCGCTATACGAGGGGTTGCTGTTTGGTCCCAGCGGTCGGTGTTTTCCGTGTTCGGCCGCGTGGTTTGTATGTTTAGCCGAGACGCAGGTTGTGGATTCCGTGGTGGAGTGGTTTCAGAGTTGTGCATGTTGTATTTACGAATGCATATGTTTTATATCGAAATTTGGGAATCTTTGGGAGTTGTGTTTACTATTTTATTTATTTAAATTGCCTATATTTGTGTTGTTGCACTTGTGGGTGGTGGGGATCGAGGGATCCCTACTGAGTCCATTTCGATAAGACTCACCTCTGCGGTTTTCAGGTGAGGGTTCCAAGCAGGCGTAGCGTGTAGGGTGTTGTCTTGGGTTGCGCGCTAATAGCCACTGTCCCGGAGTATGCCCCGATGTAGTTGTTATTTTACTTTCTGGTCTGTACGCTTAATTACTTCTTTTCAGTTGGAATATGTAATTATTTGCTGAGTCAGTCGAATTGTAAGAATTTTTAATTCCTGCACTTCCTTTACAATTCGATGTGATGTGGATGTTTACCTTAGTTTATCGTTTATTTCCCAGACTTATCGAGATCCTGGTTTGGCTCCAAATTTTAATGATTCGGTACCCATTTAGTAATCGGATCCCCGATTATAGGGTAGTGGGTCGTTACACACACACTCTCTCTCTCTCTTTCTCTCCCTCTCTCTCTCTCTCTGCCCTCTTCCAACTCATGTTGTGGCAAATTTGGTCGATAGTTCATTAGGTAGTAGTAGGTGTCTTCTTTTCCACTTTAACAATGTCGACTATCTGCATCTTCTATTGAAAGAATTTATATATGCTAAAAGTGAGCTATATTTTTGACTTTTCAAGTGGAGTGTGCAATTAGGGCTCAATGAGGAGCCCCTGGTAGTCCCTTTTTGTGTGGAGTTCCCTTAATTAATATTGCATTGCTCACAGATCTTTTTCGGGAATGCTTCTTATGACCCATAGTGTTGGGTTCGCTGTGTCAGATCCGAACAAACGCAACGGAAAATAAATTTTCGGATCCATGCCGTTTCAAATACAAAGACAGATAGTAAAATCATATTTTACCTTGCGTAGATTCGAATCCGCGTTCATCCGGTCCCGTTGGTGTGATGTCGCAAGCTGCGCAGGTGCCCAACCTCTACCGGTATCTACGCGGTCTTCCTCTCGATGGATCATCCTCGCTTTCTCGCTTGGTGCAGTGTCCGTGGATCTCGTCTGGCTGTGTGTAATCCTCTGCGACATGCGGTATCAGAATTCCCATCGGACGATATGCAGAGCAGGCGGGAGTCGGAGCAGAGTCTCTAGTGGGGCCAGCCGCTGAAGGGGGCGCCCAGGAGAGAGAGAGGAGAGAGAGGGGGGCGTCTAGGTCTGCTCCGGGTTGCTGGCCCTAGTACGCAAAGCGGTTGTTTTATAATAAGTAGCTTTGCGGTTTTTCATCGACCTAGACGCACCCCCTTACCGGTATCTGATACCCTGTCTAAATATCCATCGACCTAAAAACCATTTGTGTGTGACCCTCTAGGTCAAAATACCAGTCCAGTTAATGGCCCATTAAGTCCAGTAACTCTTTACGGACCCACTGAATTAATTAATATCCTTATATTAATTAATCAGCCGAATTTAATGTCCACAATAAATTCAGGCGGACTTCCGATTGTGTTAGGTGCCAAGCAACACCGCGTGATCCTGGAAGGCATTGGGGTTTACGCAACCCACTATGGGAACCTTTCCATCATCGATTAGCGCACAGATATAATCCTTCATCCGTATAATGTTCCTGAATCGACCAAAGGTATGGTTTACCGTTAAACTCTAGCCGGTCGATTCACTCGAATCAGATGTTGCTAATCTATATCAGATAACTCTTTATCTGATATAGAGCCCGCCCTGGCCAGAGACTTAAGCGCATCATTTCTGGAACATTCTCTTTCCTTTTACCGAGAGCGTATAATCCAGTATTGATCACACAATTACCTTCGACGGCATCTCCCTAAACCCGATCACTTGACTTATAGATAACCCATGGTTAGGGATTCGTTAATCAAGGTCAAAGTTCAGATACCTACCAATAAGGTATCATTGGTATCTCAGATCCAAGGACCATCCACACAATTGTGATAAAAGAATCAAGCTGGTTAACAATTAGGTAGATACCATCCAGCGATTCATGGTCGGTTTAGTTCAGTGAACTCATTCACCAATAAGCACCTACATGTCCAACATAGTGTCTCCACACAAGCGACTTATAGGACAGCTAAATACGTAAGATGCTTCTCCCAAATCCTTCACGGAAAAGTTCTTAGACAGCCAAATCTTTACCGATCACATCATCCATACATCATTCCCAATGAATAGGATGTCGTCAACGTAAAGAACTAGAAACGTGATTGCACTCTTACTATTTTTCTTGTACACACAAAGCTCATCTTCATTCTTCATGAAGCCATAAGATTTGTGGCCTCGTCAAACCTTATGTTCCAACTCCGAGAACTTACTTCAGTCCATAAATAGACCTTTGCAACTTGCATACCATATCTGGAGATTTCTTTGACGTGAAGCCCTCTAGTTGTATCATATACACCTCTTCCTCAAGGTTTCCATTGAGGAAGGCTGTCTTCACATCTATATGTTAGATTTCATAATCATGGTATGCTGCAACAACGAGAAGAATTTTGAGAGACTTAATCATGGCAACGGGCGAGAAGGTCTCATCATAGTCAATACTTTGCTTTTGACAATATCCCTTCGCCACTAATCTTGCCTTATAAGTCTCAGTTCATCCATCTACACTGATCTTTCTTATAAAGATCCACTTGGAACCGATGGGTATTATACCCTCAGACAAGTCGACCAAGTTCCAAATTTAGTTGATGTACATGGACCGAATTTCAGAATTCATGACTTCTCGTCATTTCCCAGCTTCTGGACTTTCAATGGCATCCTGGTAAGTCTTAGGATCATCATCTTCATGATAGAGTATCCTAAAAACATCCAAATTGATATGTCCCACATATCTTTCGAATGGTTTAGGCACTCTTTCAGACCTATAGGGTTCTTGTGTACTTTCTTGAATAGGTTCAGAAACTAACAGTTCATCTGATGAACCATTGACAGTTTGTAGGTTCGGAATTTCTTCTAAAGTTGCTTTACTCCTACTGTCCTTTTGGAGAATATAATCTTCTTCCAAAAAGACAGCTCTCTTGACTATAAACACCTTTTGTTCGCCAGGATGATAAAAGTAATATCCGTAAGTTTCCTTTAGATATCCCACAAATATGCATTTGTCAATTCTAGATTCCAACTTATCTGCATCATGTCTTTTGACATGAGCAAGACATCCCCAGACTTTAACATGTTTAAGGTCTGGTTTCCTTCCATTCCATATCTCATATGGAATGGATGCAACAGATTTGCTGGATATCTTGTTCAGGATATACATCTGAATTTCTCAAAAGCTTCTGATTTATACTTCAATAAGTATATAAAGCCATACCTTGAAAAATCATCGGTGAACGTAATGAAATAAGAGAAACCACAAATGGCTTGGGTTGACATAGGACCACATACATCAAAATATATTAGTTCCAGTATGTGCTTGGCTCGTTCTCCAGTTCAAGTAAATGGAGATTTAGCCATTTTACCCATCAAACACGACTCACAGGTTGCATATGATTCATAATCAAATTGATCTAAGTATCCATTTTTATGCAGCCTTTAGAGTATGTTTTCACCAATGTGACCAAGCCTACAATGCGATAGGTTGGCTTTGTTCACTTCATACTTATTTCTTTTAGTTAAAGAACCAATATGAAAATTATCGTGAGACACATTCAGTAAGTACAATCTATTGGATAAGGAAGTAGAAACTATTAATTTATTTCTGAAATAAATTGAACAACAATTGTTCCCAACAGATAAAGTGTACCCAATTCTACCTAAATATGAAATATAAATAATATTTCTTATTATGCTAGGTAGATAATAGCATTCATCTAATGAAAAAGTGTCGCCGATGGTAACTTGAGCTTCACTGTCCCCATAGCGATCGTTGCAACTCTTGCGCCGTTATCTAGCCTCAGCTCCACTTCGCCGGTCCTCAGCTTATGCCTTCTTGTCAGTGCCTGCATAGAATTGCAGATATGATAAACACATCTAGTATCTAATACCCATGATATATAATCTCAAATTGGCAAGTTTACATCTATCATATAGATACCTGAAGTGTCTTGCTACTTCACAGTTCCTTGAGCCTTGTTCTTGAGGTATTCTTTGCAATTCTTCTTCCAGTGGCCCTTTTGAGGACAATAGAAGCACTTACCCTTCTTAGCACTCTTGCCCTTGTCCTTCTTGACAACTTTCGGCTTCTTCTGATTCTTGCTTTTACCTTTCCTAAATGCTTGGACTGCCAATCTCTTTCGGCTGGTCTTACCAACCATGAGGACTTGGGGTTTTCCTTCACAAGGTTCCCCTCTGCAGTCTTCAGCATATTCAGTAATTCAACCAAAGTTGTCTAGATTTTGTTCATGTTAAAGTTAACTATGAACTGAGCATATGATTGTGGAAGTGAAGATAACACAAGGTCTGTATGCATCTCCTTGGGAAGTGGGACCCCAAGAGCATCCAACCTCTCCACCCATTCAATCATCTTCAGCACATGAGAATGTACTGAAGATCCCTTTGCCATCTGAGCTTTGAATAGATTCTTAAATATCTCATATCTTTCGATTCTGCTCTACTCACCAAATAGCTCCTTCAAATGAAGTATGATGGATCTACTATCCATCTTTTCATGTTGCCTTTACAACTCATTACTCATAGAGGCTAACATGTAGCATTGGGCCATGGTGGAATCTTCTTTCCATTTCTCATGTGTCAGCATGTCCCCATCTGGGGCATCTAATACTGGTTTAGTAGGAGGTTCTTCACCCAGGACATAAGTAATTTGCTCAGACTTGAGTGCAATCTTCAGGTTCTTGAGCTAGTTTGAGTAGTTTGGGCCTGTCAAATAATTGGCATCCAGTATGCCACGCAACGGGTTATGGTGTGACATCTTAGCCTACAAGAGATAATAAATTTCAATTAGCAGAAATTCATTTATTAATTTGAAAAACAAGATTTTGACTTTATAATCAAGTTTTACTCCCACTAATTTTCGTCGGACTGCATAACCTTCAGATATACAGAACGGGAGACGCCAACTGCCTCCTAGTGGAGATCAGAATCTCCAAGTATCACAGTATGACATCGAGTAAACACATAGTATCATATTGCTATCTCTGAGCAACTATCTCATGGTAATTTCAACCCCTTGAAATATCCGATCTTGCTTCGTCTCCCAAGTTATTAATGGTCCCGGGCAAACACAGTAGACCATTATACCCGGTCTAAGCTTTACCATCAATACGCGATAGAGTAGAGTAGAAATATAGCTCCCGGGTAAACACGAGGATAGCTACATCGTTCCTCTACTCCAATCTCAAGGTATCTAATGCCATAGTTAATAGTCTTCTCATCAGATGATGACAAATCTCGAATAAACACGTAGAAAATGCCACCACTGAATTAAGTTCTAAAAACTATATTGATGGAGAGCCACGGGGTACACTCTTAATGACTCGCGCTACGGCTTAGACTTTATAACGAAGGTTTTATTTTGTTTGTTTTGGTCTTATCCTAGGTGATAGTCTTTAACTATATCGCATATATTATATATACTAATAACCTAGATAATTCAATTCGGAATCAAAAGAAAAATACACGCATCGCATACATGTTATGGTGTGGTCATGGATAGCACTATGGTTTGACTTGAGCCAGACAGTCAAACACACACACATACACAATATAACAATTATATTATGAGTCTGCAAACTCATAGGCTGAATGAACTTCTTCATTTCCTTCTTGGTTGCAGTTGTGGATCATCCTCGCTCCACGCTCAGTCGCCTCGATCAAAATACATTATAAATTCATAATTTACATGATAATTTAAAAAAAGTCTTATGGCGAGTATATCAAGGAAGGAGGTAGAGATACAATGGAATATGAGAGAGGGAGAGGTACGCAGACTTTATTTACTAACAATTAATAATCTAAACACACCATTGATCCATATCCACATATCATCACATGAAACTATATTACGTGCTGATTCATGACCACTGTACAATTTTTAATTAAACAAACTACACATGAATTAGCACATCACATGGCTAAAGAAATACATTTTTCGAAAATATACATAATTTGGTTTCATAAACCAAGGATCAAACAAAATTTGGATTTGAATTTTCAAAAAGTTTTTATTTTGTTTAAACAAGCTAATTTAAATCAAATTTAAATAAGCAATCAAATCACATCATATGTGCTAAAACTCCAAATTGACAGATTTATAATATTCCATGAAAGCTAAATATTTTGAAATTAAAGAGATTAATTTGACATTTAAATTAATCATCTTTAACATCACTTAATCTAACAATTAGATTAATAAACTAATTAACAACGATTTGTTAAAAATATCCCCACATAAAATATTCATTTGCTGGCCTTTAACAACTATAAAATAGAATCTAATTAATTATGAAATCTTATTTTAAATTTAAATTAGATTATGTAATTTAAAAACCAGCAAATAGGGGAAAAAACAAGGTACTATAGGGGTTAATGGGCCTGGTCAAAGGGGGGTCAATGGGCCTAGCGGGTTGGGCTCGGTCCGGCCCCTGGGCCGAGCGCAGCTGGCGCCTGGCTTGGGCCCAGACCCACCCCAAGGGACGGGCTTGGTTCGGCTCGGTCGCTAGGCTGGCTCGGGCGCCAGTGACCGGCCCAGCCCAGCATCGCCCCCCTTCACCCGACGCAACTAGGGAAACCCTAACTGCGCGCAGGGTAAAGGGGGGCGGCGCCCTGCCGTCGCCGACCTACCCCTTAAGCGCTGGCCGGGGGGGGCCTACCCAACGGGAGGCCACCCGGTGGCCTGGGGCTCCAGCAACGCTAACCCCCATGTCGCCGACGGTCCCTCCCCCCCCCCCCCTAACCGAACCAGCAAGATGATGGAGGAGGAGAAAGGGGGCCGGCCGTGGCCTTCTCCGGTGCCGGTCAAGGGCTGGCGACCCACCGGGGAGGATCAAAGACCCCGGTGAGCAATCCCCAACACATGGGGTGCCCGTGAAGAGCCCGATTCGAACCTGTTCTTCATTAGACGAAGAATACGAAGCACACACAGAAAAATTTCGATTTTAATGCAATAAATTATTGTTAATTAAACCGCGTTCATATGATGAACATGGCTCATGCAATTAAAATCAAAAGGTTGCATGGAAACCATTATAAAAATGATAATCTGGAGACCGAAACGGCAAAAAACAAAGTGGAACCTGGCTCTGATACCACTGTTGGGCACTGTGTCTTATCCCAACAAACACAGCGAAAAATAGATTTTCGGATCCATGTTGTTTCAGATACGAAGACAGATAGTAAAATCAAATTTTACCTTACGTGGATTCGAATCCGCGTTCGTCCGGTTATGTTGGTGTGATCCCGCAAGCCGCGCAGGTGCCCGGCCTCTAGCAATATCAACGCGGTCTTCGTCTCGATGGATTGTCCTCGCTTCCTCGCTCGGTGCAGCGTCCGCGGATCCCGTCTGGCTGCGCGTAATCCTCCGCGACATGCGGTATCAAAATTCCCGTAGGACGGGATGCGGAGCAGGCGGTAGTCGGAGTGGAGTCTCCGGGGGACCGGCCACAGAGGGGGGTGCCTAGGAGAGAGATAGGAGAGAGAGGGGGGCGGCGGCTAGGTCAAAGTTGTTGGCCTCTGACCTAGTAGCAGTACTTTTATAGCAAGTGGTTTCGCGGTTTTTCAGAAAAAAATCACACTTATCATAAAACCCGTAAATTATCCATCGACTTGAAAACCTTTTGCGTGTGACCCTTTCGGCCCAAATACCAGTCCAGTTAATGGCCTATTAAGTCCAGTAACCCTTTACTAACCTACTTAATAAATTAATATCCTTATATTAATTAATCAGCCGAATTTAATGTCCAACAATAAATTCGAACGAGATTCCGATCGCGTTAGGTGCCAAGCAACACCGCGTGATCCCCGAAGGCATTGGGGTTTATGCAACCCATTATGGGTACCTTTCCATCATCGATTACCATGCGAATATAATCCTTCATCCGTGCAACGTTCTCGAATCGACCAAGGGTATGGTTTACCATTAAACCCTAGCCGGTCGATTCACTCGAATCAGATGCCACTAATCTATATTAGATAACTCTTTATCTGATACAGAAGTCCGCCATGGCCAGGGACTTAAGCGCATCATTTTTGGAACATTGTCTCTCCTATTACCGAGAGCGGATGATCCCGTACTTATCACACAATTACCTTCGAGGGCATCTCCTTGAACCCGATCACTTGACTTATAGATAACCCATGGTTAGGGATTCGTTAATCAAGGTCAAAGTTAAGATATCTACCAACGAAGTATCCTTGGTGTCTCAGGTCCAAAGACCATCCACGCAACCGTGACAAAAGAATCGTGCTGGTTAACAGTTAGGTCGCTACCAGTGTTCCAGTGTTCATAACCTGTATCCTTAGTTTTTCTCAAGTACTTAAGGATACATTTCATAGCCTTCCAGTATTCATCACCTGATTCTGCCTAATGTCTACTCGTAACACTTAGAGCATATGCTACATCAGGTCTAGTACATAGCATGGCATACATGATGAAACCTATGGCTGATGCATAGGAAATTTTATATATCATTGCCCTCTCTTCAGGGGTCTTGGGACACTGACCTTTGGAAAGATAAATTCCATGTCTCATCGGTATGCGACCTCTCTTTGATTTTTTCATGCCAAACCTTTTGACAATGGTTTCTATGTACATGGATTGAGTTAAAGCAAGCATCTTATTTGATCTATTTCTATAGATCCATATTCCCAATATGTAAGATGCTTTTCCCAAATCCTTCATGGATAAGTTCTTAGATAGCCAAACCCTTACCGATGACATCATCCCTACATCATTCCAAATGAGTAGGAAGTCATCAACGTAAAGGACTAGGAAGGTGATTGTGTTAGTATTAGGTGGCCTACAAGCCAATCCGATACTGTGTATTATTCAGTTTATTAATTTAATGGCAATAATTCATTGTGTGTATTTAAATCGATCTATGTTTATCGTATCACGATAAAGTCCATGAACATGTGCAATGGTTTCCAAATTATAATGAGATCATAATTACGGGACCAAAGACTTATAAACACATGTTCTTAATTGTTCCTAGTCGGAGGATGTTGGAGAAGGACATCAAACATCCGAATAGACTAATACAGGTTTCTTCAGCTCATATGATGAGGGTGACTAATCCTATAAGTCACTTGTGTGGAGACACTATGCTAGACCTGTAGGTACTCATTGGCGAATGAGTTCACTGAACTGATCCGACCATGAATCGCTGGATGGTATCTACCTAATTGTTAACCAGCTCAATTCTTTTGTTACAGTTCTGTAGATGATCCTTGGACCTAAGATACTATGGATACCTTATTGGTAGATTTCTGAACTTTGACATTGACTAATGAATCCCTAACCATGGGTTATCTATAAGTCAAGTGATCAAGTTCAGAGAGATGTCATCGAAGGTAATTGTGAGTTCAATACGGGATCATCCGCTCTCGGTAATAGGAGAGAGAATGCTCCAGAAATGATGTGCTCAAGTCTTTGGCTAAGGCGGACTCTGTATCAAATAAAGAGTTATCTGATATAGATTAGCGGCATCTGATTCAGGTAAATCGAGCAGCTAGGGTTTAACAGTAAACCATACCCTCAGTCGATTCGAGAACATTGTACGGATGAAGGATTATATCCGCTTGGTAACCGTTGACTGAAAGGGTCCCATAGTGGGTTGCATAAACCCCAATGCCTTTCGGGATCACGCGGTGTTGCTTGGCACCCAACATGATCGGAAGTCCGTCTGAATTTATTGTGGGACATTAAATTCGGCTGATTAACTAATATAAGGATATTAATTAATTCAGTGGGTCCGTAAAAGGTTACTGGACTTAATGGGCCATTAACTGGACTGGTATTCGGGCCTAGAGGGTCACACGCAAAAGGTTTTCAAGTCGGTGGATATTTTGACGGTGGATATTTTGACGCGAGTGAGGAAGCAAGGACGATGCACTGAGAGGAAGACCGCATGGATACTGCTCGAGGCCGAGCACCTGCACGGCTTGCGGCATCACATCGACAGAACCGGACGAACGCGGATTCAAATCTGCACAAGGTAAATCTGATTTACCGTTTAAGCTTCTTGTAGATCGAACAGGACAGATCCGATCCCGATTTAATTTTATGCACTGCGTTTTGCTCGGATCCGACACAGCGAACCTAACAGTGGTATCAGAGCCAGATTCCACTATGTTTTTTGCCGTTTCGGTCTATGGATTGTCACTTTTATAATTGATTCCATGTAATGTTTTGATTTTAATTGTATAAGCCATGTTCATCACATGAACGCGGTTAATTAACAGTTAATTATTGCATTAAAATTGGATTTTTTCTATGTGTACTTCGTGTTCTTCGCCTGACGAAGAACGGGTTTGATTCGGGGTCTTTACGGGCACCCCTAAGTGTTGGGGATTGCTCATCGGGATCCTTGATCCTCCCCGAAGGGTTACCGGCCCTTGACTGGTGCCGAAGAAGACCACGGCTAGCTCCCTTTTCTCCTACTAGTCCGGTTAAGAAAGGAGGGGGGGGGGGGGGGGTCGGGTTTTAACAAAAACTGTACATAGGGTTTTTTTTTTTTTTTTTTTTTTGGGGGGGGGGGGGGGGGAACTGCCTCACCAGCACCGTCGCCGGACCCCCCGGCCGCCGGGCGGCCTCCCACGGTACCGGTCCTAGCCGACCGGTCTGCGCCTGCATGGCAGGCCCGCGGCGGCTGGGCGCCTCCCCTCCCCACCTGCAACGCAGCTAGGGTTTTCCCTAGCTGTGTCGGGTAAGGGGGGAGGTAGCCGTCGGGCCGGGCCTGTCCGGGCTGGGCCCTGGGGTCCGAGCCAGCCTGGCGCCCGACCCGGGCCAGGCCTGCCTCTTGGGGCAGGTCTGGGCCCGGTCCAGGCGCCGGCTACGCTTGGCCCAGTGGCCGGACTGGGCCCAGTTCGCCAGGCCCATTAACCCCAATTTTTCCCCTATTTGTCTATTTGCTGCCCATTTTAATTATATAATTTGATTTAAATTTAAAATGAGATTTTATAATTAAATTAGATTCTATTTTATAATTTTTAAAGGCCAGTAAATAGATTTATTAATTCTAAGGATATTTAACAAATGTTGTTAATTAGTTGATTAATCTAATGTTAGATTATGGGACATTAAAAAAGTAGACAGTTTCATTGTTAAATTAATTTCTGTAATGTCTATAATTTGAGCTTGCATGGAATATTATAAATCTGTCAATTTGGAGTTTTAGCACATATGATGTGATGTGATTGCTTATTAAAATTGATTTAAATTTGCATGTTTAAACAAAACAAAATAAAACTTTTCGAAAATTCAAATCCAAATTTTGTTTGGTCCTTGATTTATGAAACCAAAATTATATATTTTCAAAAATTCAATTTATTTCGCCATGTGATGTACCATTCATGTGTGGTTTGTTTAATTAAAAATTACACAGTGGTCATGGATAAGCACTCATTATTTCTCTTGTGGATGTGGATCGATAATATGTGCGTAGGTGGTTTATTAATTGTTAATAAACAGTGGTTTGCGAACCTCTATCTCTCTCTCATATTCCATTGTATCTCTACCTCCCTCCTTGATGTACTCGCCATAAAGTTTTCTCTTTTAAATTATCATGTAATTGGGAATTTATGAGATAATTTGATCAAGGCGGCTGAGCGTGGAGCGAGGATGATCCACAATTGCAATTAAGAAGGAAATGAAGGAGTTCATTCAACTTATGAGTTTGTAGACTCATAATATAATTGTTATATTGTGTATGTGTGTGGGTTTGACTGTCTGGCTCAAGTCAAGCCACAGTGCTATCCATGACCACACTATGACATGTATGCGATGCATGTATATATCTTTTGGTTACGAATCAAATAACCTAGGTTATTAATAAATGTAATACATGCGATATATTTAAACACTATCACCTAGGATGAGACCATATCAAATAAAATAAAACCTTCGTGATAAAGTCTAAGCCGTAGCGCGAGTCATTGAGAATGCACCGCGTGGATCTCCATCAATATAGTTTTTAGAACTTAACTCAGTGGTGGAATTTTCTACGTGTTTATTTGAGATTTGCCATCATCTGATGAGAATACTATTAACTATGGCATTAGATGCCTTTATATTGGAGTAGAGAAACGATGTATCTATCCTCGTGTTTACCTAGGAGCTATATTTCTACTCTACTCTATTACGTATTGATAGCAAAGTTTAGATCGGGTATAATGGTCTACTGTATTTGTTCGGGACCATTGATGACCTGGGAGCCGATATAAGATCAGATATTGCAAGGAGTTGCAATTATCATGAGATGGTTGCTCTAAGATAGTAGTTTGATACTATGTGTTTACCCGAGGTCATACTGTGATTCTTTGGAGATTTTGATCCCCACTAAGAGACTGTTGGCGTCTCCTGTTCTGTATATCTGAAGGTTATACAGTCCGACGAAAATTAGTGGGTGTAAAACTAGATAATAAAGATCAAATCTTGTTTTATATTAATAATTGAATATCTACTAATTGAAATTTATTATTTCCTGTAGGCTAAAATGTCACACTATAACCCATTGCGTGGCATACTGGATGCCAACCGTTTGACAGGCCCTAACTACGCAGACTGGCTCTGGAACCTAAAGATTATCCTCAGGTCTGAGCAAATTGTATATGTCCTGGATGAAGAACCTCCTACTGAACTAGCATTAGATGCCCTAGAGGAGGATATGTTGACATATGAAAAATGAAAGGAAGATTCCACTATGGCCCAATGCTACATGCTGGCTTCTATGAGCAATGAATTGCAGAGGCAGCATGAGGAGATGGATGCTAGATCCATCATGCTCCATTTAAATGAACTATTTGGTGAGCAGAGCAGAGTCGAAAGATATGAGATATCTAAGAATCTGTTCAAGGCTCTGATGGCAAAGGGATCTTCAGTGCAGACACATGTGCTGAAGATGATAGAATGGGTGGAGAGGCTGCATGCTCTTGGGGTCCCACTTCTCAAGAAGATGCATACCGACCTTGTGTTATCTTCCCTTCCACAATCATATGCTCAGTTCATGGTTAACTTCAATATGAACAAAATCCAAGCAACTTTGGTTGAATAACTGAACATGCTGAAGACTGCAGAAGGGAACCTTGTGAAGAATAAACCCCATATTCTCATAGTTGGTAAGACCAGCAGAAATAGGTTAACAATCTAAGCCTTTAGGAAAGGTAAAGGTAAGAATCAGAAGAAATCAAAGGTTGTCAAGAAGGACAAGGGCAAAAGTGCTAAGAAGGATGAGTACTTATACTGTCATCAAAAGGTTCACTAGAAGAGGAATTGCAAAGAATACCTCAAAGACAATGCTCAAGAAACTGTGAAACAGCAGGACGCTTTAGGTATCTATATGATAGATGTAAACTTATCAATTAGATATTATACATCATGGGTATTAAATACTAGATGTATTTCTCATATCTGCAATTTTGTGCAGGCACTGACAAGAAGGCATAAGCTGAGAACCGACGAGGTGGAGCTGAGGCTAGGTAACGGCGCAAAAGTTGCGGTGATCACTGTGGGGACAGTGAAGCTCAAGTTACCATCCAGAGACACTTTTTTATGAGATAAATGTTATTATATACCTAACATAATAAGGAATATTATTTCTATTTCATGTTTAGATATAATTAGGTACACTTTATCTGTTGGGAACAATTGTTGTTCAATTTATTTTGGAAATAAATTAATTGCTTCTACTTCATTATCCAATGGATTGTACTTATTGATATGTTTCATGATGATTTTCATATTGGTTCTTTAGCTAAAAGAAATAAGTATGAAGTGAACAAAGCCTACTTATGGCATTGTAGGCTTGGTCACATTGGTGAAAACATACTCCAAAGGCTGCATAAAAATGGATACTTAGATCCATTTGATTATGAATCGTATGTGTAGGTGCTTAGAATGACCGTGTGATTAACATGAAATATCTATGTTGTTTAGTGTAAACTAACCTATTGAAAACAGCAACTAAAGTGCAGTGATCGCCAGAAACTTTTAACTTAAAAAGTTTCAAAAAGAGATATGATCGCCTACCTTTCAAACGCGGAAGATTGAGTCCTTGGTTCCCCTTCCTCAGCCGGCTGAAGAAAGAGAGCCCTTTCTTTGTTCTTTTGTTCTTGCTGTTGAGTTTGAGGTTGAGGATCGTCCAGAAGTGGTGCTTGATTTCCCCCTTTTGATCTCTTGTTGTTGTTGAGTGCAGCAGAGATAGAAAAAAAACAGAAAATGAAGAACTATGATGAGAATTTAAATAGAAGTAATATCTGAACTAATCATGATTTTGAGCATATTTAAAACAGCAAACTCACTTTTTTAATGGCTTTGAAACCCCTTAGATTAAGTAGGTTTTTGAAAGATTATGCTGTGGTGTGTGTTTGCATGAAGTGAATATGAAAAATAAAACTAATGAAATGAATGCAGTAATGAAAAACTTATGCCCAATCGGTTGAAGCTCTGAAAGGATGAAGATCTTGAAAAGGACGCCGACTTCTGGAAATGGCAGCGCTCCGGCGTTACGACGTTGCTTCGATCTTCAACTCACTATAACGCTATGGCTCAACTCAATTCAATTCTGTTCTCTTTTTTTTCTTTTCTTCAACATGCAGGGTATTTATAGGCATTTCTTGCGTTCGCGATTAACATTTGAAAATTCCGAATTTATCCATCTTAACCGACAGATAATTACTGATTAATTCATCTTTATCTGTAATTATCTAAAACGCGTCCATCATGGCTGACGCCTTTCAGATTAATTAAGATAAGGATAAATATCCGGGAAAACTTATCTTTATCTTTATTAGGTAAAACGCGTCCATATATGTAGACGTCTTTTAGACTAATTAAGATAAGGATAAACATCCGGAGGAGAAGTAGAAACCATTTAGGAAACTTAAAACGCGTCGACATTACCAGACGCCTTTTAGTTAATAAATTAATTAATTAAAATTCAAATTTAATCGTTAAAACAGGAATAAACTCTAAATGGCGTCCACGTGGGTCGACGTCTTTTAGAATTCTTCATATTTTAACTCAAATTGAACTAAAATCAATTCAATTGATTAACTTAAACACATCTGTTAAATCCGACACTCAAAAAGATTAATAAAAATTAATTAATGATTAATTATCAGACCATTCTGAGGCATTATTGTGTGATATAAAATTTACTCGAAATGACGTCAAAATTAGCGTGTCTACAGTATGCAACCTGTGAGTCATGTTTAATGGGTAAAATGGCAAAATCTCCATTTATTGGAACTGGAGAGCGAGCCAATGACTTACTGGAACTAATACATTCAGATGTATGTGGTCCGATGTCTACCCAAGCCATTAGTGGTTTCTCATACTTCATTACATTCACTGATGATTACTCAAGGTTTGGATTCATATACTTATTGAAGTATAAATCATAAGCTTTGGAGAAATTTAGAGAATTTAAGAATGATGTAGAGAAACAAACTGGAAAGAGTATAAAAGCCATCCGATCCGATCGTAGTGGGGAATACTTAAGTACAGAGTTTACGAAATACTTAAAGAATAATTGTATCTTTTCTCAGTTTTCACCTCCTTATATACCTCAAATGAATGGTGTATCAGAAAGGAGGAATCGCACATTAATAGAAATGGTGCGATCGATGATGAGTATGTCTAAATTACCAGTGTCTCTATGGGGATATGCACTTAGTTCGGCTATATATATCATGAACAAGGTACCCAGTAAATCTATTGCAACCACTCCATATGAGATATGGAATGAAAGGAAACCATACCTTAAACATGTTAAAGTCTGAGGATGTCCTGCCCATGTCAAAAGACATGATGTAGATAAGTTGGTGTCCAGAACTGACAAATGCAGATTTGTAGGATATCCGAAGGAAACTTACGGATATTACCTTTATCATCCTAACGAACAAAAGGTGTTTGGGGCCAGGAGAGCTGCATTTTTGGAAGAAGATTATATTATTCAAAAGGACAGTGGGAGTATAGTAACACTGGAAGAAGTTGCAGACCTACAAACTGTCAATGGTTCATCAGATGAACTGTCAGTTTCTGAACCTGTTAAAAAAAGTACACAAGAATCTCTAGGTCTGAAAGTGTGCCTAAACCACCTAAAAAATATGTGGGACATATCAATTTAGATGGTTCTAGGATACTCTATAATGAAAATGATGATCCTAAGACTTACCAAGATGCCATTGAGAGTCCAGAGGCCGGAAAATGGCGAGAAGCCATGAATTCTAAAATTCAATCCATGTACATCAACCAAGTTTGGAACTTGGTCGACTTGCATGAGGGTATAGTACCTATCGGTTGCAAATGGATCCTTAAAAGAAAGATCGGTGCAAATAAACGAATTGAGACTTATAAATCAAGGTTAGTGGTGAAAGGCTATCGTTAAAGGCAAGTCATTGACTATGAGGAGACATTCTTACTCGTTGCCATGATTAAGTCTATCAGAATTCTTTTTATTATTGATACGTACCATGATTATGAAATCTGGTAGATCGATGTGAAGACGGCCTTCCTCAATGGAAACCTTGAGGAAGAGGGGTATATGATACAACCAGAGGGCTTCACATCAATGGAATCTCCAGATATGGTATGCAAGTTGCAAAGGTCTATTTATGGACTGAAGTAAGTTCTCGGAGTTGGAACATAAGGTTTGACGAGGCCACAAATCTTATGGCTTCATGAAGAATGAAGATGAGCTTTGTGTGTACAAGAAAAATAGTAAGAGTGCAATCACGTTTCTAGTTCTTTACGTTGACGACATCCTATTCATTGGGAATGATGTATGGATGATGTGATCGGTAAAGATTTGGCTGTCTAAGAACTTTTCCGTGAAGGATTTGGGAGAAGCATCTTACGTATTAGGAATATAGATATGTAGAGATAGATTAAAGAAGATGCTTACTTCAACCCAATCCATGTACATAGAAACCATTGTCAAAAGGTTTGGCATGGAAAATTCCAAGAGAGGTCTCATACCGATGAGACATGGAATTTATCTCTCTAAAGGTCAGTCTATCAAGACTCCTGAGGAGAGAGCAATGATGGATAAGGTTCCCTACACTTCAGCTATAGGTCCCATCATGTACGCCATGCTATGTACAAGACCTGATGTAGCATACGCTCTAAGTGTTACAAGCAGACATCAGGCAGATCCAGATGATGAACATTGGAAGGCTGTGAAATGTATCCTTAAGTACTTGAGAAGAACTAAGGATATGTTTCTGGTCTATGGAGGAGGAGACTTAAAGTTGCAAGGATATACTGACTCGAGTTTTCAGTCTGATCTGGATGACAGTAAGTCGACATCAGGGTTTGTCTTCACACTCAATGGGGTAACAGTGAGCTGGAAAAGTTTCAAGCAAGAAACCACTGCTGATTCGACAACAGAAGCTGAGTACATTGTTGTTGCTAAAGTCACCAAGGAAGCAGTCTGGATGGATAAATTCATCAGTGATCTTGGTGTGGTGAATAGCATCTCTGATCCCGTCCCACTGCTGTGTGACAACAATGAGGCGATTGATCAAGCGAAAGAGTTGAGGTCTCATCAGAAGTCGAAGCACATTCTGCAGTGCTTTCATCTGATCAGAGAAATTATAGTTCGAGGAGATGTCCTAGTGGAAAGAGTTCCTTCAGCCGACAACATAGCAGATCCACTGACGAAGCTTTTGTCTGACAATGTCTTTGAGCGTCACTTAGAGAATATGGGTATTCTGTACAAAAGTGATTGGCTTTAGCCCAAATGAGAGATTGTTAGTATTAGGTGGCCTACAAGACAATCCGATACTGTGTATTATTCAGTTAATTAATTTAATGGCAATAATTCATTATGTGTATTTAAATCGATCTATGTTTATCGTATCTCGATGAAGTCTATGAACATGTGCAATGGTCTCCAGATTATGATGAGATCATAATTACGGGACCGAAAACTTATACACACATGTTATTAATTGTTCCTAGTCGGAGGATGTTTGAGAATGACAACAAACATCCGGATAGACTAATACAGGTTTCTTCAACTCATATGATGAGGGTGACTGATCCTATATGTCACTTGTGTAAACACACTATGCTGGACCTGTAGGTACTCATTGGCGAATGAGTTCACTGAACTAATCCGACCATGAATCATTTGATGGTATTTACCTAATTGTTAACCAGCTCGATTCTTTTGTCACGGTTGCGTAGATGGTCCTTGGACCTGAGACACTAAGGATACCTTGTTGGTAGATTTCTGAACTTTGTCTTTAACTAACGAATCCCTAACCATGGGTTATCTTTAAGTCAAGTGATCGGGTTTAGAGAGATGCCATCGAAGGTAATTGTGTGTTCAATATTGGATCATATGCTCTCGGTAATAGGAGAGAGACTGTTCCAGAAATGATGCGCTTAAGTACTTGGCCAGGGCGGACTCTGTATCAGATAAAGAGTTATCTGATATAGATTAGCGACATCTGATTCGAGTGAATCCAGCAGCTAGGGTTTCACAGTAAACTATACCCTAAGTCGATTCGGGAACATTGTACGGATGAAGTATTATATCCGCGCAGTAATCGTTGACGGAAAGGTTCGCATAAAGGGTTGCGTAAACCTCAATGCCTTTCGGGATCAAGCGGGATCAAGCGGTGTTGCTTGGCACCCAACGTGATCGGAATCCCTACGAATTTATTGTGGGGCATTAAATTCGACTGATTAACTAATATAAGGATATTAATTAATTCAGTGGGTCCGTAAAAAGGTTACTGCACTTAATGGACCATTAACTGGACTGGTATTTGGGCCTAGAGGGTCACACGCAAAAGGTTTTCAAGTTAGTGGATATTTTAACGGGGTTTCGAATAAGTGTGGGTTTTTTTGAAAAATTGCTAAATACTTATTATAAAATACCGGGGCTAGGTCAGGGGCACGCAACCCTCACCTAGCCTCCCCCCCCCCGCTCTCTCCTCTCTCTCTCTGGGTGCCACCCTCCTCTGGCCGGCCCCGGAGACTCTGCTCTGACTCCCGCCTGCTCCGTCTTCCCGTCTGACGGGAATCTAAATCCGCATGTCACAGAGGATTACGTACTGCCAGACGGGATCTGCAGACATTGCTGCGAGCGAGGAAGGGAGGACGATCCACCGAGAGGAAGACCGCGTGGATACCGCTGGAGGCTGAGCACCTGCGCGGCTTGCGGCATCACACCGACGGAACTGGACGAACGCGGATTTGATTCCTCGCGAGGTAAATCCAATTTACCGTTTAAGGTTTTTGTAGATGGAAACGAGATAGGTCCGATCCCGATTTAATTTTATCCGCTGCGTTTTGCTCGGATCCGACACAACGAACCTACCAGATTGCACTCCCACTGTTTTTCCTGTACACACATGGCTCATCTTCATTATTAATGAAGCCAAAAGATTTGATTGCCTTATCAAACCTTCTGTTCCAGCTTCTGGAAGCTTACTTCAGTCCAAAAATGGACCTTTGCAACTTGCATATCACATCTAGATATTCTTTAAATGTGAAGTCCTCTGGTTGTATCATATACACCTCTTCCTCAAGTTTTCCATTGAGGAAGGCTGTCTTCACATCCATCTGCCAGATTTCATAATCATGGTATGCTGCAATGGAGAAAAGTATTCTGATAGACTTAAATCATGGCAACTGGTGAGAAGGTCTCGTCATAGTCAACACCTTGTCTTTCACAATAGCCCTTTCGCCACTAATCTTGCCTTATAAGTCTCAATTCGTCCATCTGCATCGATCTTTCTTAGAGCAACAATCTCATGGTAGTTGCAACTTCTTGCATTATTTGAGCTTACTTTGGCTCCTAGGTCTTTAATGGTCTCGGGTAAACACAGTAAACCATTATGTTTAGTCTAAGCTTTACCATCAATACGTAACCGAATAGAGTCAAAATATAGCTCCCGAGTAAACACAAGAATAGCTACATCGTTCCTCTAGTTAATAGTCATTTCATTAGATGGTGGCAGATCTCAGATAACACAAGAAAGTTCGATCACTGAATCCAATTTTCTAAAAACTATATTGATGGAGAGCTACGCGGTGCATTCTCAATGACTCGCGCTACGGCTTAGACTTTATGTTGAAGGTTTTGTTTATGTTGGTCTCATCCTATGTAATAGTATTTAAATATATCGCATATATTTAATGTATATACTAATAACCTAGATCTATGATTCGCAATCAAAATAAAGAGCATGCATCACACATGTTATGGTGTGGTCATGGATAGCACGATAGTTTGACTTGTGCCAGACAGTCAAACACACACACAATTAATAAAACAATTTTCATTATCCTACAAACACATAGGGTCTATGAACTCCTTCATATTCCTTCATAGTTGCAGTTGTGGATCATCCTTGCTCCATGTTCAACCACCTTGATCAAATTATACAATAAGTTATAAATTTACATGCAAATTAAAAGAAGTCCTTATGGCGAGTACATAAAGGATGGAGGTAGAATTTACATTGGAATATGAGAGAGGGAGAGGGAGGTTCGCATACCCCTATTTATTAACAATTAATAAAGATTACTCACATACCCATGATCCACATCCATACATCATCACATGAAATATATTTAAATGCATATCCATGACCACTATGTGTTTTATTAACCAAACCACACATGAATAAGCACATCAAATGGCTAAAATTTGAATTTTCAAAAATACTTAATTTTGGTTTTATAAACCAAGGATCAAACAAAATTTTAGATAATTAGAATTTTCAAAAAAGTTTTATTTTAAGGAACATGCAAATTTAAATGGCAACAACATTACATTGCATGTGCATACACACCAAATTGACTGGTCTATAATATTCCATGCAAGTTTAATGATTTGATATTAAAGAAATTAATTTAATAATTAAATTAACAATCATTAATATCAAATAATCTAACAATTAGATTAAATATAAATTAACAACAACTTCTTAATTATCATTGATTAAAAAATCTATTTATTAGCCCCCATTTACAGTAAAATAGATTTTAAATTAATTTAAAATCTCATTTTAAAATAAAATTTATATTCTGTTTATAATAAAATTAAAGAGGCCAATAATTTTTAAAAAGGGAATGGGTTTAATGGGCCTAGTCCAAGGGGGAACCAAACTGGCTCAGCCCAGCTGAGCCCAGTCCGGCCCTTGGGCCGAGCCCAGCCAGCGCTTGGCTCCGTCCCAGACCCACCTTAAAGGGCGGGCCTAGTCTGGGTCGGGCGCTGGGCTGGCTCGGGCCCAAGTCCCGGCCCAGCCTAGCGGGCTCCCCCCCCCCCACCTGCGCGCAGTTAGGAAACCCTAATTGCGCGCAGGGTGGGGATCGCGGTGCCCCGCCACCGGTGACCTGCCTAGCAGGCATCGGACGACGAGCCCCTGCCCCGCAGGGAGCCACTTAGCGGCTAGGGGTGCCTTCGCCAGCGCCGGTGACCCCTGGTTGCCGGTGGTCCTGCCCCGTTTCTCTCCCTGTGTGCGGTTGAAACCGACCCCCCCACTAATTGCGCGAAGGGTAGGGATCGCGGTGCCCCGCCGCCGGTGACCTGCCTAGCAGGCGTCGGACGGCGAGCCCCTGCCCCCCGGGAGCCACTGGGAGCCACTTAACAGCCAGGGGTGCCTTCGCCAGCGCCGGTGACCCCTGGTTGCCAGTGGTCCTGCCCCGTTTCTCTCCCTGTGTGCGGTTGAAACCGACCACCCCCCCCCCCCCCCCAGGGAAGATGGAGGAGGAGAAGGGGCTGGCCGGCCACACTGTCCGGCGCCGGCCAAGGACCTCCCAGTGGTCGGCGAGCTTCCCCATACGATTTGGGTGCCCAAAATGGGATGAACAAAAACCATTCTTCGTCCCACGAAGAACACAAAAAATGCTCACATAAAAATTGATTTTAATGCATAAATTAATATCTAATTAACCGTGTTCATCTCATGATCAATGTTCTAACATTTAAAATCAATTACATGCATGGAATAATATATAGAACAGTCAATCTGAAGACCGACATGGCGAAGAACATAGTGGAACCTGGCTTTGATACCAATGTTGGTTCACTGTGTCGGATCCGAGAAAAACACAACGGCTAGAAAAGTCGGATCCGCGTCGTATTGGGTATTAAAATCGAAGTGGTAAAAACCAGATTTTCACTTCGCGCGGATTTGAATCTGCGTTCGTCGGGTTCCGTTTGTGTGATGCCGCAAGCCACGTAAGTGCCTGACCTCTAGTGGTATCCACCCGGTCTTCCTTTCGATGGATCGCCCTTGCTTCCTTGCTCGATGCAGCATCCGCAGATCCCGTTTGGCTGCACGTGATCCTCCGCAACATACGAATTCAAAATTCCCGTCAGACGGGAAGCGGAGCAGGCGGAAGTCAAAGCAGTGCCTCTGGGGGGTTGGCCACAGAGGGGGGCGCCCAGGAGAGAGGGAGGAGAGAGAGGGGGCGGCGGCTAGTTCAGAGTTGCTGGCCTCTGACCTAGTAGTGGTACTTTTATAATAAGTGGTTTTGTGATTTTTCAAAAATACCCACACTTATCATAAAACCCGTAAATTATCCATCGACTTGAAAACTTTTTGCGTGTAACCCTCTGGGCCCAAATGCCAGTCCAGTTAATGGCCGATTAAGTCCAGTAACTCTTTACTGACTCACTTAATTAATTAATATCCTTATATTAATTAATCAGTCTAATTTAATATCCCACAATAAATTCAGACAGACTTACTATCACGTTGGGTGCCAAGCAACACCACGTGATCCCGGAAGGCATTGGGATTTCCGTAACCCACTATTGGAACCTTTTCGTCATCGGTTATCGTGCGGATATAATCCTTCATCTAGCAACAAAAGAATCGAGCTGGTTAATAGTTAGGTAGCTACCATCCAGCCATTCATGGTTGGATCAATTCATTGAACTCATTCGCCAATGAGTACCTACAGGTCCAATATAGTGTCTCCGCACTAGTGACTTATAAGATCAGTCACCCGCATCATATGAGATGAAGAAACCTATACTAGTCTATCCGGATGTTTGATGTCCTTCTCAAACATCTTCCGACTATTAACAATTAAGAACATGTGTTTATAAGTATTCAGTCTTGTAATTATGATTTCATCATAATCCGAAGACTATTGCAAATGTCCATAAACTTCATCGTGAGACGACAATCAATATCGGATTATATACACAATGAATTTAGGCCATTTTATTAATAATTGAATAATACAAAGTATCCGATTTTGTAGGCCACCTAATACTGACAAGGAGGTGGATAATTGGGCTAATAGTTAGATTGTGGAGACCAAGGAGCGAGAGAATAAGTGGATAACGAATAGTCAAACTGTCCCCCAAAATGGGCCTGATCATAACTGTTGTGTTGGATTTGGGCCCAATCTTGAATGTTTGGACTAAAAAACTTTGGGCCTAAACATGTTCAGATTCCCCAGAAAGGTCAAATGGGCTCCCCAACTTGAATTGTAGAAGTTTGAAGACGGGTTGTAATTTGGTGTAGGGAACCCTTGTCCAATTTGGGCTTGCTCTTAGGAAGAAGGGGGTAATTGGGCTGCAATTAGGTAATCACTATCATAATGGGCCAGACTAACCCACATGGAGCAATTCTCCTGATAAAAAGAGGGTGGAAAGTGAGATGTGAACGAATTTTAGTATGGACCAAGAAATTGATTCATCGGGATCCACTCCATGTTGGATTTTTTTTTTATGCAACCAAGTTAGCACACAATTATTCCTAAGATACCAATGGTTAAACTATCCTAAATAATGCATTTATTACAAATTAATCTAGGTCCAACCTAAGTCCACTCTTACAGTTGTCAATCAGCCAAGTAAGAGGTGGGGTAGTGGGAGGCTCCCCCTGCCCCCGCAAAGACCTAATCAAATAACCATAGCCCCACTTAGGTATTTGCCACTTGACCTCTAACCTTAGACACTGATCTTCAAAAGTGATAATGGGCTCAAGCTAGGCTCAAATCTCATTGTGAGTCCTAGATTTAATTCCTACATAATTTTAATGGGCATGGGTTAGTGCATGAATGTAAGGGGTGGTTATTTTTTGGCCAAAGAAGGATGACAAAATCTCCACTTTATCTTGTTAATGGACTTACTTTTAAAGTGTTTTTTAAGTGAAGTGCACAACCATAGTACAAACAAATAATTTTTAATGTCAAAATAAATTATGCATGATCATGATCTTGACAAAATTGAATGAACTTACAATGTCCCAGACATTCTTCAATAAAAAAAACAAATTGCCAAGAAAAGGAAACCTAACTACTTAATGCAGCCTTTAATTATGCATGACCTAAATATAGAAAGTTTCTAATCTTGAAATGAAGATTTTTATTTTTATGTTCTTGTTATTTTTGTAAATTAATAGAAACTTAACTAAAGTTCAAAATTAACTAAAAATAAAGTTAAAAAGAAAGGCACGTCCGAACGAACAAACTCACCAGGAGGAAGATTTTTATTTCCTTTTCTCATTTTTCACACTCCTTTTTCTTGTACCTACAAAATAAAAAGAGAGATGTTAGTATGAATATATACAATGAATCTAAGATTATCAAAACTAAAAATCTAATTCTCCGGCTACGTCGCGAAAAATTGATAACAACTAAATACATCATTAATACTAGCACATATCAATCTCAAAATTTCGGACTCACAATGAATTTGAAAATAGTTAAGTGGTGAGAACGGATCGATCCCACAAAGAAATAGACTTTAACTTTGAAAACCTTAAGTTTTTAATTAGAAAAGCAAGTGAAAAATCCTAAAACTAATCTATGCAAAGAGATAAATAAAACTAATCAAAAGAGAGAGATTTAAAGAAATAAATAGAGAGAAAAAGATACTAATTTAGCCGAACCACAAAATTAATTATCACTGATGATCCAAGAGTTTAACAAATAGTACATCAAATAAAATGAAAACAAGCAACCACGACTAAGAAGAAAAAGATAAAGAAGACTCGAGAAGCTTTGGCTGGGCTGGAGGTGGCTTGGCGAACATGACGCTCCAAGGTGCTCGACACGACACGGTAGACAGAAGGCGTTCAGATGGCTGCAGACTCCGATGAATCTCTTCTGGTGTGTGACCTGAGAAATAAAGAGAGATTAAAAATGGAGGGAGAGAGAGTTGAAAATGTGAACAAGGGAGAGAAGGGGAAACGGAGGAAGAGAGATGTCTGTGCCTCCTCACATCCGTGCACGCATGGGGCATGCACGACGTGAAAGAAAACGTCAAAAATAAAAGAAGAAGAAGAAGAAGAAGGAAGAGAGAGAGAGAGAAAGACCGGAGAGACAGAGAAACCAGGGTGGGAAGATCCCGAGGAGAGGGGCGAAGCCACCTTCCGTTTCATGCAAGAACCCCCCTTTTGACCCAGCGCCCTTCCATAATGCACGTATGAATTTCTCGTAGCAGCCCTCCTTTCCTTATTTTATGCATGGGTTCTTTACATAACAGCAAGTGGTGACCCGATTTAACTAAAAGGCGACCTGATCCAATACCCCTTCCTTTAGTTGACATAGGCTTGCATGGGTTCTACGTGAATAGTGTTTCCTTCCATTTTTTTCTTATTTCTTCTTTGATTTGGTGGCTAAGGGGCAACTTCTTCATGTAGGGAGATCTAGGGCATCCTTCTCTTTGTACAAAATATCAAAAGTGTTCCTGCACATTAAAACACACATCAATCACGTAAATTAATAGTCACTAGAACTCTCAAAATTTATCATTGTGATTTTTTTTCAGAAATATGTCTTAACAGATGATGTAGACTGGATCTATCACGACCGGACTCCAAAGATGGAATCCGAAGATAATGGATCCGGAGCTGGATCGGATCCGTATGAGAGACCCGACGGGGATCCGGGACAAGGTGAGGATCAGAGGCCGGATGGTACTCGGGCGGTGGCCTGCTGAGTGCGAAGCCGAGATGCCTTCGGATGGCTGACAGCCGGCCTGAGGATACGGAGCCGGGGTTCCTGAAGAAACGGCCGGCGCGAGGCGGGGCCGAGGCTACTTCGGACGAAGTGTACCAGCCCACGGGAGGCGGTGAAGCCGGTCTCAGGCCGAAGGTGGCTCGGTCGGTTGTTGGCTTGCTTTCGGAAGGCGGGGCCGAGGCTCCTTCGGTCGGGGATGCAACCGGCGCACGGCGTCGAGACCGGTGGGAGGAGTCCGAGGTCGGCGGCCGAGACCGACTCGGAGAGGTCGGCGATGATTCGAACCGAGCCCCTGCAGGAGGGAAAGAAGAAGAAACCGATCAGTAGGAGTCCCCGGGTTCAGCCCTAGGGAACCCCCTCCGACGGTCAAGTTAGCTCCTGAAGATGATTCGATTCAGAAGGCAAAGAGTAGCTTTAATACTTTTTGGACTATAGTCCTTGAGGGTCTCGGAGGCATAAGAGTTGCATACCTTTGGCAATAAATAGCGGTGTATTTATAGCAGATGATAGAGGATGGTTAACGGTGACAGCCGATATAGGACTATGTCCGGGCTTACTGGTAAACCGCCATAGTGCCTAGTCCTCCACCGGAGTGGGCCGGACTCGGCTATCGGGCCGAAGGGGGTTGGGTCGCTGATGGGCCGAAGCCTGCTGGGCCTGGGGCTGTCGGGCCGCTACCGGGCCGTAGGCTGATGGGCCGCTGACGGGCCGAAGCCTGTTGGGCCGGGAGCAACGGTGCCGCTTACGGGCCGAGGGCTGTTGGGCCAAAGATGGGCCGAAGGCTCCCTGAGGGCCTTGTACTGCTGCTGCTGGGCTGAACTGGGTTTGGGCTTGTTTTAATGGGCCGAATCGGATTCTGCCTCATCAACATATATTATTTTATGTAGAACTCTAACTATGTGTAACATGAAATTTTAATATGTATTTCACATAAAAAAAAATTACATGCAATGCAATTCCCTCACTAAAAGTTCAAATTTATGTGAAAATATGTGAGCTATCACATTCCATTGGTCCTTAAAAGTATTGAAGGAAGTGTCTAAAAACAAGGACTTATGGGCATGTTGAATCGTTGACTTAAATGAAAAGGACATATGACATGGCATTGGTTCTTAAAAGAAGTGAATGAAAAGTCTAAAGAGAAAGACATATATGTATATTTAATTTTTGACTTAGATGAAAACTGATATAATATTTAATTGATTCTTAAAATAAATGAAGGAAGAATTCAAAGAGAAGAATACGTAGATATGTTTAACTTTTGACTTAGATAAAAGAGGATGTGAGATTTCATTGGTTCTTAAATGAAGATAAAGAAAAAGTCCAACATATAACATGTTTCATTTTTGTCATGATATGATGGAGTTATAGATGGGTCATTGGGCTATTGAGCTACAGTTAGGCCATGGAGCCATTAGGCCAGTGAGCTATAGTTGAGCCATAGGACTATTGAGCTACTGGGCCATAGTTGAGCCATTAGGCTACTGGACTATACTTGAGCCATTAGGCCTTAGATGGATGGTGCAATTCACTTGGATATATTGGGCTCTTTGCGTTAAGAATGTTCGAATGGAGTTGCAAGTCTTGGATTTGTATGAGTGAATTTTCTACATGAATTTCTTGTCATTGACTCATCTAAATAGATGCTGATTAGGTTTTTAATCTATGTCCATCCAAAATGAGGTGTCTAATGAAGCAAGTTGGACGGTTACTTATAGATTGGCATTACCTCTGACTCTATCTAATGTGCATCCAGTATTGCATGCATCTATGCTTTGCAAGTACATTCCATATCCGACTCATGTGATCTAATATGGACTGTTGGAAATGCAACCAGATTTCATGTGTGAGGAACGACCTATTCATATCTTGGATAGCAAGGAGCAAGTGTTGAGGACCAAACGCATTTCACTTGTGAAGGTCTTATCGTGTCACTACTCTATAGCCAAGGCGACATGGGAAGCCAAAGAAGAAATGAAGAAGAATATCCATTCTTATTTGGTAAGTTATGATATTTTAAATTTTGAGGCCATAATTGCTTTAAGGAGGAGAGGATGTTATGTCCTAGGATTTAACACAATTAAAATAAATAATAATAGTATGATATAATAATAACACTAAATCAATCTATTTAAACTGTGTAAATGGAGGATGAGATGCTCAATACTATAAATCCACGACCTAAGCCCATTAGTTTAACTTAAACCAGTTAAGTGTAACACCCCAGATGTTGAGGAGACCATATTATTATCATTAAGCTGATTGAATGGGGTTTAGTCAGTTAAGTCGGGTGGAAATTCTCTTAGGAATTCAGCAGGTTTCTAGAAGAAATAACTTAGAAATTGACTGAGTCTCAAATAATTTATTAAAAGAGTTAAAAAGAGCCCAATCAACTGATTAAAACATCTAAAAATTTAAGCCAAATAAGCTCTATAATCAAAGATAAAATATGTCATGTAATTGATTAGATAAAGATGCATAATCGATTAATTTAAGTATGATAATTGAAGTTAAAATTGTGAGTGCTCAATTGTGGTGTATGAAAATCATGAATTTCATGTTCATATGGATAATGAACAAACTATAAAGATTGTGATCGCCAGAAACTGAGGGTTTCAATGATAAAAGATGATCACTTAACTTTCAAACTTTGGGAGATTGTAATTCTTTTTGTTCTTTCTCTTTGGCCGGCCAAAGAAAAAGAGCTTTCTTCTTATTTGCTCTTGCTTTTGTTGTAAATTTCTTGACTTGTTTTATCCTTTTTCTAAGCTTCTCTCGTTTCAAACCTTGCAAAAGAAAGTTAAACAAAGAAACGAAAGAATATGGTTAGAGCTATGGGTAATGTAGGAACTATTCTATCAAACAAATTAAGCATGCAATTAAACTAAAATAACTCACTTTTTATGGTTCTTCAAACCCCTAACATGAACATGGGTATGGAAAGAATGATGTGGGTGTGTTAACATGAAGTGATGTGATAAAACTATGAAGAAAACAATAAAGAATCTTTGAAAAACTAGAAAGAAAACATGTAGGATGGTTGGTTGATTGGTCCCTTCAAAGCCTTAGTCTTCAAAAGCTTCAATGGAGGAAGAGAAGGATGAAGAAGAAGTTCTTCTTTGCTGTCCACATTCTCCTCCTTGAGAGCCTCCAAAAGCCTTGCTATGAACTCCAAATTCTTCAATTGTCAACCTTCTTTGAAGGTCAATGTATATCTGTATATATAGAAGCTTCAATTAGGGTTGTTTATCCTTTAAAAGGGCTCTCTCCCACGCAGTCGGACATGCCTTGGATGTTTATTCAAGAGTTAGAAACATTCCCAACTTCTGTAATAGAATTATCTTGTCCAAATCATGTTTATCAGGAAACTCTTAAATCGCGTTGCCCCAACGAGACGTCATTTAAGTAACTAATGCAGTCAAAATACAAATAAATCAGAAAAGGGAGCCGAAAAAGATTAGGAAACTTAAATCGCGTCATCCACCAACGAAGTGCTTTAGATAATTAAGAAATTAATTCAAATTAAAAATCATAAATCCAGACAAATTAGGATCTAAATGGCGTCTCCCTCAGATGACGCTACTCAGTTAAATCTATTTGAATTTAAGAATTTAAATCCGAACTGATTTATGCTAGAAATCTAAATGGCGTCGGCCATGGGCGGCACTAATCAACAAATTTCGAGAAAAATCAATAAAAAATTAATTAATGATTAAACATCAGACTATTTTGGGGCATTATAATTATGACATGAAATTTACTCAATGTGAGGTCAAAATTAACATGTCTATAGCTGCCCCACCTTGGCATTGACTTTGCAAGGGAGTGAAATAGAATAGAATGTACTGAAAAGGTGATGCCAAGATGTGGTGAGACATGCTCTCAACATCATATGATGAGAATCTTTCTCAAAATGATTAATGAAGTAACTAAAAAAGATCAATAGAATCAATCATGTCTGGATGAGGTAGACAAAGAAAAACAAATAAGGTCGATCAACTTCCACGATTGAGAAATACCCTAGGTCACAAACCCTGCAGGTTTCATCATGGAGAGCGGTTACCAGCCAACATGGACGTGCTACACCATGATGGATCTTAAAAGAAAATAAGAAATATGTGAAGATAAAGAATCCAAGTAATGATAGAATTCTAAGGATATCTTTAAGAAATCCTCAAAGATAATTGAGAGATCAATTCAAAATGAAATATTTCATATCATGTTGGGATTTATTAAATTAATGGTCTGAAATTTAATCAAGAATTAATTCTTATCACAATGATTTCAAAGTCTTACATGATACATGCTGGGCAAAAATGAAATTAAAATGAAATAAAATATAAATTAATTAAGGATAATACTGTTAAATTGCCATTAACGAGTTAAGGCACCAGTCTTATATTTAGTACTAAGTCGAAGTTCGTTTGTCCACGCATCTTTTCACAAAAACAGAACCATCGTCTCCATCAATTAACAACCTAACGACTTATCCGTGCAATTGAAAATTCTCTGGATTTATCACTATTTTTGCTAAAGGAGAACTCAGATTCTAATTTCATTGAAACCACAAGGTCCTTGATATACTATATTTAACATATAATAATACTAATGCAAATCAATTATCAGAAAAAATACTGAGGATAGAGATAACCGTTTTTTTAATCACGACTGGGACTTAACGAAACTTCCACAATAGGACCTTTATTGAAATTTTCAACTCCATTTTTCTTTTCTTTGAATTTACCTACACTCAAAATCTGTCAGTAACTTCAAGCAAATAGATAATCGACATTAAATATCAATAAATATGGAATCTTTTGAAGAGTATCAAAATTCAGAAACTCATCAAATGGCATCGCTATTCACAGATGTCATTTAAATGACGTTGCCCCGTCCAGACGCCATTTAGCTTACAGAAACTGCTCCCCTTCTAACTCCAATCCGAACTCCACTTTCCTTCATGCACATCCCTCTTCCATTTCGGAAAGGGCTTCCCAACCTCACAAATCTTTTTATAAAACCTCCCTCCCTTCAATTCAATTCAATACAACAAGCAATCAAGAGAAAAAGTTAAAGAATTCTCTCTAAAGCTCAAGAGAAAGATGGGAAGAACAAGAAGAATCAAAGGGACTTAAGCAATCAAATTATTCAAAGAAGATGGCGAATTCTTCAAGCAAAAGGATGGGAAAGATGATTGAAAAGCTTTCTGAAGTAGACGGTCATCTAAGCGGGCGAGATCCTAACTTACAAGTAAGCTATTCTCTCTCCAACCAAATTCTTCCTCTTGGAACTCTCTACTTGTTCTCAAAATTCTTCATGGGCATGATAGAACTATTATCAATTTCTTTCTTTATCTAGGGATATCCTTTCTTCCCCAGTCCAAGACGGTTTACTTCTCTTATATGGATCCAAAAGCTAGTTAACAAGATCAACATTTCCATGCAATCGTACATATCCAAGTGGCACATCCAAGGATTGATCATCCATGCAAAACATTACAAGAGCACATGCATGGATTGGGCTGCAATGGGAACTTTAGTCGAACTGTGGCATCCTCAAATTCATATTTTTCTCTTCTCCACATTCGAAGCTACTATTCTCTTAGAAGAAATGGAACTCTTATTGGGCCTTCCTAAGCTTAAAGTCAACAATGATGAACTAGATTTGACTGAGATGATGTTCATAAGAGAAAAGATCAATGGTCATCAATTCTTGGAAAAGATTATGAAGAATCCAAAAGAAATTCAAGATTGTCTTACTCAGAAGGGGAACAATCTTGCAAAGCTAGCTAAATGGACTTTGAAAAAGATAGAAAATTTCAAGGAAGAAGATACATAAGCTGTGATGATGACATTCACTATATGTTTAGCTGGAGCTCTACTATTCCCTGCCCAAGATAATATTTTCGAAGATGATCAAATCAACGCAATCAATGAGATTTTTGAAGGAAAGCAAATCAGCACAACAATTTTAGCCTATCTTTACAGTGGGCTCTCTGTAGCTTCTATGGGTCAACTTCCTTATGGAAGTATACTACTCTTAGCTTTATGGGTGGAATTTCACTTCAAATTCAACCATAATAAGGAAAAAATTCTAAGAATATCCCAGATGTATCAGCGCAGTCCTATCTTCCATATTGCTAACATTGTGAACTTGAACAACAACATGACCAATCGAGTGCCCAACCTCAAGACTCGAGTTGATTGGAGCGCTTATTTCAAGACTATGCCTAGAAGTGAATTCGAATCCATGCCACTTGCTTTCAAGGAAAAGGCAATTCGAGTTCGTCGTGGTGCTGGCACAGAGCTCCAACTGATCGGGGGAACCGAGTTCGTTCTCTATAACCCACATCTCTGTCATCCTCAACTTGGTATTATGCCTCGCTATGAATTCCCCGAGATTTCTTCTCTTTCTCCAATCAAGAAGTGTGCCTTGGGAATTGATGAAGACTTTGAAGCGATTGAGCTCACTGCAACTCTATAGAACATCGGATTCACCTGTTGTGTGAATCTTCCTCATGAAGTCAATCGGGAATTAAAAACATATGTAAAAGACCTTAAGAAAATCCGACCTTGAAAGCTCTCAATTCATCTATCTAGAACTTGATGTATTTTGCTTTACTTTTTTGAAAAAAATATCCCTTTATTGCAATAAAAATCATTCATTAATGTTGTGCGATTCTGAAAATTTTCCTTGAATAAAACTGTAATTTTTCCTTAAAATATCAAGGTTCGGTTTATTTAATTCAAATCGCGTCGACTCGGAGAGACGCGTTTAGGCCAAATTCAATTTTGAAAAATAAATATTAAATCCTTAAACGCCCAATCGCGTCTACCTTGGGAGATGCCTTTCCCTGTCTCTCTCTTATTTTCCAGAGATTTACAACAATTGATCTACTGAATCGCGTCCTGCTTGAGAGACGCGTTGTAACAACCTGCCACCCTATAATCGGAGATCCGATTACTAAATGGGTACCGAATCATTAAATTTGGAGCCAAACCAGGATCTCGATAAGTCTGGGAAATAAATGATAAACTAAGCTAAATATCCACATCACATCGAATTGTAAAGGAAGTGCATAAATTAAAAATTATTACAATTTGACTTGACTCAGCAATTAATTACATACTCCAACAGAAAAGAAATAATTAAGTGTACCGGCAAGAAAAGAAAATAACAATTATATCGGGGCATATCCCGGAACAGCGGCTGCTGGCGCGCAACCCAAGGCGACACTCTCCTCTCTACGCCTACCTGGAACCCTCACCTGAAAACCGCAGGGGGTGAGTCTTATTGAAATAAACTCAGTAAGGATCCTCCGATCCCACCACCCACTCACACACCCATAAGTGCAATATACAATTATAGGCAATTTAACTAAATAAAGCAATAAATACAATTCCCAGATTTCGATATAAAACACACGCATTTATAACAGTAACATGCACGATTCTGAAACCACCCTACTATGGAGTCTACAACTAGCGTCTCGGCTAAACACACAAGTCACACGGCCGAACGTGGAAAACATCGACCCGCTGAGACCAAACAACCCCTCAGATAGCGCACTGGCTACTCCGGCCTGACCTGGCTCAAGGTAGTTCTGCTTCCCCCAGCACGAGTAACACTCCAAATGTACCACTCCCACACCGGTACTAGCTATATCCCGGGGTACACCAGTTGACCCTCTCTCTAAGCGTCACCCTATCACTCCCACACCGGCGCTGTGTCACTCCCACACCGACACAGGGTGCCTAAGCGCTAACAACTGTCACTCTAGGTCCACGATCGCACAAAACACAACACGGTGCGATCCGATTATATAGAAATCATCGTCCTCGAGTATATTTTCAAACATGCATTAATCCAACTATCTAACAATATAAACACATGTTAATTGCATGCTTTAATGAGATTCTGTCTTGAATCGCGTCGCCCAAGCCTGGGGTCAATAAAGACCCCTAAACTGGTTCATGCGAAAACTGACCTCAGAAGATGGCCCAAAACGCGTCGTGCAAGGTAATCATCTTTTAAAAGGCGTCGATGTCCCTAGTCGCCTAATCACGACAGAAACAAAATCAGGTCTCGGGGTGATCCGAACTAAAACGCGTTGTGCACGGAGGTCGCCATTTGAATGGCGTCGGTGTCCCTGGACGCTATTCAATCCAGAGATAGAGTCTGTTATCTGGAATAAATCGCATCGTGGGTGGAAGCCGCCTTTTAAATGGCGTCGCTGTCCCCGGACGCCATTTAACCCTCACAGACAGGTTCTCCCTCCGCCTCCCCCCAATTCACAAAGTGGGATTTTCTCCCCGAAATGGCACAAAAATGCCATAAAATGGAAGAGTAGGAGGAGAACCCAAATACCCAATAAAAACCCACCAATCCTAATTTGGTGATATAAACATTTACACCCCGAAAATCCCTTAAACATGCTTGAAAGCGGGAAAACATGGTTTTAAACAAAACATTGTGAGGATCGTCACCCTACCGATTACTTGAACTCCTCCGAGCTCTAAGCCGCCGAACCGCTCGCCACAAGCCGTCGCCGGTACCGTCGTGGACGCCGTCACTCCACCGGAACGTCAGCCGCCGTCTGGAGAGAAATGCGTCGCGGAAGAGGTGGTGGTGGTAGTGGTGGAAGTTAGGAGGTTGATGGAGGGGAGGGAAAGGAAGAATGGGGAGAGGAAAGGAAGGAGAAGGGGAGGGGGCACCGGACGGGTCGGAGGGGAGAGGGAGGAGAGAGAGTGAACTGGAGAGAATGAGGGAAAGGAGGAAGGGTTCATGGGGTCAAACCGAAGCTAACTAAAATGCGTCGTCCAAGGTCGACGCCTATCAGATGACAAGACGGGTCGTACGCTGACATACCAGGGCCGTACTCTGAATGGCGTCGTCCAATCAAGACGCCGTTCAGACAATAAGACCGGGGCCGTACTCCTGCGGCTCAAAACCAGCCCACGTGGCGCAACTTAAAATGCGTCCACCTTCTTGGACGCCGTTTGAACCGCGTCTCGCAAGCTCAACGTAAAAAATAACATAAGATCCAGCCGCACAAGGGCCCAAACCAAGGGATCCGAACCCGAAACTGACCCAATAACCGGATCTGAAACCTCAATCCTTACACGCGTATCCCTGATTACTCCGTATTTCCCTGGTATGGTCCTGACTAAAAAAGGCAATTAATTCTAAAAGGCGTCGCCCATGGGGGATGCGTTTAACAAATTTCAAAAATTCTCTTGCCGCCTCAGTTTGTGGGCCACTGAATCACATCGTTGTTCCCAGACGTGATTTAACGATTTCAAACAGGGGTCTGTGTGCCCGAGCCCCCTTCCTTCCTCATTCTCCTTCTCATTTTCTCTCTTTTCACTCCTCCACCGGCGATCATCGGCACCCTCCCTAACTTCCGGCCATCTCCTCCACTCCGGCGATCACCTTACCGTCGCCGGCCACCCTCTCTCTTCCTTTTCACGGGTTCTCTCTGTTAGTTTAGGTGGCCTACAAGCCAATCTAACAATGTAAATCTCGTTCATTTATTAATATAATGGCATAATATTCATTATGTGTAAATCGCGTTAATTATCGTTTCATAATGAAGTCCGTGAATATGTGCTATGGTGATCAGATTATGATGAGATCATACTAATGAGACTGATCACTTAAACACACATATTCTTAATCGTTCCTAGTCGGAGGATATCCGAGAAGGACATCGGAATTCCGGTTAGACTAGTACAGATTACTCCTGGTCATATGATGAGGGTGACTGATCTCATAAGTCACTTGTGTGGAGACACTAAGGCGAATATGTAGGTGCTCATTGGAGAATGAGTTCACTGAACTGATCCGACTGAATCGCTGGATGGTATTGTACCTCACTGTCAACCAGCTTGATTCTATTGTTGCAGTTGCGTGGATGGTCCTCGGACTTGAGACACCAAGGACACCTTGGCGGTGGACTTCTGTGCTTTGACCTTGGTTAACGAATCTCTAGCCATGGGATTCTAATACGCCAAGGATTGGGTACAGCGGAATACCGTCGAAGGGAATTGTATGTCAATAAGGAATCATTCGCTCTCGGTACTTAGAGAGAGAATGCTCTAGGAAGGGTGCGCGAAAGTCCCTGGCCAGGACGGACGATAATATCGGGAAAGGAGTTTTCCGATATTTATCAGCGGCATCCAATCCAAGTGAGTCGACCGGTTAGGGTTTGACAGCTCGCCATACCCTGAGTTGACTCGAGAGCATTGTACGAATGAAGGATTATATCCACGCGGTAACTGTCGGCGGAAAGGTTCCAAGAGTGGGTTACTTAACCCCAAATACCTTCAGGGTTCACGCGGTGTTGCTTGGCACCCAACGTGATCGGAGGCCCGGTCGAATTCGTTGTGCGACATCAATTCGATTGATTAATAAAGGGTTATTAATTAATTAATAAAGCCAGTGAAGAGTCACTGGGCTTGTTGGGCCATTAACTGGACTGGTACTTGGGCCTAGAGGGTCACACGCAAATGATTCTCAAGGCGATGGATAAATAAGTGGGTTTTATACAAACCGGTGGTTTTTATGAAAAACCGCGCGGTTAGTATAAAACATAGCGAACGGGCTGAGCAGGCCAAGCTACTGCTAACCCTAGCCGCCCCTCCTCAGTTTCTGTCTTCCTCTGGCGTCCAGGCAGATCAAGATCTGCTCCACAGCTTCTCCGAATCCCGTTCGACGGGAAATCGTCCGCGTACTGCGGCGATTATTGCGGCGACCGATGGAGGCTTCGTGGGCTGCGAAGAACGAGGAACTCGAGGATATCCGTCGCGGGGAGGATCGCGTGGACTTCGCTAGAGGCCGGGCGCTTGCGCGGCTTGCGGTGTCGTACCGACGGAACCGAACGGCTGCGGATTCGAATCCGCACACGGTGAGAACTTCGATAATCCGATTATCGTACTTTAGATTTCGAAACGGGAATGGATCGCTGTAAATATTTTTGTTTTCCGCTGCGTGAGCGATCCGGAGAAACCGAGAAAACCCAACACACTCTCTCTCTCTCTTCCTTTATACTCTCACAAGCTCCCTTCCTTACACTCTCCCTCTCTCACCTACTCCTCTCTTAACTATGGAGTCCGGCGACCCGAGCAGTATTGGCAGGAAGCAGTGCCGAGTCAAGGCCATTAAGGTGGTAAAATTGTCCGAGGAACACCCCGAATTGGCCAACGTAGAGGCAGTTGGACTTGCGGAAGCGGCGACGTTCATGGAGAACGAAGAAGCACCACTCGTGGCTCAAGAAGGCAAGGCGGTGGTGGCACTGGCTAGGGAAGGCGCCCCACATTTGGTAAGCCTGAAAAACACCCTATTTATATGTTAGATTTCAATTTTGGGGGGAAAAGGGAGCTCTGCCACAGGTTCTAGGAACCTGTGGTGAATGGCGTCTGGGTACAGGGACCCCTTTTGAAACGCGTCAACCTCACTCGACACCTTTCAAAAATGTTGGCTAATTGTCTTAAAAATTGATTATTAATATTCTGACAATGATCTTAATCAACTATCTGGATAATGCAGGGCACGATGAGAACCAGGATCTCATGGGACCTAGTGGTGGCTACTTACAAGAGTCTCCTGAACTTCCAGAAGGCTCAACTAACGGAGATGGGCTTTAGGGAGATCCTAGGGATAGAACCATTCTGGATAGATCTAGTATTGCTACAGGTCCTTAGAGAGCGATGGCATGCTGAGAGTCGACCATTTTTGATGCCCTGGAGACACATGATCCCCAGTCTCGAGACGTCACTAGGATCACCGGTCTCCGTGTGGAAGGTCGGGCAGTTAGCGGGATCACATATCCCGATTACCGAGAATTAGCATTAGAGCTCTTAGGATTAGAGGTGACAGGGACTGAGTGTAAGGACCTGCCACCCTATAATCGGGGATTCGATTACTAAATAGGTACCGAATCATTAAATTTGGAGCCAAACCAGGATCTCAATAAGTTTGAGAAATAAATGATAAACTAAGCTAAACATTCACATCACATTGAATTATAAAGGAAGTGCATGAATTAAAAATTATTATAATTCGACTTGACTCAGCAAATAAAAATGGTTCATATGAAAGCTGCCCTCGGAAGATGGCCTAAATCACGTCGTTCAAAGGAGTCGCCATTTAAATGGCGTCGTTGTCCCTGGACGCTATTCAATCTAGAGACAGAGTCCGTTATCTGGGATAAATTGCGTCGTAAGTGGAAGCCGCCTTTTAAATGGCGTCGCTGTCCCCATACGCCATTTAACTCTCACAGACAGGTTCCCCTTCGGCCTCCCTCGAGTTACAAAATGGGATTTCTCCCCCAGATCGCACAAAAATGTATTAAAACAGGGAAGGAGGAGGAGAATCCAAATACCCGTTAAAATCCCACAATTTCTCATTTAGGGAAATTAGCATTTTCACCCAAAAAATCCACTAAACATGCTTAAAAGCAGGAAAACATGGTTTTATTCGAAACACAACGGAGATCGTCACCCTACTAGTTACTTGAACTCCTCCTAGCTCCTAGCCGCCAAACCGTCACGCCACGAACCGCCGCCGGTACCGCCGTGGACGCCGTTACTCTACCAGGACGTCGGCTGCCGTCCGGAGAGCAATACGCCGCGGAGGAAATGGTAGTGGTAGTGGTGGAAGTTAAGGGGGTTGATGGAGTGGAGGGAGAGGAGGAAAAGGGAAAGGAAAGGAAGGAGAAGGGGGAAGGGGAATCGGGTGGATCGGAGAGGAGGAAGAGGAGAGAGAGAAAAGTGGAGAGAATGAGGGAAAGGAGGGAGGGTTCGCGGGGTTGAACCGAAACTAACTAAAACGCCTCGTCCAAGACCGACGCCAATAAGACGACACGTCATGGTCGTACAATGACAGATCTCTGAATGGCGTCGACTATGCCAGATGCCATTCAGACGATAAGACCGGGGCCGTACTCTCGCGGCCCAAAATCGGCCCACGTGGCACATTCTAAAACGCGTCCACCTCACTGGACACCGTTTGAACTGCGTCGAGCAAGCTCGATGCGAAAAGGAACTCATACCTCAGCCCCACAAGGGCCCAAACCAAGGGATCCGACCCTGAAACTGACCCGATAACTGGATCCGAAATCTCAATCCTTACACTGAGGGTTGAGAGTCTTGGACTCTCCTGAGGACAGCCATCGAGAGATCCCTAGGATTAGTTGAGCTTAGGCAGCAGACAGATGAGTCTCGAGAGAAGTTGAGAGAGAGACTAGCTATGGCGGCTAGTGCAGTATACTGTCAGGATCCGAGTGATAGGGCTAGTGTAGATAGGGACCTTAGGAGATTTTTAGTATTTTTCTTTGGTAGGCTCCTTTTTGGGACGAAGGGCGACTACATCCACTGTCATTTCCTGAGTCTCCTTTCTAATCTTGATAGGCTAGGCGAGTATGCTTGGGGTGCGACCCTTTTGGTCCACCTCTTCACTGATCTCTCCGCCGTCACACCAGACCGAGAGACCACTATCAGCGACTTCGCGCCGGTCCTCCAGGTATTATTTTATTTTAAATATGTTCATTTTATTAAATGCTTATGATGTAATGCAGATGGTCATGACAGTTCTAACCTGCATGTTCTTATATGCAGATCTGGTCATATTATTACTTCCCTCTGGGCCGGTCGAGGCCTTCTCTCCAGCCAGTGGCGGTACCGTTGGCCCGACGGTGGCGTCCGATAGTGGACACGACGCCACAACATCACCAATTGACGGCTCTCCTCCGTTAGTTCCTCGACTAGCCAGAACTGCTGGTGTGTTTTAATTCTTTTCTTCAATTATTAACTGTTTCATGGTTTATTAGAATGTTTAAATATTTAATTAAACATTTTATTAGAATTAATTACAATGTCTTGTAGAGTGTTTAAATATTTTATTAGCATGTTTATTTAATTTAATTAATTATTTTTATTAACACGTCTGTTTGACATTTAAATGATTGAATGAGGAATATTTTAATTTACATCTCATTAGATGTTTATTGCTTTGAACATGACACAACTTATTGATTTATTTTATTAATTATTTTATATGTGATATGCAATGCGATTAACCTACGTGAATGCATGTTATTTGGCATTGGTACCTTGGTATGGACGATGCAGTACAACCCTGGGTAGAGCAGGGACGGGGTCGGTTCGGGCCCGAGGTGTGGCTGCGTTGCATGAACGAGATAGCCCTCCTACGCCTAAGGTTGGTGATGCGGACACTTGGACTACATCAAGAGTGGGTAGAGGAGGAGATCCCGGAGAGGATCGGGAGAACCATGCGGGGCAAGCAAGCCCGCACTGACTGGAGCGTCAAGTTCTCGGATCAGCAGGATGACTGGCACCGATATGAGATACCGGTAGAGTCGCAGGCGGTGAGCAGCAATGCTTATCTTCAGTACTACCGGACCCACTATGTTGCCCACCTTCAGATACCTCATCCTCTCGATGTAAGTAACATGATGTGTATGACATGAATGCTTCTTTAATTTTATTAATTATCTTGCTTATATTTGTGAATGTATGACATGATATGGTATGAATATGCACGATGCGCGGGATGCCACCATCATCACCCTCCGGGCCCACCTCTAGGATGCAGAGGCCCAGCTAAAACAGGTGTAGAAGGAACTTAATGAACTGGTAAACATGATATGCATGAATGACATACGAATCATGAATGCTTTCTTTTATTAAATTGCTTTTACACTTGGACACTGACGATGGTCTCCTCTTTTATAGCGCTTATACCCACGCGGCTCCACCATCTGCCTCTACTACTAGCGCCTCATCTAGCGCTGCCCACGTGGCCACGATCACTGACCTGCGGGGTCAACTGGCCTCTGCCATCTGCCGGGCCACTCAGGCTGTGGAGGATGCTACTGCTCGGGTAAGCTCTTGATCTCAATCTCTTCATTCTTGTATTTGGCCTTATTTGCTTGACTGACTGACAATATCTTCTATGGCAGGTCCATGAGGTCTACGAAGCCCTGCGGAAGAGAGATGCATTTTTCCTTTGAGCTCGAGCTTGAACTGGACTTTGAGCTCGATTTGAAGCTCGAGCTCGGCTCGAGCTCGAAATTTTTTTGTCGAGTCGAGCTCGAGCATGCCTAGGCTCGTGCTCGGGCTCGGCTTGGCTCGTTGCCACCTCTACTTGTACTCATAAACCTACTAACAATTACAGATTCGGTTGAAGAGGAGAATTTGGGATCTAAGGAGGACTTGGCTTAAGATTTGACTGAGGCAATTAGTTGATTGAGAAGATTATTTGGTTAGTTTGATTTTTTGCTTTAGTAGATTGACGTAATAGGGATAATGAGAGATGATGGAATTTTATTTTATTAGTGAGATGAGTGATCCATTTCAGTTAATGGATTATGCAATTGGTGGACAAAGTATTAGTTATTTAAATTGAATTATTAGATCTATTTGATGGATATTGGCATTTATCTTTGCCTTAGTTATTTGTCTCCCATAATTTATTCAAATTTATATGTTGGGTTGTTCCTACTGTTACATGGCTTGGGTCCCATGTAAGTCCAAATGATTGAACCATATCAGGGGCATGATGGCTCTCCTCTTAGGAGTCATCTGCACCCTTCACACACGAAAATCGAGAAATACGAATTTAGATCCTACTATTCTATGCCAGCTGCCACCGCCTGTATGAGACTATATATTTATTGTTGGAATAATTTAGTTACTCGAGTTATTCACATATTTGGCTAGATAATGCTCTGATACCAATTGTAATGACCCGCCATCCAAGATCAGCTATCCGATAACTAATGGATTTCTAATTGTCACATTCGGGCCTAAATCTCGAGACCACAAGCACACGTCTAGGGAAATACATGAATAATTAAGCTAAATAATTAACCAAGTGGTGAACTATATGTGTAGGAATATGTGAAAAGTAAATATTATAGTCCAACACAATCCAGCAATAAATACATTGTCCAACAAGTCCAAACAAAATTATAAGCGTACATGTTCAAAAATAAAAGTACAACTACATCGGAGCATACCTTGGAAACACCATGGCTATTGACAAGCACGCACTCTAAGAAACACTCCCCGCTCTTAAGATGCCAAGAGCCTCACCTAAAAATATAGGGGAGTGAGCCACAACTAACATGACTAAGTAGGGATCCCGCGATCGCTACCTCTTATGCACACACCTACAACTAGCAGGTATATGGTGAAATAAAAGCAGTAAATAAACAATAAAACTACTGTAGTAGAAGGGAACTCACTATCAAGCAGTAGAAACTACAGAACCACTAAGACAAGTAGGGGACCCCTCAGGCAGCCTAAGTTGCTCCAGCTACACACAGAGCCATAGGTGGCCTCGCCCCTGCCTAGTCATAAGAGTGACAAGGGCACACACCCCCTAGCGCCAAAGCTCTCATGCTAAACTCCATACAACTCCAAACTCTATAGCCTGAGTGCATCCACTGACATCTTATCTCATGGCCAAGCCTGACGTTTGTCCACCCCTGCAAGCTCTGAAGGCCCGCAAGATGAGGTAGTGAGAAAGCATGACTAACTGGGGTCTGTGAGTCTATACGGTGTATGTGCCCCCAGTCACATGCACACACAAGTTAAAACTACTATTGTCCCACTGATGGTTACCTCCACACTCAGACTCAGGCTATAACATGTAGGGGTCCTGGGAACCGCTCGAACCCAAAAATGCACCAAAGTGCCAGACTAACCTGTGACCGAGCCTCACGGGTCATAATGTGCACGAAGGCATCATGTGTACTACTAGTAGATGACGTCACTCCAGGTCCATAAACACAAATAGTAGTGCAAAACCACCTCAATGGATGCATCAGGCATGCAAGGTATATAAGAACATAATTAGCAGCTATATTGGAACGTAACGTAACTAGTTTATAGAAAATAACCACATTATCTAATTATATCACGCATGAAATGCAGCTAAACAAGGGTTTCAATTTACTATTGCAAATCTCATCACCCGCTTCTAGCGCTTATTGAATCGCGTCACCATAGATGGATGCCTATCAGGCAACCATATAGGTAATCCATTTAGATCATAGAATCAATTGTTTGTACAATGTGGGTGGGTATTTGAATTACGTCATCTAATACTGACGCTATTCAAAAGGCGTATGTACCTAGTGACATGGTTCAGAGCTCAGATTGAGGCTTCTCCAATCTCCTCTAAATTTCCCCAAAATACACCCCAAATAGCAAGAGATCACTATGAAAGCATGCTCAAAATATGGAGATTACAAGGTTCCTAGCATGATTTTTATAGAGGATGTAAACACTAGAGGGGGATCATCACCCTACCTAGCGGTCTTGAACTCCTCTTGGCTCTTAAGGAGCCTTTCGCATGGTAGAACTGTCACCAAGCCACCATTAATGCCTCTGATGAGCTTCCACGGCCTCCACTCATTGCCGCCTCTAGCTCGTTGTCATCTCCTTGCTCTTGCCACCCACCACCTTGCCCCCCATCGACCGCTGAGAGAGAGGATGGAGTGGTAAGGAGGCGGTAAGGTGGGGAGTGGAGAGGAAGGAGATGGATTTGAGAGGGAGAGGTAAGGAGGAAGAAGAAGAGAAGTGGAAGAAGAGGTTGGGGAGGAAGAAGATAGAGAGAAATGAGGGAAGAAGAGAGGAGAGGAGGAAAAAGAGAGCTTGGTTGCCCCTTCAGTGCCTCCGCTGCACAGTGGCAACCTATGCACGCATCGAGGGGTGCTATGGGGTAGTTCAGCACCATGTAGAGAGAAGCTAAATCACGTCACATCTCCTTGATGCATATTATCAAATGTGTCACTAGGCAGGCATGAATCAGAGGGTCTAATGAGGTCCGATCACGCGACACACATGCATGCACTCTAAATCACGTCAGCCCAAGGTGATGCCTATCATCAATTTGTATCAGGTCGAGCTGACGTAAACTAAGTCCGTATAGTTGACCGTAAGAGGCCCACTAAGGTCCATCTGGAACCCAGTAATAGGTTCTGAAACCTATAATATTACAAAATCTCCTAAAATATTTTAAATTATCCAAGGTGTGTCTAAGACTCCGTATGTGTCAAAACTAAAGCACGCTTACTAAATAAAAAGATTCACACTTCACATGTTAACATACTAAAATGTCATAGGTTACACATGCTATCATAAAGAAAAGGAGAAAGCATAGCAGGAAATTCATTTACTTAACATCTCATTTATTCTTATAGAAGAGTTCATTAATTTAAATGGTGAACTAACTTATCAAAATCCTGCCATCACATGCAATCACAATCACATAATTCCAATAGACCTGGTTATGTATGAAGGAAATACATACACACATAATTATTAAATTCTTAGTCTTAAGCTTTGGACAGGTGTCTAAACCACAAGAATAGGTGCCATATACACCCTAGAACCTAAACGATTGCAGTGCCTTGCTCTTGGTACCTACGTGGAATCGGAGGCCATTACATCACCTTACACTAAACTGAAGTTCAACTTCAAGACTTCACATAATTTCAATTGTCCATCGGGTCAAAAATGACTATTGCCACATCAGACACTTACTGTAGGTTCATCGGTATAATCACCTTAAGATAGCATTGTCCATGCACACTATAGTTTTTCTTAAACTTCAAAACAAACATATGATTCATTACAATTTTCCAAAATAGATAGAAGGAAATTTGAATACAAAATAATGTGCATGACAATTTAAATTTCTGCATATATTAAATCTGATGGTTAATTCCTAATAGGAAAGACAGAAAGTACATATAATCTACTACAGGTTTGGTCTATGATGCATGTATTATAATCGATAAGTAATTAGGTATTAAATTCTCACACATGTAGGCTTTATAGTCTTTAAATTATCTAAAAATAGATTTAAAATAGTATATATAACAAAATAACATGAATGGTTTATCATGTACCTACCATAAATTAAGGATATGCAGCTGAAAATCTAAAAGAACCTACTGCCTGGAAGAACCTAAGGCTAAGTACTTCTTGCCACTTCCTCTTGCTCAGCCGAAATTCCCATGAAAACCATGGAAAGAATGGCAAAATCCCGACATAAATGGCTTATAAATCCACTAGTAGGCCAGTCAAATCTATTACGAAGCCACCAAGAAAATTTTGGAAAGCCAAGTGTCAAACATGCGCTACCCAATGGGGCAGAAAACCCAACTAAGAATCTAGGAAAAAAATCTTAAGTATTTAGTTGTCAAAACACACTAAGGCTCAGCATATGCAACCCACAAAATAACCTCTTTTTTATAAGTGTAATTGATAATTAAATTCCAGTCATGAAATTAATTACATAGGTTAAGTATTCAATTACATATGTTCTGTCTATTGATTACATACATTGCTCAGTTAACCAATTACAGGACCTAGTTCATTAGTTATATGTGTTTTAGGGATTGATTACATGTGTACCGGCTAATTGATTACCTATTGATTATAAGGTCAAGTTATCGATCACATGGGTTCCACTTAATCGATTACATATGTATATGTTAATCTATTTTGGATTACTCAGTTAATTAATTACGAGTTGCTTAGCTGACCAATTACTCACTCTTCATCTAATCGATTACGCATTACTCTTCTAATCGATTACACATTCTTCTTTTGATTGATTACTCGTTTGTTCTTATCATTGATTACTTTCTTTATCTTGATTTCAATTACAAGACTTATGTTACTCGATTAGTTGTCTTTAGTTAATCAATTTTATACCTGAATTTATCCTCGACTACAGAGCTTATTTATCTTTGATTACCAATTTAACTTAGCTCAATTACTTGGCTTATCTTTAATCGACTATCTCTAATTTAAACTCGATTAAAGGTCCTATATTAACTTCGATTACATAACTTATTTTAACTTCGATTATGGTGATTTTATCAGTTAATTGGCTCTCTTTTAACTCATTTAATCGATTATCTGGGACTTAGTCAATTTTTGAATTCTTTCTATTGGAAATCTACTATACTCTAATGGATTTTCTACCTAAATTAACTGACTAAAGTCCAATTTAATTAACTTAATTAGACAAATTTGATTACTTAATATCTAGGATATTATAAATCCAAGTCCTAGATAATCGATTAAATGAGTTAAAAGAGAGTCCAATTAACTGATTAAAATGAAGTCTAATTAGCTTAATTAGACAAATATGACTGCCTAACATCTGAGATATTACACACAAACATTGGAAAACAAACAATCAAGAGCATAGGATGGTCACTATAAAAGAAAGAATCAAATTACATAGAATTCCATATAATCAACACAAAATGGCGTGAACACATTTCCTCCTTCACAGTGTGCAAAGAATGGAGGAAGCTTTTGTCTTCAGATGAGTAGAGCTTAGAGGTTTTGAGCATTAGTGTGGGTAGAAGTGTTAACCTGGGCATTCACCTCTTCTAGCTACTCTAGAGCCCCATTACATTAGCCCTGGAATATCATATTCTTCTTTCATCCTCCTTGCATTCTGAGGGAAATTTGGCTAAACAGAAGTCTGAGGAGGGGCTTGGTTTGGGGCAAGAGGATAGTAAAAGATCAAAGAAAAGCTAAAAAGTGATAGGATAACTAAAGAAGCCCATCAACACCATATCTCTCCCTCACTCTCTCTAGAGATCTCTCTATCTCTCGATCTACATAAGAAAGGCCAGCTGTGAGTTGTCCACCTGTGGCGACCCCTTCTAGTGGCGCCACTTGTAGTACTAGTAGAGCTAAGCTTCCTCCACTAACCTGTAACCTTGACATTATTTGGATCTCCTCCTTCTCCCCCATCGTAACCCCTCCCTTGCAGCCCCCTGCTCTCCCTACCCTCCACCCTAAGTGGCTAGTTGATGCTGCAATATATAGAGCCTACCTCCGCCATCGTCTTGCACTCCTACCACCATATAGACCACATCCTCCTCCTCCCACATGATGTGACCCCTCCTATATCAACTCTATGGTAGTATGTGGAAGTGAGCTATATATGGGATGAAAGTCATGGATTGGTAGTTGGGATTAAAGCAATAAGTGTCACCATTATTGACTTCTTTTTAGTGTTGGAAGTAAAAGAGTTAGATTTAATTCAAAAAATTTCATTTGTTTATACAATAAAATTGTCATTATTGGGTCATCACTGAATCATCTTCAAAGGAGATGTTAGCCTTGGGCCCACCTTCAAACACATTATTGACTGCCCACTTTAAAACACATTATTGACTCACTGCTTCAAGGCATAAGCCTCACATAAACGCATGCTTCAATTAATAAACATGTAAGCCAAAGTAAAATAGCTTGAAGCACATGCTTCAAGGCGTTTTTCTAATATCTTGTCACGTAAGTCTTAGTGCCTTGAGGTGCAACCTTGGTAAACAATGCAGGTGACTCATATCTTTTTTAATCTTATAAAAGATCATATTTGTATGTATACACCTTACTCTCATATATTATCATAAGTATCTCGATATTTTGAGAAAATTATAGTTATATTTTTTCATCAAAATATCACGTACTTCAGTTAAATATGTTACTTTGACTTTGTAAATTTTGGTGAAGTAAGATGCATGCATGCAAAATTCTGATAAATTTAGGAGTATATATATATATATATATATATCTGCTAGTGTTCACAAGATTTTAATGGAAGGGATATACCTGCAACATTCCTGAGAATGTTAAGGGTATTTACGTGAGAGTTAGGAAGGAGTATGCACACAAATATAATACTTTATAGGATATACCGATATATAAATCCAATTATTTTTTACACGAACTATTTTATAAAAAAATCGACAAATTTTACATAATTTTAAATACGGTGCAACCAAAGCAAGAGAAGTCGTGAGAGAGGACACTAGTGGGTGGGCTAACTTGAACACTTGTCACCTCCCCCGTCTCCCATTCCTGTGCATGGACATCCGGATCCTTTTCGTGCCGCGCTTTCACCGCATCACTTTTGATCACGCAGTCCACATCAAAACCATCCGATTGGTTCAGACAAGCCCAACAGCACCGCTACAGCTCAACGACGGTGGGACGGATCTCACTAGAGTCAATGAGACCCGACCACCTAACCCAATAATCCCTTCCGGTCAAGGACCTGGGCCCGCCACAGATAAGACAAAACAGAGCACGACAACCAACACTGTCTCGTCCCCAGTTCCTCGGTCAAGACCATCTTGGCCTTGGCACAACGCTCCAGAAACTTCTAGAAGCTTTCAATTCGCTAACCAATAGATCGGGAGCAGACCTTTCTGAAGCTTTCTAGTGGTTGGCTCATTACGCCGGAGCTTAGAGAGGACCATCTCGGGTAGTGGTCCAGAGGCATATAGAGATCTCTCAATCTCATGATGAAGAGCGAAGCACCCACGGGGACTTCAGCTTGTGGAGCAGATGGCCCCCGTCGCCTGCGCCGCGTGCCACCACTTTCCGGCGCCACTTGCGAGGCTGACTCAGGGATCGCGTCCCCCTCGCGTGGCGCGGCGCCTCAGATGTGCCCCGGCGGCCCCTCCCCCGTTTCTGGCGGGACGCCCTGCCGCCGTCTCCAGTGCTGGAGCGGAGAGGCATCCGGCGGGGGGGAGCGGGAAGGTCCTCGACGACACGGAGGTCGAGCCGCGAGGGGTGGCGGACTTTGTCGAGCAGGCGAGGGAGCTCGTCCGGGGGGCCGGCGGCGGCCCCCCGCGGTGGTTCTCGCCGCTGGAGTGCGGGTCGCGGATGGAGGGCTCCCCTCTGCTGCTCTACTTGCCCGGTTGGTGGGACGTTTGAATTGTTGAAGAGTCTGTAGATTCTTGGGAGTTGCTAGCGTGGGTCATTTCCTTTTTAGGCGTCGTTTGGTTTGGCGAAACAATGCTGAAATCCACCGGAAGTTGTGGATCGTTCTTACTTGTCCTTGGGACTGTTTGGATGCAACACATAAACGCGTTTGGATTTTCTGTAAACTGGTTTTTCACAGTAACCTTAATTTGGTCGGTGAAGAACAGGTTTACTATAAACTCACGTAAGTTTTTCATAAACTCAAAACCTCCCCCAATAAACGTCTTTTCCATAAACTTACTTGGAGTTGGTTTACGCTGGAGACTCCCTTAAGTTTATCATAAACTCAGTTGTATTTCCAACATGAGTATACAGAAAATGTGTTTACGTTGAGTGGATTTATGATAAATGTGTTTATCATAATTCCATCTGCATTTTTCTTGAGGTGCATCCAAACAGGGCTTAAAAGCAGTTTTTTTTCCCTTGTTCATAAAAAGAAGGAATGACTGTAAATTGAAACTGGAAACTTACGCATGGTTTGTCCTATCGTATCGGATTGGACCGACTTTCACGAGTCAACTTATATCTGGACGAGTCCTAGTCACGATGTTGGTTAGACTTGGCTATTCGCAATTGGGTCGCTACAGATCGAGCCGACTCGTAACGTATTGTGCCGACTCGTGCCATATCATATGGTACAGGCTCGAACTGCTCTGATCCAGCACGGGCTGTTCTCGATCTGGCTCGACTTGCTACTATCTGGCCAGGTATGCAGTGATACAATTTGGATTGAGATTATCTCATTTGGTGAGTAAATTTACATGTTTTACAATTTTATTACAATTTTATATAGATTAATATTGAGTGTTTCTCTTAAATGTGACTTATACTCATTGATGTTAACAAAGGATGTAAAGTAAAAGGTTAATTATCTAATAATTACTTATAAAATTAAAGGATCTGAAAAAAAAGTGGTCTAAATCGGGCTCAATTGTGCAAGTCGGATTGAGTTGGCCCAAGTCGGACGGGACTTGTATTTGTCTGAACCCAATCCGGTCTGGATCGCCAAATCGGCAAATGTTGGTTTTTAGTGTTGTTTGATTTGATTTGACATAATATTGTAAAATATTATAAAAATCACATTTTTGTGAGACACAAAAATATGGCATTTTACAGCATTTCATAGTACTCGGTATTGTATGTCAAACCAAACAACTCCTTGTTTGGTTTTGAAAATAGTGATTTTCAAAAGTCATGTTTTTCAATCCAAACAACCCTTTAGTTGAAGTTGCTGTTATCCGTGCTTTGCCTTAAACCCAGGAACCCCTTGGAAGGCTCTTCCTTGTGGCGTCTGCACTATGCCCATACATGAAGAAGAAACATGAGAAGAAAAGAAATAATTTGCTCCCGTAGTTCAAGTGATTGGAAAACTTTAGTTTTTATGAAAAAAACTCTTATTGTTCTTTTTCAAAATTTTGACAGGGATTGATGGGACTGGACTAGGGCTTATTAGGCATCACCAGAGACTGGGGAAGTAAGCATTCCAATATGCTTTATTCATCCAAAGTTTGCCTTCTTTGTCACAGATGTCATAGATCAACAAGCATTCTGTTTCAAATAATTTTCTGTTGGATACTCAGGATTTTCGATGTTTGGTGCCTTCATATTCCACCCATGGATCGGACGCCATTTGAAGGTTCCATGATCTTCCCCTCTTTGCCGCTTCATTTCATACTATGCTTGATGATGTATGAAATTTATGAGATTTGTTTCTGTCTTAAACTCAAAGTGTGACTTTGTTTGCAGAATAACTTAAACCAGAATAAGATTCTGGGAATTTCTTAAACTAGAATAACATGTATTTTGATTTGGTAAATTGTTGGTATTCCACCCAGAATAAGGAGAATTACACTGCGTTATTCCAAGTGATTTGGTAGGAATAAGTGGAATAATGAGTGAAATAAAAGATAAAATTGAGAGAATTGGGGGATTAGATATTCCAGGTAGAGTTTGGGAAGTTGGGGGAATTGGAGGAATTAGGCATACCCTCAATCAAATCAGAATAGGGTCTTTACACCGGTTATTCCGGCCCTATTTCACAAACAAAGTGAGCCAAAGGGAAAAACAATCTGAGGACACAATTTGGGTAAATATTCCTGAAAAGGAGTAGTTGAGTTCACTTTAACAGTGATAAATGTTAAGAGGGAACTCAAGTCCTGATCTTTGTTTTGGCCATTTGGGTTGTGTTGGCACACATTTCTACACCAAGCTCTCTTGTTTTACTCTTTATTTAGATTTTTTTTCAAAGTTTGGAGGATCCTTGAGGGTTGCTCCTTGGTTGCATGAGCTTCAATTGCATCATAACAAGGTAAGTTTCTAGTTGCATGCTAGCTCCATGAGACTTTTGACACATCTCCTAATCAAAGCTATCTTGGCTAGCCACCTACTTGACATCATTTTGTAGATTGTTGATGTATGGCAACTAATCATAAAACTTTTCCAAATGGACCTAGATAACTGCATACTGATGGAATAAGATCTATCATCATGTTTGGGTGTGGTGGACCCTTGGTGCAATGGTAAGCTTGCTCCACTGTGACCTAGAGATCACTGGCAAACAGCCTCTTTGCAGAAATCAAGGGCAATGCTGCACACAATTGCCCTTCCCACACCCTGCAATTGTGGGAGCCTTATGGCACTGGGCTGCCCTTTCGATGCTGATGTTTGGAGCGATGATTTGGCTTGACCCATTGATCGACCCGACATGCCCTCCCCACACCTAGGGGTGTAAACGGATCTGCATAATATCCGGATCCGCTTCGGATTTGTATCTGAATGGGCGGATAAATATCCGAATTCAAGATCCGACGGATCATAAACGGATATCCGTTTATTATCTGGGACTTAAATGGAGCGGCAACGGAAACGGTGTATCCGCTCCGCCGGATATATGCTCCGTAAGTTACTTTGAATGTAGCTGTTAGATCTTAGATCTAATGGTCCACACATATGTTATATATACCTAATGTAACCCTAACCCTCCTCCAGGGCCTCCACGGTCCAGCTGTCTCCCCCACCCACCCCACTCACGCTGCAGCACTGCAGTAGCCAGCAGTCCCCTCCCTGTGGAGGAGCCCACCCAGACAACACCCGATCCCGATCGCCCCCACGCCCACGGCCATCCCCCGCCACGTTTGCCACCACTGCCTGCTAGTCGCCGCTGCCGACACCTATTGCCGCCGTGTACGGCGTCCACCCTCCTCCAACACCATTAACCATTAGTCGCCGCCACCGGCACCTGTCACTTGCTTGCTGCCGCCGTCTGCTTCCCATCACTGCCGCGTACGGCATCCACCCTCCCCCAACACCATTAACCATCTTCGGCTGCTGCCTGCTTCCCATCTCGACAGCGCCTGACCGCCATGTTTGTCGTCCACTTGGAAGCCTGCCAGAAGCCTTCTGCATCAGCTTTCCCCAGGTTGGCCCCCTTGTTGGGTTTCTATTTTTAAGGGAAATCAGCCTCTACCGCGCAGGATGTCAAAGATTGTAGTTGGTTGTTATTTTTAAGGGTTAGATCTACCCTTGTTCATTCTTTGTTCTGTTTAGCTTTGGTGGTGGTTCTCTTTAGCTTTGGTGGTAGTTCTTTAACCGATCGGTGGCACAAATGGGCTGAAAGCTGTAATCTTTTTTTTAGGACACTCTTGAGTTTCTGGATGGAATTTTATTTTTTTCTTTTAGTTCTTGTTGGCTGGATGGTTTATTCATTCTTTTCTTTTCGTTTTTTTGGTCAGAAACGCATCTTTTAACCATTTTCCCACTTGCCCGGATGGGTTTGTGCATTAGTGGGGTTTTCCACTGATTGGAATTTAAGTGTAGATTGCTGATCCCGTCCGACCAAGTGGGCAAATGAGGTACACCTTCATTAAAATCACAAACGATTTGCTCAGTCATGCACAGGTGTTCTTTGGCTGAAAGGTTTTTAATTGCTTAATTATTAGAGGATGTAATGTCAGTAGCGATATTTAATTGCTTAATTCTTTGGCAGTTTTTAATTGCTTAATTATTGTGTATCAAATATCCATTATTTTTTAAAGTTGTTTTTACAATTTTATGATTTTTCAGGCAAATATTCTATCTTACGAAGACTCAATTTAAATATTCGGATGTTATCTGTATTCACTCCGAATCCAAAAATTATCCGCCAAACATATCTGCTCCGTATTCAATTTGTAAATAGAGCAAATACAGATTATCCATTTCTCATAAACGGACGGACGCGGAAACGACATATCTGCTCTGTTCACAGCCCTACCCACACCATGCTAGATCTGAGTTCAATCTAGGAGTAGCTAGATTGAAATGGGACTTAATCATTGTTTTCTGGGCGATGTCTAGGCGAGGCGTCACCTAGGTGACAAGGCGTCCCATGTCGCCCCAGGCAACTTGATGCCTAGGCAATCAGCTCGTTAAGGCGCTCGCCTTGGCTGCCTGGGGGTGCCTAGCCTGTCTAAGGCCCACCCAGTCCACTTTGTTTTGGAAACGACCCGTCTTCTTTTAGGTTTGGTTAGTTATTATAAAAAAGGTTGATGGGTATTTCCGTAAAATGCCCCATTCCTTACGTCAAAAGGAGGAAACGACTATCAAACTTCCGACTCGGTTCCACTTTCATTGGGATTCTTCTACTAGGGCATAGCAGGTTTCCTTTCTCTTAGGGTCATTGGAAAGAATGGAATCCTCGATATATCTTATATTTGTCTTTCTTTCTTTACATGTCATGCTCATTTAACAAGTAAATTTTAGGCTAGATTGGTATCTTTCATCTTGATTGATAGGTACTCTTAGATTCTCATTGGTTTTTTTCTTATTCATTTGCTAATGTTTGGTAATATTTGCCATGTATTATATTTTCCTTCTACATTCTAGGAATATGTTGAATGTTGTGAATGCCATTGCTGGTTTGCTGCCCATGCATATAGACAAAAATAGACTTTAATATGGTGGAAAATGTAAATAGTAGTCCTCTTGAAACGTACTAGGTTATATAAACTAAGCTTCATCTAGGCGCCTCGTCTTGTTGCCTAAGCAGTAAGGCAATAGGCCACCGCATTGGTCGCCTTGACAACATTGGACTTAATGTAAGTCTTGACAACATTGGGCTTTATTCTCCATTCGACATCCTAAGCTTTCTTTGGAAAGGACATACTAAGCATGTGACTATTATTTCAGAGGCTAATCTCTGGGAAAGCTTTGGTATAATGTAAGTCACCTTTTATGTGCTTTTAAATATTGACTTTCTCTGGATTCAGGACTGGTGAGCTTTGTTGAAAGAACTGTGAATGCACAAATTTCTTATTCTCCAAACATACCCATTTATCTAGTGGGAGACTCTCTAGGAGCATGCTTGGCTCTTTGCATTGCCGCACGGAATCCCGGTGCTGATGTTATACTTGTATTAGCTAACCCAGGTTTGTCAAAGCTGTCCAATGAAGAACTTTTTGTTGGAAAAATATGCTGCTTAAAATGTCTTTAGGTTTTCTTGGTTATTGCATCTTGCAGCAACAGCTTTCCACAAGTCTATGTTGCAGCCATTGTTCTCCTGCTTGGAACTTATTCCTGAAGAACATCATATCAAGTTCCCATTTTACAATAGTTCCTTGGCAGGTATGTGGTAAACTTTGATACTGCACTTTATCCTTTGTCCTAGTGTTTGAGTTTTGTTTTTTCGCTGATACAAAGGGTAATTTAAAGAGTCATTTTTGTGCAGAGTTTTGATTTAAAGTGTTCATAACAATTACATGCTTTCAGGCTTAGGTTGGCCTAATTGATGGACCAGCATTTTTCAGACCATCCATTGCCTTTCCTCATCAATATCAGATTATATTTCAAGGCTCCATCAAATAACAAACTATTTGAATAGATTTTTGTATGACTCTAGCTCTATTAAATCCCATGAAGTTTGCTGAAATCTGTTAAGGACACTTCTGATGAAATGCTTGTTCTACTAGTTTATACAATGATCCATGTTCAAGCAACTTTGGACATATCTGTAGGGGGAAACAAGGTTGTTGAAATAGAAGTACTTGATGTGAACGCTTTTGTCATCGTTAAGGCAGAGCAAGTGTCAGCCAAATAGTCAATCATGTAGTTGCAATTAAGACCATTGCTCCAGGAAAGGGAAGAAAATCGGTTGATATCTTTCAGACAATACTGCCTTATGGTTAGGTAAGTAGGTATCTTCTATTAAGTGTTTTACTGTTTCCCATCTTTTTCCATTGTCCATAGCCATTATGTCTTAATACCTATCGTGAGTGCACAAGAAACGTATCAGATATGGAGGCCAGTTTGTTCCATTCTGCTACTGAAGCTAGAGAGCTGCTGTGAGTAATGTCAGGCGTAGTGGGTCAAAATGTCAATATATGAGCTATCGCTAGATATCTGCATTGGGTTTGGGCAAAGGGAGGCATGAAAGATGAGGATAGTGGAGGTTTGGACCAGGGAATTAGACCGTGGATTTTGGAACCAGTTCTGATTTTGGTTCCAAGACTTATTTTAACCAAAAACCAGCCAATTCTTGCCATTTACTTCCCATTGTAACTGGACTGGTTCCAATCTAGTTTGGCCAGCTCCAATCCAGTTCCGCTGGTTTTTAGTACTGTGGTTTGCAAAATTAGATTATCTCATTAACACATTATCCAAGCCTATAAAACATCATTGTAAGCAATCCACTCCACAACTAAAGGAGACTTTGTTTGACGTCCTCTTGGGATAATTACATATATATCCGACAATCTTTCACATCCTACAATTTAACCCTATATCCTTTATATTATCATGTATATCCTCGTAACAAACAATATTGCTTTGATTATATCCCTCTGGTCCTAGTAGGCTAGTACATCATCAGGACTGAAAGAATATTCCATTGGAAGTGTGAGTGAAGTGTAAAATACAACATTGTAAAGGGATATATGGGAGAATTTGAAGGATTTAGGGTTATATATGTCATCCTTTTGATCTTTCTCTTCTTATAAAGTGGCTGTGGAATCTTATTACTGCAGAGTCAGGTTTACGGTGGGAAGTCATTTCTCAAAAATACTATGACCGGGCCAGACTGTGGAATGTGAACCTCCCTAGCATGTACAATGTTTCCTTTGTCTGGAAGGATAATGTTTCGATGCCTTTAGGGCAGGGACTCAGATCAGGGCTAGGGATGGTTGGACTTCCCTCTTGGTTACATGGTGTGCACCGTGCCCTCTTTGCATCCTTTTCTTGAGACTTTTGGCTATTTCACTTGACCCCGAGGCTGTTGTGGGTCAGTTCTTTGAACATGAGATAAATAGCACAATGTGGAGCTCCTCATTCAGAAGGAATTGAGAGATGCAGAAGCTGAAGACGTGGCGCAGCGGTTGTACCTTTTTAGAGAAGTGCTGCATGGACCCTTCTCATGATTCCTGGGTCTGGAGGTGGGATTTGTTGGGATTTTTTTCCTATCAAATCAGCCTATTCCGTGATCGTTGATGGTGGATGACGAGTTGACGTGGGATGGGATGACATGAATGCAAATATAGAGCAAGCTTTAAGACTCTACTGTGTAGACACCGATTATGCTGTGCATCTGAAGGATAAGAGTGTATGGTAATTTTCTTGCCATCATACGTGAAGGAGCATGAGTTTGATTGATCGTAGAGGATGACATCTTGGTCATACGACTACGGTAATGTTGCTAACCTCTGTGGGGAGGACTACACAAAGCTGGTCCTGATAGGAGTGGAACTGGATGGAAACTAGAAAACATTTGATGGATTGGAAGGGAAGTAGCATCTACCCAAGCAACTTAATGGGTCCACTAGTGCCAACTCCAAGGGGGAGAATGTTAGAAGATATAGCATTAACATTGCTTCCACTATCTATAATGACCTTACACACCTTTCCTCCCTAACAGAAGAAATTAAGAAGGATCAAAGTTTGACCCTGTTTGGGTTATTTTGTATTTTTGTTTGTGATTTTCAATTTAATGCAACTCTTTTTGACTTCGTCAGAATGATTGAAGTTTTAGATTTGATTCAAACCCATTGTTCTGTAAAGATGACTGTCATTTACATCTCCCTCAGGAGAACAACCTTGATTAATTGTCAGGATCCCAAGTTGATATCTGCATAAGAAGATTTGACATTAATTTTAACTTGTAATTGTCCTCTTGCAGTGGCATGATAGTCCTTTATTGGCAGCATTTTTTATGATCAAGTAGCCCCATTTTGATTGTTTTAATTGATTATTAATTGCTTATGTTAAAATTATGTTAGGAGGTTAATGGTGTTAGGGGTTAGTTCGTGCAAGCATGCAAAAGCTTGGAAAAATGAGGGCAAGTTTCGATAGAAGATACCCATACCAGCTTGTTGGCGCAGGACCTTTGTTTAAGCGACAATTTTATAAAGAGATGGTTGTTTGGAATCAAAGTGGGTTTTAGACCATTTGAATGAAACCAAGACATTGACCTCTTAAGGTTTATCTCTGACATAGGTAGATTTGCTTAAGCCGGGGACTTAAAGGGTCCTATCCGGCTTATAATGATTTTATAAGTCTGGTAAACTTGGTTTATGAAATGATTATAAAGGGGATACTCTTATTAAAAAAGTGTCGAATTTGCCATTAACTTGGGTTACTAGGATAAGTTGATGACTTTCTAAGAGTGGAAGCCCTTTTAGTTCCTGGGTTAAGCAAAGGCTCCATGTAAGGATAGATCCTTAGATCCTTAGGAGGATGGGTCTAACTAATTGCGGCTTAAACAAGGAGATCATCCATATGGTACTCGTCTCGGAGGATGCCCTTGGGCACCTTCGAGCCTTTAGGTGCATTATCCAATTAAGGGATTAGCAACCTAAACCTCTACAAGATAAGACATGGATGAGCACAAGGCTCTCAAATTCGCAAGTCATTTTAGGTATGTGTGCCACATATGGATGTGAACACTTCCAACTTAGACTTGTCAAGGGAATACCCGGAAAAGTTTAACAACATAAGAGACTTAACTAGGTTTGAAACTTTGGATAGATCTTCAATATATTTTACATAGTTTTTGAATGAGCTCATTCATCCCCTGTGAAGAGGCCCTCCCCTTTAAGTTCATTTATAAATCAAAGACGTGCTAATACATTAAGAATCCTTTACGAAGAAGGCAAGTTAATATATGCAAAATCATCAATAAACTTGCATGAATCAAAGGGTATATCAAGTTGTTCTTTTGGAGGGGGTCTCCCTCCCTCTCATAGATCCTTAACCCGATCAAAAGAGGTCAAATGATATAAGCTTGATTCCTAAAAGGAAAAAAATGAAAAAGAACTTGAAGAACCTTTCCTCTACATGGGGTAGGGGCTTTCATTGGCCCATGAAGGGGTCGGCTCATACACCCTCTTTAATGTCAATGGACCATCTCATGGTAAGGGAATGAACTATAAAAGGGAAAATCGCATCAAATGGAGAAACTCGTTTTCATTCCAAAGAAAGTATCAAACATGCATTCTTTTGCATTAATATAAAAGAAATCACATGAGGAAGGAATTGTGCGGAAAGGAAATTGCATAAATGAACATGGGGAAGGGGAATTTCTACATATATTAAGCTTGGGACAGAGAATGTGCAGAAAATAGAATTTGGGATGGAGATTTACATAAACAAAAGTGGGAGAAGGGAATTATTGCATGCTCTCTTCTCACTTAGTACAAGGGTGTAAGAGAAGAAAGTGGAGTCTTTCTTCCTCTCTCTCTCTCTCTCTCTCTCTCTCTCTCTCTTTTCTCTCTTCTTCCTCTTGGGGAAGTCCTTCTCCTCCTTGAGAAGGAGCTCTTGGTTCCCAAGGAGGGCTTGGGGAACTTATTTGTTTGCCTTCCCTTTTCTCTCTCTTCAAGCAAGCCAAGCCCCTTTCAAAGGGATCCTATTTATAGGCTCAAGGTTTGGGCATGAGTTTACATAATTACAGTGATGCTATGGTGGCAAACTTGAAGTTTCTCAACTTAGAGAACTTAAAGAAATTACAAGTATGCCCTTTGAGGTGATGAACCATAAAGCAACGTAGTGGCCGACCCTATAGATCTACCTCCCTGAACTTCATTTCTTCAAATTGAAGCTTTCATTATATTCAACATGTAATTTTGAGTGATTTGCATAATTTTGACTTTATTGAACTTTCAGTTGACTTAAGTTACTGGGGCGGCTGACCCCTGTCATTTGGCCTATGTAGAACCCCAAATCAACTTCTTTCAATTGCATTGGTCTTGTTGATTGCTTTCAAGATGCTTCTACAAATTTTAGCTTCTTTTAATATCATTTGGCCTCTTTTCCATTTTTAGGCCTATTTTCTTCAAGCCGAGGGACATTGAGTGGTCGACCCCTATGTTTTGAGTTTCCTGGAGCTTCTACTAGGGTGGAACCACCTCGGTCACTCTTTATAACTCAAATAAAGATGTTTGCCCAAGTTTCACTGAATTTGGATATCATTTGGTTTAAGTGTTGACTAGTAGTTGAGTTTCAGTCCTTAGGGGCTGACCCCTATGGTTTAAACTCTGTAATCCTCAGATTGGAATAATTCTTGTGGCATTAGAATGAATTTCTGAAATTGAGGTGACCTTCCAAATTTGTGTTGATTTGGACTTCATTTGATCCTTTTTTGACCCTAAGGTGGCTTTGAGTCATATGGAGCTTCAGTGGATAGGGACCGACCCCTATATAAATGTTGCTTCCCGGACTTTAAGAATTTTGAAAATTTTGTAGGCAGCTTATGGTTACCAGATGAAGGTGTTCACCCAATTTCAACTCATTTGACCTTTCATAAGCCCTTGTTGTGTATTGCCTTCCAGTGACTCAAGTCGTTGACTGTCTATTATGCAATTTGAACTTTTGTGCTTCAAATCAACAAATTGATATTTTTCTCATCTCGAGGATACCAAAATACACTTGTGTACCAATTTTGGCTGGATTTGGATGACTTTGGTGCAATTTAAATAGCGGGTCCATTTTCCACCAAATACCTTAGGATTGAAGCTTCAATTTAAAGAAATTCAAATTTGGGTGTCCACAAATGCCCCCACATGTGTCCTTTGTGCACGAGAGTCGAGGGGATAATTAGGACCCTAAAGATGGAGTGAAGGGTGCATGTGCCGATTTCATAGTGTTCCATTTTTTCGGGATTGCTTTTGGGATATTTTTTTCATTTTTTCAGGATTTTCTTTTTCATTCAAATTTCCACCATTTGGCTTGATTTTCGTGCCTAAATTCCTCATTTTTCATGCTCTTTTTACCATGATTTTTTTTTGAGATTTTACAAAAACATTAGGGATTAGGCCCCAAACTGTTAAGATGTGGTACCATTCAGATCTAAAAAAAAAAAAGGCCCCAGACCATGAAGGGCATATACCCTTCATAGTGTAAATATAGGTAGAGAGGGGGTATATAATAACATCATAGATATATATGTGTGTGTGGGGAGGGGAAAGCCCTATTCTAAACTTCCTTTCTCTCTCCTTCTCCTCCCTCTCTTTCTCACTTCTTTCCCATCTTTCTTTCTCCTTTTCTTTTGTTGAGTTATTCCTTGTGATTATTTCAATTCCCATGTTTTGGTGATACTACTTTCTGGAAATGACAAATGCATCAGCTGTGCATTAGCTGTTGTGATTACTTCAACTCCCATGTTTTAGTGATTACACATTATGGAAATGACAAATATTTGTAACTGATAACACCTTATGTTCACTGTTCAATTTGACTCAGTCATTTCTCAATAGCCCTCTTGATCCCTCCGATTAAAGGCTTACTAAGAAATCAATCAATCGATTAACCCTCTATCATTGATCAATTAACAGTGTTGGCATCTTAGAACCTCTTAGACTCATTATTAATTAGAGAACACTCACTTTTCAAGGAATAATCTTTATCGTTAAATCGATCAGAGGTACTGGCTACTCACCTATCACTAATCGATTACGAGTTGTTCTGATATCTCCCTTAGTTAAAAGCTTTTATCGATTGCTGTTTGAGTAAATTGACTATGTGCTTTAATCGATTTCCCATGATTAAGTATCTATTGACTCAGTGCTGTAAGTTAATCGATTAGTCGCACTTATTGATTACTGTCTTTTACAATTAAGAAGTTATCCTCAACAATTGATACTTAGTTCGACTACCGATGCTTATGAAATCGAGTAACATTTGTTTCAATGTTTGACTACTGATTCTCTTTACATGATCAATTACCTATTGTTCTTTAGAATATCCATTATATCACCAATTGATTATCAACTTGTCATTCGAATTGATTATTTGTTAATCGATTAACAGATTAAGTTTTGTCGTCTGTTTAATCGATTGATAATATATATCATGGTCTATTGTCTATTTAATCGATTGATAATATCTCCTTACTTTCGATTATTTGTTTACGATCGATTAATGATTCGGTCCTAGCATCAATTATAAATGTCACCGTCAATCGATTGTTATCAGTTGACACCCTGATAATGTTTTTTCTTTTCGACTGATGAATAGTTAGTTAATCGATGAACTCATTATCGATTAACAGGTTATTTGCAAACCGATTATGTTTACTTGTGTAATGAATTGCTCTTTACTTATTAAATCGATTAATTGATTTATCTTTTTAATGATTATTTGCACAGTCTCTAACTTTGATTAGTTGTTCTATGTAATCGACTAGCTGTGCACTTTGAGCTTCAAAAAATTTGAATTCTAAATCATCTTTTGACATTGATTGGGAATAGGTTAACTTCAAATATTTTATTATGACAAGCTATTCACTAAGACATATTACCCAGATCCTGGTAAATCTTTTTCTGTACTGACACCTGATACGTTGGCAACACGTTAGACCCACATCTATGCTTTGTTGACACAACTTTTGCAGTATCCTCTGGTTACTTAACTAGATGGAAATTTTCTGTTCTTAAAGTGTCAACAGATTTGGAAAAATACGCAAAGTCAAATTTAGAAGAACTGATTAAGACAATAAATTGTCCTTTCAAATCAACAATGTTGTGCGCTCAAACTCTCTCTACTGGACATAAAGCTATTTAACGTTAAGATTCATCAAGTTTAATGTTAAATCGAAAGCAGGAGACATTAGACATAAGGATGATAGCTAGAAAATTCAAGCGGGCAAATCTCTTTTTGAATTCTGATATAAATATAAGACTTCTCCACAAGTTCAACACAAACAGAAACACAGACAGTAAAATAGACAGATACAGAGAGACACATACACAGTTTAGAGAACCAGTTCTTGAAAGAGCAGAAATTTGATAGAGCTACAACCTTCTTCCTATTACATACAAAGACAGAGAATCAAGAGCCTGAAAGTTAGAGCTTCACTCAAGCTGTGCATTTGAAGCTCTCAGGCCTTCTGTAACGAAATCAAGACCAATGTTCTTCATTCTTATTCTTAATGTCTTGATTTCATGATTAGAGTTTTATTGTGATATCTGCCTATTCAAGAAGCATCTTTGTAACTATTCATTACAATTGTGCTATTATTCCCCTTCCTGGTTGTTTGGAAGAGAGGGTCTATCTGAGGACATGAGGTTGTTTGCCCCTTCTGAGGATTGAAGGGAGGGCCTATATGAGGATATGAGGTTGTAAGACCAGCAAGGGTCTACCTTGTGTTAGTGGAAAACCCAAGAGGTTGTTTGGGAATTGGATGTAGGTCTGGTTAGACCAAACCAGTATAAATCCTTGTGTACCTTATGTGATTGTTTCCTTATTCTCCCACCTTCTGTGCATTTAAGATTTTAATTCCGCAATTGTTTCATTTATCTATGCTTGAACCTACTCACCCCCCTTTGGGTTCTTCATAGCCCGATCAACACTTTTTTCCTCCTCCTTTCTCCTTCTCTTTTTTTTCTTGGCCGCTGGTCAGCTTTGAGGAAACTCAACCACCGCTAACTCCTTCTTTTCTATTTATTTTTCCTTCTTTCCTCATTCCTTGGTACTGCCGGAGCGTTAGAGGCTGGCTGGCTTTGAAGGCGCTGGCCATCACTGGTCTAGCCTCCTTTCTTTCTTGCCTTCGCTTGATTTGATCATTTTCGGATTAGAGAGTTTCAATGGCCTCACCCAGCTTCTCAGAGATGTTTGAAGTCCCTCCTACTATAGGGTAGGTCCCATTCTTGATTTTAGCTTCGTAGGATCTTTTTGCGAGATCGGGGTGGGTAGCCGAAGTCGCGGCATTGGTGCCCATCCGTGGTTAAGTGAGGCTTTTGTGGTGTCAAGGTGTCAACATGGCAATCGGGCTAGCCTACAACCTTCGGGCTAAGGCTATGATGCCCAAACACTCCTTTTTACATAGGCCCACCTTAGGGGAGACTCCGTTGAAATTTTTGGAATTTCTTTTGAATTAGCTTCGGCAACATCTGAACCTTGTTTGCTTGAATATGCAGAAATGAGGCATATGTGGCTACCATAAAAGAAATCAAGGCCCAATTACAAACTAAGGCCAATTTCAGAACCCCATTGGCATTTGAACTGCTCAGGGATATTAACTCATGCTTCAAAAAAGTTGTTGAGACTGGGTCTTTATATTCTGATTTTGAGGATGGTCAGGTGGACACGCGCCACTTTGATTGGAGAATAAGAGAAGAATAAAGGAGAATAAGGAGAGAATAAGTTTAATTTAACTTTGACAAGCGGAATGACTTGTACCGGTGCAGAATAGCCTATTTGGAGAACAAGGAGAATAAACAATTCGACCTTAGACCCAAGAATTGCTTATCCTTCTTATTCCGCCAGTGGGTCCCACAAAACTATCAAAACTAAGCACCTCTTATTCTAATATACGCTATTCCGAATAAGTAATTCCGGATAACCTATTCTGCAAACAAATTGGGGCTTTAAGAGAATAATTTTCTCGGACGGGAAATATCATTATGACAGAGCATGCTACCCTGGGAGATTTTCCAGAGATAGATGCCTATTTCGATTTATAACCGACTTTCAACAAAAAGCAATCCACCCAAGGTATGTAGAATCGGATCGGGACTAGGAATCGCCCGGTGTCGATCCGATCCACCATCCAAACCCAGCCCACCAGCCTCTCACTCTAGACCCGCCACATGACCGGTGGAAGTATGGTTCAACATTTTGAGCATTTAGCTTCGATGAAACATGGGCCGCTTTGTCTATGCAGGTGCCCTGAATCGAGAAGAGAACCATCCAGTTCCCACATGCCGCCCATGCGAACTCAACTTTGACCAGCTTTGTCTTTCTCCTGAGCATGACAAGCTAAGGTTTGTGCGCAAATTGCCCTTATTTTTGCTGCCTCCCAATTATTCCACAAAAGCCCTGCCTACAATGTCGAGGGATCCCTTCCCGTCCCTTCAACCTCCTCCTTAACCCAGACCTCAAACACAAACCCCCAGTGCTTCAGCAACACCCTAACTAGAAAACCACCTTCCTCCATTGTTAGTAGTGCGCCTATGCCCTAGTTACATGGGTGTCCTTCAAAGCCTGCTCGTCCACCCTAATAAAATGTCCCAACACTTGCGTGGCCTGACGCCAACATCTCCTCCTCTAATGGTGCAAGGGGATCCTGTGGAAGACAACCCAAGTGACCCTCAGCACCTGTAGGGCCTTGGCTCCCACCATGGCCTGCCGATGACAATCCAGCTGTATCTGAGGATCTTCTTTGCCCGGCGGCTAGGGCAGCTGACCAGTGTGCTATTGTTGCCCAGTCGCCATGCCATCCAATCCCTAGAGCTACCCCAAACCTCTGACAACGCTCTTGAGAACTCCTTCACCTGCATCTTCGCTCCAATGCGGTCAACCACCAAGTGGGATAAGGGGGCCTCCCATCTCTTTTTGTCGACCTTATTGTCAGAAAAAGAGACAGAAGCCTCCCTCGCCGGCAGGAGAGCTGGAGCAGGGGAAACCGCATTAGCACATGGGCCTCTGCTGGCCCCAGACCACCCAGAGTGCAGTCCTGGGCGATATGCCTGCTCCTTCTACACACCCTACAGACTATGGCCTCACCACACTAGGCTGCCCCATGCCCCCCCCCAAAAAAAACAGAGCGGGCAAACCCCTGGAGGGTGCCCTGGTGTTTTGCTCTGGCATTCCTCTCCCTCCCTTCCCCTTCTTCGCAATCGCCCAACCAATGTGTTGATGTCTTCCCTCTTAAGATGAAGTTCAGAGAAGTGTATCTCATTCAGAATGGAAGGCGTTTGGTGACTGACATAAGTTTTGAATACTTACTGATTAAAGACTCTAATTGATCCAAGTAGGCAAAAAGTATCCCGTTGATGTCATGAATGTCAGTCAAAGTAGGCTCCATTTCCACCTAGGGCAATCAGACAACTTAGTTACCAGACTAATCACCCAGCCTGATTGCCAAATCTGTTCTCTCCTTAAGGGTGGTCCACGTTATGACACTGTAAACTAAAAAACTCCATAACAAGTTACAATGGACTGATGGTTGACAGTTATGAATTTGTGGACAACTACAATGCTGCAAAAATGCCATGGAAGACTGCTTTAGATCTTTGGAATGATGGTCTTTTATGTCCCATCCTGGATGCTTTCCACCTTCACTTAATGAAAGTTTGTTGCATGTGTGCTTATGTTTTCTTGGAACAGTTTTGTTAGCGGCTGTGCCTATTGATCAAAGTTAAAAGTATTTTAATGGTTTAATAATTCTTTGTTAACCTAGTGTTAGTGAAAATAAGAATTATTAATCGAATGTTAGTGAGAACCGTTTGGCAACTGAGTAATTTTAGTCTGGTATAAATGGGTGTTTATTGCTGCACGAAGGGATGCTTTATAATGACCTTTGTAACTGATTGGCAACTGCATTGGCTTACACAGAAGGGTGGCTGCCTCGACAGATTATTGGTGTGTTACCGGACAACATTAATGCGACATTCTTTTACATTTCGGTAAGCACCAAAATTTCAATTTAACTGCCCAGGTGTCTGGAATGTCATCTTTGCTGCACAGATAAGATTCAACAGTGTAAAGAAAACGAAGGAAAGATCAGTATGGCATGTAGTTAATGTTTTTGAAAACAGCATGTAGTGAGTCTCTTTTTGAAAATAATAACCATTTTACATCTTCCCTGTGCAACCTTGGACAAACTTATTTCTTCTAAAATTGAAACTTATATTAGAAATTCACCTGCATATGTCAAGCATTTCTCGATTCAACACAGAATCGGTGATCCAGAACAGAATATCCAGGTCAATCGTAATTTGCCCCAATCAGGCACTTCTTTAAAAGAATTTTTTTTTTAAAAAAAAACTCAAAATCAGCTTCTTGGCTAAGATTGTGATCGAATTGGTCTGTTTCAGTCAATTCTAGCCAGTAAAAAAATCTACTGTATTGGTCTATGATGGGGTTTCACATCTGAGCTGTGTTCATTATCTGCAGTGAGAAAAGGTTCACCCGCCGGCTTCATGTGCACCTTGTGGTCCTTGGGCGCTGTTTTTATTCTAGGGTTTGTCGAATAAGGAAAGTGAAGATAAAAGCAAACAGGAAGAAAATGTTGACTATGGGATTTAAATTCTTCCAACACCGTACAATGGACCCCTTAAAAACTGCAGTGAGAAAGAAGAAAAATTTCATTTTTCGTCTCTTAAATCAAACAGTGAATATATATTGAAGTGGGATGGGGCATGAGAGAGGTGGCATCTCTCATAGGAGGGAGCAGAATAGCCGTGATGGGGATTGGATGTGAGAGAGGTGGGCACAAGTGGAGGAGAGTGGAAGGCCTGGAAGGTTTTATGGAAGAAGTTAGTAGAGTTTGGAATGAAGAAATGCAGGTGAGGTCTGCTATGATGATTCTGACCAGAAAGTTAAGGACTTGGCACAAACCTTGACTCGATGGGTGCCTCTAGGACTCTTTCTGGTAAGGTGGCCAAAGATTGGATTTTGGACCTGCTCCATAGCTTGGATGCTCTTGAAGAAGCAGGACTTTTGGAAGAAGCCAATAGCGAAGCGAGGGACAAGCTGAAATCGGAATATTAAGACGTTCTCCTCAAGGAGGAGATTTATTAGAGGGGAAAATGGGTGAAAGAAGGGAGCTGAAATACAGCCTACTTCTAGAGGATAGCCTCAGAGAGGAGGATGATGAATATGATCAAATGCTTGAAAGATGGTAACTATATACTCACTTTGAAAACATGATATCCATAAGCACCTCTCTGAGGAGAATTTGTGGCAACCATATTTTGCTGATGGTGTCCTTCCCCAGCTATTGGAGAATGAGAGAAGGGAGTTTTCTGTAGACTGTTCTGTAGAAGAAGTCAGAAAGGCTCTCTTTGCAATGGGGACATAGCAGTAATCCTAGATGTATTTCCCATGCTGTTCTACCAAAATTGTTGGGAAGTGGTCAAAGACCTCTTAATGCACGGTGTTTGAGTTCCAATAGGGTAAAGCACATTTCAAAGGTATCAACAAGACTTTCCTCTCACTCCTAATATGTTTGGTTAGAATTGTTTAGATGTTTCTATCTCAAATTTTATTCTAGGGGAGAAAATGGTGTATGAAATGTGGTGGGTGGAATTTTTATAATTTTAAGGAAGGAAATCATTCCTTTGTAAGTCTCTCTAAAAAAAGTCTTGATTTTTTTTTAAAACACTCAAAGCATTCTATGCATGTCCATCCTTTCCTTCTAAAGAGCTCTTCTTTAACTCCTCTCCTCCTTTTCTCTTTTTTCCTTTTTTCTTATTTTCTTCCAGCAAACAGCCCATAACCACTCTCCTCCTTTTTTTTCTTTCCCTTGCAATGATGTGGGCCCATTCTACATAATTATGTACTTCTAAAAATTAGTAAAATTTTGCCAAACAGGACATGTGAAATGAAGCACTTTTGAAAATCAGGATAAAAAATTAAATTATATTATTTATAAGAGAGAAATAGTTTGAAAGAAAGTGTATCTAAACACCCTATAAGAAGCCGGGGGAAGACATTTTTACAGACTTTAGGCCTATTAATCTGCTAAATGGGGTGTACAAGATTATCACCAAGATGTCGGCAATAGGGATGGAGAAGTTCCTTCACAGGGTGATCAGTCCTAACTAGGGAGGTTTCACTAGAGGGAGACAAATCTAGAAAAACTTTTTGGTGGTTCATGAATGCATCCATACTTTTAAGCAACAGTGCATAAAGAGTTTGGTGTTGAAGTTGGACTTTGAGAAAGCTTATGATATGGTCAATTGACGTAGTCTCTTTCAAGTTCTTGATGAGGTGGGCTTTGGGGAGAGGTGGACTATAACGGTCCCACTTATAGACCTCCGGTAGGTGTACAATGCAAAAATAAAATAATAAGAGATATTAATATAAAAGAACAGTAGGCAGGTCATGTTCATTATACAATAGAAATATAAAAAAAATAAAGCACATCCCAAGGAATCAAATAAAACTGCCCATACCTAAAAATTTCGAACGTACATTGGTCCTATCTTTTGTCTTCTATTCTTGAAAACTATTATTTTATCTTTTATGAGAATTGAAAATGAGGTCTCAATAGGGATTATTTACATTCCTACTATTATCCCCCTCCCCCAACCCACACGCACACCACTCTATTCTCTTATCTTACAAAGGAACTATTCGTTTTTATGCATTTCTATCGTGCAATGCAATTATTCTACATAGGATATTCATGAGACAGTCTAATAATAACATGACATGCATTTGTCTTCAAAGTAACATAAAATTGAAGCAGAAATATTAATAAGATAAGAACACATCTACTTTTTCTTTATCTTCTTCTAAACAAATCATAACTCAAGTCACTCCACTCTAATGTTCTGGTAAATGGTGGTAATCCATATCAATATAGAAAGTAAGAACATTCATTAGGAGTCGTCATCATAAGATCGCAAGGATGAGTTATTCATTTATTCATATCTTTACTTGTCTTTGGGGTTCATGGTCAGTTACTATACCGATTCAGCGACTCACCATTTGGCCCGGAGTGATAGGGATAACTACTTACTAGCGTTTATAGTGGTTGAGCAGGCCGTCCCCTGACCTACCTCTCGGCCTCTGCCTGTCCGTCTCAACAGGTTTTTGAAAACTTATTGGGTGTGGCGGAAAAGTTGGCTAATCTAGGTCTGCAGTCTATTCTCTGTCTGTCACTACATCGTTTATGCCCCAGCCCACGAGTACACTCAAGTAGGGTAAAGATCCTCTGCTTAAGTCCAGGTTCCAAACTTGGACTCTGGAATCATTAGAAAAGAGAGATGCTTCGTGTCTCGACACCACGTATCATAAGGAGCTTGACCCGGACATCTCCTTATCCCCATGGAACGGATCGTGTGGGTCTGTCCCGCTAATGAAGTGATGTCAATTCCACTCTTAAGAGTAAATTATTGTAGGAATCATGGTTCATCAATATCGTAAGGGTTCATCATCGTCATGGAAGGCCTTCTTGCCTTTGGTTCTACACGATATCGACCGGATCTTGAAATCCAATAGTCAGTTCTATACGATATCGACCGAATCTCAAATCCAACGATTGGATCTTCACGATACTGACCGGATTTCAAATCTAAAGGTCGGATCTTCATGATATCAATCGGATCTCAAATCCAATGGTCGTATCTACACGATATCGACCAAATCTCAAATCTGACGATCAAATCTTCACGATATCGACCGGATTTCAAATCCAACGGTCGGATCTGATCAAATCTAAAATCTGATGGTTGGATCGTCATGATACTGATTGGATCTCAAATCCAACGGTTCGATAAAGTTCATTATTAAAACCCAAGGTCAGATCAGGTCAAATCCAACGGTTTGATCATGCCCGATCAGATCCGTTATCACAATTTATCGCTCTGACCTCTTCGAGCAGGTCCGTTATTAAAATCCAACGGCTTGTTCAGTTCTCTTATCAAAATCCAACGGTCTGATTGTGCTTGATCAGATCCATTATCAAAATTTAATGGTCTAATCTCATTGAGCAGGTTTGTTATTAAAATCCAACGTCCAATCAAGTTCGTTATTAAAATCCAATGGCCTGATCGCGTCCGATCAAAACTGTTACCAAACTCCAATGGTTCATTCGCGTCTGATCAAGTCCGTTATTAAAATTCAATAGTCTGATCATTTTGATCTCAACCGTAAACTTCAATCTAACGGTCTGATCTTCTTGATCTCAACCGTAAACTTCAATTCAAATTCAACGGTATGATCTTCTTGATCTCAACCGTAAACTTATGTTCCTGTTACATTGGCATTGAGGTCAAGGTCCAATGCATCTTACAAAAAGGTTGCGACTCCAGTGAAAGATCTGAATTTCAGTGTTTATACTATTGGTGCCCAGGCCACTGCCTCCCCACCTAACAGGGGGGCATAAGTCCAAGTGCCAATGGAGGGCTTCTACAAGTACTGCTTCCCATAGGACTGCCATTGTTGGCGATCTGCGGGTGCATCTGGAAGGGCACAAGACATCGATTCCACAAAAAACATCTTGTGCCTTCCATTCATGTATAGAACCATTTTGGGATTCTCCTAAAGTTTCAAGAGGATAAGACTGAGTTTCAGCCTAAACACTCTAGGTCCTCAGATAAAGTCTGGGCGCATAAGAAAAATGCCAAGCCTCTCAGAAAAGAGGAAAATCTTGTGGAGGATTCCAATCTCCACATGAAGAAAATTTTGGGTCACTAAAGAAGAGGCCCGGAAAATATAGGGTTGCCCTAGCTACACCGCATCAGGAGGATGACGAGTTTGCTTCTTTAGCTATTATGTTTCAGTCTTCTCAAGGCAAGAAGAGAAACGAGGCATATAAGAACAAAAAGCAGCAAAAGGAAAAGAATATGAAGGTAGTGAATGAAGACCTGCGTACGCTTCTTGAGGATGAACCAAGAATCTCGGTCTTTGACCGTTTGGGCGCGCCAGTCTTCCCCCTACAGAAGAAGATAAGAGCTGTTCAAAGGAATGGTGATTCTCTTAAGATATTCAGTTGGTATACATCTAACAGTAACAACAATTTTTCTGCATTGCTGGAAGATCCTAATGAAGTAGCCAACATTGCTAATCGGCCAGGAGCCACAATTAGATTTGTGGAACAGGCCACAGATGGCTACAGAGAAGAAATGTGCTATTTGAGTCGCAATAGGAAAATGTAGCAAGCAATCCAGAGTCTCAAGGGGAGTATGATGGGTTAGAAGAGCCGAAAAATGCTTAGGACAAGAATCCTCAGCAGAATCCACAAGCGTTGAACCCTGCAGTTGAGATGTCCCAACAAGATGATCTAGAAAAATCGGGCTTTGGAAGGCTCTCCTGGAGAGTATCATGCAAAGTTAGGACACAAGAATTAACATGCCCCCAACAGCTCAAACAAATCCAACTCCACAGAGGATAATGCAGTGTAAAAATGTGCCAATTATAGCAACGGTCAGAGCGTTGACTGATGATGTAAATCTAGCTCCAAAAAATTTTGCCGTAAATTCCTTCAGGATAGTTAAATAATAATGTTCAGCAGTCACATGCACCCATGGGGGAAGCTGTAGCAATCTCACAAAAAGCCATGATTGAGCAACTCATAAAGGCTAAAATGTTTGAATGAGATGAAGGGATGGTTACTTTTGACTTGTACAAAGTGCCATACCCTATCCGTCACCAATTTAAGAAGCTTCCTGCAGATCACCCTAAAATTCCAAAGTTCACAAGATGTGATGGGAATGGGATACCTCAAGAACGCTTGGCTTGTTATATTACAAAGTTGGGTGTGCTAGCAATAGATGAATCATACTTGTTAGGGTATTTTGTAACTTCATTGACGGGTGTCGCATTTCAGTGGCACTCCAAGCTTAAGCCCAATTCTGTCACCAATTGGGATGATATGCAAAAGAAATTCTTCAATAGATTTCGAATGACATAACAGAAAGTCATACTTGTGGAGCTCATGTCCATTAAACAAAATAAAGATGAGTCTGGCCTAGACTTTATCAAGCGATGGCGTGACCTTAGTATGCAATGTGACAATCCACCACCCCATGAAGATGCAGTAAAACTCTGTAAAAGAGAGCTTAAGCCAGGAATCATTGAGAAATTAATAGGAGAAAATATCAGAACATTGGTTCATCTTAACAGTACTATGTCTGAGATTGAAGTGTTCTTTGCTGATAAACTTAGCACGTTAACCCGAAAGGGTGTGACCATTAAAGAAAGAAGCTCTAATGTTAGTGAAGTTGATTCTCTTGACTTTTCCCCAATATTAGAAAAAGAAAAAGAGGCTTCCAGCCGTCAAACCAAGAAAGTTGAAGGTAGAAAGCCCATACCTTTAATAGAATAGTTGCAAAGGCCTTACTTATTCCCAAAGGATAAGACTCAAGAACTTTTGATGTATGCCTTAAAAAAAGGTTGATCACTTTGCCAGAACCCCAGAAGCCAACAAAGGGGAATAAAGTTAATGAGTCAAACTACTGTATATCATCATATGTCGGGTCATACAGTGGATGATTGTTATGTCTTCAAAGACATAGTAGAGGAGCTTATTGCAAATGGGAGTATAAACATGGGGAAATATTTGGTTGATCCACCTCAACCCATGGATGGCAGTACTGGTACCAGTACCGGTACCGGTGCCGGCCGGTACGACCGGTACGGGCTTAAAGGGGCCTAAAAAAATCAGAAAAAAATAAAAAAAAAATCAGAAAAAATCAGAAAAAATCAGAAAAAAATCAGAAAAAATGTAAACAATTAATTAGCTATGTGTTGGGTGTGACAAAAGTGGGTTAAGACAAAGAAGTACACATAACGCATACAACATGACTATTTTCATACAGATTAAAAATGAAAAATATTATGTTAATGTACTAAATATTTAAAAATAATAAATGTTAACGAAATCAAATGATCCTTACCTATGAAAAACATAAGTGAGTATACTAATATGGATAATAACCCGTAGATCCTTCTGATTCATCATCTGGTTGCTGTTGCTGGTATCCATAATAAGGTTGCATATGTTCCCTATATTCACCAGAACTAAATAATGATGCAGCCAAGTCGTGCATCCCTCTTTGAATCCCTTTTGGAGTATATGCTTGTTGACTTGATGAAATTCCAGAATCATGATGCAAAGAAGTAGCATGAGGATAAGAAGAAGACCCTGACCCATAACTGCTACTGGGTAGATAGAATTGAAAGCCTTCATACTCTACTCGATCTCTCCAGCTATACATGCCTGCTTCTTGTTGGCCACCTCCATAACCTGACTGTTGTCCATATTGACTTTGTGAATCATAATCTCCTTGACTTTCATGTTGTCCTCTTCCTGTGTCAATATGTAAGGAGAAAGAAGGTGCATACACTCCGCCCCTGATAGTAGCACCTGCAGCTGCACCAGCATCATCACTAGGAGACTCTGTCCCATCATCATCATCATCTTGATCATAATCAACAATTAAATTTCTTTTGACATTACTTGATTTTTTCTTTTGTGATGCATGTTTTTGCTGGCTTTCTTTTCTTTCTAGATCCTTTTGCAAGTTCAATCGATTCAATAATCATTTTCCTCGTGCTGTATGCCTCACATAAATTTGCTTCATCTCATTAATGGCAGGATCGTCTTTGGCAGCCAGATTAGTCCTCTCAAATGTAGATGTACTCCTTTTCAAGAATGATGGTGGCCCAACCATTCTAGGAGTGACTGGCCTACTATTTGATTCTGAGTGTCTAGCAGGCTCAAGCTCAGTATTAGGTGCAAATAAAGGCACATGCTCAGTCTGACTCTGATGCTCATGTGAAGGAGGAGGTGAATTTTCTTTTTGCCTTTTTGAGGTTCTTAACTCTGAATCTCTAGCAACAGCTCCATCTAGTATGCCTTCTGCCCATTCTGTATCATCAGGATCAAAAACTAGCTCATCGACAGTTGCTCGTATCTCAACCCAAGTCTGCAAGGGATTATCATCAGCAAATAACTCTTCCACATTAATTTGGCCAACAACATCTTCTGCGTGCCCTGCAGCTCGTTTCTCCCTCAATTGTTGTCTCAACCGGATGTTTTTGATCCTCAATCTCATATTGTAATGGCAGTACACCAATTTGTCCAATTGTTCAATCTTTAATCGGTTACGAATTTTTGAGTGTATAAGGCTGAACGTGCTCCAGTTTCTTTCACATTGGCTTGCCGTTGTCGTCTGACTCAAAACCCTTACTGCAACGGAAGCCAATGGATTATAACACCTATTTCTATTGTACACCATTATCCACCACTCAGCTTTGCCATCATTAAAAGAAACCAAAAAATTAATCAATGTATGTTCTCGTTTCTTATGCACATATGACAACAATATAATGACTAAGTATACCTGGACTCACTTTCTCTACGGCAATTTGCACAGAGTCTTCATTATATGTCTCCAGCCTTAGCCTATAAGTCCCCATCTACAAAGATGGAATTAACAATTAATTGAATTCATAGGCTCTTCAAATTACAAGTAATTGGATAAAACTTAAAGTCAGATCTTCACTAAGTATACCTATCTCTCTGCCTCAATTCTATCTTCTACTGTCCTCGACAAACGTGCAATCACATTTAGTGTGCCTTAGATCACCTCTCCATCAATGTGTACTTGTTGACTGTACATTACTCGAGGATTTAAAAAATAACTTGCATTTAGGTGGATAATTAGTAATGTCAATTTAATAAATAATGTCCCATGTAACAGTATAAGACTGCACTTACCAGCTGCATGCAAGTCGTGGTGTAATGTGCTTTCCCATCTGACATCAATAAGGTCCCACCACTTCATATAAGTATTGGGAAATGCGTTCTTGATGTGCACCTTAGCAATGTCAATTGCCTCGTACAAATATCCCATGTAATTCTTATCATCCCCATCCACCAATTTTAACACTTGTACGAGAGGTTCCACCAATTTCAGATAAGTCTCCATATTACTCCAAAATTTTTTATTCTCTATGATTTTTCTCACTTCCAAATGTTCAGATTTAGATTCATTGGAGGTGGTCCGCATATACTCCAAGAACTCCTTATTAAACATAAAATCCTTGATCTCATTCTTGAATTTGTGCAAAGATTCTAAAGAAATAAAATTAGATGCAAATCGTGTAGGCCCCGCATGGATGAGATCTCGACCTCTAGATGCTTTTTTCTGAACATGTTCAAGATCCTAGTATGACCATAAATAACTTGGGTAATTCTTTGGGCTCTCTTTACTGTCTTGCTGATAGTCGGATCCTTACCAATGTCTTCAAGCATTAAGTCCAGACTATGTGCTGCACATGGGACCCAATAAATGTATTTGCGCTTGTCCATTAACTTCTTCCCTGCAGCTTTATAACTTGGTTCATTATCGGTGACCACCTGAACAACATTTTTCTCTCCAATTTCCTGTACCATCTGATCCATCAAACCAAATAAATATTTTGCGTTCTTTGAATAGTTTGATGCATCAACAGATTTCATAAAAACTGTCCCTTCTGTGCAATAAACCAGAAAATTAATCATGTACTTCTTCATGGTACCAGTCCAGCCATCGCACATAATTGTGCATCCTCTCTCTTTCCATACTATCTTAAAACTTTCAACCCACTGTTGAAGTTCCTCGTATTCTCCATCAAGCCCCCGTCCATGTATGTCTCGACGTGTGTGGGGGCTTTGAACCCATGACCATGATCTGCTATCGCATCAATCATAGGCTGAAAATAAGGAGATTGAATAGCATGTGAGGGAACACCTACATGCAAAAATCATTTGCAGATGCTTTTAAAAATATGTCCTGCCGCTTCAGCTGACTTTTTTACTCCTCTCATTGCTTGCTTGATTTTTGGCTGAGTAGAACTTTGTCTTCTAAAAAGATAACTGTCCATAGGACCCACTTGGCCTGTAGGTTGACTTGTGCCTCTTGTTGATGGTCCATCACCTCTCCTTCGGGCTTCGTCTTCTTGTTGATGCCACAAACTCTCTCTTCTAGTTGCAGCCATCTCAGGATCTTCATCATCATCATCATCATCATCATCACTAGAGTCTACAATTTGTTCAGCCCTTTGCCTCTCACGTATAGAAATGCCACTGGCCGCAGTATACATCCCTTTGCCTTTTGTATTATGTCTACCTGAAATTTCGCCTTGGAGTTCAACCTCCTCTTCATTCTTTTGTTCTTTTTGTGCTTTCTGGCCACGCAACAATTCATGCATCTCGTTGGCAACTTGTCGGGGACAGACAGTACACCTTGTCACCTGTCCTGTCTTCCATGCTAAATGTTCTTTCCCTCGAGTGATTCCACCACCCATCTCTTTGCCACAATATTTGCATTTCACTCTCCTCTTTGAACTATTAACTAAGATGATATGGGCCCACCCTGGGTCTTGCTCTTGTTGTTCAGCCATATTCCTACAACACATAAAAAAAAAGTAGAAATAAATATAAGAACATTTGACATTATGCTCTTACTTTAAAACATGCAATGAAGTTTAATTAGGCTTCAAATGATGTTTAATTTAAGTAATTAGACAAAAATTCTAATTTTTAACTGCTAATTAGGGCCAAAATTGGGGATTTTCCCTAATTAACCGTCGATCAACACAATTGACAGCACACTCCTAGTTTAAAACATGCAATGAAGCTTAATTAGGCTCAAATTGATGTTTAATTTAAGTAATTAGACAAAAGTCTTAATTTTTAACCACTAATTAGGGCCAAAATTGGGGATTTCCCCTAATTAACCGTCCATGAACGCAATTGACAGCACACTTTTAGTTTAAAACATGCAATGAAATTTAATTAGGCTCTAATTGATGTTTAATTTAAGTAATTAGACAAAAGTCTCAATTTTTAACCGCTAATTAGGGCCAAAATTGGGGGTTGTTTATTTTACCAAGAAAATGAACGTAAATAATATAAGAAATAGTTACCAACTAAAAAATAATCACTACATTAAAATATAAATCATACCTTCTTTTTTTCTTCCACCCAAAACGGTGAAAACGTCTCCGGAAAAGGGTGAAAACATCTCCGGCGGCGGTGGCGGGTGGCGGCGGCGGTTCTTTCCCCTCCTTCCCCTCCTCCTTCCCCTCCTTCCTCTCCTTGCCAGTTGCCAAAAACGAACCCCTCTCACTGATCTGTTTCTGTGAGAGGGGACAGGGGACAGTGAAACCCCTTAAAAGGGGTGTTTTACGGGCGTACCGGGCCGGTACCGGCCCGGTACAGTAATTTCCTTTTTTTTTTTAAAAACGGTACATGCCCTAAATGGGGGTACCGGTACCGGTCCGGGCCGGTACCGGTACCGGCCGAAACTGCCATCCATGCCTCAACCTCGTACAAGAGCTAAAGTAACTTTTACCGTGAATGTTATTCAGGAGACTCCTACAAGCTCTCAGTCACAAGAAGTTGATGAACTAGAAGCACATATGCCTTTTGAGAATCTCAAGGACTACTCAAAGTGCACTCCACCACAAGTCCTTCAAGAGATAATAACTACAAAAGCATTCAGGAAACTCCACAGGGAAGTGGAGCGATTACATCAACAACAAGTTCAGCTAGTTCAAAGTATGCGGTCATATTGTTGGCAGCAACTACAGTTAACGAAACTCGTGGAGCAACTAGAAAGAAAGTTTTCAACGGCTTTGAATGTGAAAGACGACAAAAAACAATCGTCATAGTAAATCTCTCTATTGATTCATTTTTCGAGAAGTTCTGCGCTAATAAATCTAATCAATTTTGATACAGAGGGTACTTCTCAGATAATATTAGAGGCTCCAAGTTATGTTGAAAATCTTATGGACCAAGGTTGTTTGACACCTAGATAATTTGCTAGCTATAATAGAACATAAGGTCATGGTCCCCAGCAGAGAAGAAGAGATGGAATCCCTAAATAAAGAAGGTCGTCTTGAGAAAAAGGATGTTAACTATAAAATGAAAATTGTCTCTTATGACCTCTCAATAGAGATCCATAAGGCGCAACTTGTTGGAAAACATATTAGGAACAAGGGTGGCAAATCATGGTTTCAAAGACTCTGAACATAATACTAATTCCCAAAAAACAAAGCAAAAGAGATATTCAAGATTGTTGAAAGTGAAGGCCTCATAAAATTACCTGAGTCAAAGGGACATAAAAAGTTAGACAAGGTAAAGAACCTCATTTATTGTCCTTATCCTAGACTCCAAGGGCATAGAGCTGAAGATTGTTTCATCTTCAAAGATGTTATAGAAGAATTGATTCAATAAGGAAGATTGAACATGGGCATCATTTATTTAGCCCTCCTTAACCACATTTTGGATCGGAGAAGAGAAGAGGGCATTGTTAAACAGAAACTCTCATCTCTGATAAAGCTCGCATATGTGAACCCTTAGTGGGGTTTACAAAATCCCATTCCATTGAGGCTATGCCTACTTCGCAGTCCAAGGGGCCTTTAAATCCTAAGGAGCAAAGTCAATCTTATGGTCCTATGGAAACCTGAATTCCTTACTGGACCAAAATTCAAGTATGTCCTGGGCCCTGTGGATGTTGAATTGGCCTTTGACAATTTTTACGAGGACTATACTTGTTGTGAATGGCTCAAATGTTGCATACAAAGCTCCTCTGAAGTGGCTACGGTTGCAAAAGAATAGGTTGACTCCCTTCCATCTTACAGACACAAAAGGAATGGCCAGCAAACATGAGTCCTTGTTATGGGGTTAGCCCCTAATAATGCTCCACAAAGGGGGCATTGCTATCATTGACACAGGGGGCAAGGTCCCTACCAAAAGAAAAGGTAGCGTCAACAAAATAAAGATTGGGATATTCATCCAAAATCTCAATCTTTTCTTGTAAAAAGTATGGATGGCTATAGAGTACCTATTAATATAAAAGGCATTTATAGCCCATTGAATGATGAGTTTGTGCATTTATTTGCCCTCGAAGCATACTTGTCTTCCAAGAAGATGGTCCATACTACTAAATTCCTTTGGTTGAATCTGTCTAACTTCCAATAGAGTTTGGTATTAAACCATCAATCCTTGGTATCCAATCGCTAAATTTTGGGTGTTAAACCTAAGCCTTGGTATTAAACCACTAACCCATGGTATCAAACTACTAAGCTTGGGTACTAAACCGCCAGTCTTTGGTATCAAATCACCAATCTTTGGTATTAAACTACCAACCTTTTGGTGTAAACCACATACCTTGGTACTAAGCCACAAACCTTGGTATCAAACTGCCAATCATTGGTATTAAAGCTCATGCCTTGGTACTAAACCACCAATCAATGGTATTAAACCACCAATCTTTGGTACGAAACCATGTACTTTGGTACTAAACCAGACCTTGGTATTAAACTGTCAAGTTTTGGTGTTAAACCTTATGCGTTGCTGTTGAATCACCAACCTTTGGTATTAAACTACCAACCTTTTGTTGTAAACCACATACCTTGGTACTAAGCCACAAACCTTGGTATCAAACCGCCAATCATTGGTATTAAAGCTCATGCCTTGGTACTAAACCACCAATCATTGGTATTAAACCACCAATCTTTGGTACGAAACCATGTACTTTGGTACTAAACCAGACCTTGGTATTAAACTGTCAAGTTTTGGTATTAAATCACCAATCTTTGGTACTAAACCACCAATCTTTGGTACTAAACCACGAATCTTTGGTATTAAATTACCAATCTTTACTACAAAATCACATACTTTGGTACTAAACCACAAATCTTGGTATCAAACTGTCGAGTCTTGGTATTAAACCTTATCCTTTGGTACTAAACCACCAATCTTTGTTATTAAACCACCAAACCTTGGTAAGAAACCACCAATTTGGGTATCAATTAGACTTTCACATGTCGTAAAATTGTCATGACCTAAAGAATTTTCAAGTCCTATTGTCAACCTAAACCTACAGCCCCAGAGAAGCTGTAATTCTCATCTGAATAAAATGGCCCTCAGAGAAGCCATAATTCTCTACCGCCCTACAAAATACATATGCGCACACAAGCACGATGTTACACAAGTAGCAAACTCATGGTCATTTTCAGATGCAAAAAAAGAGAAGTGTTTAGACGGACTTAGTTGTTCCTTTAAAAATGGGACATCTAAGGGTTAAAAAAAATCTTTGACCCAGCTGAAGCCAGAAAGCGAGACACAGAGAGAGAGAGAGAGAGAGAGAGAGAGAGAGAGAGAGAGAGAAGGGGCTTCAGGCAAAAATTGGTGTGACTTTGTGTCAAAACATCAAGTAGCACTGAAGGAGTGGCAATCAGCGAAGAAGTCAATATTTCATCTGATCAAGCCGATGATGTTCTTTCGCTAATAATGAAGCTTCAGTTCTTCATATTATTGAGATTTTCAGAACTGTAAACACATTGTATATCCGAAGAATGAAAGAGTTTTGAATGTCGTGAATGAATCATATAGCATGGTTCACATGACATGAAGAAGGAAGATTATGAATTCTAGATAAATTGTCAATATGTGGATTGATATCCAAATTAACCAATGATGAATATACGCAGGCTGCACGCCTTCAACTTTGTCTCCGATGCACAGCCTGTGGGGGGTAATTGTTGAAACAAAAAAAAGGGCAGAGAGAGAGGAACCAGAAGGAGCAGGCAGCAGCAGCAGAGGCATGCGGCAGCAGCCAGCAGCAGCAGATACACCAACAGAGGCTGGTGTCAGCAGCATGAGCAAGAGGAGGAGGGTCTGGACCCTTTTCTGCATTAAAAGAAAAAAGAGAAAGATAAAGAGAGAGGGAGGAGTCCACCCTTGGGTGGGCTCTCCACCCTCACCGGGTGGAAGAATCCCACCCGATGAGGGTGGGAAACTCTTCCCACCTGCGGTGGGAAGAGCCCACCCAGTGGGTGGACTCTCCACCCTCACTGGGTGGAAGAGTCCCACCTGGTGAGGGTGGGGAGAGGCCTGCACCCCCTCCCTTTTCCTAACTGTCCTAGGACAGTTATATAAAAAAACAGAAGAAGAAGAAGAGAAAAGAAAGAAAGAAAAGAAGAATCCTACTCTAAGTAGGATCCTTCACCCTCGCCGGGTGGATGGGAGCCACCCGGTGAGGTTGGAGGCCTGCACACCTCTTCTCTTCCCCTTCTCTAACTAACTAAACTAGTTAGTTACTAAAAAGTAATAATAAGATGAGAAAGAAAAGGGGTTTTGATGAAAATTTTCACTGTTGTATACATATAAAATATGAAAACAGTGAGTAAATATGCAATAAGAGAGATTTTATTAGAAGATGTTTCTCTCTTTATATTGTACTAAATAAAAAGATTATAAAGTAAGGGTTTTATCTGACTTTTGCTCACCTACCTCCACCGGATGGGAGTATGTGTGAGTGGGTCCTTCTTTGAACCACCACCCGATGAGGGTGGAGGATAAGACTTGGTCAAATCCCCGTTCATAACTCTTTTAACTCCTACTTGGTGAGGGTATGGCCCCTACTTAAATTTTGTGCGCAGGAAATGAACATAACCTCCACCCGGTGAGGGTGAAGCCTGGGTCCTCTAACCACCTCCTATGGAGAATATAAATACTACCTCCCCTCCCAATTTGGAGAGGACAATGAGACAAGATATCGACCGAATCTCAAATCAGACGATCAGATCTTCACGATATCGACCGGATTTCAAATCGAACGGTCAGATATTCATGATATCGATCGGATCTCAAATCCAATGGTCGGATCTACATGATGTTGACCAAATCTCAAATTCGACGGTCAAATCTTCATGATATCGACCGGATTTCAAATCCAACGGTCGTATCTATACGATATCGACCAAATCTAAAATCTGACAGCTGGTTCGTCATGACACTAATCGGATGTCAAATCTAACGATCGGATCTACATGATATCGACTGGATCTCAAATCTAACGGTTCAATCATGTTCGTTATTAAAATCCAACGTTTGATAAGGTCTATTATTAAAATCCAACAGTCTGATCGTGCCCGATCAGATCCGTATCAAAATTTAACGGTCTTACCTCATCAAGCATGTATGTTATTAAAATCCAACGGTCCGATCAGTTCTCTTATCAAAATCCAACGGTTTGATTATATCCATTATCAAAATTTAACGGTCTAGTCTCATCGAGTATGTCTATTATTAAAATCCAATGGTGCGATCAAGTCCATTATTAAAATCTAATGGTCTAATCGCGTCTGATCAAAACTGTTACCCAAATCCAATGGTTCGATTGCGTCCGATCAAGTCCGTTGCTAAAATTCAACAGTCTGATCTTTTTGATCTCAACCATAAACTTAAATTCAACGGATCTTTTTGATTTCAGCCGTAAACTTTAATCCAAGGGCCTGATTTTTTTGATCTCAACTATAAACTTAAATTCAACTGTTTGATCTCTTTGATCTCAATCGTAAACTTAAATTCAAGGCCTGATCTCTTTGATCTCAACTGTATATTTAAATTCAACGGTCTGATCTTTTTGATCTCAACTATAAACTTCAATCTAATAGTTAGATCTTTTTGATATCAACCGTAAACTTAAATTCAACGGTTTGATCTCTTTGATGTCAACTGTTAACTCAAATTCAATGGAATCATCTTTTTAATCTCAACTGTAAACTTAAATTCAAGGATTTGATCTTTTTGACCTCAACCATTAACTCTAATTCAACGGTCTGATCTTTTTTATCTCAACTGTAAACTTTAAATTCAACGGTTTGATCTTTTTTGTCTCAACCGTAAATTGCAATCCAACGGTGTGATCTTTTTGATCTCAACTGTTAATTCAAATTCAATGGTTTGATCTTTTTTATCTCAACTATAAACTCAAGTTCAATGGTCTAATCTTAGTGATCTCGATTATAAACTCAAACCCAATAGTTTGATCTCATTGATTTTGATCATAAGCTCAAATCCAATGGTCTGATCTCAGTGATCTCAACTACTAACTTAAATTCAGTGGTTTGATATTTTTGATCTCGACTGTTAATTGAAATTTAATGGTCTGATCTTTTTGATCTCAACCGTAAGTTCAAATTCAATGGTTTGATCTTAACGATCTCGACCATAAACTCAAATCTAATGGTTTGATCTCATTGATCTTGGCCATAAGCTTAAATCCAACGGTATGATCTTAATGATCTCAACCGTGGACTTAAATTCAATGGTCCAATCTTTTTGATCTCGACTGTTAATTCAAATTTAACGGACTAATCTTTTTTATCTCAACTATAAACTTTAATTCGACGGTCGATGGAGAGGGGTCCAAATACAAATCCACACCCTTGATTCAACATGATCGCCAGGACAAACCCTGAGTCTCAGGCTTAATCACCCTTCATCGATGGGTCACAAATCAAACATAATTTTCATAGAAAAATATAAAACTCTTTTATATTGTTACATTTGTCGTTGATGAAAAAGAAGGGAGCAGAGAGGACAGGCAAAAGAGAGTAGCGACTACTCAACAACTCACTCCACACATCCCAGTAGCGGGTTAATTTAACCTAATCACCATCAGAGACTAGTAATACCCCTGTTACACGACTGAACTAGGGATATTTCAATAAAACATTATACATAAGTTAAATAGATCCACCTAGTGGGTCTAGTAATGAACCTATGTGAAAAAAGACACAAATAAATAGGCCTGAACTGGATAGTCCCTTGAACCAGATGTTTTACATCACACCCCCTCAAGTTGAGTATAGATATCTTGCATGCTTAACTTGCTAAGATAGAAGAAAAGGTAGCCTGAGTCGATGCCTTGGTGAAGATATCAGCTAATTGTTCTCCACATTTAACATATGGCAAGCATAACTCTCTAGAATCGAGCTTCCCCCGAATGAAGTGCCTATCAATTTCTATATGCTTGGTTCGCTCATTTGCACTTGATTTGTCAACAATATTAATTGTTGCCTTATTATCACATTATAATTTTAGAGGCAATTCCACCTTCATTCTTGTAGAAAGGAAGAGTACAAGGGTTGGAGAGGTAAAGAAAGGGTGCGACATGCTCTCTCTCTCAACTAGAGAGGCCGGCTAGCCTTCATATGACTTTATATATTAGGCAAACATCAAAACAAACGCTAATGACTGTTTTGCCCCTGTTTACATAACACACAGGGGTAAAACCAGAATAAAACAAATAATAATAAGTAGAGTACTGACAAAAGACATAACAGCCCCTGCACTTAACATCTACTTATTACTACACTAAAGCTGAGCATGGATATTTAGCATGCCTAGCTTGCCAATTACATTTGAGAATTGCTCCCTTGGAAGACCTTTGGTGAATACGTCTGCAAGCTGTTGTCCAGTATTAATATAGGGTAGACATAAGTCCCCACTGTCTAACTTTTCTTTGATGAAGTGTCTATCAATCTCAATATGTTTGGTCTTGTTATGCAGGATAGGATTATTTGCAATGTCGATAGTAGCCTTGTTATCACAATAAAGCTTCATCGATAGTTGTACTTTCACTCCAAGGTCCTAAAGTAAAAAATTTAACCAAACAAGCTCAGCTACAGACTGAGCCACGGCCCGGTATTCAGCTTCAACACTGGATCTAGTACATACAAACTGCTTCATACTCCTCCAGGTTACAAGATTGCCACCAAAAAACATACAATAGCCTGTTGTAGATCTCCTATCATCCCATGATCCAACCCAATTAGCATCAGTGTACCCTTCCAGAGTAAGATGATTGCTTTTAGAAAATAGAAGACCTTTTTCTTGGGCAAGACTTTATGTATCTCAGAATTATGTCCACAGCTCCAAGATGTGATGTACAGGGCGCATGCATAAACTGACTAGCTATACTAATAATATAGGCAATGTCAAGCCTAGTTAGGGATAGATACAACAATTTCCCCACTAGTCTTTGATATTTGCCTTTCTCCCCTTTAGACAAAATTTCACCATCTGAGATACTCAGTCTATGATTTGATTAAATATGCCTCACTTTGTTTGGGGAATAAGTTATTACGTGGGGCCTACAGACGGAATAACATATACTAGAATACGGGGTGTTTCGGTTTGATAGTTTCGTAGGGCCTGCTGACAGAATAAGAAGAATAAGCAATTCTTGGGTCTAGGCTGGGATGACTTATTCTTTTTATTCCCCGAATAGGTTATTCTGCACCAGTATAAGCCATTCCGCTTGTCAAAGCTAAATTAAGCTTATTCACACCTTATTCGCCCTTATTCTTCTCTTATTCTCCAATCAAAGTGGCGCTAGGTGTATCTGCAGTTCTACATCCAAGCTTCCCCATTTCTTTCAGCAGGTCCAGTGCATACTTCCGCTGGCACACATAAATTCCTCTGGTCACTTCAATGCCTAGGAAGTATCTCAGCTGCCCCAAGTCCTTGATTTCAAACTCTTTTTCTAGGTTTTTCTTCAAGAGTGTAATTTCACATGGTTGTCTCCTGTGATAATCATGTCATCAACATACACAAGTAAGACCACAACTTTACCATTAACCAATTTTGTAAACAAAGTATGATATGCATTTCCTAGATGAAGCCATATATGATCATTGTTATCCTGAACCTCTAAAACCAGACTCGAGGGGACTATTTTAGGCCATACAGAGCCTTATTCAATCTGCACACTTTGCCACCAGTGATCAATCCTATAGGCGGTTGCATATACACTTCTTCTGTAAGCTCGCCATTCAAAAAAGCATTTTTAACATCTAGCTGATACAGTTCTCAAGAATAATGGACAGCCATACTAAGAACCACTCTAACTGTGTTCAATTTAGCCATTGGTGCAAAGGTTTCCTCATAATCAATTCCATACGTTTGAGTAAACCCTTTTGCAACCAGTCTGGCTTTAAATCTTTCCATACTACCATCAGCTCTAAACTTAGTGGTGTACACCCATTTTGATCCAACCAGCTTCTTCCTTTGGGGAAGATCAACAAGAACCCAAGTACTGTTCCGTTTGAGGGCATCCATTTCCTCCTCTATAGCCTTCACCCACGGCTGGTCTTTAGTGGCCTTTATGAATGTTAGAGGATTTGAACAAGAAGAGAGGGCAACAATAAAGGTTCTGTAAGAAGGAGATAGTTGTGAGTAACATAGGTACTTTGAGATATGATGTTTGGTGCACTCTCGTACAACTTTCCGGATAGCAATAGGTTTCTCAAGATCCTACTCGTTTTACACAATTTCAATTGGAACAACATCATAATCAATGGGTTTAGCTGAATCAATAGGAAAATTAGGTTCAGTGTTCAGAACCTTACCAACTTCTTGGGATGATGGATCTGCAGAACAGTCTGTCACAACATCCAGTCCCAAGTTCTCAACTTGCTTTTGAACTTTTGATCTTTTAACATAGTGCTTCAGTTCAGTCCCCTGCATGCTATTGTCATGCCTTTTTCAGAGTCCGGGTTCCTCAGTTGTGACAGCTCTGGAAGGAACAATAACATCAAGGATAGTCAAGGGTGTGGCTATAGTTTGAGAACTCTCCCCCTCAGACACATCTTGTGAGTGATAATAAGAATGTGACTTAAAGAAAGTGACATCTTTCACAACATATTTTTTCTTTGTCTAGAGATCATAGCATTTGTACTCCTTTTGTGTTGGAGAGTACCCAAGGAAAATCCCACAAATAGCCTTGGCATCAAGTTTGGATTTGCTAGGGACTAAATCATAGATAAAACACAAAGACCCAAACACTTCCAATGGTAGAGGAAAGAGTGAATGTTGAGGTCGAAGAATAGAGTAGGGTGTTTGAAACTGGAGAACTCTGGAGGGCATTCGATTGATTGCATACTTAGCAGTGAATACATCCTCTGTCCAAAACCTTTTAGGGAGGTTATGATGGAGAAGAAGCGCCCGAGCTGTTTCAAGAAGATGGTGATTTTTCTGTTCAGCGATTCCATTTTGTTGAGGAGTATAGGGACATGATGACTCATAGATTATCCTTTTATCCTCAAAGAAAATATTTAAATTTTTTTCAAAGTATTCTTTTGCATTGTCTGAACGAAATATTTTTATTTTCTTTTCAAACTGATTTTCCACCATGTTCTCAAACACCTGTATGACCTGGGGCACATCCTCCCTGGACTTTATAGGGTACACCCAAGTGCAGTGAGAGAAGTCATCAATGAAGGTGATAAAATAACGGTGACCATCAATAGAAGGAACAGAAGCAAGACCCCACACATCAGAATAGACTAACTCAAAAGAAGTTGAACTTTTATTCATAGAAAGAGGAAACAGAGTTCTACAATGTTTTGCAAGATGACAAGTTTGACACTGAATAGACTGAATGTCTATTTTATGGAACAATGATAGAAACAAATATTTCAATGTTGGAAAAGAGAGGTGTCCTAGATGGAAATGCCACAACTGTATCTCTCTTATTTTCTTAAACAAAACACTAGTGCTTGAAGACTGAAGAGCAGCACCATTCTGGGACTGGAGCTGATAGAGACCTCCTGCTTCACGTCCACTGCCAATTAGTTGGCCTGTCTTTAGATCCTAAAACACACAATGAGTAGGAAAAAAGGTTATGGAACAATTCAAGGATTTTGTGAGACTGCTCACAGAAAGTAAATTTATGGACAATTTGGAACATGTAATGCTGATGATAAGTTAAGATGTTCATCTAGAAGTATAGTTCCTTTCCCAGCTATGGTCGCCACGGTACCATCTGCAATGGTCACCTTATCTTGTTTTGAGCACAATGTATAAGAAGTAAAGAGATTAGGGGTATCCGTCATGTGGTTAGTGGCCTCTGAATCGATGATCCAAGAGTGTCCACTGTGGTGCGAGGCAACACTGAGTGTTGCCCTAGAAGTACCTGATGGGCTGGTAGATGAAGAGGGTGTCAAATGTGAGAGGAACTGCTGAAGGTTGGCTATATCGGAGGTGGACAGCCCCACGAAGCTTCCTTGTATTCCTGCTGATGTATTCCCTTCTGAAACAGCCCCAGAAGGCTGTTGTGTGACCTTTGTAGCAGGAGCAGCCCCTTTATGTTGCTGGCCTTTCCTGAACTTGAGCGGCTTCTTGTTAGGGTACAACTCCCAGCAGTACTCCATGGAGTGATTGGATCGCCCACAATGCGAACACTTTCTCTCACCTTTATGTGAGTCCTTTCGTGTGCCATCTCCCATTTTTGCATTTCTTATATTGGTACTGATGAGGGCAGAGTGATCACCAACATTGGCCCCTCCTGTATCTACCTACATAGTCTTCCTTCGTCTTTCTTCAGTGACCACCTTTTTGTAGTACTGTTCAAGAGTTGGGATGATCTCAAAATTCAGAATTTGAGATCGCAGCCCTTCATACTCAGAGTTGAGTCCATAAAGGAACTTGAGAGAACCCTTTGGTTTTGAACATGCTTCAAGTACTTTTTGTGATATGTTACAGCATCCTAGTCCTTTATGGCGAAAGTGTCTTGTTCCTCCCATAACGTTCTGAGGGCACGATAGTACTCACACACGGAGTGTGTGCCTTGTTTAGTGTTATAGATAGCAACTTCAAGGTCATACAGATTCACAGGATTGGCCTTCTCACAGTACATCTGTTCAATGATGAGCCACATCTCTCTTGCAGTTGACTTCCTTACGATATGCTTCAATTGTCCATCAGTCACAGAGCTAAGGATCCATGTCTTCACAATACTATCCTGATGTACCCATTCCTCATACTTATAATCGATAGGAGGTAATTTTATCCTCCCATTTATGTATCTAACCTTGGATCTCGCACTGATGAAAGTCTTGATGGCTGCTACCCAGTTCAAATAGTTTGAGTCATTCAACTTCACATGGGGAAGTTGAAGGTGGAAATTTTCTCTCTTGCTGTCACACCTAGAAGAGGCTTCATTTGCTGTCAACTCGGACATTTTCTTGCTCCTAAAGGTGCCTTAGCAGGGTGGAAATAGAGTGACAGCACAAGAAGAGATAACCGGTCTCCAACAACCCTCAAAGATGAGGTGACGGTGCAAAAAATAACTCCAAACAGAAACAGACCTGGGGAATACAGCACCAAGATGGTTGGTCTGCTGGTTGTGGTGCAAGAACAGCTCCAAGAAACCCTAACCAGGGTGTATGCAGCACCAAGGTGGCCGGTCTGCTGGGTTTGGTGCAGGATCAGCTCCAAGAAACCCTAACAACAAAGTGTCCGGCTTGCCCTTGAAAACCCTTCAAGTAGGGCTGCGGTTCACACCAGAGAATTATGGATTGGATTGGCCGGCCGGATCGGGACCCACCAATCTCGATCCGGATCGGCCGGAATCGGCCGGAAGTGGCCCAAATTGGCCAGGATTGGCCGATTCCGGCCGGATCGGCACCAACCGATCCTGCCTTCCATGGTACTTCACATAGGGGACCCTAACCAAGGTTTCGGTGTAGAACAAGATGGACCGGACCTCTTGAGGGGTAGAACAGGGAGGCCGGATAGAAAGAACCCTAGAACAGGGGGGCCGGACTCCTAGAAGGGCAAAACAGGGGGACCGGATGGAAGAGACCCCTGAACAAGGGAACCGGTCACCAACCAGGGGCACAATAGGGGCGCTGGACCTCTCTCCTGGTTCCCAGTGCAACGGAAATAACAGCGCATCAGGGAGAGATAACTGCAGGCCCAAAAATAACCTAAAACAGAGGGTCCGATCCTTGTTGTGGAGTGCTTCTTTTGTGTTTTTTTTTTTTTTTTTGCTGTAGAGATCCTCCACCGGGCAAGAAAAGATGACCAACTGGCTTAGGGTTTTACTCCTCCTCACTATTAAGCTCTGATACCATGTAGAAAGAAGAGTACAAGGGTTGGAGAGGCAAAGAAAGGGTGCGGCAGGCTCTCTCTCTCAACTAGAGAGGCCGGCCTGCCCTCACAAGGCTTTATATATTAGGGAAAACATTAAAACAAACACCAATGACTGTTTTGCCCCTGTTCACATAACACACATGGGTAAAACCAGAATAAAACAAATAATAATAAGTAGAGGATTGACAAAAGACATAACAACCCTTACACTTAACATCTACTTATTACTACAATTCCCAAGTCTTGCAACAAAAGCTTTAGCCACAATAATTCTGTAACCCCGTGGGCCATAACCCTATACTCTGTCTCTGCACTAGATCTTGCACATACACTTTGCTTTTACTCCTCCAAGTAACCAAATTACCTCTTAAAAAAACTAATAACCAGTTGTTGACCTTCTGTCATCACGAGAACCAACCCAATCTGCATCAGAGTAACATTCAATCCTTAGTCGATCAACCTTCTTGAACAATGGACCTTTACTTGGGCATGACTTCAAGTATCTCAGTATACGTTCAACGACTCTCATATGCATAGTCTTCAGTGCATGCATGTACTGGCTGACAACACTGACTGCATATGTTATATCAGGTCTTGTCAAGGACAGGTAGAGTAATTTTCCAACTAGCCTCTGATACAATGCTTTGTCATGGACTGAAAGCTCCTCACCATTGGGATTTGTTAGATCATGATTCGACTCTATGGGTGTAGCAGCTGGTTTGCACCCTACTTTTCCTGTCTCTTTAAGCAAATCAAGAACATACTTTCTTTGACATATATAGATGCCTTTCTGGGATCGAGCAACTTCAATCCCAAGAAAATATCGTAGAAGACCCAGGTCCTTCATCTCAAATTCAGCAGTTGGCCTTGTCTTTAACAACTGAATCTCTATTCATCTCCTGTAACAATCATATCATCAACATATACAAGTAACACAGTGATTAAACCACCCTTCAACTTGACACACACAGTTTGATCTGCGTTGCTTTGTCTAAACCAAACTTAACCATAGCATGGCGTAGTATATCGAACCCTCTAGGAGATTGTTTTAGTCTATATAGGGCCCTTCTAAGTCTATACACTTTCCCTTTTGCCTCAACACCAGGTGGAGGCAGCATATAAACTTCCTCCAGTAGGTCACCATTCAAAAAGGCATTTTTAACATCTAGCTGATACAAAGGCTAGGAATATTGCACAACAAGAGAAAGGATTACCCTTAGAGACTTTAACTTGGCAACAGGGGCAAATGTCTCTAAATAGTCAATACCATAAGTTTGTGTGAAACCTTTGGCAACAGTCTAGCTTTGTATCTCAGCACATTACGATTAGTGTTGTATTTAATAGTGTACACCCATTTTGACCAAACAAGATTGTTCCTCTTGGGAGGATCAACTAGTTCCCACATGTCATTCCTTTCTAGAGCCTCCATTTCTTCCTCCATTGCCTTCACCCACTTAGGATTCTTCACAGCTTCATGATAAGAGAATGGCAAGGAATCAGTTGATAGGGTAGACACAAAGGCATGATAGGTAGGGGACAAGTGTCAGTAGGTAGCAGAGTTAGAAATGGGATGTTTTGTGCATCCTCTAACCCCTTTCTGGACAGCAATAGGGAAATTTAGGTCAGTAACATCTGCAGGACAGGAAGGTGCAGATTTCTCTCCATCATCCAAGGAATCTAGGGCTTGAATATTTGATTGAGCCAATTGATTAGTAGGAGTCCCTATATATGTTTTCTTCACCTGTAAGTGAGCATTTTCTTTTGATTTTCTGCTGGATTTGGATGAGGAGCACTTGAAATCTTCTCAGTGGCATCATCAGGAGTAGGATCAGTTGCACTACAAGCTGGGGGTAAAGGAGTAGAAGGAACAACAAAAGAGGAAGAGACAAGAGACTCTTATGAAGAACGTGGAGGACAATTGATACTCTCCCCCTGAGGAAGAGATTGTGGGGAATAATAAGACTCAGACTAAAAAAAAGAGACATCTTTCAATACATACTTCTTTCGGGTTAGAGGATCATAACACTTGTACCCCTTTTGACAAGTGGAGTAACCAAGAAAGACTCCACGAACAGCCCTAGGGTCAAGTTAGTGATGTGTGGCCCTAGAACATGAACAAAGCAAAGGCAACCAAAGACATGGGGAACAAGATGAAACAATGGTTCATCAGGCCGTAGGACAGAGAAGGGGCACTTCTATCCGAGCACTCTGGATGTCATTTGGTTAATAATATAACTTGCTGTCATCACTGCTTCAGCCCAAAAAAACTTTGGAAGATGACACTGAAAGAGGAGAGCACGAGCAGTCTCAAGGAGGTGCCGATTCTTTCTTTCAGCAGCCCCATTCTGCTGAGGAGTATAGGCACATGAGGACTCTTGTACTATCCCCTCACTTTCAAGAAATATATTCACAGCTTTTGTAAAGTATTCACGTACATTATCTGATCGAAGTACCTTAAGTTTTTTGCGAAACTGAGTTTCAACCATCTTACAAAATGGTTCAACCACTCTTGGAACCTCTTCTTTAGACTTCAGCAAGTATATCCCTATACAGTGAGGATAATCATCAATAAAAAGTAATGAAAAACTGATAGCCATCCAAAGAGGGTATAGGAGAAGGTCCCCACACATTGGAGTGAACAAGATCAAAATGAGATGAAGTTTTATTTATTGATTCTGAAAATTGAGTTCTACAATGCTTGTATAACTGACATACTTGACACTGAAGTGACTCAATGGTAACAGATTTGAACAACTCAGGAAACAAGACTCTTAAAGACCTAAAAGACAAATGTCCTAATCTAAAATGCCACAAATGAATTTCTTGAATCTTCCTCTCCAAATTTAGAGTAGCTGACTTCAATGTGATGCTCACTTCAGGGTCATAATAATAGAGACCTCCCACTTCACGGCCAGTCCCAATCATTTGTTTGGCCCTTAGATCCTGAAAGATACAGTGGTCAAGAAGGAAGGTTACAGAACAATTCAATTGTTTGGTAATGCTACTAACTGAAGGTTAACATAAATAGAAGGCACATGGAGGGCAGAACACAAGATAAGGTTATTAGATAATTTTATGGAACCTTTGCCTGCCACCGTGGCTTTAGCTCCACCGCAACAGTCACCTTATCTTGTCTTGAGGCCAAGGAGTAGGACATAAAGGATGTGGCAACATTAGTCATATGATCAGTGGCTCCTGAGTCAATAAGCCAGAAGGCACTAGGAGAAAGGGCCACAACACTAAATGTTGTACCTGGTATACTACAGTGATTTTAACCATGAGAGGATGTCGTAAAGGATGAAGCTGTAGCTTGGAGATATGAAAGAATCCTCTGTAGGTTTGCAATGTCAGTGGAGGACACTCCAGAAAGATTTGGCACAGTAGTAGTAGCAGCTCCATCCCTTGTAGTAGCCTTCCCAGAGGAGTCATAGTGGCAATTTACAGCAACATTACTGCGTGCCTGCTGCCCTTTTCCAGGAACCCTGAATTTTTCTGGTTTCTTTTCAGGGTACTTTTCCTAGCAAAAGTTAGACTCATGATTGTTTCTCCCACAATGACGACAAAATTTATCTCCTTTTCCTTTGATTCCACCAGATTTAGGCTTGTTCAGATTGCTGGCCAAGGCTGAAACTTCTCCAATTGGAATGCCTTCAGCAGGTTCTCTTGTTGCTCATAGTTTTTTTTTTCTTCCTTCCTCACTCAAGACCTTATAGAGAACCTGTTCCAGAGTAGTAGGATCCATGCTGAGTATCTGTCCATTCAAACTTTCAAACTCTGTTTTCAGACCATCTAAAAACTTTATGATCCTGTCTTTCTCAAGAAGATTCAAGTACCGTCTGTGGTCATCGCTGGAAGACCAGTCTTCCATCTTGTAGTAGTCAAACGCGTCCCACAGACCTTTTAGGGCAGCAAAATAGTTTGTAACTGACATGGAGCCTTGTTCCATCTTGAATATCTGCTGACTCAGCTGATAAGTACGCAGCATATCATGTTTCCGACCGTACATCTGGTCCAAAATTTTCCACATGTCAGCAGCAGTTTTCTGATGCAGGATGACCTGCTTGACATTCGGGCTCATAGAGTTCAGCATCCATGTCATTATCTGGATATTATCACGACGCCATGTGCGATACTCTGGACTATTATCTTCAGGTTTCTTTCTTGTTTCATGAAGTACATCAAGTTTGTCATGTCCTTCTACACAAAGTTCAACCGCAACAGCCCACAATGCATAGTTCTGCTCATTTAGTTTTTCAGATGTAATCTGAAGATGGTTTCCGCCGGTACCAGTCAAGGGGAGGATTGGCTGAGCAACATCAGACGAGATCTCAGAGGCATCAGAAGCGTTCTCCTTCGAAGAAGACATGGTTTGGCTGCTAGAAATCCCACCACAGGTTGCCGGACAAGCAAGAGAAATCCCAGACGAAGAGTTTGTTGTAGACAGAGAAAAGAAAAAGTACCAGTCGAGAGATGCCTTCAACTTGTATGGCTGATGAGCCCTTCAAAACAGATCCCATGCGATAGCCATAGAAGAAAAAACTTATAGGGCACGACCGACCAAGAAAGATGAGGCAGAAGCTTTCTGCTCGAGAAAAAAAATGCAGCAGATCTATGCGTCCTGCTCTGATACCATGATGAAAGAAGAAAGAAGAGAGCAGAGAGGAGAGAGGACAGGCAAAAGAGAGTGGCGGCTACTCAACAACTCAGTCTGGACACCTCAGGAGCAGGTTAATTTAACCTAATCACCATCAGACTAGTAATACCCCTTGTAGAAAAAACAGAAAGAGAGAGAGAGGGGACAGAACTGGAGGCTGCGGCAGGCCCTAAACAGACCGCCCCCCTCCTATTTTATATCATGAGTGAAGATAGATTGGGTAAGGACAAGAATACCCCGTGCTCCAATCGAATACATAACAGACCCCGTCCACTCATTTAACAGAGGAAAAAGAAGAAAATAAACATATAAAAATTAGCTGACAAAACTACCCCTGTCTACACTCCCCCTCAAGCTGAGTATATATGTCAAAAATGCACAGCTTGGACAACAGAGAGACAAAAACTTCTCTAGATAGCCCTTTAGTAAAAACATCAGACAGTTAAGAGAGGTAGATCTCCCCATTATCTAACTTCTCGCGAATGAAATGACGGTCAATTTCAATATGCTTGGTGCGATCATGTTGAACCGGGTTATTTGCAATGTTGATGGCAGCTTTGTTGTCACAATGCATGCGCATGGGTGTATGAACTTGAATACCAAGGTCTTGAAGAAAACGCTTAACCCATAACATCTCTGTAATCCCATGTGCCATAGCCCGATATTCAGCTTATGTACCAGAACGAGCACAAACTGTTTGTTTCTTAATGTGCCAAGTAACGAGGTTGCCACCCAGAAACAAACAATAACCAGTGGTTGACCGTCTATCATCACGAGAACCTTCCCAATCTGCATCAATATAAGCATCAATATTCACATGTGGACCCTGAGTATACAACAAGCCTCTACCAGGACAGGTCTTGATGTAACGCACAGTTCTTTCCACAGCCCGCATATGAGGAGACTGGGGAGTATGCATAAACTGGCTGACAATGCTAACTGCATAGGCAATGTCTGGTCTAGTGAGGGATAAGTACAGGAGTTTCCCGACAAGGCGTTGGTACGAACCTTTATCAGACTCATACAAGAGCTCCCCATCTGACTCAGACAATCTATGATTGATCTTTATAGGGGTATGAGCTGGTTTACAACCTAGCTTCCCAATTTCTTGAAGCAAATCAAGAACATATTTCCGTTGATAGACATAGAGACCTTTCTGAGACTTGGCCACCTCAATGCCAAAATATTTTAGCTCCCCAAGATCCTTAATGTCAAACTCATGGGCTAAACTATCTTTAAGCTTATGTATCTCTGTGGTATGATCTCTAATGATAATCATGTCATCAACATATACAAGGAGAATCACCACATGACCATCTACTCATTTGGTAAAAAGAGTATGATCAGAGTTGTTTTGTTGATAGCCAAGCTGAGAGAGGATCCGTTGAAGGTGCAGAATATCACCAGAGGAGAGAGCAGACACCTGAGAAGTAGTAAGTCCACCATCCAGAGAGGGTCTGGAAGGGTTACCTGAGTCTTGATTGAAGGCAACATTGTTCTTTACTTGTTGACCGCTCTTAGAATTTCTGAATTTCAGCGGCTTCTTATCAGGATACAGATCCCAACACTTGTCTATATTGTGGTTGTCCTTCTTACAGTGAGAGTAGTTTCTTCCTGTCTTGCCTTTCTCCTTTCCCTGACTACTATCACTCTTTACAGGCTTGGAATAGACACTCACAAGTGTAGATGACTTAACAACGTCACGACCACCTACTGTGACACTACCACCACTCATCGCCTTCTTTCGCCCCTCTTCTTGCAGCACCTTGTGATATACTTGTTCAAGGGATGGAAGGGGGCTCTTAGGCTTTCATATTCAGAAGTGAGACCAGCAAGAAACTTGAAGATGCGGTTTCGCTCCATATGTAGCAAATAAACCTTCTGATCTTCAGTACAAGCCCAACTGTATGCAGAGTAGTAGTCAAACTCCTCCCACTTACTTTTTAGCAAATAAAAGTAAGTGGTAACACCAGTGCTACCCTGTTTCAACTCCTATATATCAGTTGTCAACTGATATATGTGAGAAATATCTTGCTTTTGGCCATACATTAGGTTCAGAATATCCCACATCTCCCTTGCTGTCCTCTTCATCATGATTAGCTGCTGAATATCTGAACTTACAGAGTTGGGAATCCATCCCATAACCAAGTTGTTCTCCTGTTCCCACCTAGCATAGGTGGGGTCCTCATATGCTGGTTCATTGGTTCTACCATCAATATAACGTGTTTTACCTCGTCCTCCAAGGAAAATACGGATAGAGACAGACCAGAGTCGGTAATTGGTCTCTATAAGCTTTACTGAAGTCATTTGCATAGCAAGCAAGTGGTGCTCAATTGATGAAGAGCTCGTAGGATGTATCAAGGAGGAGTTAGCTTCTTGATCAGCACTCTTGGTCATAGAAAACTCCATGACCGCCCCATATAAGATAACCTGAGGTGAAGGTGACTCCCAAACACCAAGCAATAAACTCCACCAGGCACCAACCTGCTCCTAGGGCAAAGAAAGGAGCACCAAGGACCAGCCAACAGTCACCCGGCCCAGCCCCTTGCTGCACAGGAAGAACCAGACCTGCTGGACAATGAGACCGGCCTGCTCTTTGGAGAAAAACAGCACCCGGTTGGAGGAAAAAACAGAGCACCACAGGCCAAGGAGGGACCGGTCTTCTATTTGGTGCCCTAAGACCACCAACAGGAGCAGAGAAGGGGGGGCCGAACTTGCTGAATACACCAACGGGGATGGAAAAAATACCTAGGAGAGACCGGCCAACTCCTAGGTCCACCTCCACGCACCCCTGGGCAGAGGAAGGAACTGGCCTGCTCCAAAGAGGCCCACAGGGTACCGCTGGACAGAGGAGGGGGCTGGCCGCTCCTTGGTGCCCTAGAAATACCCAAAAACAGGGGCCGGCTTGGCCCAAAAGGAACCGCAGGGTACCGCTGGACAAGGAAGGAGTTGGCCTGCTCCTTGGTGCCCTAGAAACACCAAAAACAGAGAGAGGAAGGGAACCGGCCTTCACTTGAATGCCCTAGGGCCACCATACGGGGAAGGAGGATGGCCGGCCAGCAGGGAAAGCCCTCCAGAGAGGACCGACCAGAGCCAGAGAAGTCCTAGGAAGGTCCGGCCTGCTCTGATACCATGTAGAAAAAATAGAGTGAGAGAGAGGGGACAGAACTGGAGGCTGCGGCAGGCCCTAAACAGACCGCCCCCCTCCTATTTTATATCATGAGTGAAAATAGATTGAGCAAGGACAAGAATACCCCTTGCTCCAATCCAATACATAACAGACCCCTACCAGGCTACCACTCATTTAACAGAGGAAAAAGAAGAAAGTAAACATATAAAAACTGGCTGACAAAACTACCCGTCTACACCCCTGTTACACAACTTAAACCAGGGTTATTTCAGTAAAACATTAAACATAAGTTAAATAGATCCACCTAGTGGGTCTGGTAATGAACGTATGTGAAAAAAGACACAAATAAACAGGCCTGAACTGGACAGACCCTTGAACCGGGTGTTTTACATCGATCATTCCCACACTAGGTCAACAAACTGCTGGTTGTTCAACCAAATTTTCTCAATTCTAAAGCTGTTGTTGCATCTTATATTGTTATTGCAATCGATTATAAGAGCATTATGGTCAGACACACTTCTCAGTAACAAGTACAGTCTTGCCTAGGGAAAAATAGATTCCCATTTGAGTATCCACAAAAACTCTATCTAGCTTCGACTGAAGGCTCCTTCCTACCATTGCTTCATGTGAATTTTCCTTGTGACAATTGAATTTCCACGAGTCCATAATCTTCATCCACTGATTAAAATCCTTCATTCCTGCTGTTTTCATACCACCCCTGTTTTTGTCAATCGATGGTCTTACCTCATTGAAGTCCCCCAAAACACACCAGGGAACTTGATACTCAGTTCCTCCCACATCTGTTTCCTCCTACAGACAGTATTCGGCCCATACACGTTAGTGAGCATCCAGGTAACATCTTGAAGATCTTTCTTATGCATATGGAGACAAAATTCTCCAACGGTTAAGAAAACCTCAATCTAGGTGTCTGAGTTCCAAACAACAAGAATACGTCCAGACTGGCCTTCTGCTCTTCTGAATGCAAATTGCACATTATGAAACCCTCTCACAGCTTTAACCATAGCTTCCGATATCACAGCCATCTTAGTTTCCTATAAGCAAAACAATTCAATTTTTCTACTCCTCACAGTATGACGGACTGCTAGTTGCTTCATCTTATCATTCATCCCCTGAATGTTCCAAGACAACACTAACATTTTTGTCCTTGATTTCCCTCCTGATAAAGGACGATGTCTTTATCTAACTGGCCCTTTGATAAACTCGAAGCCTTCAATAAATTCATCAATTCTCACTGGCCCTTTCTTCTTTTTTCTTGGCTCCTCGCCAACTCGTCTGCATATTTTGCAAAATTGCCCTACTTTCCCTTGTAACTGTAGGCCCAAATCTGCTGCTTTCTTGACAATCTCTTGGTTGTTCCAGTTGTCAAGGAAAAAAAACCTTCCTTTCCCTTGCTAGTTTCTATTGCCTCTTCTGGCATTACTTGTTTCATGCACCCAGTGTTAACCGGGTTGTCATTGATGAGCCGAGAAGGGAAAAGAAGAAGATGGGAATTAGGAAGGGACCCTGCTATGTTTAGATGCTGATTACCTGTACTGGGCACTACTTTCCCCAAATCCTCCATTGGCTCCATGTGATCTTCCAAAATTGGAAGATTAGATGCACCAGAGCCAAGCTTCCTTGGTAGCAATTGCCCCCATGAAGCTGAGAATCCTGCTGTACAGGATTCTTCTTCGTTGGATCGCCCTCACCGGTAGACGTTCCGGCCGTGATTGGTGGAGATCTCGCCTTCTCTGCCTCTCCTTGCCGTGGGTGGGTATAAACCCTAGAAAACCTTCCTTTCCTTTTATTCTGTGTACCCCTACTCAACCCCTCAACCACTTGTGACACCAGTGCTGAAATTGCCTCCCTCCACAAAATATCCACGTAAACACCCATATTACCCTTGATGCCATCCCCTCCTTGAGCAGCCTTTGTGTGGGTAAAATTGTCTTCCCCTACTTTCTTTGATATATTCACCCCTTCCTCCGTAACGACACCTAGTGAGTTAGTCATGTGACCATATCCCTCACGTGCTGTGGTAAACTTACCGACATCAGCCGATTCCATACGAGTCGGCTGAGCTTGACTCATTGTCTTCTTCATCACGCCCGAAGCCTCCGCTGCCCTACCTTTTCTGTATTTTCTGTATTCTCTAAATACCTCAGTGTATGCCCACCCTTCTTCCACCTTGGACCTACTGGAATAATCTTCCATCTTCACAGATTCTTCTGACAAAGACACCCAGATATATGTTGATTGCCATTGGATCTTGATATGCTCCGGCATCACTACTTCTCCATCAACTTCTACTAGGATTCTTGCAGATCCTGAGAGCGTCCAAGATAAAGTATCTTTGCATATACCTCTAAGAGTATCAAAAGAAGATATAATAGATTTGAAGACCTCTGCATCCGACAAAGCAAAAGGTAAACCTCTCACCTCGATTCAACGAAAATTCCCTGCTCTAGCCACCATCATACCAAACTATGGCTTCCAAGGTGACCAGGTTATCCCCTGATTCCATTAAGAAGGAATGTTTGATCTTCAAAGAAGGCGGCCACATCAAAACTGTATTCTCATCTATCTCTGAAATTTTCCACATCTTCATTTCCGGCCATTGCACCTGAAAGTTCTCCTGAATCTTATTAATAGACAACTCGCCTGTGGAAGATGTACCTATCAACAATTTTTGAAAGTCTCCATATTTCGTCTGAATGTAAAGAACCATGGTAACTCTACTGAACTTTTGGAGACTCCTTCTGTTCAAAGCTTGCCTCATACAAACAAGAATAACTCCGATGACCCACCCCTTTACACTTCCAACAAACCACACTATTTCTACATTCTTTAACCTGATGATCCTTGGAAAGACATTGGAACATCTGCTGCTAGGGATGCAAATGGTAACCGATAGCTCGATTATCTGACCGTTCGTTAGCTTATAGGTCAGTTAATGGATATTCTTTTTAAACCGATATGCATAGTGGATAAGTTAACATATATAATTTTTTTCTGACCGAATACATGTGGTACACTAAGATCCGATTATCTGACTGATTGTTAACTTATAGAACAATTAGCAGATAGTATTTCTGAACCGATAGCTTAATGGATACGGTCATGGAACTACCTTAGATCCGCACCGAATCTGACCCTTTTGCATCCCTATCTGCTACCCCGTCCTTCTTCTGCTCTGAGAAAACCTCTTCTATTCACTTCAACCCTTCCTTGGCCAACGTGACGATCTGTCCTCCTCCGTATGCCCCTGCTCACCATCTCCCCTGCCCTCACAACAAAACTCCCTTCTGCTTCCTGCAAACTGTCTTTCCCGTCCGTCTCTCCCTCCACGTATCTCCCCTCTCTTCTGCACTCCATCCTTCTCCTTTTGGAGATTTTAACACTTTTTATTATTGATTAATTTATTTTTTATCCTTACATGTCCAATCAAGAGAGGATGATAGTGATGAGTTGATCTGTGGGTTGAGGAAGAGGATAAAGAAAAGAGAACAAATGTCATCTGTCTAATGTTTAATCTTTCCTTTCCCATTTTTTACTTCTATGTTCTTTTCCTTACCCGTTGTAATCTGCTGAGGCAGTGGAAAACATTTATGTACTTTTTTCTTTTTTTTGTTATTTTTCTGGTTCAACTATTGAGGAGATTGGCAATTTTATATTTTCATTCGGAATAAGGATTGATTAGTCAATGGTTGCACTTGACATGGCTTATATTAGATCTTTTAATAATTTTCCTTTTTCTTTTTCTGATTGAATTGATTGTTCTTCTTACAGTTCTTGGCTGATGTTTTACCGAGAGAATCTCTATTATGGAGACTAAAGATGCTCAGATCAGCATCCTCATACACAAGTTCTCGCCTCCATTCTGTTAAAGTTCAGACTTTGATACTTGTCAGGTTTATTTATTCTTTTATTTACTCTTAAAATATTTTCTATAGTAACTAAAAATTGGTTCAGCAATGATGTAGTTACCCTAGTGCCTTTTTGTTTTCATTTGGAAGTCCACCACCTATTACCACAAGTTGACAACTTTCATGTTCCATATTTTAGCACTGTACATAAAGATTAGGTTAACAGGAGGCACCGAAACATACCTTTTGCATGAATAATATTTTCTGTAGGTTCAGGTTATATAATTTTTTTGTTCTTAGGATATCAACTATTGATTAGACAGATATGAGTGAAGGTGATCAAACCATTTTGGCTGGAGGCTTTATTATCCCATGGATTTGGTTATCCAGGCATGAAAATTTGCTCAATCTTGGGGCATCTGAATAATGATCTGTTAGACCAGATTCAAAATGGTTTTACTGCATCTAAGTATACACTATACTGGGTTATGGGTCACTCATTTGCACATGGCTCACCATGTCACTTCTTGTGCCATCATGCTGATGCCTCTTGCCATTTGATGACAGTGCTGCTTACCATTGGAACGATCACCGACCCTTCCTCCTCTTCTCTCCTTTTATCTTTTCATTAGCGGCAACCCTGGGAAGTGAGAAGATTAGGGCAAATTGTGGTAGATGGGTTGTAGTTTGCAGAAGAGCCCCTTTATACAAGATATTTGTTAATCAATCTTTTCAGGGTAGAAGGGTTGTAATCCACCAATAGTTAGACATCAATATTTGGCCTACTAATACTTGGACATCAATATTTGTAACTCTCAATGACTCCTCACCCTACTAGCATACCATGGATGGCGCACCAAATAGTCATAATACCACCCTTCAATGGAAGTCCTATTATTAATTTGAGGTGTTCATGATGGATATTCTTGTGTGAATACCAGAAAGCATATGTTCATAATACATATATCAACCTGGTTATAATATTGTTTTGATCCACTTACTAGCTACATGCTTTTCAGCAGGTGGTCAGCCATTGAGTCTATGACATCCATTTAGTTGGACTTGGCATGGAGGGTCTTTACTATGAGGATAAAGGATGATCATCAACATAGCTATGAGAATGGTCATCAGCATAACTATGAGGACTATGTGCTTGAACATTATCATCCAGGGATTGTAGTTCTCAATGCTAATGAGAATCAAATCCATTGAGGCAAGGGAAGATGCATTCACAATGACATGATTAAAAAGGGAGAACAGATCCACAAACCGGCATTTTTAGGCCACGTAATCTCTTAAATGGGGTTGTTAACTGGAAAAGAATCATGCCAAAGTTATCAAGAACCCAAAAACCCACAGTTGCGTATGCTTTTCAATCCATAGAGCTGATGTCAGATTCCCATGTAATGGCATCAGCGCAAGGCATCTGGATCTTTGTTGGAAGGCAGTGAGCAGATGGTTGTGTGAATTGGTGATAACCAGGGAGGTTCAAGATTGAGTTCCTCCATGCTGCATGTTTGAACTGAGTTAAGCAGGCGTGATCTACTTCCTAACCCCCTCCCCCCTTGACATAATAGGGTGCCTTCAAAAGGGTTTATATTCCATTGAAGGTGGCAGCTTCGGGTTGGCACTTGGAAGAATAAATACTGTAAAACCTGCAGGTAAGAGCAAAGGAAGGCATTCAGAAGGGGAATGCGTTAATGGCTGTCTTTAAGTGGCTCAGACAATATATTCATATATTAGTGAGTGGTTATGCAGGGATCTCTTGCTGGTGTTGTAGCATGTCTTCCTACTCCAGTTACTATTCTTCTGCTGCAAAGGAGTGTACAAAATGCATTGACTGTGGGTCAGGTTCCTGGGATTATTGGCCAAGCCTCACTGATCAGTAAGGTCTCACCTGTAAAGAGGGAGCAGGGGTGGGGAAAAGTTAGGGTAAAAGGGGGTGAATAAAGGTAAAGAGAAAAAATTATAAAAATGAGGGAACTATGAACTAGATTTATTATTATTATTTTTGTGCCATGATGCTTCCTCAATTATTTTTAGATACTTGTAACTTTTGAGTGATCTTGAGGGGAGCTGGCTAGTTATATTTTTAGAACGTGTACATGCATATGGTCCTGCGACTTCCTGTGAGCTGATAATCACTTTGATTGACTGGTGTTTTTAATGCCGCCATGATATTTACCATTGTCTTTAAGGTTCGTTTCAGTTCCTTATGGGTGAATATATGAGGCAATTTTGTGGAGTTATCATCGCAAAGTGGTACTTTACTTTGTTGGCTGCAATCTCATCAAGGTTGCCTATAAGGTTGTGCATCTTATGTTTTTGTGTGATTTGAATATTGGTTCTTTCTTGGGATGTCTCTGTATGAGTATCTTGATGTATAAAATGCGGGTGAAAGCCATTTAGTTCCATACCGAGAATTCATGAGCCACTCCATCGAGTCCATGTGTATATTAGTTTTGGGCTTTACCACCTATCAACTTGAAATTAAGTCGGCAATTCATTTCAGTGACATGGCATTAGAGCTGGTCCACTTGTTGGGATTCCCCCATTTAGCCTCATTGATTTCAGAGAGCTCCCCTTGCCGTATGACTCTACCCTGAGTTCCTCATAACGGGGGCTGTTGGCAAAAGTGGTTTAGCCCCATGCTAGATATTTGCGAGCCACTTCCTGCCCATATTACTTATGAGCCTCCCATCTACTAGCTTAACCTTTGGGTCAGCAGTTTGGTTATGTAACATCAGTTTTGGTTTTCATTTCTGTAACATCAGGTTTGTTTTTCATTCTTTGTTTTCTTGAGTATTTTGATGCCCCAGGTTATGTTTGGATGTGCCTCACATTTAAAACTCATCGAATTTATCACCTCTCCTGGTAAACTTGTAGTATATCCCAACCTTAGAAGCAACGAGCTGGTACATGAATGGGAGCTGGAGCGGGTGCAGTTCGATGGATCCATAGACTTTTAGTGTTCCCTCTCTAGGGGGTGGTTAGGAAACATTAATTTATTTATCCAGTTTTCATTAGAAGTTCATAGCTATTTTTGATAAACATGAAAATATCATTCTCCTTGGAATCCCATATATATCAGTTTCAAATAAAAGGATTCTTTACATATAACTGTGCTATCTTATGCCTTTTGTAATTTTTAATATTTTCCTTAATTTTTTGGATTTTTTTACATCTTTAAAAATATTTATGTAATGCTTTTATTAAATAAGGTTATCATAGTACCATGGTTTGCTGTATCGTACGAGATCGTGCTGGCTTGTATGAGTTGACTCGTATTTGAGTGGGTTCGATCTGCTGGCATGTACCGACTTGGACTGGATCGTGCCGACTCATATATACATACTGACTTTTTTGGATTGAGTTTTACTCATTGGATAAGTAAAATTACACTTTCATATCAATTAATAGTGTATTTCTCTAAAATATGGTTTCAACTTGTTACTTTTAATAACTCATTGGCCTAACTCATGCAACTCATGTGAGTCGGCCCAAGTTGGACCAAGTCGGATTGGTATCATACCGTATCTAAGAAGATACGATCCCATCCGGATAAACGAGTCGGCAAACCTTGCATAATACATAACTTGCGGGTCATCTTATAATTCCTAAAGGGCTTTAAATATATTTATATAATACCATTATTGAATGAGGCTTTAATTATCATATTATATGATGCAAGGGATTGTTGCATCTGCTCTCCAGGTTCCTTTCCCTTGCCATATCTTTCTTCTTTACTTCCTCAATCTTCTTTCTTCTTGTTCCATCCTTTAAAAAATGGTACATATGACGGTTCATTGTGGATCATTGGGGGAGTGTTTTCCGTTCATGGATCTGCTCCCAAAAGGGGGTTTGTGTCTCCAGAGCAGGAATCAGGATCAGCACCCACCGTGACCAAATCCTGCTTCTAAGACCCCACCATTCCTTTGGAAAGAAGAGACTTTTCTTTTCCCCCTTTTCGTGGGGGAGCAAGCTGTTGTATGTGGGCAATGGCTGGCTGTTAGTTTGTTCCCCCTTCTTCTCCTGCTGTATGTGGTGGCAAGCTCGATGGCAAGTGGCAACGGTTGCTTGAGGGGGAAGCTGATGTTTACTGCCTCGTCTTTCTTCCTCTTTTTTCTCCCCTTACTTTCTCTCTTTTCTCCTCCTAGGTACACTGATATCCATTATTTAAAGATCCATTGTTTAACTATGCAAAAATAATTTTCCTCAAAGAGTATAGAATTGCAAAAGACATTCTATTTTATTTTTATATTAAAGAGCACAAAATCTTTGGTTTTAGTTTTACTTTTTCATTGTACCAGAGTCACCTTATTCTGAGTCACATCAACTGATGCTAAGGACTTGAGGTTCGGATTAGCTTTAGTATTGCTTGGCCAAAATATATCCTGGTTGGCCATCTAAATATGAAGAAATAATCTGCAATTGAGTGAGAGGAGAAAACATGAAAAGCAGGAAAGCGGACAGGTAAGGATTAAGGAACTTAGGTTGTGGTTGACTGGTTTCTATTGTAGTGAATGATGAAGTTGCTTTTTACGTCATTTAGCTGCATTGACAATTAGTTTTTTTAATATAATTTCCTATCTATGGTGTTGATATCAATGTTGTTCTTTCAGTGGAAAGGATCTATTATTATCTAGCCATGAGGAGACTGAAAAGCTGTGCAATTTGCTGCCAAATAGCAGAATCCGTCATTTTAAGGACAGCGGTCATAATATATTCCTGGTATTAATTGCTGATTCTGTTCCATTTACCTTTTTATTATTCATATATAACATGATAAAATTCTTCAGACTGTAATATGAAAATTCATACATAGTTTACCTATTTATTATTTATATAGCACATAAACTGTCTCACAATTAGTTTTGTGTTTCCTTTACAACTCTGTACACGACTGACAAATGATCTCTTTGTACAGTTTCTCTTGTGCGTGACTCATGGATAATTTCATCTACTTTCACTTGTGTAAAGCTTTAAAGCTTTGCCTACTTTGCTGTTGCATGTACTTTCACTCTCAATATTTAGCTTGACAGGGACATCATACCTGATTTTATTCTGTAGAAGAGAATTAAAAATAATGCCAAAAACATACTATAGATAGAAAAATGGATCTTAAATTGTATGCTTGCTTGAACATCTCTGAACTGATTATATGTTTGTTGTTCTTTGAATTCCTCAAGAAGGATGATGTAAATGAAATTCAGGTCTACCACTTCACTTACATTTCATGTTCAGTTTTAATATCTTAATGTATTTTAAGTTTACATAATTTGTAAAGCATACCCATGTCTGTGAGGAGATGTCTGATGACTGCTAGGGTTGGTCTTTGTAACGTTGCACTAATTTTTAAATTTCTTAGTTTAAAGCCTTTCTGCAGAAATTTATCTTTTTCTGGAAATCTGTCAGTTACTAAGTTATAGTTTTATGATGTTTTCTTGGTTATTTTTCTTCATTTTTAACTCTTGTGGTTCTTAAATGTTATCTATGAAATAGGCTTTGTAGGACAACTTCTAATTGAAAGTTGGCAATTGATCAAATGATTTTTGAATCTCTGAAGGTGCGAAATGCTCTAGTCCTGCTCAGTTCAGTATATTTTTGAAGGTGTTTTGCTTCTATACATCTCAAAGCTTGCATATTTAGGCTGCATTTGTTTAGAATAGGAGGCCCTCCCAGTCAGTTTTTAAAAGTGCGGTGATAAGTGTGCCAGGGACCTTTTGATTGCTGCAGTGGGCTTGGGATTGAAACTTCCTCCTTTGTTAGTGCTACAGAGGAGGAGATTATAAGGCCATGATAATGCCTCGATGCCCCATGCTGTGATTCTTTCTGCAATATGTTTCAAGGTAAAGCTGGTATTTCCAATGAAACAGGGTCGGGAGGTGACTGTAGCGAGTCTGCCATTCCCCTGCTATCCTAATTTTATTGGATAATGGGGGAATCGGCATTGGGGTTTGTTTGTGTCTATTAGTCAGAATCAGATGTTTTCATAATCCACTGTTAGCTTGGGCCATTTGTTTTCATTATATTTCTTATATTTGATTCCCACAAAATCTGGGGTCTTGAAATCGGGGAAATGGCGTAGACACACAGTCTTAATCCATATCATAATATTAACATGTTAGCTATTATACCCCAATTTTTTTTAATGAAATATATGCATATACCCCAGTGGTATTTAACATTCTATTAGAGTAGGATACTCTTAGCATATTCTGAGAATATTCTTTAATGGTGTTGGGTAATAAGGATTTTACTATTTTATCCATTGGTAAAATTAAAAATACTTGCTTCCTCCCACCCCCTCTCTCTAGCCGATCGGATGGAGAACAACCATGTCACATTTGGCAAAACATCTGGAGGCATGGAATTCTGGGTCCGGTCCGGTTCTGGGATCGGGACCCGCCGATCCCGATCCGATCCGATCTCCCTTGTTGACCTTGTTTTTGGCTTTGGCTTCTTTTAGAATGACTCGGAGATGCGGAGTAACCTTCGTATCCTGAATAACTACTCTAAAGTACATAATCTCCTGACAGTCCAGCAGTAGCAACATCACCATCACCATCACCATCTCCATCATCATCATTATCGTCATCATCATCTAATTGTTCATGAGTGGAGTCATCACTCCCCACTTGGCCTATTTTCTTCAGCCACCTTCTTCTATGCCTGTAGGTTTGTTTCTGTCTCGTACATACTGGTCAAATAAGGTGGTAAGGTTGGGGTGTCTTCAAGTGTCTCAAGTTTGTTGAACTCTAGTTGTATCTCCCCCTTGTTCTTCTTCTGACGAGTCCACTCGTTGTTTAGACTTTCCTTTTGATGGCTTTTTCTTTTTCTTGCCAGGTGACTGCAATGAAGTTCTAATTGGGTCTATAGAAAATGTTATTTGGATTCTTTTGAATTTGGACTCTTTCTGTTGGTCTATAGACTGACGTTAATTACATCCTGGTATGATAGGAAAATCTATTGATATCTTTAAGAAGTGTTTCATGACTTGTTGCGACTATGCGGCACAATTCTCTTACTCACTCTTGTTTTATTCCTTACACATTGTATTAAAAGGATTGACATTGGTCCTGATATCATATTGCAAAGACATCATTCGGAAAGTATAATGCGACGCACTTCGTGGGCCTCGCCAATCCACTGCATTATAAGAGGGTACTATTCATAAGTACTATTCACATGTACTATTTATTGGCACTATTCATCGATACTATTCATTGTCACTATTCATGAGCCCTATGTGGACCTTGGCCCTGTTCGGATATGTTTCGGAGCATTTGACCATGCTTGGATATGATTTGATTCATTTGTTTGATAAAAAAATGTGCATCACGTTTATGGAGGTGCACTATTCATATGTCATTCAGCTCCACCGAGCCTTCATTAGGGATTGTGCCTTGTTGACACACTTTATTTGTCTATTTGGATGAGATTACATGTTGTGCACTATTCACTCCCTGGCGACAACTGTCCCGAGTGGGTCCTACATATGGGCAGCATCATAAGACAACATTGCATTTGAAGAAATTAACAGATTGGCTTTGATTAGCGCAACCACGCATGGTGTGCTTTCGGGTGCACTGTTCACCATGACGACAATTGTCTGGGACGAGTCTCCACAAATGGATAGGGTCGGGCATTGACACAAAGTCGCATAATGTGGCTCATTTTGATTCGTGCCTTTAGTGTGCATGCCAAGGTGCACTATTCATATGAAGGCCTACACACCTTCACCTATAGTAATGTCGGTTTGGGAATCTATAAAGATAAGAATAAAGGAAGCAATCACACACACTATAACAATTAAAATGTCTAAGATTTTTCTCAAAAAGAGATGTATTCATTAACATCAAAGTAATGCACATAGGTAGAGATGTACCACGTCTCAAAAAGAGAGACCAACATGTTTCAACAAAAATAAAAGTACATATATGAAACTAAGGTCTCTTGTCTGTCAACTCTTTATCAACAATATAGATTCTTCACGTCCAACGCCTTATGATCCTGCCACCTATAAAAAATAAAATAAATAAGAAAAAGACGGCTATGGCTCATATAAGATCTTTTTGATCTTTGTCATTCTCTACGAATTCTAAGTCGCAAGTTAAACTAGTAGAGAAGTAAACATGCTTGACTCATGTACTAAACTAATGGTGATTAGTATATGCAAGTAGACAATTTCAATATATAAAACTGAAGAAAAACATAAATAATGAAATAAGACTGTGATACGTTACAATAAATAGGAAACTTAATCCATGAATCTAATTAAGAAACAACATGATCACTAACAACACTAGTCACTGTTGTAAGCCTCGGTACAGTGAAACTCAATTATGCACCTGTCTGTCAACCCTACAAGGTGTTAGCACCATAATAGGTGAGGTAGGTAGGTAGGACTAGCCGATTTCGACGGCTCGCGAAAGTGTAAGGTTCAAAAATTGACTACGTGTGCATACAAACGAGTATGTTTTGTTGTCCTAGTCAGGTAAGCCGAGATTGGACCTGTATCTTTTAGTCATAAAGGCTGCCCGAGGTCCTGACGTACCTTTCGGTCTTATAATTAGGTAACTCTCCGACCCTTATCCTGACAAGGGTTTTGGTTTTAATAAATGGAGAATAAAGACTAGTGTGAAGCGTTGTTTTGTCTTAAACTACAAATAACCGTCTTACAGTCGTACGATTTTACGGTTGTACGCTTATACAATCTTTGATGATAGTATAAATATACGGTAATATAGTTATACACTACATAAGGTAGTAAATAATTATAAACAATAAACCATTTATATATGTACAAACATATATCACTTAAGTGTAACCTTTATGAAAGTCATTCGTAGATTATATATCTGTCTATTAATTTATATATGTCATGGCATGAACACTTTGTATTGATAAACGGGATATGCACCATTGTTGCAGATCTTAAAAAAGGTATTATGTATAGTATGTTGAACATTAATAAAATTTAGCTCTAAACTCAAAAATCAATATGTGTACAACCCCTTTATGAAACTGAAAACAATAATCTAATTACTCATTAACCGTCTCTCAACATAGATGATAACTATAAAAATGATTTTCTAATGACACGAGGGTAACTCTCTAACGATATATTGCCTACTATTAGTTGTAGGGTATAAATATAATACGAGTTCAAGAAATCAGTCCCTAATAGACCTAAAAGAAAATCATTGCAATTTTTCCATCTCTGTACAACAGCTGGTCCATTAGAGTTTTAAGAAGTCAATTTTAAACACGTTCCAAAAGTCCCACACTAACCTTATATCTATTCAGCATTGGTATCCCTGCAAAGTGTAGGAAAAATCAGTTTTAGTCCTATACCAAAAAAATCATTGCAGCATCTTACTTTAATGTCTACACATGATCTAAACTTTGGCCTTAATTGAATGTTTTAGTGTGACACAAAAATCTGTGTGCCTGTGTTTCGTTACAAGCGCTTAACAGAAAAGCTCTCCTTAAACATACATAGCTTTAGTTAAACATGTTATCACTTAGTAAAAAAAATATCACCTTTATATAAGAACCATAGATGTATATAACCTGCTGTTAACCTGTAAATAAAATTAAAATATGCAGTCCCTAAAATATCAGTTTTAATTTCTTCTTAACACATTAAAATTTCAGCAGTACTTTCTTTTATTTAGAGTTATAAATTTACTTATAATACGTTATAATTGTGGTTAAACATTTCCATCTGTATATAGAAAATTTTGGCAGCATTTCGCTAATTTAGGGACTGAAGTCCCTTCTAAATAAGTAGAAAAAAAGGAAAAAGAAATTACATGTGGAGGAGGGGCATATAGAGAAGAGTAATGACTTGTCTTCTACCTTCTTGAGTGTCTAAAATATTCTCAAAGTAGATTGTTTTTAACCTTTCAAGAGCAAGAAAAATGAAAATCTGCAAAAGCATCTTCGTAGGCCACTGTTCTGCAGTAGGAGCAACAGAAGATCAGGAACCGCAACTCCTCCCCTCCTCTCTCTCTCTCTCTCTCTTGCTGGCCAGAACCGGCCTCCTCTCTTTCTCTTTTTCTTTTTTTGCTCCACACCAGAACCACACCAGACCGCACAACCCCTTTTTGTGTTTTAATTTAAGCTTCCCCCTCCTCTTAAGAGGTGGGAAGGTTCTAGACTTAAAGAGGGTAGAACCGCCCCCCTACTCATGGCCTGGGTCAGCCCCTTAAATGGCTCACTAAGGACATTAAATTCTCCTAGTAATTAGACGATTTAGATCCTATACACAACCCACTAAATCATGCCCAATTGGTTATATAAACAATTAAATTTTAACCCTTCTATAATATGAGTTTTAACTTTTAAATGGACTCTCACAACTATTTTATTTAGTTTTATAAATTTTAATTTACATATATGTTCGTATAAAATTGTAAACAGGTCTTCAAAGTTTATGTTCAATTATTTTTATATTATATAACTTTTATAATTGTATATATATTTTATCTATATTTATGTATACACTCTTAAAATTTCTAATAGGATTTAAAATGACTTTCTTTAAGGATTTTTAACAGAGTTTTATGTAACTTTTTCACACTTTTGCTTGAGAATTCTTGGGAATTTATAGAGTTTTTAGGATTTCACAATTCATGCCCTGACGACGACTGTGTCGGGTAGGTCCTACAGATAGACATCAGTGCAAGCCGATATGACGATGTAATTCTGTTTACGGCGGCGACACTATTTATGGCGACAACATGCTATCAAGGTTGCGTACTATTCATAGTGGCGGCATACTATTCATGGTGGCGCGGCACTATTTATAACGACATCACTATTCGTGCGGTGTGGCACTATTCATGGGGACGCCACTATTCATGCGGCGTGACACTATTCATGGTGACGTTACTATTCATGCGATGCGACACTATTCATGGCGACGGCGCACTTGGCGATGGTGCTTGAAAATGAAATCGCCGGTACTTAGTGACGTGGTTTGAAAATGATGCTGCCGGCACTTGGCGGCATTGTTTGAAATGGCCCTGCGCTGTTGACACTTGGCGGCGTGGTTTGAAGATGCCACCGCCGACACTTGGCAGCATGGTTTGAAAATGACGCTACGTTGCCAGTACTTGGCGGTGTGGTTTGAAGATGGGGCTATGCCGCTGGCCCTTGGCGAGATGGTTTGAAGATGATGCCACCCTGTTGGCACTTGGCGACGTGGTTTGAAGATAGTGTTGTAGGCAGTTGACGGCGTGGTTTGAAAATGGTGCTGTCAGCGCTTGGCGGCATGGTCTTAAGATGACGTTGTTGGCACTTGGCGACGTGATTTGAAGATAGTGCCGCCGGCATTTGGCGGCATGGTTTGAAAATGGTGCCACACCGCCGGCACTTGGCGGTGTGGTTTAAAGATGGTGCTGTGCCGCCAACTTTGGCAGCGTGGTTTGAAGATGACGCCGCCAACACTTGGCGGCGTGGTTTGAAAATGGCGTTGCACCGTCGGCACTTGACAGTGTGGTTTGAAAATGGCGTCGTCGGCACTTGGTGACGTGGTTTGAAGATGGCGCCACCAGCACTTGATGTAGTTTGAAGATGATGTCACTAAAGGTTGGAGGTAGCGTTTGAATTGTTATGATGACGTCATCAAGGCTTGGAGGCGAAGATTTTGATGATGCTGCCAATACTTGGAGGTGGGGATTTTGATGACGCCTCCAAGGCTTGGAGGCGGTGGTGACGACTTTACGGCATCTGTGACGAATAACTCTCATGGTTCGCCGAATCATCATTCATATACGATGTTGGGCCAAGAGGCTTCGGCTCAACTTGATGGTTCGCCATCGTTGTACCGGGGCGACAAGGCTTCAACTCAACTCAACGGCTCGCCATTGCTGCGCCGAGGCAACGATGGGCCGGACAAGGCTTCAACTCAACTCGACGGCTCGCCACCGCCGTGTTAGGTCGACAATGGGCCAACGAGGCCTTCGATCTTCATGGGACTTTTAGAAAAATTTTAGGTGGCGCCGTCAGGCCTTGGTGGCGTAGATTTTGGATACATCGTCAAGTGATGGCGGTGTACCTAATGGTTACGCCACCAAGGCTTGGCGGCGTAGATTTACCTTACAGGGAGAAGTAGAGGTTGTGATTTCAACTTTCACCCATGTCTTTTTAACCCATCCAATCCATTACAAAGAGGAGTATATGGGGGTATATATAGAGGTTTACAACCAATAAAAATGCACCAAGTGGCGTTACATGATTGGCCCATGGAGGTGGGCCATGCTTAGGTGGCGATCTTCTATTCATCTAAGTCTTCCTCTTCTCTGATTGGTCTATTTGGCTATGACGAAGCATGAGGTGGCGTTGATGTGGCGATGATGACGAGGCGATGGGGATCCACATGTCTTTTTGCCGTTGGACCATGTAAGCTTATATGAGGTCCACTTATACGTTATTATTTTCTAAGAAAAATTTATTTTTGCAGGCTGAGGCCTAGGCAGACGCTGCCACGAAGGGACAGCATGGCTGGGGGCAGCAGCCCCTCCATGGGGTGCTTCCGTCCACAGGGGGCGATTGCCCCTTGGGTGCTGCCGCCCCCTATGGGCAGCAGACGTAAAGGGTTTGGGTCTGCCACCAAGCCCAAAGGGGTTTGCCGCCCACTATGGGCGGCTTCCCCAAATGGGCTACCTTTGGGCAGCAGGTTTGGGTATTTTGGGTTCTTTTCCTGTCCCAATGTTTTGATTTTTTTGGGTGGGTTTTGGATATTTTGTTTCTTTTTGATTTTTTAGGTAATTTCAAGTCTTTTTTTTAAGGAAATTTTATTCAAAGGGCTCTCACAATTTGCATATTTGACCTTCAATTTTTTTTAGAAAATTTCTCTGCCAACAAAGTGCCCCCCACGAGCCAGTTGTCGAAGTCGAAATAGAGGGGAGTGGCTTGTGATTTGCCCATTTGCCCTCATAGTTGGAGAAAATTGATGGGTTGCCATGAGATTTTCTTTGGCTTCTTTTCTTCATGTTCATGGAGCATTTGTTGAAAGTTTCGTCTATCAAGGCTTGTTTGGATGACCGCCTTCGGAGAGTTTTGCGGCGATTTGTATGTTGGTGCTGCAGGGACGATATGACAGCGTCACATGGTGGCGACATAAGAGCCATGTTGCCACTTATATGACAGTCCTGCAAATATGCTGCGATGACTTTTACGAGAGCATCGCAAGTATGGTATGGCGATGCATATGATGATATCGCTAGAGGCATATGACGGCTTGTTTGATGGTGCCGCAAGTATCAGGCAATGACCCATATATATATAATGGTGTTGCGGATATCATGTGGCAACCCATATGATAACGTCATGGGAACCATATGACGGCAATAAAAGAAGCATGTTGTCATCCGTATGGAGTTACAAATATAATGTGACGATCTTCATGACAGCATCAAAGATTTGATGCGGCAATGCCTATAATGATGCCGCAAGAAGTATGCGATGACCTGTATGTTGGTGTCAGATGTATAATGCAGTAGTCTTGTATGTAGATGTTGTGGATGTGATATGGCAAGTTGTATGATGTTGTCTCAAAAGGCCTGCCGCAAAACTTGTGACGGAGTTGTACCAAGCTTGTATGTTAATGCATGGAGATTGCGTGCGGCGCATACGATGGCGCCAGGACTGTCGCATGGTAGTCTTTCTGACTGCATCATGAACATCTTTCAGCTGCCCATATGATGCTGCTGCAAATATAATGTGGTGATTTATATGACAGCGCCGTAAGAACTGTGATGTGAACCTTGCGAATTTGTTGTAGATACGATGCACAATTTTGTGTGACAGTGTCACAAAAGCCGGGCGAGGTATATGATGAAGCCATAAGGGGAATGTTGTAAAGCTTGTGACAGTAGTGTAGATATGATGTACCAACCTTGTGGGAGCAGTACTATGTAAGTCATGCGGTGCATATAATGGCACCACGAGTATAACTGCATTACGATCATGTTTCATCAACCTTTATAGGGGCGATTTTGGGCAATAGAGATTATGCCATCAAATTCTTCATGGCAGTGGATATCCTTTGTATTGCTTCTTTGGCATTGAACATATGCCACCCTTGTCATTTCTTGGCATGGATACTTGTTGGAAAGGAGAGTCCATGGTTTTGAAGTCCATAGAATAAGATTGATTAAGTTGGACTTCGACTTGCTAGCCATTTGACGAAAATTTAGAAGAAGATGCCGCTACATTTTAAAGAGATGGTAGATGGCGACTGCCTGCTCGGCGTCTGGAAAGCGGATTATAATGCCTTTGAACGCCAGTAAGGAGAACTGGTCTGCAAAACATCCTTGGTATAGGTTCAAGTTGAAGGGCTTTGAATGTAAACATCTTGATTGAAGATGTATCCACGTAACAGGGTATGACCTTGCTATCCTGCCTGCTATGTTAGCATGGGGTTGTTGAGTTGGCTCAACACTCGTTATGGTCCCATTACAATGCACATATTGCATTATGTGATGATGCCGAAGGAACCATGTGACGGCAGTATGAGATATGCTACATCTATATGACGGTGTCACAAATATGATGCGGTAGCCTAATATGATGGTATCACAAATATGGTGTGGCAACGCGTATGATGCCGCAAGAGGCACATGGAGACTTGTATGATGGCACCACAAGTATGATGCAAAAATCTTGTATGTAGATGTTGCGAATATCATATGGGGAATTGTTTGATGGTGATGTCATAAAAGGCATACTGCAACCCAGATGATGGTGTCGCAAATATAGTGTGGTTACCTTGCATGATGTATTTTCGCTGCGCATATGATGGTGCCATGACTATGACATGGTAGTCTTTATAACTGTGTCATGAACATTTTCAGCGGCCCATACAACATTAAGCCACTTTATATACTGGTGCCGCAGAAATGATATGAGGACCTTATATGATTATGTCGCGCAGATGTCTCACAGTGGCCTAGATAACATTGTTGGGGACATGATCCAACGATCCATACAACGAGGATGTAAAAGCAATGCCTCGATCCTTGGAAAGGCATTGCAGATATGGTGTTGTATTCCATATGATGGTGTTTCAAAAAGCATGTGGCGCATGATTTGATGGCATCGTGATTATCATGCGATGATCCATATGATTGCATTGCATAAATCATGCGGCAGCCTATATAATTTCGTTGCGAAGACTCATTTTGTAGTCTACGTAATGATGTTGTAGATATGATGCAGTGACTCTATATGTTGGAGCTACTGAAGACATGCGACGTGTATGATGCCGCTGCAAGCATTATTAGATGATCCATATAATGGTGTCACAGATATCATGTGGCGACTCACGAGATGACATCATAAAAATCATGCGGCAACCTATATGATGACATCGCGATGACTCTTTCTAAAATCCATATGACGTTGATAGTCCATATGGTGCGGCAGCCATATGATGATGCTGCCATAAGAGCCGTTATTCGATCTTGTATGTTGATGCCACAGAAGATATGACGCATGTATGATGGCGCTACGGAGATTATGCGACGACATGATATGATGGCGTCGCGAATATCATGTAATGCTCCATATGAGTGCTTGCGAAAATCATACGGCAAGCTTATATGACGGTGCCGCTAAAGACATGCAACGTGTATGATGCTGCCGCAAACATTATGAGTTGATCCATATAACAGTGTCGATTGTACGGCGATACTGCCGTAAGAATCATTCTGCAACTTATACAATTGTGTTGCAACTATGATGTGACCTTTCTGCATAATGTTGTCATGAAAGCAATACTTTTCTTTTTGCAAATATGATGCGGGGGATCATATGATGGCGCCATGAAGACATTTCGCAACCCACATGACCGTGTTGCAGAAATCTATCTTTGTAGGCCTAGAAAGGATAGATTTATTTTTACAGGTACCCTCTTGACTAATAAGAAAGTTGTTATTTCTATTTTTAAAGCTAAGCAGTTGACTGAGTCTAGATGCCAAGCTTATTTAGCATCAGTTGTATTTGTACTTGAATATGAGAAGGTTAAGGACAAGCAGATGAAGTTTCTGATGTTCCTATAGTTAGAGACTTTCTTGATGTTTTTCCTGAAGAGTTGCCTGGGTTGCCTACTCATCGAGAAGTTGATTTTGGTATTGATTTAGTATCGAGAACAGCTCCTATCTCCAAATCACCTTATTGAATGGCTCCTATAGAGTTGAAGGAATTAAAAACCCAACTACAAGAGTTGTTAGATAAAGGTTTTATTCAATCCAATTTCACCCTAGGAAGCTCCTGTACTCTTTGTAAAGAAGAAAGATGGAACTTTAAGGTTGTGCATTGATTATCGTCTGTTGAACCAGGTTATTATTGAGAATAAGTATCCACTTCTAAGAATAAATGACTTATTTGACCAATTATAGTTGCCAAGATAGACTTGAGATCAGGATATTATTAGTCGCGAGTTAAGGAGTAAGACATTAGTAGAACTGTTTTTAGAACTCGATATGGTCATTATGGATTTTTAGTAACATCATTTGGTTTGACCAATGCACCTGCAACCTTCATGGACCTAATGAATAGGGTGTTTAAAGATTATTTGAATCAGTTTGTCATTGTGTTTGTGGATGATATTCTAATATATATTCTTCAAGCCATGAGGAGCATGAGAAACATTTAAACCTGGTATTATAGAAAGTGAGAGAACTTCAACTGCATGCAAAATTTAGTAAATGTGCTTTTTGGTAAGAAAATGTCCATTTTCTAGGGCATGTTATCTCAGCTGAAGGAATTGCGATGGATCCAATTAAAATTGAGGCAGTGCTGAATTGGGAGAGGGCGAAATTTGTGACAGAAATAAGAAGTTTCCTAGGTCTTGCAAACTATTATAGGAGATTTATTGAAGGATTTTCTACCCTGCTACTCCTTTGACTAGGCTAAACCGTAAGGGAGTAAAATTTGTTTGGAGTGAAGATTGTGAAGGAAGTTTCTATGAATTGAAAAAGAGATTGGCATCTGCACTGGTGTTAGCCTTGCCATCTAGTGTAGATAGATTTTCAATTTATATAGATGCTTCCAAAAAGGGGTTAGGAGTAGTGTTGGTGCAGAACGGTTGAATTGTTGTTGGTGCACCACGTCAGTTGAAGAAACATGAAGAGAATTATCCTACTAATGATTGGAGTTGGCCGCAGTTGTATTTGCCTTGAAGATGTAGCGACACTATTTATATGGGGCTAAGTTTGAAGTGCACTCAGATCACTAGAGTTTGAAGCACATTTTTACGCAGAAGGATTTAAATTTGAGGCAACGTAGATGTCTAGAATATTCAAAGGATTATGACTTCGACATTTTTTATCATTCTGGCAAGGGAAATGTTGTTGCTGATGCACTGAGTAGGAAGGCGCTTCTAGCAAGCATGTTAATGCAGGAGTGGAAACTGATTCAAGATGCTAAATTAGTGGAATTTCAGATTCCTCAAGAGGAAAATAGTCCAATGGTGGCATATATGGCTATGAAACCTATTATTTATAATGAGATTATTAAGGCTCATAAAGCAGATGAGAAGCTACCTCAAATTCTTTTGCATGCAGTAGTGGTGATAGATGGAGTTGTTAAATGTGGGAAACATTTATATGTATCTGATGAGACTGATTTGAAAATGAGTTGTTAGCAGCAGCACACAAATCAAAGTATACTATTCATCCAGGAAGCACTAAGATGTATCAGATTCTGAAAAGATATTTCTGGTGGCCAGGAATGAAGGAGGAGGTTTCTAAGTAGGTGGCAAAGTGCTTGACTTACCAACAAGTTAAAGCCGAGCATCAACGTCCAGGAGGAGGATTATTGCAACCTTTAGAAATTCCTAAATGGAAATAGGATCATATCACAATTGATTTTGTAATTGGGCTACCTAAAACTCGAAGACAACATGATGTAATCTAGGTGATTGTGGACTGGCTTATTAAGACATCACACTTTCTTTCTATCAACAAGACATGGTCCTTAGATAGATTGGCTCAACTGTACGTTAATGAAATTGTAGCATTGCATGGGATTCCTATATCCATTGTTTCAGATAGAGACTCTAGGTTTACTTCCAGATTCTGGTAGAGTCAAGAAATTCCGGGTCGGGTTGGCACCCGGAATCGGGACCCGGCGATCCCGACCCGATTCGATCTGGATCGGCCGGGTCGGCCGATCCAGATGAAGTCCGGCCGGTCCGACTCGGCCGGATTAAAAAAAAAATCAGAAAAAATCAGGAAAAAATCAGAAAAAATTACATACATATTATTCAATTGATGTATAATAAGAATGAATGTAATTCATGTACATCCATAAAAAATAAACATTAAAGACAACTAACTAACTAATAATTTTTGTTGTGCATTAATTAAAAAAGACATTGTTGTTGAAAAATACCTTAGAAAGATCACATTTGTGATCCTTCATCATCCGGTTCATAAGTTTGAGCTGGTGGGCCATAATCTGCCGACATGTATGGTGCATATCCATAGCCAAACAAGGAACTAGCGAGGTCTTCGAATCCTCTTTGAATATCTCTAGGTGTGTAAGCTTGTTGGCTTGAACTTTCTCCTGATTGTATTGAAGGGACAAAAATGCCATACTGTATAGGTGGAGGTCCAGAGTACCCTTCAGTAGTGCTGCTGATGTCTGAATACGACAGTGTAGGGGGGTGAAAAATGGGCGGATAAGAAGGTGCATCTTCCCATGGTGGCCAATCACATCCTGCCTGTCTCTGTTGGCCTTCAAATCCCCTTTGTTGTCTTTGTCTCTGGCTTTGAGTTCCTTCATAATGACTCGGAGGTGCGGAGTAATCTTCGTATCCTGTGTAACTGCTCCCAAGTGCAGAACCTCCGGATAGTCCACCAGCAGCAGCAGAAACGCCATCACCATCAACATCTCCATCATCATCATCATCAGTGGAGTCATCACTCCGCACTTAGCTTGTTTTCTTCAACCGCCTTCTTCTACGCATGTAGGTTTGTCTTTCTGCCTCGTACATGCTAGCCAAGTGAGGTGGTAAACATGCGGTGTCCTCAAGCGTCTCTCCAGTCTGCTGAACTCTCCCTTCTTCTCCTTTCGATGGGTCCACTCGTTGTTTAGACTTTCCTTTTGATTGTTTTCTCTTTTTGTTGCTCGATGACCGCAATGAAGGTCTCGCTGGCTCTTTCTCCTTTCTTCTTTGTGGATCCACCTGAGTAGCTGATCTCCTGAGTGCTGGCTGAGAGGCAGAAGTTCTAGCAGTGTCTTCTAGTGTGGCTGACTTTCGGCGCCTCTGAAGAACTAGTGCACTTCCTTCTTGTGTTGTCTGAAATTCAGGATCTCGAGCAACTACTGCATCTAATTCACCTTCTGTCCAACTCTGATCATGAGGATCAAACTCAGGCTGTGCATCTCTGGCTGCTCTGCTGTCCACCCAAGAATGCAGTGGGTGTTCTTCATCTAATAGTTCATCAATATCAATCTGATGTATATGCTCATCAACTGGTCTGCCAGCAAACTCCATGAATTTCTGTCTTTCAAGCCTCTGTCTTTCCTGAATCTGTCTGATTTTTAGACGCATGTTGTAGTGACAGTACACCAACTTCTCCAGCCTAGAAACCCCCAATCTGTTACGAACTTTCGTGTGAATGAGACTGAATGTACTCCAGTTTCTTTCACATTGACTGGAAGAAGTGGTTTGACTGAGTACTCATACTGTAACATACGCCAAAGGGTTTGTGGCAGTTTGTCTGTAATTAATCTGGATCCACCATTCAGCTATTGAGAAAAAAAAGAAGACGACGATATCAATAATCATACGTAGAGTCTACATTGTAGACAGGTAGCATCATTAAATTTAATATTTGACTATTTATTATGTAATTCACCCGGAGTTGTCCTCGTTACTGTAGCCCTGACGTCATCATCTCTATAAATGCCAATCTTCAATTTAAATCTCTCAATCTACAAAATAAATATGAATAACATAAGTTAATAATAGACGCATGCATTTTCATAAACTCCTACTTTGTATGTTACCTCTACTAAGGCATCTATCCTTTCATTTGTATTCCTTGATATTCTATTAATCACGTTAGTTGTGCCTCGAAGGACCTTTCCGTCATTATGCACGTTCTCACTATATTGATACATTGGGTTGAAAAAATATCATGCATATAAATTGAATATTAATTAGTTATAAAATTAAATGTGAAAAAAATTAATAACATAAAATCAACTTAAATAGATGAAGAATTAACCAGTAGCATAGAGATCATGATGAAGAGTCGACTCCCATATATCATCGATGATCCTCCACCATTTGTCATAAGAAGTAGGAAGGCTTTAGCTCAATTGCTTCTTTGCTCTATCCATGGCCTCATACAAATATCCCATGTCATTTTTGTTATCTCCATCAACTAACCTCTAAACACGTACCAGAGGCTCAACCACTTTTAGATAGCGAGAAACCTTATCCCAAAAACTTCTCTCCCCAACTAGCGATTGCACTGCCAACGCAACTTCTCTAGCATCGGCCCTTAGTGCCCCTATATGTGCCAGAAACTCGTCAGAGGGGACTAACTGGGCCAATTGATGCTTGTATTTACTCAGGCTCTCTAAAGAAATGAAGTTGGATGCAAATCTAGTAGGGCCAGTACGAAGAAGATCCCGTCCCCCTGTATGTTCTCTCATCATATGTAAGATCCTGTTGTGACTATAATAAATCCCGTGATCATCTGAGCATGTTGTACCACCTCAGCAACAAAATGATCTTTTCCTATGTCCTCCATCATCAAGTCAATAGAATGTGTTGCACAAGGCACCTAGTATAAATGGTGCCTCTTCTGCATCAACAATTTACCGGCTGCTTTGTAGCTTGCTTCGTTGTCAGTGCCTATCTGCACAACATTTTCTTCTCCAATTTCCTTTACCAGGTCATCCATTAGCCTGTACAAATAATTAGCATTCTTTATTCTGTTTGAGACATCCACAGACTTCAAAAAAACAGTGCCCTCGCTGCAATACACAAGGAAATTAATCACGGATCTTCTTGTGGTCCCTGTCCAACCATCACACATGATGTTACAACCATGCTCCCTCCACACATTTTTGAAGTTGTCGACCCATACCTTCAAGTCATTATACTCTTCTTCGAGCCCAACATCATAAATGTAGCGAGGTGCGGGGGCCTTTACACCAGGCCCAGCATCTGCAATTGCATCTACCATCGTATGAAAATATAGACTAGATGTTGTATGTGCTGGTACACCTGCATGTAAAAACTATTTCACAATTCCTTTCAAGGTATTTTTTGCTGATGCCTTGACTCCTTTTAATACTTGCTTGATTCCAGGCTGTCTGACAGACTTTGATCTGTACAGAAATTGGTCCATAGGACCGCGTGCCACATCTGATGTCCGTCCACAACTCAATATAGAACTAGCAGTCCTGCGACCAGAAGAATCCTAGGAATGAATCTCCTAGGTTGAGAAGCAGTAGGCATTGATCCACCTGATGATCCTATGCCTCTTCGCCGGTCCTCATCTTCTTTATTTGTCCGCATACTGGCACGAACAGCTCTGGTGTATTCTGCATCAGGGTCATCTGGATCCTCCTCCTCCTCCTCCTCCTCCTCATCATCATCTAAATTGATTGGGCGCTGAACAGGTAGACTGTAATCCCTTCGTCTCTGGCGCCCTGATATCTCATCTTGCAAATCCATGTGTTGTTGAGATGATAAATCTTTGTGTGCCTTTTTACCCATCATATGAGTCCTCATTTCCTTCTTCAAGTCCAGCGGGACTGACTCACATCTACTGACGTCTCCTGATATGCCAGTAAGATGATCTTTTAGACGATAGATGCCACCACCCATCTCCTTTCCACACCAGTTGCATTTGACCCCCTTTTTAACACTGTCCACTAGTGTGTAATGCTGCCAACCAGGATCAGCACTATGCTGCTCCACATCCTGTTCATGAAGTCCTTGCTCTGCCATATTCCTGCATAACATAAAAACACAAAAATGCAATCAGGTTCTAACAAGTTTAATTAATACTAATAACACGCAATTAATGCAAAAAAATACACATTTATGTCCTAACAAGTTTAATTGAGTAGTTGGCACACTCAATTGAACTTTAATTACACTAATCATAAATTTTTTTTTGAATTTTTAATCCCTAATTAAGACTAATTTTAACTAATTAACGTTAATAACATGCAATTAATGCAAAAAAATGCACATTTGTGTCCTAACAAGTTCAATTGAGTAGTTGGCACACTCAATTGAACCTTAATCATACTAATCATATAAAAGTCTTAATTTTTAACCCCTAATTAATGTTAATTTTAACTAATTAATGCTAGTAACATGTAATTAATGTAAAAAAATGCACATTTATGTTCTAACAAGTTCAATTGAGTGGTTGGCACATTCAATTGAACCTTAATCACACTAATCATACAAAAGTCCTAATTTTAACCCCTAATTATGGTTAATTTTAACTAATTAATGCTAATAACATGCAATTAATGCACATTTATGTCCTAACAATTTCAATTGAGTGGTTGGCACACTCAATTGAACCTTAATCACACTAATCATACAAAAGTCCTAATTTTTAACCCCTAATTAAGATTAATTTTAATTAATTAACGCTAATAACATGCAATTAATGCAAAAAAATACACATTTATGTCCTAACAAGTTCAATTGAGTGGTTGGCACTCTCAATTGAACCTTAATTACACTAATCATACAAAAGTCCCAATTCTTAAACTCTAATTAGGGCTAATTTTGAGAATTTTGTCTAATCAATATGCTAAATTTTTTTTCAACCTAAATATTAATAGATCTACACAATATACACAATCATACATCATTTCTAATTTTTTTAGAATTTTAAAAAAATAATTCAAAATATACCTAAACTCGGATCGGGATGCGAAAAGAAAATCCGACGTCGAGGGCGACGGTGACAGTGACCACAGCGGTGGCGGCGGCTCCCGGACGGCCGGCCGACGATGACGGGATGAAAACCCCCTCCTTTTGGTCGATATCTCATAGAAAACTAGAAAAGAGAGAGAAAGAGAGAGAGAGAGAGGAAAGACAGGCGGCCGGCCGGCGGCGGCCGGCCGGTGGTAGACGGCCGGCGGCGGCCGGCCGGTGGTGGACGGCCGGCGGCGAGCGGCGGCGGTGGCCGGGGGAGGGGGAGCCGGGGAGGGGCTGGGGGAAGGGGGGCGCCAGCAGCAGAAACGCTGCTGGCCCTTGGCTCCCGATGATCTGGTCCGGTTCGGGCCGATTTCGGCTGATTCGAATCGGAATTGGCCGATTTCGCAATCCATGGGTAGAGTTTGAAAAAGCAATGGATACAAACTTAGACTTTAGTTCTGCTTTTCATCCAGAGTATGATGGATAATCAGAAAGAACCATTCAAACTTTAGAAGATATGTTGAGAGTTTGCAGTCTAGAATGGAAAGACAATTAGGATGAACATCTGTCATTGATAGAATTTGCTTATAACAATAGTTATCATAACAGTATTGGTATGACACTTATGAAGCATTATATGGCCTACCGTGCCGATCTCCTATATGTTGGGATGAGGTTAGTGAAACGAACTTATTGGGTCTTAATATAGTGCAACAGTGTACAAATCAGGTAAAAAAGATTAAACTGAAATTGAAGGCGGCACAAGACAGACAAAAAAGTTATGCGGATTCCAGGCGTAGACCTTTGGAATTTCAAGAAGAAGATAAAGTTTTCTTGAAAGTCTCACCAACAAAAGGTGTAATGAGATTTGGCAAGAAGGAAAAATTAAGTCCTAGATTCATTGAGCCATTTGAAATTTTAAAGAGGATTGGCATTACAACTTATCAGTTAGCTTTGCCTCTAGCATTAGCAGATGTCCGTAATGTGTTTCATGTTTCCACGTTAATAAAATATGTATATGGTCCATCTCATATTGTGGACTATACTCCTCTAGATCTAAAACCAGACTTATCTGTGCTAGAGCAACCAATTCAGATTTTTGACCAAAAAGAATATGTATTGAGATCCAGAGTCATTCTAATGGTCAAGGTTATATGGTAGCATCATTTCGGAGCTGAGGTCACCTTGGGAGCATGAAGAGGATGTGAGGGAAGAATTTTCATATTTGTTTAATTAATAAAGAGGTAATTTTTCTTTAAATTTGATGGAAGTACAATAATGTATTTAAGTTGAGCATATTTGGCTTACTAGTACAAATTTTGACGACGAAATTTCTGTAAGGGGGGAAAGATGTCAGATCCTAAAAACTTTCTCTATAAATTTCCAAGAATGTCTAAGAAAAAGTATGAAAAAGTCACAGAAAAATTCTGTTAAAAATTCTTATAGAAAGTCATTTTAAATCATATTTAGAAAATATTAAAAGTATATACGTAAATATAGATAAAGTATATACATAATTATGAAAGTTATAGGATATAAAATAATTAAATAAAAACTTTGAAGACCTATTTGTAATTTTATAAGGATATATATGTAAACTAAAAAGTTCAAACCTAAATAAAATAATTAGGACTATTTATCACTCATATTATAGATGGGTTAAATTTAAATTATTCATGTATCCAAGTGGATCTAAGTTAGTTGGCTGTGTATAGGATTTAACAATCCATTTAATATGAGGATTTAATGTCCTTAGTTGGCCATTTAAGTAGTTGGCCCAAGCTCTAGAGTGGGGGACGGTTCTTCCCTTCTTGTCTAGAAGCTTCCCACCTCTTAAGAGAGGAGGAAGATTAAATTAAAGCCCAATAAGGGCTGTGCATTTTGTTCTGAGGTAGAGCAGAAGGAAAAGAGAAGAGAAGGGTGTTGGTTTTGGCTAACAAGAGAGAGAGAGAGAGAGGGGCCTGTGGAGTGCAATTTTTTTTTTCTTTCTGTTGAAGGATTAAAAACAGTTCAGTTTGGGGGTGTTTGGACTGCTATAAGAAGGTAGGAGACCTATCCTTACTCTTCTCTGTGTCTCTCCTCTAAATGTAATTTTTTTTTCTTCTTTTCCTATTGATTTAAAATAAATTTTCAGTCCATAATATGGAAGATGCTGTTAAAATTTTTTATGTGTAGAAGGAGATGTTTAGCCATAATTTATAGTGCATCATGAGTAAATTTATAGCTCTAAATAAAAAGAACTACTATTAGAATTTTAATGGGTTAAGAAGAAATTAAAACTGATATTTCAAGGACTGTATGTCCCGATTTTATTTGTAGGTACCAACATGTTATATACATCTATGATTCTTATATAAATGTGGTATTATTTTACTATGTGATAATATGTTTAATTAGAGGGTACGTATGTTTAATGGGGGGTGGGTGGGGTTTTTGTTAAGCTCTTGTAGAAAAACACAGGTACGCAAATTTTTGTGTCACACTAAGTCATTAATCAAGACCAAAATTGGGTCATGTGTAGTACATTAAAGTAAGAAGTTGTAAGGATGTTTTTGGTATGGGACTGTGATTGGTTTTTCCTACATTTTGTAGGGTTACCAGTGCTCTGTGGATGTAAAGTTGGTGAGGGACTTATGGAACGTGTTTATGATTGACTTCTTGAAATTCTAATGGGCCAGTTGTTGTACAGAGATGGAAAAATTGTAATTATTTTCTTTTGTGTCTATAAGGGATTGGTTTCTTGAACTCGGATTACATTTATACCCTACAATCAATAGTAGATAGCACATCATTAGAGAGTTACTCCTATATCATTAGAAAATTATTTTTATGATTATCATATATATTGAGAGGCGGTTAATGAGTAATAAGGTGGTTGTTTTTAGATTCATAAAAGGGTTGTTCATAGATTGATTTTTGAGTTTAGAGTTACATTTTGTTAATGTTCAATATGTTATTGATCAATCACACATGTGCATCGTTAAACACTCGCGCAACCGTCAATTTAAATTAAACTAAACTCATTTACCTTAAGCATATGGCATGAAGCAAGTGGTGAGCATAGGTCGAATCCACAGGGAGATCTCATATTTTAAAGTTGAAGGTATTAAGTTTTTAGAGAAAAAAAATAGAGAAGAAAGAAGAGGGAGTGTGATGATTTGATAGAGAACAATTAAACTAGTCGGACTTACTACAAACTCACAAAAGTAGTACCTCTAAACGAGTATAATTAGACTATCTACTGAACTAAGACTATCTCTAAAATATTAAATAACGGAGGAATATAAAATTTGAGTGATGTCAACAGAAGAAAAAGAAAGAGCCGTAGAAGAAAAAGATGGAGAAAATGCTACTTATTCCAAACAAACTACTATCAAATGAAATCAAAACTTCATGAAATTTTACAGAGACATTGAACATGAAAAAATAATGACTCTTAGAAGACAACTTTTACAAGCAATATTCGAAATGTTATGTAACACAGATAACTTAAAAATTAGAGAGAGAAAAGATAGAGAGAAAACTAGTGTTTGCAGCCGTCGCAGCTCTTCGCGTGGATCCTTGGCAGCCCTGGACTCTTTCTAGTGGTCAGTTGCAGTGCCTCAAGTCCACCTCCAGCCCCTAACAGCCGCTGGTTTAAGAGAGATGCAGAGAGAGAGAGAGAGAGATTGAAGGCCAAAGAGAAGGGGGGGAGGTTGCTACAGTACCACGGTACTATAGCTACTACAGTACCACGGGTACTGTAGCATGGAGAGGGAGAGAAAAGAGAAAGGAGGAGAGAAGAAGAATGAAAAATAAGAAAGGGTTTGGATATTTTAAAAAGAGAAGGAGAGAGAGAAAAAGAAAGGGTAAAAGAAGGCTGGCGGCTGCTCCTTATGGCTTCCTTAGAGAAGAAGGACATCCTTCTTATTGATTTTCTTGCCTAAAATGCCCTTACATTTATCTCGTGCACAAAAATAAATGTTATTCCTGGGATTTGAATTCCGATCACTCCAACGGGCACTAACTAGTCCAACCAGTTGCGCCACATGTTCTCTATGTCCTGTTCACATAAAATAATTTAAAATTAAATTTATGTGATGAACAAAATCTCAATTATGTACAAATAAAATTATTATATATCTTGGCTTTGCCGAAAACCCACAAATGTGCTACACTTAGTTTTTTTCACATGAAATGATGACATTTTTAATTCGGAATTCAACAAAATTAGTGTCGTTGGAAAGTGCATAAAATTATCTATCATCACATATAGTTTTGCACATAAAATCATGAGTGTAATGTATAATTTTAATCAATTAATGCTAAAGAATGTGTAATTATCACACTCCCCAACTTAATCATTGCTAGTCTCTTAGCAATGCAAATAGTGAAACATTATGATCTTTAAAAAGTCATGTTTCATTTAAAGGTTATCTGCCACAAATAATTATATGATAGTCATTTAGTTAAGCTAAAGTTCACATTTTCCTCACTACACTTGGGGTTTCGACAGGTGATTGTGCATAAAAAATGGCATGATTTAAAGTTCATTTTCACCCTTTTTAGTATATCATCGCCTTTACTGATCCTTGGGGTAAAACTACCTAGAGGAGAGAAGAGAAAAAGAAGTTTCCTGATCAGACGGTAAGGATTGCTTTTCAGCTCTTGTCCAAACTCAACACTTTCAGGACTTGGTCTTAATTTGATATGAGGGACTTTTAAATTAGCACGACTTTTTTTTTATTTAATTGCGTTTTTTGCCTTTGAGGCTGCGTACTTTTTGTCACTCTTTAATTTGTCCGAGGGGAGGTGCGTACTTTTTGCCACCTACCTTCCTTTGGCTCTTCTAAAGCATTTTTGCTATTTGTCCTTTGGTTTACATACTTACAATTGTCCCTTTTTGCTGACCGCCTCTTTAAGTGTTGAATGGTTTGGTCCCCTATTACGAATTTCGACCGTCCTTTCATTCAACCCAAAGAAAAAACAGAATAGGTAGTCCTACCCTTTAGGTTAATTCCAACAATTTTACACTTTCAAGGTCTTCCACTCACCTTAAGTTGCCGTGTGTGTGAAATTCATCCATGTCGTGGCTCCTTATGGAGTGGGGAATATTTCGAACTTCTTAAGCTTTGTCTAACTAACTAACAGAAAATTAATTTGTTTAGAGATCCCTTAATCAAGCATGATTTTATGAAAGCTTAAGTGGGGTGTGAAAATGAATTTTTGAAAAATTATAATTATTTTTATCTATGAAAAACATAAGCTTTCTTCAAAAGATTTAACAATTATGCACAAAATAGTTGCTCCCAACTTAAATTACATTGTCCTCAATGGCATAAAAAATATGAAGGAGTCACAGTCAAAAGGGGTCAGAGAAGGAGAGATACAACCTGGGTGTCAACGATTTTTCATCCACTTTACGGCCAAGACAACTGCCACCTGAATTATTAAACCTATAAAGAAAATAAAAAAAATGACTTATTAAATTAACCTAACAACGTCGAGTTGCCTCTCAATAAGCGCTAAGTTTAACATCTTTAGTCAGACGCAATGTGCACACTATCCAATGCCTACTAGCACAAATTTCAGTACATGCATTTTGAAGTTTGTTGGTTGGAGTGCACTCAACATTGTATGTAGTTGATGAGTCAAAGTGTTATCATTGAAGTTTTAGAGAAAAGAATCTTTCAACCTGGTCAATGGGATATTGGTTCTATTTGATTCATAGGCCATGTCAACCACGTACCCCGTTTCTTTTCCTTGATTGGACTGAATGATTTGATCTCCTAGAAAAAGATTAGAAATTCCAAGGATGATAGAGTATTGATTCAACATTGGGGGTGGTTTCGTGTCAAGGATGAGGAAGTCAACAGACATATGACTCCTATCCACTTGAATGAGAGTATCTTGGATTATGCCACGTGGCTGCTTAATGAATTGATCAATTGACTGTAGAGTAACTGACGTTGGCTTTAATTCATGGAGTCCAAATTTATCGAAGATAGAGACCGAGAACAGGTTCAACTTGGTCCCAAGTTTCAATAAAATCCACTAAAGAATGATGTTTTTGATGCTGCAGGAATTGAGTAGGGCAACCCATTGGGTTTCTTTGAGAAAAGAGTCGTTGATGTGGACGAGGCCTAATAGTTCCATTATCTCTTTTACTCGGTCCAACTTCTGGTGGCCAATGGGCCTCGATTTTTTGGCGTTCGAGCAATGGATCATGGGTAGGTGAATATCTGAGCTCTTACTAGAATCCTTCTCGTCTCCTTTATCTTCCCCCAATTGACCCTCAATAGGTTCTGTTTGATGATTAGCCAAGTCTATGGGTTCAGTTTTCTCTTGATACAATTCCTCAAGATTATCCACTTTCTGATCCATTGAGAAGACGAAATATTCAAGATCCAGACCATCATGTGTATTTAATTCTTCTGTGAGAAATACAAAGTGTTCCAAGTCCAGATGAATATCGAAAAGATCACTTATTTTCTCTTCCTTCTTTTCATCATTTACTCTCCTCCAGACTGACAGATGTGGTTATTGATATATCTTGTTGGTCAATCTCAGGATTCTCCATATTTCTAATTTGATTAGTGCTAGCATTTTCTATTTTCTCCTGATGTAACTCCTTAAGACTCTCTAATTTCAAGATCAGGCACGATGTGATTATTTTTGGGTTGAGAGATATCATGTTGAATTTGTGAATTGAATTGTTGGTCGAAATCGGGTGAATGAGATTTTAGATTTTCAATGGGCTTGCTAAGCACTGGATCTAAATCCATCCTTAAATTAGCTTCAGTTAAACAGTCTACTAAGGCCTGCATTCTATCAATAGTTTGTTGTTGGGCCAAGACCATTTGTTTAAGTTGCATAAATTGATCCTCCTGAGGATGTGGATAACTAGGTTGATAATCAGACTGCGAAGAAGAAGAATATGTGGAATAATCTGATTGGAGGTAAGGTTGAGAAGAGCTTATAGACAATGGATAATCAGAGTGTCCTTGATTGTGGGCAAAACCACTAGAGTAGACTTGAAATTGAGCCGAATCTGAGAAGTTTTGGACAGGAAGACTTTGGACATGGGCTTGGTGATAGTCCCAAGAAGAATTGGATTGGTCTCCCCATTCGGAATCATAAGTGTTTAGAACTGGGTTGTAATTGGGTGTGGGAGATTCTTGAATAATTTGAGCCTGACAAGGTGGTAATTGGAGAGCAGGTGGGCTATCATAATGGTCATGGTGGGCCCAAATAGGGCATCTCTCCTGATAGGTATAAGATTGTGTGAGAGATGAGGAAGGTTCTGGGCTCAAAACTAGAAATTGATCAATCTTGTGGGCCAAGTTATCTAGCTTATCTAATATGTGAGCTAGATCTATACAGGGTAGTGGAGGGAAATGTGTGATGGTATTAAAATATAGACCAAGAAAAGAAATTGGTTCTTTTGAGTCCACTCCATGTTGAAAATCTTTTTTTTTTTTTTTTTTTTGCAAACTAGTTAGCACACAATTATTCCTGAGACAACTATGGTTAAACTAACCTAAATAATGTGTTTCTCACAAATTAATCTAAGTCTAAGTTAAGTCCACCCTCACAGTTATCAATCAGCCAGGTAAGAGGTGGGGTGGTGGGAGGCTCCCCCTACTTTCGTAGAGACCTAATTAGAGAATCACCAACTCATTTAGGCATTTGCTATATGACCTCTAGCCTTAGACACCGTTCTCCAAAAGCCTCAATCTCATTGTGAACCCTACATTGAATTACTACTCAACTTTAATGGGCTTGGGTTAGTGAAAGAGTGAAATGGATGGTTGTTTTTGGGCCAAGGAAGGATGATGAAATCCCCACCTTATTTTGTTAATAGACTTACCCTTAAGATATTTTCAAGTGATGTGCACAACCAATTCAAACAAGGGATTATATGCAACCATAGAAATGCATGAACATAGTTTAAGGAAGGTTAGAGATCTCACCTTGTCCCCCGCAATCTTCAACAAAATGGAAATTCACTAAAAAGAAAATTATCTACAAATGCAGTCCTAAATGATGCATGACCTAAATATGGACAATTTCTAATCTTAGAATGACGATTTTTATTGAGTTCATTTTTTTTTTTTAAATTTAATATCCCTATTTAACCAAAAGATTTTTTTTTTGAAGCTTAAACATGCAAATTAGTTAAACATGGAAGCTTAAATAAAATAACACAAAAGTAGAGATTAGTACCTCAGAAAATTGTGAAATTTTTACCAGAAGCCACTCTCTATTTTTATAATTTTTTGTCAAAATTTTCTGGCTTTCTAAAACAAATTTCAATTTTTTTTTTGTTTTTCAGCTATTTTTCACTATTTTATGATTTCTTGACTTTTGCACGTACCCAAGGCATATCAAGAGCTAGAGACTTTCCAGAGACCCGTTTTTCTCATCTGATTTTTACAGATTTGTTTCAGATTTTTTTCGAATTTTTCCTGCACACAATTAAAAGATAATGTTAATCAAGATTGATATCATGCAAAAAAAAAAAAAAGAAAAAAAAAAAAAAGGTGAAGATAGATGTATATACAAGAACACCCAAAGTTAATCAACATAAAAAAAATACAGAAATCTCTCCGGCAACGGCGCCAAAAATTGATCAATCACACATATGCGTCGTTAAACACTCGCGCAACCGTCAATTTAAATTAAATCAAACTCATTTACTTTAAGCATATGGCATGAAGCATGTGGTGAGCATGGGTCGAATCCACAGGGAGATCTCATATTTTAAAGTTGAAAGTATTGAGTTTTTAGAGGAAAAAAGTAGAGAAGAAAGAAGAGGGAGTGTGATGATTTGATAGAGAACAATTAAACTAGTCGGACTTACTACAAACTCACAAAAGTAGCACCTATAAACGAGCATAATTAGACTATCTACTGAACTAAGACTATCCCTAAAATATTAAATAACGGAGGAATATAAAATTTGAGTGATGTCAACAAAAGAAAAATAAAGTCGTAGAAGAAAAAGATGGAGAAAATGCTACTTGTTCCAAACAAACTACTATAAAATGAAATTATAACTTCATGAAATTTTACAGAGACATTGAACATGAAAAAATAATGACTCTTAGAAGACAACTTTTACAAACGATATTCGAAATGTTATGTAACACATATAACTTAAAAACTAGAGAGAGAAAACTAGTGTTTGCAGCCGTCGCAGTCCTTCGCGTGGATCCTTGGCAGCCCTGGATTCCTTTCAGTGGTCAGTTGCAGTGCCTCAAGTCCACCTCTAGCCCCTAGTAGCCGCTGGTTTGAGAGAGATGCAGAGAGAGAAAGAGAATAAAAGCTAGAGAGAGAGAGATTGAAGGCCAAAGAGAGGGGGGGGAGAGGTTGCTACAGTACCACTGTACTGTAGCATAGAAAGGGAGAGAAAAGAGAAAGGAGGAGAGAAGAAGAATGAAAAATAAAGAAGGGTTTGGATCTTTTAAAAAGAGGAGAGAGTGAAAAGGAAAGGGTAAAAGAAGGTTGGTGGCTGCTCCTTGTGGCTTCCTTGGAGAAGAAGTTAGGGCATCCTTCTTATTGATTTTCTTACCCAAAATGCCCTTACATTTATCTCGTGCACAACAATAAACGTTATTCCTGAGATTTGAACTTGGGTCACTTAAACGGGCATCAACTAGTCCAAGCAACTGCGCCACATGTTCTTTATCTCATGTTCACACAAAATAATTTAAAATTAAATTTCTGTGGTGAACAAAATCTCAATTATGTTTAAATAAAATTATTATATATCTTGGCTTTGCCGAAAACCCACAAATGTGCTACACTTAGTTTTTTTCACATGAAATGATTACATTTTTAATTCGGAATTCAACAAAATTGGTGTCGTTGGAAAGTGCACAAAATTATCTATCATCACATGTAGTTTTGCACATAAAATCATGAGTGTAATGTATAATTTTAATCAATTAATGCTAAAGAATGTGTAATTATCACACTCCCCAACTTAATCATTGTTAGTCTCTTAGCAATGCAAATAGTGAAACATTAGGACTACAATGATCTTTAAAAAGTCATGCTTCATTTAAAGGTTATCTGTCACAAATAATTATATGATAGTCATTTAGTTAAGCTAAAATTCTCATTTTCTTCACTATACTTGGGGTTCCGACAGGTGATTGTGCATAAAAAATGGCATGATTTAAAGTTCATTTCCACCCTTTTTAGTATATCGCCTTTACTGACCCTTGGGGTAAAACTACCTAGTGGAGAGAAGAGAAAAAGATGTTTCCTGATCAGACGGTAAGGATCGCTTTTCAGCTCTTGCTCCAACTCAACACTTTCAGGACTTGGTCTTAATTTGATATGAGACTTTTAAATTAGCGCGACTTTTTTTTTATTTAATTACGTTTTTTGCCTTTGAGGCTGCGTACTTTTTGTCACTCTGTTTAATTTGTCCGAGGGGAGGTGCGTACTTTTTGCCACCTGCCTTCATTTGGCTCTTCTAAAGCATTTTTGCTATTTGTCCTTTGGTTTACATGCTTACAATTGTCATTTTTTGCTGAAGCCTCCTTAAGTGTTGAGTGGTTTGGTCCCGTATTACGAATTCTGACCTTCCTTTCGTTCAACCCAAAGAAAAAACAGAATAGGTAGTCCTACCTTTTAGGTTAATTCCAACAATTTTACACTTTCAAGGTCTTCCACTCACCCTAAGTTGCCGTATGTGTATGAAAATTATTCCTGTCGTGGCTTCTTATGGAGTGGGAAATATTTCAAACTTCTTAAGTTTTGTCTAACTGACTAACACAAAATTGATTTGTATAGAGATCCCTTAATCAAGCATGATTTTATGAAAGTTTAAGTGGGGTGTGAAAATGAATTTTTGAAAAATTTTGAGCATTTTTATCTATGAAAAACATAAGCTTTCTTCAAAAGATTTAACAATCATGCACAAAATAGTTGCTCCCCCCAACTTAAATGACAGTGTCCTCAATGACATAAAAAATATGAAAGAGTTACTGCCAAATTGAGTCAGGGAAGGAGAGATACAACCTGAGGTGTTAAACGATTTTTCATCCACTTTACGGCCAAGACAACTGCCACCTGAATTATTAAACCTACAAAGAAAATAAACAAAATGACTTATTAAATTAACCTAACAACGTTGGGTTGTCTCCCAATAAGTGTTAAGTTTAACGTCTTCAGCCATACGCAATGTGCACACTATCCAATGCCTAGTAGCACAAATTTCAGTGCATGCATTTTGAAGTTTGTTGGTTGGAGTGCACTCAGCATTCCATGTAGCTGATGAGTTAGAGTGTTATCATTGAGATTCCAGAGAAAAGAATTTTTCAACATGGTCAATGGGATATTGGTTCTACTTGATTCATAGGCCATGTCAACCACGTACCCCGTTTCTTTTCCTTGATTGAACTGAATGATTTGATCTCCTAGAAAAAGATCATAAATTCCAAGGATGATAGAGTATTGATTCAACATCGGGGGTGATTTAGTGTCAAGGATGAGGAAGTCAACAGACATAT